>OU795042.1:15223474-16472642 GCA_917208275.1 Patella pellucida | reverse complement strand
AACGTGAATTTTTTGTTCAAGATTCATTTGCACCCTGTTCATTTCTGTTTGTTTGTTTATTTGTCTGTTATTTATTATGTATATTAGATCTGTATTTGTTACATCTCACAAGGGGGATCACGGTGGCTAAGTCGATAAGGCGCTGGTTCGCTAGCCTGGAGGTCGAGTGTTCGATCCCTGCATTGGCCGAGAAAGTTCATCTCGATTTTCCGGCGTGATTTCCCCTTGCCTGTGATGCAGAAGGAGGGCCTGACAAGGACAGCTGCCTAGTCGTTCGGATGGGACGAAAAACCGAGGTCCCGTGTACAAATTGGAGTGCACGTAAAAGATCCCTTGGCAGTTGGAATTCGATATAAGAGTAGGCCGTAGCGCCGCTGTCCGGGCAAAATTTCCCTCATAGCACACTGTATGGCGTATGCCCGTCTTCAATTGGCCCAGGTTAGGTGCTTAAGCGTAGGACGTTAAACCCCATTTCATTCATTCATTACATCTCACAATTCTTCAATTATAACTGCACTATTATATTTATACAATTTCTGAATATGGAAAGGACGTTTTTAAGTATTAATAACTTTTGTATAATCCAATTGTATCACGAATTATTTTTGTTTGACTTTAATGACTAGTACGAAATAGGCGAACATATATGACAAAGCGAAGTTAAGTGATGTTGACGTATTAACTCTTGAAAACTCCAATAAGGACACGATTTTGATAAACTTCTAATTATCCAATTACTATTAATAAGCTACATATGAACACTAGATATAACTTCAAAGAGAATGTGTTGATGTATACCCTGACCCGGCAGTGACATTCAGAGAAATATGCAGTGTAATTACAAACACCATAACTTAATAATAAACAATACCATATATTATGATTATCACCTCAGCTAATTGTAGAAGGCTTTAAAAGCAGGAGTTCACTGAGAATAAATCAGCTTTGAATTGGGGTTCCTAGCCGACGTATCATGTACTCAATAAAGGTCTTATATACACTATGCTGAAAGTCTGTTATATGTAAGATTGTGTTACACACATTTTCAAACTAATTCCGCTTTGTTTCGCAATTAACGATCATTTTTCTCGCGTCATTATAAGGCGCAGTGAACTGTAACGGGTGTTGTAATTTTTATTTTCATGGAATGTTTTGTTGGGTTTTTTTTCATAAATTACTTTGACGTGAATTGGGGTTGAAGTTCTTCTGTTCTGCAATGACTGGACTAATAAAGACAGACTTTCGTTCGGAGTGTGGCGTTTTGTCCTACTCGTTACTTCGTGTTCTGTTAGAGCCATTGTATGTGCATGTGTCAGAACGACTTGACGCTGTCATGTGCCAGAAAGCCCGTCGTGCATCTGAAAACTACATAGTAATAATAATAGTCTATTTATATTGCGAAGTATCCATGCATGAGCATACTCAACCTTTCTCTGCCAACATCCCCGTCGTGTGACAAAGTAATACATACATAGAACTTTTCTAGATTTTACATTATATTATATTGGACATTTTCAACTATAAACAACTTCTGCTAATGTGTTCAATATGTTATTTACGGGCAACACACAAATGACCTCTCTTAGTTTTGACAATACGCACGATCCCATTAAATATCTTAATTATCCATATGTTATTTATAATCTACACATGTTCTATGTGTTGAACACTCAGCAGAACTTCGCGACTTAAATGGAAATACGAGGTGTGGTTATAGAAACTATAATCTCAATTCCAAATAAGTTAATCTGTCATGTATCATTATTCTTAAGGACTGTATGCTTTATAAAGCCAGAATTATCTGACAGTAAGTCAGACTTGAATAGAGCTCCTTCCAATTTATGTCTATTCTATGTTCTCAATAAAGATCTACCAACTATGCTGACCGTCTCTTATCTGTAGTGTTACAGATATTAGAAATGGTGCACGTGAGCCAGACATAGCGTGTACAAGTCCTAGCCGCAGGAAATCTTGTTAGTTGCAGAAGTTAGATTCAAGACGATCATGGGCCACTGGTTACAGATATAAGAAATGATGCCGTGCACCAGTGAACCTGACACAGCGTGAACCAGTTCCAGTAATGGCGGCCGCACCTGTAAACTTAGATGTGAATCGCCATAACAGCGGGACGTCGTTCTAGATGATCATGGGCCACTGATTGAAGACAGCAGAATGGTATCTATAACTTCTGAATGGGATCCTGGGGAAAACCTTGGAAAAAATGAAGTTTCCAGACGTTTTTTTAAGGTAGGTGCATATTTCCTAATAAATTGACCATGGAAAGCCAAATAGACCAAGGGATAATTATATTCAATTTTTAAGGTTAGGAATACGCTAAATATAAAGTTTTAAAATTAATGTCAAACTAGTAAAATAATTAAGTTAGGAAAATAAGTTAGGGAAATAAGTGACGTTTAAAATGGACGATCACAAGGTTATAATAATATGTAGAAATGAAGAGGCGTTCGTCACACGTTAGATGTGGGGTTTTGGGCGATTTCCACATCTAGCCAGTGTCACAAAGAACTGCAAAATGCTATAAAAGTAGTAGATGTAATACGTTGTTCAGTAACTGAGAGTTAGGTTTAGACTAATTGTCTATAGGAATAAATATGAATCGTAAAATTGAAAAGGTACAACTAAGCTAAAAGAAATAAATTATGTCTCCTAACTATAAATCTAGATTGTCAAAATGTAATGTTGTGTTATGTCCAATTAATGTATATGTGTTTAACTGGGTATTTTCCGGTATGGATCTGTGTAAAATTTATGTTTATGGGTAAAGAAATATGCCCAAGGAAAATTTGAACCTGACTGGCCCTTTGTAAATTCGCGAGTAGCGTGTGGGTCGGTATTAGGATTTAAATAATGGTTTAAAGTGAATCAGGGTGCATTGCCATATATAGCGAATAGCTTATGCAATATAACTGTTTCTGGATTTTTCGTGTAGTTTTGTTTTGTTTGAAAAGTATAAATTTGTGTTAAAAACGTGAAAATATACCATGGTAAAATGGGTTATTTAAATTTTATTTTGGATGTGCGATGATATAGCATGACGAATAAATTTTGAATTTCCTCATATATCATGTGTAGCGTATACGTAAAACCATACTCATGTATTGGCAACTTATTTGTAAATTGTTGTTTGTTATAATTATGTGTTTATAGGGAATATAATACATTCAGGCCTTGAAATAAATACTGTTCACATTTGTTTAAAGAAATTAATTAACAATAAGATTTAAAATGTTAATAGGGAGATCTATATGGAAATTTGCAAACGGGACGTGTCTGTCTTATCTGATCTCAGTGTTTTAATTAGCACACATGCTGCTACAAGCTTGTGTTATACACGCAGGTTCGTATACGCCATGTTAAAAGGTGTACCTTTCTATCCTATACCCTCTGTGTTAACTGTTGGTGTATAGCGGTACACAGTAAACCGATACGGTTAAGATAATTAATTGAAGATGATTTGTTAATTATGAGATAAAACTGTTCACTGTCAGTAAGTAAGGAGAATACTAATGAGGTTGGATCATCTTAATTACTGTAGGTGATGAGTACTAATTAATGCTAATAATTGTTATTAAGGGGACAAATTGAGTTGTATTTGTTAATAGTTTATTCAATTAAAAGTAACTCGAATTAAGGATTAATACAGGTGTATTTCTACTAAAGAAAATACAATTTTAATGTTAAGTAAACTTAAAGGAAAGCATATGATTAAGTTAGAAATAATCGTATCAAATTAATTTTAAAATAAATGTTATAAATTAAGGGTAATGTAATTGTAATAATTGGTCTAATTGGGTAAGTACACTGGTCATTTTAAAGGGATTTATTGTACCATATCTAAACGCGAAACAACAACGAACATCACATGGGAATTCCAGAATGAATCTGAAGTGAAGATTGCAGCAGTGTTTACCATCATCCAATTAGCTGTGCAAGAATCAGAACTGTGAATAGACCACCTATAATTATGAAGTGTTCAAATCAGTGAACATATTGACATTGAAACAGTGTTTTTTTGTAGATTTTTTTAATGTGTTGATAGTCTAACCTAGTATTATTTTTTTTTATATAATGTTGTAGCATGTTTATCAGTGTATTTAGATTTTAGAATTGTAATTTCCATATTTAGAGTTTTACAGTGTAGATATTGTATTCTATTGTTTTTAATGTATGTTAGATAACAACGCTTAAAAGGATTGGTGTCGGCTGAGACCGTGGACGAGAATACGCTCCATGGAACAGATGATTCCACATCAACATAACGACATAATCAATTGACATTAACTTTGTCATCATTTAGTCAAGAAGAATGGCAGAATTTAATGGTGTAGCGAGAGGTGTAGACCCAATAAATGGTATTGTTCTACATGAAATCTAGAACCACTGTTGCTCCAGTGCAATATAAATCGCGGGTTTTTTTGTTTTGTTTTTTTTTTTCATTATATACTCAGTACTTTTTATATTGTGTTAGATGTCTTAATCGTGTGTGCTGTTTTATTCCGTGTGTAATATACTTTTATTAATGTGGTATCCTGAGTACTCTTTTTACATCGTGTTAGCTGTCGTATATCATATGTACTGTTATTATTTCATGTTTGCTGTATTATATCGCGTGTGCTCTTCCTAATTCGTGTGTAACGTAATTTTATTGTGTGAAACATCAATGTATACAGATGAAGACAATGTCCCACATGTGAGAATTGTGTTTGTTATGTCCTTTTGGCACATAACTCGTGGGTGATGAAGGAATGTGACAAAGTAATACATACATAGAACTTTTCTAGATTTTACATTATATTATATTGGACATTTTCAACTATAAACAACTTCTGCTAATGTGTTCAATATGTTATTTACGGGCAACACACAAATGACCTCTCTTAGTTTTGACAATACGCACGATCCCATTAAATATCTTAATTATCCATATGTTATTTATAATCTACACATGTTCTATGTGTTGAACACTCAGCAGAACTTCGCGACTTAAATGGAAATACGAGGTGTGGTTATAGAAACTATAATCTCAATTCCAAATAAGTTAATCTGTCATGTATCATTATTCTTAAGGACTGTATGCTTTATAAAGCCAGAATTATCTGACAGTAAGTCAGACTTGAATAGAGCTCCTTCCAATTTATGTCTATTCTATGTTCTCAATAAAGATCTACCAACTATGCTGACCGTCTCTTATCTGTAGTGTAACAGTCGCGCGGACTTGAGAAACACAGTCTTAAAAGTCGCAGCAAATTTGAAAAAAAATATGCTATCATGCAAGATACGCCCACAATTGACAAGAGATCGAAAACCAGTAAATAAAAAAGACAACAAAATTGTGACCTCTAGAAAACCCACAACCTTGGTATAACATACTTTTACACTTATTGCGTACATGGAGAGGCCATCTTGTAGGGCAATTGTAACGGTGATATATTTGAATGGTTTTTAACATTGGATACAAAATTTTACACACTGGACCCTTTGTTCTGACTCGGGTGTTCAAGGTACGGATCAACCTGTAATTTTTGGTTTTAACACGTGCACATGGGACCATTTGAGGAAAAGTAGGTATTCATATAAATGAACACCCCAATATACTAACCCGGTGATTCTCAAAACGGACCATGCATTTTCGTGCGTGCACTGTATTAGTAATACACAAAACTTAGCAAACATGGATAAATTTCTGTTTGGCCATGTTTTAGATAATTGTAATCTTGGTAAATACCTTTCTAACTTCATCGCGACATGGTTATTTTTTTCTGTGTCTGACAAATCGTGAATGTAAAACATATACCAGGAAATGCAGAATGGATTTGAAAGATAGACGCCAGGCTACGAAACATACGCCCACAGCAGCTAAAACGCCGGGAAGTCGTCAAGGGTGTCGCATTTTTTATTTAATTTTGTCGGTAAGAAGAGAGTAGTAGGGCCTAACGTTCGACACTAACTAGGTCTTTTCGGGACGAACATGGTTCAATTTTATTTCAATAATTCGCTTGCGCGTACGGGAATTTAGCAGTGGGGGGGGCAGGACCCAGGGAAAACCCACGAGGTTGGACAGGCTACCATACACCTTGTCACGTACGACCGGGGAATCGAAACCAGGCCAATTGACTCAATGGCAGACCTTATGGTACAACACACACGCGCTAACCTTTCGGCTATCGACCCCCCTTAGTCGGCAAGGAAAACATTTAAAACACACTAAAATTGTCATAGTTTGGCTTCTAATCCTGCCCTATACTTGCGTTGAGCACTCAAAACATTATATATCAAGGCCCATAAATCTGGATGTTATTATCGAAAACCGTTGAAAATCGATAGGATTCTTCGTCTCATGACCATAATGTTTTAGCCTCCAGAGAGTGGACATCGCACGGGTGCGACGACAATATACGACATGTTAACGTATATAAACTTCTCGAAAACCTAAACTCTTATCCATATATACCAAACCCAATTCCTTAAAATTGTATTTCAAAAGCCTGACATTGGAAAGAGCTGATTTGTATGCATCGTAAATAAACAGGTATACACTGGTTATATTCAGGTTATTGGTCCCTCTCCCAATTGGTCCCTCCCCAATCTCTACGTAAACAACTATATATGACGTGCAAAATAATGTATTGATACCGGTTATAGACGAATGGGTAAAACGATTTGTCTCCCTCGTATCCGTCCATTCTCATTCACCCTCTTACACAAACAAAGAATCCAGTGTGTAAGCTAGTTATCGACCTTCTCAGTGTACAACCTTGCACGAACTCGGGTGTTCATATAATCCAGGAAGAGGAAGTTACAGTCCGATCTGTGCGAATATCGAAAGAAACCGAGATCTTCGAGTTATAAACATATATTTCAACGTATAAAAACTCTGTAGTCTCTAACACGTTAACAAGGATTTCAAAAGAGGTGGTTGTGGAAACGCCCTTTTGTATTCATGTTAGAGACAAGAATTTGTTATGGATCACGCGCCAGAATATGAAATGGCCGACGGATACATGTCAATATCAAAAGGAACCGAATTCTTTGGGAGGTATCCGTCGAAATCGGATACAAATTGTGAATTCAGAATAAAGTCTTATTCCGGACTTTGGCGTCACACCAAATTCGATAAAAACCGAACTGATGCTGAATAAACGAATCCGTATATTTTTTCCGAATTCAACACTTAACAATTATTCCGAATCGGGTTATTCGCAGTCAAGATTTAAGTGTGACGCGCTTGATTCAGATCAATCTTTTGACCGTCCCAGTCCAAATGTCTGTGCCCGAGTCAGACCTGGCGAAAACCCACAGGGTTGGAAAGGCGATCCTAGTCCTTGTCACGTATAACCCGAGAATCTCAACCACACCAATTGACTCAATTTATATTCCATTTTTTTACCAAATTTATTGTAATATTTCTTATCAATAGATTCAGTAAAATGTTACAAATTACTTTTGCGTTTTCTGGTATGGTATGTATTTCTTTGTTCAAAACAAATAGCGCCCGAAGCCAACCACGACTTATGGACTGATTAGAATTGTTCATTATGTCAGGAATTGTTTACTGTCTTGGGGGTTTTCGGGTTTTTTTTTAAATTAACATTGTGGAAAATATACTGAGTTACGAGTTTAGGTTCTTTAATTGATCTTGTATAACAATATCGACATTTATAAAGCGCGTCAACACGGAAAAAACAAAACAAAATCAATGAAAAACAATTTCAGTGTTTGGAAAGCTTTCATTGCCTTGTTAATTGTGAGATTTCCTTTTCCAGAGTGTTATATCAAATTTTTTTTGAATGCGTTATAATACCAATGGTTGTCAGGCTCTCTTTCTATCTCCGGACATTCCTGGCTATCTAAGAATCCCATGCATTTATGATGATAAAAATAGAGGATATCGAAATTATCCAGAAAACTTACTTACATTTGTTATTCTAAGATTCTGACACATTTATGGTCAAAACATAAATGGTGTAAAAATGAAATGGGGTTTAAGGTCATGCTGTTCTGTCCTAAACTAGGCTAATGAAGATGGGGATACGCCATACAGTGTTGCCCGGGCAGCGGCCCTACGGCTACTCTTATATCGACTTCCAACTGCCAAAGGGAATTTTACGTGCACGCCAATCTGTACACGGGACCTTGCTTTTCGTCCAATGCGAACGACTAGACAGCTGTCCTTGTCTGGTCTTTCGGAAAATCGGGATGAACTTTCTCGACCAATGCAGGGACGGAATATCCGACCTCCAGACTAGCGAGTCAGCGTCTTACCCACTCAGCCACCGTGCCTCCAATGTCTAAAAATAAATAGCCAAGTCCGTAACTCTATATAAAATCCCAAATCTTCGACGTTGAAAACATGATTATTTTTTTTTTGCAATTTAAATCAGCATTGGTGTTGTGATCTTACCTGATATCCAATATTTTAGACCAAATATACGTTTTACCATTCGTGTACTATAGTGCGTTTCAGCGCCATTTGTAACAAGTTGCTCAAATAATAAAGCTAGACATAATATTCCACAAGTCATGTCAAACAGTGGTGCCATATTCCTAATTGTTTTTACTAGGGAGAGAGAGGGAAAGAAATTGGGTTTAACGTCCACTCAACACAACTAGGTCATTTCGGGACTAACACATAGTTTAATTTTATTTCAATAATTCGCTTGCGCGTAGGGGTCTTTAGCAGTGGGAGGAAACCGGAGTGCCCGGAGGAAACCCACGAGGTTGACAAGGCGCCCCTATCTCCATGCCACATACGCTCACACCAGGGCTCGAAACCACAGCCGCAAGCCAGAGGTGACCGGACAGCTAGAGGTCGAAGCGCGGCACTCTAGACCACTGGGACACCCCCCCCCCCCTGTTTTACTAGGCATGGGACTTCACAATTTGACTTTAAAGAAAAAACAATTTTCAGTTTGTCTCGACTGGGCCATTGATACCAATTATTCTGACGCCGTCCACATAATTATACTTCTTAGCTTTTTTGGTTTGACAATTTCGATTCACAGAAAGATCTACTGTCTGGGGGTATCCACATTACTGGTGGGGTTGGTTTTTAGGAAATTGGAACGGGAAGTAATGAAAGACCGTTTCCGACTATCGGGAAATCTGGTAATAGATCAATTACACTCGAGGACAAATATCATACTAGAGATTTACGCAATATCAACCGTCATAGAAATGACAGCTGTCTAGTCGTTCGGATGGGACGAAAAATCGAGGTCCCGTGTACTTATGACGTGTGCGTAAAAGATCCATTGTACTTTCAATTTAACCTTTAGCCAAACGATTGCGGTGTAACGAATAATGATTAACTAATTTTTTACTTTATGTTTAGGGTGAGATATTGAAACGGGCTACATTGATTCCATTTCTTTTTTTTTTTTTAAATTGACATTTAAAATACCGCAATTATCCAATAAATCGTTTGACTATAGTTTAAATCTAAAGTATCGAATAATAATTACCTATGAAATTAAAAACTCATTTTTTATCGTAGGTTATTATACCGCACCGAAGGAAGTAAGGTCTTGAAATGGGCTCTGTCCATCCCTATATCTTTATGACACTTTATTATTTGTAAAGTACTTGTCCATTCCTTTACTACACCCAGACTCGATTATTGTAATTCACTGCTTCAGAACAAAGCTGCCCGTAACTATATGATAACACTACTACTTTTACTCTCTGGCTGTATTTAATGTCAATACATTTATCCCTATACATGTATCTAAAGCCCCGTTTACATGACGAAATTTGCACACGTGCAAATCTTTTGCATATATGCAAATTTACTCATGTATGCAGATTTAGTCATGTAAACGCATTTGCATACATGTACAAAAATACTGCAGGTGCAAATTTGCACCTGGTCCTGACCAGATGCAAAAGTATATTTTTATGTATGCAAAAGTATTTAGGGTAAGACTCACATGCTATATGTAATATCAATTACTATTGGAGATATAGGCTGTTTTTAAAAATCGTTATGCAAATTACTATATGATATACAGGCAATGGTTAATATCCTATACGTAAATTAATGTATAACATAAGGTCTTTGTTTATAATGATGTACAGGTTATATTTGATATCAATATATAAATTACTATATGATGTACAAGTTATATTTGATATCAATATATAAATTACTATATGACACTTTGCCAGATTTCGTTAGAAAACACGTCATTGGTTACGTACAATCTGTGGCATTGATACTATTAACATATGTTTATGACCTCCATGGAGACAACGGAAAGCATCGTACGCAAGTTCGTGAAAAACTAGAACGCGAAATTGAACATGAACTGATCTTTTTGACAGCCAATATTAAAGCCCCAATACCACTCTTGTTGTAACTGAATAATATGTTCCAATCTTTATTCTGGTCAACAATTTGTACTATGTTACAATATTTAAATTAAAAAATGATACAAATTTCATCTTAACACACCTAATTTTAAAAATTGGAAAAATTCAACTACATGCCGTAACATGGCTTGGAAAACCTTACGTAAGCACTTTCAAATGCAACTTAGATTTAAACATATTTTCGAGCCCTCTGGACAAGTAAGTTAGGTTGTAATGGAAAATTTACACAACAGGTAGGACACTTAAACATCTTGTAGTTAGAATAAGGCTAATTTTTTTTTCTGGACCTGTCAAGCCAGCAAGAGTGTTATTGTCCCTTTAATGCAGCAAAAATTTGCATTAGTCGGAATTCCCTTGAATGTACAGTACAATTGTTTCTACTTTTGCTCAAAATAGCGATACCGAAATATTGCACGAGGCTTCACGGATACTCCGTAGTAAGATTACAGCTATGATCGACAATGCTAGTGAGCTATCATGGCCACCCTTAAGGGGAGCTCTTTCAACTCGAGATCGGCAACCACTGGAAGAAATACGATCATTTGTTGAAAATATAATTCATTCTACTGAAAACTCCCACCGACAAATAGGTGTATCAGCTAGTAGGAAAGCCCGCTCAATTGCTGAAGATATTGTGTTTGACACCAAAAACCATGTTTTACTAGGCATGGGACTTCACAATTTGACTAAAAAGAAAAGAACAATTATATTCCATCTATAGCCTTATATTAGGCCATTTCGGATTAATATTGCATATTCCCGGTTATCCAGCCAGAATATGCTTAACACTCATGTTTAAAGAAAAACCCCAAAACTCACGAACCCTGACCTATATCACGTGGCCGTAGTTGATGTCAGTCCGTGCAACCTCTGGTAAGTGTCTTTTTCTGCTATGATCTAGGATAGAGCTTGAATACTCTCTTCCGCTTCTTGAGGTGATCCTCAGTTAGTATTATTAGTTTTATAATTCATATCTACTATTTATTGTAGCTCATATTATCTATTTATGTTCGAGTCGTATCGCTGATTCGACTCTCATGGCTATTTGCTATTTTTAGCAACAAACAAAATATAAACTGTCGTTTCGTTGGTTCAACGAAATAATAATAAGAGTGATTTTCCCGATCAGGATTTTACTGACTTTACAGCCCAAGATTTAAGTTTTGCTGAAAATATTTTGATTAATAACAGTCAAGGGGATACAACCAAATTCGTTGATCTTTATTGCGACAAAGCAAAAAATTCGAATCCGGAAGTTAAAACTTCTCAGGTAAACAAACACGGCCGAAAAAGGAAAAGTTTGGAGAAAATTAGTGCTCCATGTAAGAAACAATTAAACATTGATCGAACGGGTGCAAAACCTACTTGCACGGTCACTTCTGCAGCACTGAACCAGGGTTCTGAATTTGCCGATGATTTTGCTCATTCGGCCGCTGTAACGAATACTACTAATAGGGCCACTTTCGAGGATACCACGAGCGGTGGTCAAGTAAAATTATCGAACGATCAAATAAACAGAAACGAACTTGTTGATTTAAAGAACCAAAAAGCTTTATTGACATCTTAGTTGATAAACAGTTACACAAGCCTACTAATGCTGATCTAGGCCATCACGTCAATGATTATAGAAATATAGAACAAAATGTTAGCTCTAACGATATTTATTCTACCAATAAATCGGTAATCGATCTGGTTGATCCTCAAGAAATGTACGATGAGTTTCAAGTGGAAACACCTAATGTTCTTGGGGATGATTTTGACATCCCGAAGATATTTCAAGGGGATGATACTTTTGGTAATCCAGTTTGAGATAGTCTTGTAAAATTGGTTTCTGATGCCACCTGAGAACTGTAAATGTTGGGTTCCACCACTAGTTGATGGAGACATTTGGAACATTTTGCCTAAGACGGCTCAATCTTGGGATTTATCGCTTCAAGATGTTCAAAAATTAATTAGTATTGGTATAGCCCCCCTTCTTACAATCTTGGCGTCCAAAGATCGAACTATCGATCAAAATAGTAAAATTGCAGTGATCGACTCAGTCGTGATTTTGGGAAACTCTTTGAATGAGATTTCGTTGAGACGTAGACATCTTATGAAACCTTTTCTCAGTAAGAGATACCATCCTCTTTGTTCCTCATATCGACCTATCTCAGGTACTCTATTTGGTCCAGACATTGCCACCAGGATCAAAGAAATAGACCAATCTGCAAAATTATATACTCCAATGAACTCGAACTATAATAACAAAAGATCTAATAATTATTCATATGGCAGGTCATGGTTTAAAAAGCCTTTTTTAGGTGGAGGCCAGAGGAGGTATCAACCTCCAGATCGGAGAGATCGGAGAGGTTATCAGAATTTACAGTACAACAGGGGCAGGTATTACAGCACACGAGGCAGAGCCAGGGGCCGCTATACAAAGAACCAATAAATTGTGTAAGTAAGAATTTTGGTAACAAGAAGTTTAGAGCGGGAAATTATCTAAATGTTCTCATAACTGGCAGTATCTCACAACTGATAGTTGGATTATCGATACAATTAGTAATTGATATACAATTGGTCTCTGCCCAATTTCAGTGACGGAGATTGATGTTATTGATCAGGAGGTTGTAAAACGTCTTGACAAAGGTGCAATTGAACCATCCGATCCTTTTCCGGATCAATTTATTTCTAATTAATTCTTAGTACCTAAAAAGAAGGGGTCATGAAGGTCTGTAATCAATCTAAAAAAGTTTAACGATTTTTATCTTATGAACACTTTAAGCAGGAAACTTTGGCTTTTTGCTCTGAAGTCTATTACTAAGAATAGCTCTTTAACCTCGATAGACCTTTGTGATGCTTATTTTTCTATTGAAGTTAATCCTAGTGATAGGAAATATTGATGCTTTGTTTGGCATGATGTCATTTATCATTTCACATGCTTACCTTTGGAATTTCGTCAGCGCCTTGGGTGTTCGTTCACAAAAGTTCTTAAACCTGTTTTTGCATTTTTGAGGAAGCAGTCAATTATATGCTTTTATTTTATAGATGATTCACTTTTTTCATCTACAACCATTGAAGAATCAAATTCAAACACATATAAAGCTATTGATTTGTTTCATAATCTTGGTTTTGTAGTTAATTTGGAGAAATCACACTTAAAACCTTCGAAGGGATTGTTTTTTCTTGGTTTTATTATCAACACAGAATCTTATAATGTTTTTACGACTCTTGATAAATTAGATAAGATTGTATTGTTAGCTTGGATTTTATTAGCTTCTGTTTTTACTATACGAGATTTAGCTGCATTCATAGGCCTTTGCTCGTTTAGTAGAACTGCATTTCAGCCTGCTCCACTTTATATCCATTATTTAGATGAAGGTAGAACAGGGCTGCTTTCGCAATCTGGTCTTAACTATGATGCTATTGCAGTTCCAGATTTTAATATTATCGATGAGCTTCATTGGTGGATTCATGAAGCCCATTCGTTCAATGGTAATCATATTCAACCCCCTCCAGCGGATGAGATTTTAACCGCTGATGCGTCTGAAATGGGACGGGGAGCTCATTTAAGGAATTTCCAAACAAATTCCTTGTGGCTCCCATGCGAACAAGCAAATCATATAATTTTTTTAGAGCTATAAGCAGTTGTCAAAGCTTTGTTCAAAATTTCATGATATCCATATTATGTATTAAATCTGACAATAATGTTGCTATTGCTTATATCAACAATATTGGAGGTGCAATTGATTCATTACATGAATTGTCTAAATCTATTTGGTTATGGTGTTATAAAAAGCACATTGAGGGTAAATTCAATTTAGAGGCTGAATTCTTGTCAAGAAATTTTTCAAACTCCACAGAGTGGATGCTTCATGAGAATACATTCTATATGATTTGTAATTATTTTGGTACACCAGATATAGATTTATTTGCATCCTCGTTAAATTATCAGATTGAATCTTACGTTTCTCGGTACTCAGATCCATATTGTTTAGCGTGTGATGCTTTCACTATTTCTTGGTGTAATTATTATCCATATATTTTTGCTCCTTTCAGTCTTATACCTCGAATCCTCAACAAGTAAATTATGGACAAGGTATCAATGGCTATATTGGTTGTTCCAGCATGGTCAACCCGGGTATGGTATCCTTTGCTGTTAAGTCTTTTAGTGGATTACCCACTTCTTTTGCCCAAACGGAGAGATCTGTTGAGATTGGTCCACAGCGGTGCGTTGCACCCCCTGAAAGGCAATTCCGTCAGGTTGACCGTTTGTCTTGTATCAAGGCAAACATTCAGAGTCAAGGCATTACAAAATAGTCTGCAGAATTCATTCTTAATTCATGGCCACCAAAAACAAACAAGCAATATCAATTGGCTTTAAATAGATTGAATCTTTGGTGTGTGCAAGGGAAAGTCAATCCCTTATTTTCATCTATGGAAAATTTGTTGAATTGTCTTGGGTTTTTGCACAAATCTTATTTTTCATATAGTGTCATAAATGCAACTCGTTCTAGCATTGTCCAGACATTTAGGTGTTTTTGTCCATAAACCACCTAAACCTCGTTATTTGGCAACATGGGGTGTATCCATCTTGTTGCATTATCTAAGTTCATTGTATCCGTTGGATACATTATCTTTACGTATGCTTACGATTAAAGCAGTTTTTCTTTTGTCTTTGTCAACTGCTCAACGATAGAGAGGCGGCTTCTCACCAATGCATCGAGGGCTCAATCCCAGCTCAGGGCAAGAACTTTATCGTTGTAAGTGAGAGGGATATTCGGTCTCCCGCCCGATCAGGCAGGTTTCCCCCGAGTTCTTCGGTTTCTTCCTGCAGTAATGATCGAAATCATTCGTACGATCTGTGCCAAGGGCCAAATCTAAAACAGGCCTCAGGCCTAATTTGCTAACCTTGTAAAATGACGAGATTATTATTATTATTATGTCAAACGCTAGCATCTTTCTCTTTAGATTCTGTGAAAGATTCTGGAACAGGTATGTGTCTGTCGGCATCGGATGTCTTGAAGACATCACATCCGTCTCGACCGCTATATACTGTCAACATTAATAATTATAAGAAATTATCTATTTGCCCTTGTTATACGCTACGCACATATATTTCAGCTACCCAGAGGAAGCGTAAATCACAGAATTTATTTATCTCTTTTTTTCCACAAAAAAGCAGTATGTGCTGCTACTATAGCCGGATGGATTAAAGAAGCTTTGATTTCATCGGGTATTAATGCAGATATATTTAAACCACACCCTGTAAGAGGTGCTTCATCATCTGTCGCTAATTTAGCAGGACTCTCTATTTCAGAAATATTAAAGACAGCAGATATTTTGCCTTCTTTTTCAGATGTTGTTCTAAATAAAATGTAAACACGTTCTCCATTTGTTGTTGTTGTTGTCAACCTCTTTAAATTATGCAATATTAATCCGAAATACCCTAAGTGCATAGATGGAATATAATTCTACTCTCAGCGGAAGGATGAGAGAAATTATATGAATATATAGCCCGAGGGCTTGGGGATTAATCTTCCCTCCCTAAGTCCCTCCCAGGTTATATGTTCATATAAGTTATTGGTCGACAACATGCTTGACTTTAAAAAAGACACTTACCAGTAGAGGTTGCACGGACTGACATCAACTACGGCCACGTGATACAGGTCAGGGTTAGTGAGTTTTCTTTAAAAATGAGTGATCGAGCATATTCTGGCTGGATAACTGGGAATATGCAATATTAATCCTCAAGCCCTCGGGCTATATATTCATATAATTTCTCTCATCCTTCGGGGAAGCTCGGCTGAGAGTAGAATTCTTAGTTTGTCTCAACTGGGCCATTGTATCACTTATGATAAGGTACGTAACGTTACATCGAAACCGCTCAAGCGAGGCTACCAATTACTGCTGACACCGTCCAAATAATTACACTCCTTAGCTTTTTTGGTTTGACAATTTCGATTCACAGAAAGATCTACTGTCTGGGGGTATCCACATTACTGGTGGGGTTGGTTTTCAGGAAATTGGAACGGGAAGTAATGAAAGACCGTCTCGGACTATCGGGAAATCTGGTAATAGATCAATTTCACTCGAGGAAAAATATCATACTAGAGATTTACGCAATTTCAACCCTTTTAGAAATGGCGTGTGCGTAAAAGATCCATTGGCAGCAGGAATTCGATATAAGAGTAGGCAAAATTTCCCTCATAGCACACTGTATGGCACATGCCCGTCTTCAATTAGCTCAGGTTAAGTGCATAACAGTAGGACGTTAAACCCCATTTCATTCATTCATTCATTCTCGATCTCCAGCCTAGCGAGCCATGCAGCGCCTTATCGACTTAGCCACGTGATCCCTAAAGCCGATTTTCCACTAGGCGAATTTGTTCGCGCTAAGCGAATTTTTTTTTAGTACAGGCATGCGCAGTATGAATAAATTCGTCTAGTGGAAAATCGGCTTTGCGAATTTATTCGCGCGAAGCAAATTTTTCCGAGTACAGGCATGCGCAATATAATTTCGTAAAACCCCTATTTCATTTCCGTGATTTATATTTTTTAGATTTGCGCAAATGTATTTTTTTTTTTGTTCACTCAAATGTTGTGGTAGAGTAACTAATTTTTTACTTTATGTTTAGGGTGAGATATTGAAACGGGCTACGTTGATTCCGTTTCTGATTTTTTTTTTAAATTGACATTAAAAATACCGCAATTCTCCAATATATCGTTTGACTATAGTTTAAATCCAAAGTATCGAATAATAATTACCTATGAAATCAAAAACTCATTTTTTATCGAAGGAAGTAAGGTCTTGAAACGGGCTCTGTCCATCCCAATATCTTTATGAAACTTTGTTTTTGTAAAGTACTTGTCCATTCCTTTTCTACACCCAGACTCGACCTTACTGCTTAAAACACATCAAGGCTGTACAAGAACGCAAAAAAACAAGCATAGGACCAAAATTATGAACTACCACTGAATTGAATATTTAATGACAAAACTTTCTTCTTTTCTCTGGTTTTTCACTCATTTCAGACCAGTCACATGACCCAATCCAGGCATCCTGATTGGCTGAGGTCAGATTTTGACCTCTCACTGGTCACATGATTTTGGACAGCACCAGTTTTTCCCTTTTATGCCTTTCAAAAAAACCTCCGTAAAACGTGACATGCCCAGCTGTTCCATACATTATTTATGGAGAAGAACGAAGGGACCAAGAGGTAAAACCAGGGAAAGTAATCGAACAAAAACAAAAATGTGGACATCACCAGTTTTTCCCCTGTGGTCTTCATATGATAACACTACTACATTTACCCTCTGGCTTTATTTAATACCAATATATTTATCTCTATACATGTATCTAAGCTATATTTAATACCAATTAATACTGGATATAAGGACTATGCCACACATGCTATATGTAATATCAATTACTATTGGAGATATAGGCTGTTGTTAAAAATCGTTATGCAAATTACAATATGATATACAGGCAATGGTTAATATCCTATACGTAAATTACTGTATAACATAAGGGCTTTGTTTATAATGGTGTATACAGGTTATATACTATTCAAAGTAGGGGATATTTGATTTGGGGGGCATAATACTAAAATATGCAAATGACTACGAAAAAAGTCACTATAGAACCTAACAGAAGAAACATTTCCAGTTACATGTGACGCCCAAACGCACCAATAGCTACCGCATGGAATGCAGGTGATGCTTGGGATTATCATGGGGGTCCCACCCAAGATTTGCACGACTCTGACTTTGAATGTTACAGTCATTGTGGCATTGAATTCCAGGGTGGAAACTTCAGTTTAATTGTTTTAGTGACCAGAACACAAATTTTGATATGCGTTGGCATGCTACAGATCGGCACAACACAGGCGGTTGTGGCGCGGACGATGAATGTTTCTCAGCCTGTCATAAGAAGGCTATGGTCCAGATACCGTAATACACAATCTGTACAGGACAGACCACGCTCGGGTCGACCAAGGGCGACAATTCAAGCCCAGGATCGATTTATCCGTACCTTGGCCATGATAAATCGTGTCATCACAGCAAATCAGATCAGCGCTCGTCTTCAAACAGACACTGGTGTGAGAGTGAATGGCCTGACGATTCGGAATCGACTGCATATGGATCACCTTCGCGCCCGACGTCCTCGCGTGATCCCTTGTTTGAGAGATCATCACATTCAGGCAAGACGTCGTTGGTGTAGGGATCGTCAACACTGGGATAATCGACGTTGGAGCAATGTGATGTTTTCAGATGAGTCAAGGTTCACTGTTGATTTTTTGGACAGACTTAAGAGGGTGTGGCGTCGTCGAAACAAGCGCTTCCAAGACGTTAACGTCATCAGACATGATCGATTTGGGGGTGGTTCTGTTATGGTGTGGGGAGGCATCACTGTTGCTGGAAGAATGGCTTTACTTGTTGTTGCAGGGCATGTTACAGGCCAGTTCTACCGGGACAACATCTTGGCAGTCCATGTTGTGCCGTTCGCACGACGTCATGGCCACCGTTTCATCTTCCAGGATGACAAAGCAAGATGTCACAGGGCCAGGATCGTTACAGGTTACCCCCAACAACAGAACATCACCACATTACCTTGGCCAGGACTGAGTCCCGACCTCTCCCCCATCGAGCATGTCTGGGACAGGCTTGGACAGAGGTTACGTCAACGTCAACAACGTCCTGCCAATGCCAAAGAACTTGCTGCTGCGTTGCAACAGGAACGGGACAATCTGGACCAAAATGGCCTTAGACGTTTCATTAGGAGTATGCAACGTCGGATCAATGCTTATTTGGCAAACAGAGGAGGATTTACCCGTTTCTGACTTCGTTGTTATGCTGTGGTAACTTTGCTGTTTGACCCCGGGTATCATTTTACCCTTATAATGGTCAGTCTGTGCCTTACTAAGTCTAACGATCATTTGGAAGAAATCGATGAATGTGAACTTCATTTCATTTTGTCGTTTGTTTCTTCGTCAGTTTCATTAGGTGACTTTAATAACACTTAAAAATCAAATATCCCCTACTTTTTTTAGAATAGTATATTTGATATCAATATATAAATTACTATATGATGTACAAGTTATATTTGATATCAATATATAAATTACTATATGATGTACAAGTTATATTTGATATCAATATATAAATTGCTATATGATGTACAGGTTATATTTGATATCAATATATAAATTACTATATGATGTACAGGTTATATTTGATATCAATATATAAATTACTATATGATGTACAAGTTATATTTGATATCAATATATAAATGACTATACGATGTACAATTTATATTTGATATCAATGTATAAATTACTATATGACATCATATTAAATGTCATTTCTAAAGTACGTGAATAATATATCGTTGACATCTTCACCATCTTGTGCCGGTGATCGCCCCTGTTGACAAAGCGGCGCATTCGGCGTACGCCGCAGGTGAACTTTTATCGGCTTCCGGTTAAATCAAGTAGCATCGCCGGTTAAACTGCCGAACTGTGGTCAGTCGGTATGCCCTGGTTTTGACTCCTGGCATCCCTATCTAAGAACTTAATCCATCATCCCGATGTTACGAGATAATTTTTGGATTAGCAGAATTGCGAATTCCTTCTATCGCGGATCCAAGGGGTAGGGGGTCATATCTGCTCTTTAATAGATGATATAAACATGATGTACGCATTGTCCCCGCCCACGCAATGCGACGAAGACTCTGGGGATTACACCAAACCCCTATTGCATGCGACACTCTGATGATTACCCTTTGCTCCAATGTATGCCCCACCCCCTCGACAAAGTCCTTGATCCGGCTCGGCGCGCAAATATCATTGATCTCAGACGGAAGCCAAAGATCTCATAGAAGACCTGCTTGTTGTTTGTTGTTTTCTGGAGATTAACATCCACTCAAACCTGCGAGATTAGGTGTAATTTATTTAAAGATTATGAGGTAATCGAAATCACGTGACCATTGATATCAGACGGACTATGAAGACGTTTTATGCAACTGTTTTCTTTCTTATCTCTTCGCAAAGGTTACCGGCTTAAAATGTCATTCAAACAGCTAGGGTAAGTGGAATGTTTTTAGGTTATTGGGGGGTGACAGATAATTATTTATTTATTTTACGTAAAATTACCCCATATATTTACTGATATATAAATCTAGAAATATGCGCGTGCTAACAATGTTTGTTCAGCTCCGTTTTTTGTATATACCTATATATAGGGGCTTGGTATTATGATTCAAATACATTCCATATACCCCAGACCCACACGCACCTGTAGATCCCCGTCGGCCTCTGCAATGCCCCTGGTCTATTTACTGTATTTTGTTCAACAAAATGAATTTAATATCCAATTAATTTTAAGTGTTAAGCTATTGTTAAGGCATGCATCATTCATAAATGTATTATCATCTGCTTATATTACAGAAACTTGGAGGATGCACCCAGAGAGAATTGCAGCGATGTGTTACCATACGTGGGGGAATTTTTTAACGGTAGGCTTTTAACTATTTTAATATCCGTTCTTCAAGATGTACTTTAACATGTTATGATTTTGCAATGGATCTGAATTCCTCGGCCTCTTTATCGCTCTTTTTTTGAGTTTATCTACTGGATATCCGTTGTGTGATCGCGTTGTTGGTCCAGAACATTCGTCAGGATTTTCCAGTGGGACATCTTCCAGTCGTTCGGAGAAACCTTTGACCGTTGACATGTGTACATGTCCCTGTCCGGGCAAAATTTACCTCATACCTGCCAAGTTGGTGCATAAACGTAGGACGTTTAAAGCAGCAATAAATCATTGCAAGACAGGGTCGCTCTAATAGCATGTTTTTAATATTATTTAAAACCTTTCGGCGTAGTTTGTTTGGTGGGAACCCTAGGTGTCACAAACTAATACTGTTTAATACAGCCGATTTTTAAACTGGACTCTTCTCTATCAAAAAATATAGCTTCCTCTATAGTTTGGATATGCATGTATCCTCTAGAAGTATTCTTTAACGACCTACTGTTGTGCACCGACCATGCTATACGGTGTGTTGTGGGGGGATTTTGCCCTGACAGCGACAACTACGGTACGGCTCATTGTGGCCCAATGCGTACACGTCGGTTTTTCGTACCATCAGAACGGCTATACGTTGACACTTGACCCTTGCCAGGTCCCATGGCCTGCACCGTTGACACGGGAAAACCAAGCTAGGAAACCACGATGAACTTTTTCGGCCAATCGTGACTCCTTCAAATCGAACAAAAATTGAATGTTAAGATATATTGTTTTAACGATGATTATTTAAAAAGTTGATCAAACGAGAAGGAAATATCTAGGAATCGCTGTATGCCACTGGCTCGCTTACTATGATGTCAAAGATCGATCTCTTGTCTATTGGAACACACTTTTTGATATATGCGCGTCTTCAAAGCCCTTTGGAGGAAGAAATTTTGTCGCGTTAAACGACATTTTATTTCTATTAACTCTTGACATCACTGTGGGAATCAGATTGTCAGTTGGAAAAGTAGAAACAGTTCATGTCGATACACAGGGAAAAAACCGCCAAATCTAGCCTTTTTACACAGAAAAATCCCCCAAATCTAGTCTATTTACTTAATATTTTGAGGAATAAAACTGCTTAATTTTGTCTTAAAATCCCTTAAAATCTCTAACTCAGGACTGAGCAACTAGCTCAATATATGTTTTCAAACAACTTAAACCCGCCAGTCTTCATCTGGAAATGGAGATCAGTGTCCTAAGCTGTATTATGCGGTGTCTGGATAAAACCAGACTTTATTTTTTAAAAATAATGTTTTTGTGAAATATAATTTCCGTTATAAAGTACAGCACATGGGTCATTAACGGTATAGACATCTAAAGGAACGGGAATTGATTATCAGGTCACCCAATCCAACAATTGACCCGAAATCTTAAAAGGGTTACGTGTCCGGATAGGCAGTTTTGACGTTCCCGTCAAAACGACTCAGTATTCTGAGCTGAAATTTTGAGACACGGTAAATATATCTCTCATCTATACTTTAACGTTTAAACTTCATACCTACACAGACTTTTATTTTTGAGACCCTGCTTAAATCGGGATAGTCCGTTTAAAAATATTGATATACGAAAACAGTCGTAATACTGATGACGTCACTAATGCACTTTTATGTTTTTATTCTTCTAAAACTTGACCTTAGTAGCTGGCATCATTATCAGTTATTTTTTAGCTGATAGATACAAGTGGACCATCTTCTTTAAGAATATTATCATCGCTATTCTTGAAAGCTATATTAACAATCTTCACGTGCACAACATTGTGAGATAACATAGTTACCCAAGAATCTGATCAATTAATCAAGTACTTTAGATGAAAGGCCACACATGCATCAATGTATGTACAGCCGGCCGACCGTGTATGTATACAAGGGGGAATATCGGGGAGAGGGTGCGGTGGGGGTATAGTAGCCGTTGTTCCCTCTAAGCTGTGCGTGTGTTGTGTGTGTGGAAGTAGCGCACAAAGAAAAATAATATGCGCACACATTTTAAGCCATACAAAAAGATATGCCATTTCTCATGTACCGCCGCATCACGTATCGTTTGCTCTAGGCATATTTCATTTTCAAACAAAACGATTTTGACAGTCTCCTTAGAAACCATAATCAGAAGCTGAAAGCAAGGCTCCACAAAACTGTTTGAAAATGTCATATGCCCTGAACACAGGTTTTGTCGTGAACCAATTTTGACACGATTCCCGCCAATAATTTTATATATATATCTGATATGTGCATAGATAAATTGCCTGGTAGAAAAAGGGTTTGACCCGTAACTTCTTTTGCGTAGTAAATATATATATATAAATGACAATGTCGTGCGCTGACAGGGCTGATCTAGAAAACAGTGAAATAGAGTCTTCATGGATAGAAGTAAATTGTAACCACCTTAAATTTTTCTGGCAATTATTTTAGACTAGCTTCATCAACTTCTAGTACAACTCAACATATATTTAACTCTCTCATACACGGGAGGTTGGGATGGCCTAGTGGTCTAGAGTGCCGCGCTTCGACCTCTCTCTGGCCGGCTGTGGTTTCGAGCCCTGGTGTGAGCGTATGAGGCATGGAGAAAGGGGCGCCTTCTCAACCTCGTGGGTATCCTCCGGGCACTCCGGTTGCCTCCCACTGCTAAAGACCCCTACGCGCAAGCGAATTATTGAAAAAAATTAAACCATATGTTAGTCCTGAAATGATCTAGTTATGTTGAGTGGACGCTAAACCCCATTTCTCTCTCTCTCTTATTTGTTTTGATAGGACGAAAATCCCAGGTCGCATGTAGCCATTGTCGTGCTCGTAAAAGATCCCTTGACAGCTGAAATTGGAAATAAGGCAAGGTCGTAGCGCCCTTGCCCCCCCCCCACATAAGACACTATGTTGCGTACGCCCTTCTTTGTTAGCCAGTAAGACGTTAAACCCTATTTAATTTTATTACTAATTATTGTACAGACAAATGTACAATAGTACGTGCATATTAATATTATATGAAGGAAGATGAATTATGTAACAATTAGCTAAAGAGCTGACAGTTCTCGCTTTAAAAGTTAAAAACCAAACGAAATACCGGCAATGGGTAGATTTAGCTCTTGCGTAATGCATCTTTGATATGTGTTTATTATATTGTAGAACTACCAGTTGTGGATAAAGTTTTAATTGGAATCTGTGGGGCGTTAACGTTCAGTACGATTCTAATATTTATGGATGAGTTACGATATGTTAGAAAATCTCATGAAGAAGAAGACATTTTATATAAAACTACGTGGCTTTTAAGTCTATATCCCGTAGGTATACTTCTACCTTTGTTAACCTACCCTCAGTGACTATTATAGTTCCATAAATGTTTGATATTTATACAATAATCTTTAAAGGCCCAATAACACTTTTGTTGTAATTGTACTATACAATATTCCAATTAATTGGTGATACAAATTTCATCTTAACACACCTAATTTAAATAATTGGAAGAATTCAACTGTGTGATTTTAAAAGCATTACGTAAACACTTTCAAATGTAACTTAGATTCAAACATATTTTCCTCTGAACAAGGAAAAGGTGATGTAATGGATAATTTACACAACAGGTAGGACACTTAAACATCTAGTACTTAGAATGAGGCTATTATTTATTTTATGGAACTGTCACGCCATCAAGAGTGCTATCTATTATCCCTTTCAAGAGCAGTACAGTACGTCGTTAAACCCCATTTCATTTTAACTTTAATTGTATGGGTTGCCAAATCTACCAAAATACATGCCCTTCCATACTATTAATTGAAACTGGAAATACCGAAACCAATTTTATACTACCCCCATCCACGTATCTCCAGTTGGCTTTTGACACTGAGACGTCATAGGGGTCAAAAGTCGCTCTAGATTGTTTACTAGCAGGAATACCGGCTTCACCCGGGGCCGGATCGCGGCGACGAAGGTTAATGGACGAACACACCACACATATACATTTTATTTATATAGATATTTCAAATTACTATATGATTTTTTTTATTTATTTGTTTTCCGCTAAATTTCAGGCAATGTCAGCCACATCTTTTATAGCCATTGTTGTCCCTCGATCATCCCTAATAGATCAGATTGTGGCGTCAGGGTAAGCAGAACCTTCTTATGGGACTCAAACTTCTTTCCTTTGGCTTCATATTTAATCTTTTGGCTTCATAGTCCATTCCACTGGATTCACATATCATTCGAGGGGTTTGATGGCCGAATGGTTAGCACGTGAGTGCTGTATCATAGAGCCTATCATTGATTCAACTGGTGCGGTTTCGAATCCCCGGTTGTACGTGACAAGGAATACGGTCGCTTGTCCAACCTCGTGGGTTTTCTCCGGGTCCTCCGGTTTCCTCCCACTTCTAAAGACCCCTACGCGCAAGTGAATTATTGAAATAAAATTAAACCATGTGTTAGTCCCGAAATGATCTAGTTTGTGTCGAGTGGACGTAAAACCGGTATGCAACTGATCCAATCAACGGTTAAGGAATATAAGTATGAAGTACGGAAGATCAGAATCTGCCAATATCGTTGAAAACAGAAATTGAAAACAGGGCATTGTTCAATTCGTGTGCCAAACCTATCAGCCGTAAATACCCATCTGGTCGCTAATGTAACGCCGCGATTTGTTAATCAGCTCTCAATATTCACTTTTGTTTTCTTCTGCAAATTAAATTCGAAAAATTTCTTTAAATAATTAAGAAAAAAAGTTAAAAATGTTTAAATTGGCTTTTAGTCGTGGTTTCTATCCTTGGTGTGGGCGTATGTAGCTTGGAGATAGTGGCACCTTCCCAACACTCGTTGGTTTACTCCGGGCACTCCGGTCTCCTCCCACAGGAAAAACCCCAATGCGCGTTAAGATAATAAAAATAAGACAATTTGTCTGCGATATCACTCCCGTTGGAAGCGGACGTTTAATACTAATACAAGAAGAAGACGGCAATTTAATGTGTTAGTTACCTTTCATCTGTGGTGTTATCCTAGTTTATCTGATCATAACCCTGACAGATATAAATGAAGTCTCTTCTCTTTAGATATTTGAGACATTGGACCGAGAAAGTTCAACCAGCTTTCTCGGTGTGGTACAGAACAGATGGCATACCAATGGATAACGTATGGTCGTTCGGATAGGACAAAACACCGAGATCCCGTGTACACATTGGCGAGCACATAAACGATTTCTTGGCAGTTAGAATTCGATATAAGAGTAGGCCGTAGTACCTCTGCCCGGGAAAAAATCCCCCTCGTAGCACCCTGTATTGTGTATGCCTGTGTTCATTAGTCCGTTCAGGGGCAGAATAGTAGAACATTGAACCCAATTTCTTTTGATTTCTAGATATTTGGCAGTGGTAATCCACAAGTTTTTACGTTTGATGGTGTTATATTATGGTGGAAAGGAGGCGTTTCTACTTGCGGTTTCAAAAACCAAAATTTCACTCCGAAGTCCACCATTAGCTTGTTGTTTCTGTTGCTGTCCAGCCGTTGTAATAAATAAGTTAGTATTAAATATGCTATAATAAATAAGTTGGTATTAAATATGCCCTACTTAAACATTTTTTCCAGTAGTGAGTGGGGCGCAAAATATCAAGTGGGCAGTGGCGCAAAAACTTGAAACCCGCGTACAAAATGTGTGATTTGATGATATATATTATTATGTAGATGTATTTCTACTAAACATTAGTATGGGCACCGTACGTTTAAAGAAAGATTGTGTGTCTCTAGTTTCAATTTAGAATTGTCATAATTGTTTTTATTGCAATTAACTAATCAATAATATCATTTGTGATAATTCATCTGTAACCCATACTAGTAGAGTGGACATATCTATCGATTTTTTCTTATCTATTAATATGCAACATCTTCAACCAACAGGTGGGTTAAGGTTGCCGAATGGACTAACGTGTGCACTTTAGATCATATAACCTGTCATTGAGTCAATTGGCGTGGTTTCGATTACCAGCTTTTACGTGACAAGGAGTAGGGTCGCCCTGCATTTTCTTTGTGTCCCACACTGCTAGAAAAAAAATTGGACTATTGAACTAAAACTGAACATATTTTATTCCCTAAATGACGTAGTTTTTGTCAAGTGAACGTTACCCCCCCCCCCCCCCTCTCCAAAACCCCCAAAAAATAAACAATGCTATTTACCTTACAGAAAATATTATGGAATGATCTCTGTTGTTAGTGTGTTGCAGTGTGCGTTTGTTCGTCCGGTGATACAACATTTATCCGCCGTATTATGGACAGAAGGCGTGTTTGTTGCAGGCATGGTAAGTTGTTATACAATACACCCAGAGTCTGGTGTGCATTAATTAAGGGTCGAAGACAAGGGAAAGTAGTAAATACCTCCGTCAGACCGGGGTGGCGTTTTTACTGCGCTGCACTATGACCGTACGGCGACCAGAAAGGTTCTCGCCGGCAAACGGGGACACAGCGATAGACACTTTCACCCAAAATTACAAACTTGAAAAAGCCGCATTCTCACAGCTTTCCACGTCAGATTGCAGCACAATATCTGTCGCCGTAGTAACACAGTAAGGACCCGACTCCTGTCTGACGGGGCGTATAAGCAACAAAATAACAAAGCATTTAGGTAAATCAAGATATATCAGTGGTCAAATGTCACATAATTTAAAAAATTTTCGCGTCGCTCCAGTCAACCTACATCTCAAGTTCTAAAATAAGAAGCGGTCCCTTAGATCAGGTCTGTCCTCGAGTCGATCCCAATCATGTACTGATCGCCGACTCAATCTCGAATAATTGAAATAAAATGGACGTTAACCCCCATTAGTCCAGAAAAGCCACAGTGGCAGAGACGCTCGATTATTCCGGTGTGATTCCCTCTTACCAATGGTGCAGGACGAGTGGCCTGACAAGGACAGCTGATGTCAAGTCGATTGGATGGGATGAAAAACTGAGGTCCCGTGTACACACTGGCGTTCACGTAAACAGATCACTTGGCAGTTGTATTTTGATATAAGATTAGGCCGTATCGACGCTGTCCGGGCAAAATTCCCTCGTAGCACATTGTATGGTAAATGCGCGTCTTCATTAGCCCACCCAGTTCATTTCCTTTCATTTACAATCACATATCAATAGCAGAACAGTTGGGGCTTTAAACCCCATAGAATTGCCCTTAGTCCACTGTAAGAACAGGGCACTAAACTCCATTTCAGTTCATGTTCTAATGGTTTTATTTCAGTTAACCCATTCTACAATAAATACGGTATTTGGTGTTATTTCTGCTCTGTCGACATTAATAGCCATGTATGGCTTAATACTGATATATCGTGCATCCAAGACTAATCTTAAACATTACCATATAGTTCCTAAATATGTTTGTTTTTATTTGGTGTTGATGGTCAGTAATATACAGATACTGATATTCAGTATACTGTCGTCGAATGGTGCTTTCCCGTGTATAGGAACTCTCTCGTCAAAAATCACCGGAAATGGTAAGATTTTGTTAGATGATCTTTTGGTCTGCTAGATGTGTGTTTTACAAAATGTCTTCTCAGACCTGTGTGGTACCACATTCCACAATTTTTTCAACTTAGAATAATTGTGATACAGTGATTTGAGTCTTGGTGTTTTTCACCACAAGAGTTCCACAAAATATAAGAAAATCAATTTTTTCCAAAAAAAATTCTCATGCCTGTGTGGTACCACTTTCTACAAGATTTTCGACTAAGAATAATTTTGATACAGTATCAAAGTCCAATATGTTGTGGAACTTTTGTGGTAAAAAAAACACCACATACCAAAAACACTATATCAAAATGTCAACTCCATATTATACGATAATAGGTGTCGTTCTCACACTTAAAACTCATTTACACCGGAAGTATTAACACAATTACCCCCCCCCCACCTCCACACACACACATACATACACACACCATGGAATCGCTATCTTCAAACGTTTGAATTTTAAGTTGAAAATGATATTTTTTCCAATTTCTCAACTGGCAATAGCGAATTATAGTATTAATAGGATTATTCTTAAACAAGGTAGGACTGTTTATAGATACCATCAATTTTATGGCTTTTTTAAATACATTTTAAAAATATAACTTAAAAATATGAAATTGTAACTTTAATGTAATGGTATATTTACAGCAGCGCATCATGGTCTTGTTACTGTAGAAATGTTTTTCTTGGCGTTAATGGCTCGATTCTATTATATGAAAACGTTGCGGAGTGTCGAGTCATACAACATGGACACTGTGACTGAAAGTGGTATAACTCGGGGTAATTGCATATCAGTCGTTGAAATTCCACATCAAGTACAGCAGAAATCTCATGACGTAAGGTATTCAACACATACTATACATTGACAATAATGTATCTTCTAGCCTTGGTTACACGTGTGACCTATTCAAAGCACCAAAACCAACATGTTCCTGGAGCAACGACTGCGAGTTTTACAGCATCTAGCATTGATAAGATGCACAGCCGAGTTAAAGCGATATTAAGCCTTCAATTGAAGACGCTGGACAAATAAAGATATCCCGTGATTGTAGTACTATGGACTTCTTTTTATAATATGTTCCTTGTGGTCGTTAATAATACTACAACAATAATAGTTTCACAGCTTTATTGGTAAACTGGAATAACTTTGCAGGTTCCTCGTTCTCAAATATATAATAGCTTCTTGGAATTATCCGGCGAGAGTCTAATTTTCAACCCACCTTCCCCTCAATATATACTTGTCTTATTTAGGCAGATCCTCCTTGAAATTACGTAATAAACTGGTTTATTTCCCACGAGTAAAGGGGGTAGAAATTACCGTATCTTGTCTAACAACAATGTGTCAATAAACAGCCAGAATGTGATGGATATTTTGAATATGATTATGATTTAACCAAAATATCACTGTTTTTTTTTATGTTTTATGTATATCCAGGGATATTCATTAAATACGTGGGATTTGACAAAGTGAAGAAACAATTTATAAAGAACCAAAATTGTTTCAAGGATCAAAGTGTTACATGATTTAGTTCAATTAATAACGGAGCAGACAGCCTGGCAAGCAACGGCGACTAGTCATTCGGATTGGAAAAAAAACTGAAGATTCATGTACATGTTCCTTATTCCACACTGCATATAGCTATCTAGTTGGAAAAACTACAGTGGGATGATGTTAGAGCCATAATTGGACTCCCAATGCATACCGTTTATAACCTGTTTGAAGAAACTGAAAACTGGCAGGTCAGGTCTTTATGGTTTGCAGGCCCGAATCCAGGATTTTATCGAGGGAGGGGGGCATTCAATTGAGTAAAGGGTAGGCCTAATCATCAGAGTGTCGCATGCATTAGTGGTTTGGTGTACTCTGCAAGAGTCTTCGTCGCGGCCTCATTCCGAAAGCAATTGCGTATACGTTGTTGGCTGCAGGTGCTGTTCTGGACAGTGATGACAAGTCTCACTGCCCCTCCCCCCGGGATCCGCACCTGCTTTGTCGTTGTACTTTATCTGTGTTGTCCCCAACCCCCGTACTATTGAAGCTAATTTTATTTTTAAATGTTTAATACTGCCATTTACACCAGGGCCGGATTAACCATGGGCACATTAGAGGGCCCCCACAAAAAATCTCAGTTGCGTCCAGCCACCTCCTCTAGAAATTTCATAGCACTCGAATTTATCACCAGGGCCGGATTAACCATGGGGCCTGAAATGCCAGGAAATCGTGTTTCCGGCCTCCACTTGCAATTTCTGAAAATTTCCAGAAAAATAAGGCACTCCCTCCATAAAAAGTTGACAACCTTTCAATTATAAAATAATACACTTGATTATGATCACATAGTAATGCTCCTAAGGCACTGATGAGTCGGTCGGTTTTAATGGCGCCTACACCTGATCCAAACTTTCTTATATCTCTTATGTGGAGGCTATCGGGCGCCACCACAGGCGCGGACCCAAGGTGCGGACACCAGAAGCAAATGCCTCTCCCAAAAAATCTGCCGCCATATAAAATACAAAATTGCCACTCAAATATCACCCAAATGGCAGAAAAACGTGTTTCCTGCATCGTTATTTTTCAAAATCTTCTGAGGGAGGACCCCAGACAAGGGTGCCGCGCCCATAGGTGAAGGCCCCTTCTATCACCTCTTTCTGGGTCGGCGTCTGACCGACCACATGACATCAAAGGGTTCGTTTTCGTCGCCCTTATTAACTTGACAACACCTTGTTGGTTTTTGGGGGCGCCGCCACCAAATAACATGATTAGAGAATTTCGTTCTGGTCGCCCTATCCACGTCGCCTTATGGTGTTTCGGGCAAGTTCTAGTTTAGAGGGTAAGGAGTTTCTCATTTTGGTGTGCCTAATATCAAAATGAGAAATAGCGCTGCCGAAATTGACACACGGGAGCGACGTTGATTGCGCAGCTCCAAGTGGGTGGAAAACGCGTTTGTGACAGTCTAATTTTCGAAATTTTCCCCCACGTACCGTTCCGCACTCAGTAAATCGGGCATTATATTGGCGTCCCCTACACTCTGCTTCACCCCCATTTTACAATCCTACATACGGCCCTGCCCCAGACCCCACTTGTGGGGCTTCGCGGGCACCCACCATGGTTAATCCGGCGTTGATTTACACTATATACACCCTTGTTATTGTTAACTGCACCTTAATCTACTCCCATCTTTAGCTATAGAAGGAAGCGATGTTCATAAGCATGTTGCTTGTGGTCGTATCCTTGAGATTGTACTCATGTTTGTTTATTTGTAATTGTACTAAATAAAATTTTCTCTAAATCTGAATTGCAAAGTTATTGCAATTTCAAAATGGCGTCGACCAATGAGAATACAGTTTTTAATTCAATATTATTGACGAGGTTAATGTTGATATCTCTCCAACAGCAGTAAAAGTAAATTAAGTATTTGCGTTTTAAAACGCGGTTTTCATAACTCTGACCAACCAAATTGCGGTAGGTTAGTCGATGAGCAGTGCTATTAAAGCATTCCCCAGGCTAACAAAATCGGCATGGTGCATGGCTGGCTTGATGTACATGCACTATCAGTTTTTGGCATAGTTGAATAGTAAATTTTTGTTTACCAATCCGCCCAGATTTCCAAATGTCCAAAGTCAGATTTGCACAGTTGTATTCAAAAGAAATCGAACTCATTTGAGAATATTACTACTTCCAGTTGGTTTTCACGTGCCAGATTTCTGGTTTTCCACTGTCAGTTGTGCAGGAAGAGCATGTTATTATTTGTATGAGATTAAGCAAGTAACAGACCCTTGGCAATTGGAATTTGAAGAAGAGTGTGCAGAAAGGTCCCTGTCGGTAGAAAATGTCCCCGATAGTATACCGCATGGAGTAGGCTAGCCTTTGTAGGACCATAGACCATTTTTCGTAAGATCTGTGCAATAACAACAAAACAAATTTTTGTGCACATAAAAAATACCTTATCAGTCTAAATTTGAAGAACTGGAATTTATTTTATCCATGGCACATTGCATATAATATAGCCCAAAAAAAGGAGGATGTTTAACCATGTTCTCTTCACCCAGACCAAAACTCGACACATACTAGGTCATTTCAGGAATAACACATGTTTCAATTTTATTTGAATAATTTTATTGCTTGCTGTAGTGGCCTTTAGCAGTGGAGGGAATCCGGAGGACCAAAGAAAACCCATGAGGTTGGACAAGCGACCTAACTCGTCACATACAAGCAGGTAACAGACCTTATGATTTAAAGCGCTCACATTAAACCATTTGGCCATCCAACCCCAAAAACCCAAACAAAGAAAAAACAAATACTAATATTTTTTACATACTATATTATCAGTATATTATAAATTATATTTTCTACTAATATTATACAATACTAAACATGCAACACTGAAAAAATATCAAATAAATACAATAACTTATCACAGTTTTTCTAGTCTGAGAAAATAAATAACATTTTATTTAAATATTCATTAATTTATTAATTAAATAAACTTTATTACTTTATTAATTAATTAAATAATTCTATAATAAACCTGACAATTTTTTTTATTTAGTCTTTGGATGATTGTCCAATTATTTTCATTAATTGGAAATCTAAGCAGTAAATGCTACCAAAATACATAACAATGTTTGGTGCATGAACATAGACATATATTAGTAAATTTAATAGATTAAATTAAATTAATTTTGTCAGGAAACTTTAAAAAAAAACACCTTTATAAAGAATAGACAAAAAACATTTACATTCTTTATGTAAACAAAATATAGAAAGAAAACAAACAACAACAAAATATTATGTAAATTATAAGTGTCAGTGTGGACGGAATTATCTTTACGTTGTTTGATGTACATATTGTGAAACTCAATTGAATTTGTATTCCGAGGAAATGGCATGACTTAATATGTGAAATACAAATAGATTTCTTTTATAAACGTGAAATTAACCAATCACCACTTGAATAATGACGCAATCACCACTTAAATGATGAAGCAATAATCATTTAATTGATGATGCAATTACCACTTAAATGATGACGCAGTCACCAGTCAAATGATGATTCAATCACTGTTCAAATGATGATGTTATTTTAGGACTTATTATAATTCAAAAATTTTCAAAACCATCATAATATGAGTCACTTCAAACATACAAACATTAGTAAAGAAATAATACTAAATGATTCCCCATTTATAAGATCTGTGGGGAGGCAGGGTTCATAAATATATATTTATATATTATATTAATATTATTTTTATTATTATATCACAGCCAAGAAAAACAAAAACAAAACATAATCTTCCCCCCTTCCAATAACAATTGGTGTAACCTTTAACCTTTGAACTATGATGATATACAGAAGAGGTTATCACCAAAACATACAGCTGAGACAGTTGAAATCGATTGGAATGTCTTAAGAATTGGTCGATCTACGGTAAGACATTGGACTACGGGTACTTCGGCGGAATCCTGGGGATGAGGCAGGGAATCGGACTGGAGAAGGCCCACGAACTGGGGATCTGAGTCTGGAAAGACGGACTGGTGGGCTGGAACGGATTTCCAAAGATTCGTTCAATTTTCTGGATTCGTGCTCGAGGAGAATGGGATCAATAGATGAGTCTCGGATTGTAGTGAGTGAAGTATCTAATACATGTCGGATGTCGTGAATTTCTTCTGCTTTTCTGGTACTCTTGGTCAGGAATTGTTGACGTTTTCGGAGTTCATGACTCAATTGATCTCTGTAGGTAGCACACTAAAAAATACAAATATTTAAATTAATTAAATCAAAACATATTAGATTTTATTCAGGTTTTTTAAATTTATAAATAACACTAAGGGTAATCTTTTTTTGGTCAGATATCAGATCTCTTAATTAAATATAACATTAATATATTAAATTAATAACTACTAATTAGATATTCATTTATATTTTGACTAAATATCTATTAATATAGTAATAAGATATATATTAATATTTTAATTAAATGCATACCTGTTCTTCTAGTCCTTTAATTCGTTGACGGTTTGACCTTTCTCGAGCATCTAAAAGGCGTTCAGCTTGTACTTGTGATTGTCTCAGCCTGTCGGTTTCCATCTCTGTCTCAGTTCGATGACGTGTCGTTAAATCGATCAACCTAGAATATTGTAATAAAATTTCATTAAATATCTAAGACAACAATCTCAAAAATTCTGTTGATAGTACAAGATGCCACATGTGATGTGTATATGATTATTCTAGACTATGATTTGAAAACTGTGAATATAATGTTTATAAGACATGAGAAATGCTATTTTATGCAAGATTTTTGGGATAAATAAATGATCTGCATATTATTAAATGAGGCAGCATCAATGATTAATGCAATATTCTGAGTTTTATGAAAGCTACTAAGTTCATTCAAATTTAATTTCAAGCAATGATCAAGAATGATAATCTATATTTTCAATCGTCACAAGCAATGATCAAGAACAATAATGTTATTATCAATCAGCACAAACAATGTTCAATCAAAAGCCATCCCAGTTTATTAACTGTACCGAGCATGACCATGCAAATGATTATCAAGCCAATAATGATTGGATGAAATCAAAAGGGAGAGAGAAAATGTGGTTTATGAAGTGAAATGATTATCTATTGGAGAGAAGGGGTCTTATCGGAGGAGTCATCATGCTGTTACATTAACAAGATTCAAAAATATTATTCTTTAATAAACTTATTATCTATCATGCAAATTGAATATATCTTGTTATAAGTAAATGCATTCTCATCATAAGCATAATTAGTGTAAAAACAGAACTTTTCTAAATGTGTAAATCTTTAAAGGTGATCGTGTGGAAAAATTAACATTTGTATCTTTCCCATGCACTGATTGTATTTGAATGATCTATCCAAAGCATCACTGTTGCGATGAACAATTGGTTATTTTGAAACTTCTCCCATGCTTTGATTGCAATTGATTATTTAAAACAAATTTTTATATGTGTAGGATTCAATCGTCATGCCAACAGAACATGTTACTCATGAGCAGATGACATGCAATGGGTGATATTTGCATCTTCACTCAACAATATACCTTGATAGATGTTCCTCATTCAGTTCAATTAGACTTTAAATTAAAAATTGAAGCGATTAAAATTGATGAAAAGATATTTCAAAAGTCATTGAAACAAAACATTGCCTTATTTGGACAAGTGATTGCAAATCTAATCTTGAAGTCTTCCGTTTGAAAAGATAAAGAGAGATAACAGACACAAAAATGGTGTATTTACCTCGATGAATGCTGTTGTTCTGCTTCTGCTAATTGAGCTTGTAATTGTTGAACTTGTCTTTGTAATTCTACGTTATCGTCTTCTAATCTCTGCATGACAATATCTAAACTACCTCGTTCCTGGACGGATTTATTAGCTAATTCTTCTGTTCGTAGTCTATCTCTTTCAACCTATCAAAGCAAAAAACAAATCCATAGAAATAGGCTTGAACAATGGGTACAGAATAGTGTGATCAGGATTTAAGCTAGTATGACAACTTAAGTATGCTCAGGGTTCAATCAAACTGATACAGTGTTCTAAGGACAAAAGCATGGGCTTATGGTTCAAAATTGCTACACAGAAAGTTTGATCTTAGATTAGATTTTTGGGAGATTTGCTATTTTTGCTAGTGGCAAAGTATGCCTTGGATCTGCTACAAAAAATAGTAATCAAATAAACTTCTATATATTAATTCTTTTAGATTTAAATTAATCTTTTTTAATGTTTACCTTGTCTAAAGTTTTCTTTAAAGCGGTTTTATCTTTTTCTAATCGGTTAGTCGATCTCTCGAATTCATGTTTCTTATTTTCCATGTCTGAGATGGTTCGTTGTAAATTGGCCACCTTTTCAGCAAGTGCCTGTTTTTCTACCTGTAATTTCTGAATCCTTTGATTCAATTCCTGCTCTGATTCCTGTCTTTGTACCAAAATCTGTGAATATAAAAAATGGACATTAAAGTGTGCTTAGTATTTCGAATAGGAAGAAAAACTGAGGTCCTGAGTACACAAGTAAGAACTCTTGGCAGAAGGAATTTGATTTCGTCTGATATATACACAGCACTCTTTATGACAGAGCATCAAGACAACAAAAGGTTGCTTTAATTGTAATATATTGTAAAAATCCCAGGAAAATGAAACGAAAAGTAATCAAATTGCTTATTCGAAGAAATGATTTTCTTTTTTTAAGTGAAGAGAGGATGTCATCACAAAATCTATATCTATACTTACAGTTGAACCCTGTCGAACTTGACCTTCTAATTCTGATCGTCTGATTTCACTATCATTATAATCTGTCTGCATGGAATTCATTTTTTCACCTACAACTTCGTTTTGTTTCTTGGCATCATTCAAAGCTTGTCTGAAATAACGAAGATCGGCCATTTAAATGAAAGCATGTTATCACTTTAGCTGTAGGGAGTCATTTGGATGAAACGGAAAGCCAAGCTTCACCTATGTACTTGTTGGGGTCCATGTAAAAGATTTTTTAGGAGAATTTTGCAATTATGAAGAAATTTGTCATTTTAAGATTACTTACCTAGTTTGTTCTAAACGCTCCTGTAAAACTCGTCTATCGTGTTCACTATTAGTTATAGCCCTTTGCATCTGGGCGATCCTGTCTTCGAGGTCACTGATGACAGCGTTACTGTCAGATAGCGACAAGCTCAATGCTTGAACTTTGTCTTTATGGTGATGTCCTTCTTCTTCAGTCTTAGACAATGAGATACTCATACGATCAATGGTAAGCTGTAGCGAGTTGGATTTGGATTCTAAATCTTGGATTTGTTTCATCAGATTTTCAACTCGTCCCATTAACACCTGAGAAACAAAAATAATACAAAAACGTTAATTTTACAACCTATAATATATAACAACATCAAATGTTATCTGGTAAATTAAAATAACCCACCATATTGAATTTGTATTGAAAAAAAATGCACATTTCCGGTAAAGCTGTAGAGGACACTGTTTTTTTCTTAGTCATTTTTGGCTTCTTTTTAGGAAGTGAAGTCATTTTGATAGACATAATTAATAATTGTTGATTTGACTTAAAGCTAACATCCAAGGTATCAAGGTCAATAAGTGCAGAGCTTCTTCGGATATAATTATAAACCAACAATATAATAATTATTAATCCAATTAATTGCAGTTTAATCCTTCACCCCCTTCGAGATAATCTAATCATTATTAAATCCTGATGCTAATACCAATCTTTAATCCTCAAACATATAGTGTATAACTGATACAAATTTCTATAACACTATCAGCCTAGCCTATATGATCTATTTATAGAAGGATGTACTGGGTAAATAAACGCCATGTGTATTGCACATATGTTTTGACCCCAGGGAATAGCACACTCTAACTTCAAGATGCTGTGTTCATGAGTCATGCAATTCTACCATTTCAATCTATACCAGTACTACCGAATGATGGACTGAGCTTCAGGCTTATATTGATGATAAATATTTTTGAACTGATTTTGACTTAGCTTGGGGAAGCACTATCATATATTTGGAAGTTTATTTAATTTTAAAATCCTTAATTAATAATCATAATCTTAAATAGTCCACCATTTTAATTTATTTTTCATTTTTGACTTAACTTAAGGTACTATCATAAATTTGGAAATTTATTTAATTTTAAAATTCTTAATTTATAATCATTATCTTAATTAATTAGTCCACCATTTAAATTTATTTTTAATCAAATTTAAATAATTATTCGTAAAAGTATGGCTAAGAGTATAGACAAGTGTCATACATAAGACAGGGTATGCTTACTCTCTCTAGAACACTTGATACTATTTCTAATATATAGTGAGAGAAATGGGGTTTAACAGACACTCGACAGAAACTAGGTCATTTCGGGACTAACATGGTTTAATTTTATTTCAATAGGGTCTTTAGCAGTGGGAGGAAACCGGAGGACCCATAGAAAACCCACGAGGTATAAAGAAGTTTAGGTGGCAGGGGTTTGTATTCATTTACCTGATTTTCGGTGTCTTTGTCATTCATTGATAGTTTGACTCTCTGTAGCTCTCCTTCTAACGAACGACGACTTAATTCTAACTTGGTACATCTGCTTTCGGATTCATCATATGATCCCTTAACCATCTTTACATCATCTCCAAGTTTGGATTCGCTGTTCTTCAACTTGCTGAGTTTCTCCTCGAGTTGTCTCTTCTCGGATTCAGCAGCAGCCAAATTACGTTCCAAACTAGTGACCTTGTCCGACATGGTTTTACGTTCTCGTTCATTTCGTCGGATTGTTTCTTCTTGTAACATGAGAGCTGTCTGAGCACTGGATAGACGGCCATCAATACCTCTCTTATCTGTTTGAAAATAAAAACAATGTCATCAATTAACATACTTATATAAATTAAGTGATTTTTTTAAACTCTAATTTATAAATTCAATTTTAAGAAGTATACCCTCATCGAGATATGCCTGAGTTGATAGTTTAACTTCGAGATATTCCTTATTAGTTGATTAATTTAACATTTAAGATATGCTTTAGTTGATTAATTTAAATTTAAGATAATATGCTAATTTAACTTTAAGATATGCCTTGTGATTAATTAAACTTTCAGATATGCCGTTTGGTCAAGACTTAAAATAATCACGTTATGAAACGTCGTTATTAAATAATGGAGAAGTAGTTATATCCATTTGTGTTTTGTTTTGAAAATTTTCTACAACCCACGATAATGATCAAAATGAATTATTATCCTGACAATCAAATTAACATACCTTCTTCAACAGCCCCCATAGATTTCTGTAGTTGTTGCAGACGGTTTTCAGTTCGTTCTCTATCACCATCTAAATCTCTCAACTGTGTGGTTAAACTGTTCACTTGACTGATGGCATCATCCTGGAATTACAGAGAATGTAAAATCAACAATAACATACATGAGGCAGGGTATGCATACTTTTTTTTTCAAGAACATCTGATGGCACTTTCTAGTTATTAATTAAAAATGTGATGCTTTATTCCATTCGTTTGAAACAAATTGTGGTAAATTATTAAAAGAGTCATTATCAAATTATAATAATTATTTATCAAACTTACCCTTTCACGTTCAGCATTGGCCAATTGTGCCATGAAATCACGGAGAGCCATTCGAACGGCTTCTGGGTCAACATCTACGGCATTAACATCAACAAATCGTACTGGGGAAGCTCCTCTACTTCTGACAGGACTCTCACCACGGCTAGGAGATCCTGTTCGTGGAATGGGTGTACCTCGACCATCTGTAGTAGTTGCATATGTATTTTCGAATCCTGAAGAATGAAATCATTTTGTAAATTAAACTCATCCGTCCAATATATGGGCCATTATTATTTTCAATTTTTTGTTAACCATGTACAAAAAATACTGACAAAATGATATTATTTCATTAGAATATAAGAATGATTAACTAAAGATATGTAATTATTGAGAAAGATAGCTTACCCTTTGAGGGAGAGGTAGGTCTGGATCGTCTAGGACTAGTACTTCTGCTTCTCAAAATAGAGCGGCTTCTTGGCATTTCTTGTCTGAAGCCAATAGACCTTCGAAGACTGGAAACAATGCTGTTAAGTTTGAACTCAATATCACGTTTGGTACCTTCTAGTCTGGCTAGAGTTGCTTCAAGGGCATTAACTCTTCCATCACTACCACTAAGTTTCAACCTTAGGTCATTGATCTCGGCATTACAATTATCGACACCAGATTCCAAGCCCTGCTTGTCTTCATTCAATTTTAATTCAGTGCGTCTGCTATCTTCCAACAAGAGATGATAATTTTTCTCTTTAAGATGAGCCTCATCGATAAGTTCAGCCATCTTACGTTGCATGTTAGCCAGTTCTTTACGCAGGGCCTCTCTTGAAGCTTCTGTCTCAACCACTTTCTGTTTCAAATCAAATGAATGACGTTTCGATTCTTCATCCTTTTCTTCGTCATGTGCTACACGAGCCTGGAGATCAATCACCTCTTTACCAAGTTTACTTCTCTCACCATCCAACATCTTGATCTGGCGTCGGAGTTCCTGCAACTCTCTTCGTGCTTCGAGTCGGGCCTTTTCTACATCTCGTAAGTTGGCTCTTAAATCGGATGCCTCTTTGGTAAGACCCTGGCATTGATCTTCCAAGACTAAAGAAAACAAAAGTTTTAAAATAATAAATATCTTAAATAAATTAAGAAAAAGATGGGATTTTAAAATTTAAGAATGGCTAATAATTAAAGCTATGGATTTCTGTGTTTTTAAGTAGACCCTCTAAAACTTACCACTAATTTTTTGGCGGCAGTCTTGTAATGCACGGTTGAGGTCTGTTTTATCGGCTTCAGCTCGCTTCACCGTATTACGAAGTTCTTCAGCAGTTTTACTAACAGCCTCCTTCTCTCGGATTTCATCATTGACGGATCGTTTAAGATCCATGATGTCCTTCCTCATTATATCACTGTTTTCTTCAGCTGTGAAAATAAAAAAAGAAACTTTGAAGATCCAGGATTTGACTTTAAAACTTAAATTTCTTAATATTGGTACTAAGATATAATTCCTTCAGCTTTCTAAAGGTCATTGATAAATTATTGAATTGAAAAAAAAAAACCTGAAATACATACCTTCTCGGAGATTTCGATTGGCATCGATCAAGTCTCTTCTAATAGCATCTCGTGCTTCTTCAACCAGTTTCAACTGAGTTTTCAATTCTGCTACTTCTTTCATGGCTGCCTCTCTCTGTCTGGCTACATCTCGAATTTGGTTGTTTAAATTCTTGACCTCTTTCTCGTGAGCAGCACTGAAATAAAATAACACAAAAAGATAAAAATACAATAAATTTATTATTTATTGTTTCTAGAACTTGTACAAAAAGGAAAAAATACATTTTCTTGAAATATTTAATTTAAAACGAAAACCAGGAAGCAGTCAAAAAGTTGCAAAGATTACTGGATTTAAATATGGTTTCAGTTTTTGAAGTAGTATTTTCAGTAATGTATCTAGGACTACATTCTTGGAAGTTGACGGGGAAATAAAATAGAATGCATTTTGGTTAACTTACACTGTCTCCTCAAAATGATTTTGGAAGTTTTTGAGTTCAGATTGTAAGGCGTTGATGTTGCTACGATCTTGTTCGTGGCGGGAATTGTACTCCATCTTCATTTTATCGTAGTCTACATTGGTTTGTTTAATATCGGACTGGAGGTTGGTTATTCTTTCCAACAGAGTACATTTCTCTTGTTCAAGATAAGACAGTGCCTGTAAATATATAATAACATTGGAATTTAAAATACTATTAAGTCTAAGCAGTCGTAGTAAAGAAGAGTTACATCTATACTATGAAACAGGATCAAGGGCAGATAATCAATCTCTCAGCATGGATTCAATCGGATTAAAAAGAGGCGCATCAAAAGATTGCAGTTATAAGCATAAGTGGTGCGGGATGTGATCAATGTATCTATATTATCGTCTGCAGTGGATGTCGAATGTTGAAAATTTTTCAATTCATCATAACTTTGTAAATATTGAACGAAAATTGAACCATTTTTTGGAATGCTGATATTCCTTTTAGAGATTAAACTTTCATCTTATTGCAGTTTGGATGAGATTAACATTCCCTCAAATGGCGCTCAGATCCCTCAAACGATGACCCAAGACTTTTAAGAATTTTTGTAGTTTTCAAGGGATTTGTGAAAGGAGAACTGAAAGAAAAACTAACCTGTTGTTTCTCATTTTCAGCCATGATTAAAGACTCATCTCGGTCTCTCTGTACATCTAACATCTTATCTTGTAATTCTTCCCTCTCTTTATTATAATTATTAATCAGATCTTCCTTCTCTAAGTTGTATTTATGGTGGATTTCTTCTCGCTCATTGTCAAAGTCCATTCTCTGACTCTCCTATAATCAAACAAAATAAATATTATAGCCTTGACATAAATTTAGAAGTATAATATTAATATATAAACAGTTTTATTTACTACTAAGTACTTCTTTGTTTATTTCTTGCAACGTTTCAATACTCTTACAGGTATCTTTATTATTGTTATTCTGTGAATTACAATGAAATGAAATGGAGTTTACATCCTACTTTCCTGCACCAACTGGGCTAATGAAAACAGACTTTTAACATAGAAATGAGATGCAGATTAACATCCTACTTTCCTGCTACAAATTGAGTAATGAATACAGGATCTTAATTTGTTATATAAAATGTTATAAAGTTTGCCAATCAATAAGACACACCGATAACATCGTTTTTCTGTTGACAAGCACAAATATAAATAATGAAATAAATTTGTGTGGAGTAAAAAAAATTGCAAGTAAGATCAATGTTTGAGATAAGATCTAAATCAATGAAATAAACTTACCCTTTCCCTGGATAATCGGTCTACATCTTCTTCGTGCGTCTGCTTCTGTTGTTGAAGTGCCATTTGCAGGTCACGTTCCACTTGTTGCAGGCGATTGTTGAGCGAATTCTTCTGGATTTCGAACCTTTCTAAGTCTGCTTCCTTCTCATTGACAAGTCTATTGATTTCGGCTACAATAATAATAATAATAATAGTTAGATAGAATATAGGTGACTGCACAAACAGTATTAATTATTAATGAAAATCATGTCGAAACAAAGATGGCATCAAAAATCAATAAATTGTTTTTGTATTTAAATGCATATAGAATATACTTCGAAAAACATTTGTATGGTGCCAAAACAAATTCCAGTAAGGATTTTTAAGATTATACAATTTAATATCGGTGCCACTGAGCAATTTTAAATTCATCTTATTTTTTTAACTATTTTTTTTTAAAGTTATGTAAGAGCTTTGTGAAGTGCCATATTGCTACTGGTTGTATTTTGTAATTATTATTCAAGTTGTCTTTAAAAGAATTTGGTGTTCTGGCTTTCCTGCTTACCTTGTAAATGTTCCTTCCTGAGTAGTAATTCCTGGTTTTCGCCTTCCAGTTGAGCTTTGCGGACCTCGACTTGCATAAGCTGTTGTTGAATCTCATACACCTGTCCCTCTAGACCATCTTTATCGGCTGCCATGGAAGCAATTGATTCGCTATTTTGTCTGTTTTCACGTTCAGTGGAGGTAACTTGGACAATAAGTTCTCCCTTTTCTTGAGTCAAGACTTCCTTCTCTTTGGATACATGTTCTAACAAACCGGCTATACGTTCACATTCCTTTCTAGCAGCCAATAGTTCTTCGGTTATAGAGTCCTTTTGTCTAGAGACCTGTTTAACAGAAACAATATTTTTTAAATACAATGTTATGAGTTCGGTAATGAGGAAATCATTCCTTAATATCCTTATTAGAAGAACTGTTTCTGTGTTTTAAAAGAATATTTTGAACTAAAACTAAACTTGTAAGGAAACAGTGTGGATCTGCAGTAAGATTATCCCTCTGTAAAAGAAACTTTCACTTATTTTTTAAGTGTATTTTGACTGAAACTGAACTTATGTGGATGCGGAGGAGATCTGCAGAACTCCTATATGAATAAATCAAAGTGGTTTGACTTAGACAACCAATTGAATTTGCTTTTTGTTAAGATGGAATCTGAAATGATTTCATCATTTCAAGATATAAAGGACAATGACACTTACCAAAGACAATTTTTCTGAAAGGGCTGCTCTATCTCTGTTGATTTTACTAATCTCATCCTCGAGCTGTTGTCTGTTAACATCACACAGTTCCAGAGATTGGTTCATACCGATCTTCTCGGTTTCCAGATGCATCTTTTCTTGTTCAACTCGGACCAGTTCTTCACGAATTCCTTGCTTTTCTTGTTCTAGTGCTGATCGTTCATCTAATAAATTGGCTTTGTCAGTCTCAAGCTGCAAATAAGTTCACATAAAATTAAAAACTTTTCTTAAATGTATCTCATGTTTGAACTTTACATCATCAATAACTCAAAGAAATTGCTAAAATGTTTTCTTCACCAAAGTGATTGAGATTGATAAAATTATTTAAAATAAAATATATGTAAGTTTAAAAGATGAATGATTAATGCAAAACACATAAAATTCAACATACAAATTAGGGGGTATTATAATTTATAATCTTCTTTTTAAATAATTGGCCTATTTAGTAGAGACATTTTTCACTTACCATCATAATGATCTTATTGAGTTCTATTTTATCTTGACCAAGGCCTTCATTTAATGCCTGCATCTTCAAGAGAGCATCTCGTAAAGTGGCTTCCTCCGTCTTTAATCGATTAATCTCGACTTCTATTTCTACTTTCTGTAATTCAGTAGTAGACAAGGCTTCGCCAACTTCTGTCTTCTGACCCTCGGAGATCTCTTTTTCTAGGAGAGCTTTGTTAAGGGATTCTCTCGTATTGACCAGTTCTTCTCGAACCTTTGATAGTTTATGATCCTGTTGATCGATAACACGTTGACTGAAAACAAACGATACAGAATTAATATCTCTCAGAATTGACATCTCTTAGATAATAAGCAGTTAACAAATTTCAAACTATTAAGCTTCGTAAAGATTGAAATTAAATTTGATTGTGCTAAAATTATGAAATTGAATTCCATTACCATAAATATATGAAAATTAAATTTCAATCACAATAAGAATTGAATTTCATTCAAGATGGAAATATTTTAAAAAATTCAAACTTTTAAATTGAATTCCTTCTTACCATCTTTCATTTTCCTTAATATGTCGTTCCTTATCCTTCTTTATATCTTCCTTCTCTTCTTCAAGTTGATCCCTCTGTTGCTGTAGACCTCCATTAACAGATTGAAGTTTCTCGTTCTCTTTATGGATATTTTCAATCTGATCATTCAACTCTTGTCGTAGTTTTTCTAATTGGGATTTTTCGTTACCAGTTACATTCAAAGCATTCTTCATCCTGTCTCGGTCTCGGGAGGAATCTTCGCGTTCACGGCGTCTGCAATAATAAAATATTTATTTGGATTCATGACAACTATTTGGATTATTCAATGAAGAACAACTATTCATTTATATTATGGACAACTATTCATTTATACTATGGACAGCTATTTCAAATCTGGATCTAAAAGAGAATTCCGTATGCCAAAGTCGGGAACAGAATTTTAATCTTGTTTATATGGAAATTAAGGATAACTCTTTGATTAACTGATAAGGACGGAAAGAGAGAGAAATGGGGTTTAGCGACCAAGGTTCAATTTTATTTCAATAATTCGCTTGGAAGTAGGGGTCTTTAGCAGTGGGAAGAAAACCCACGAGATTAAACAGACAACCCTACTCCTTGTCATGAAACCATGCCAATTGACTCGACAGACCATATAATACAATTGGCACATGCTAACCATTCAGCCATACCACGCCCTGATGAAGACGGAAAATAACTATAAATGTTTATATACATCTATATAAATGTCTACTTACACATTGTCAAGTTCTTCATTCATGTTCATCACTTGACGTTCCATTCTACGCTTCTCGCTCTCCAAATTATCCAGTTGTTTAGCAAGGCTAGATTTCTGTTCATTGCAAGCTGAGAGTTTGGATCGGAGTTCCGAAACTTGGACTTGACGCTTACTTAAAGCTGTCTGGACAGCAGAGAAGGTAGCATCAACGAAAGCAGGAGAGCGAGAGCGGCCTCTTGGAGAAATGGGACGTCCTGGTGATCTTGTTCTAGATGATGGGGATCTTGAGCGAAGTGGGGAGGTGGATCTAGCTCGGTAGGAACTTCTCATGACTAGATCAGAGGTTTCGCCATTTATTTCAGCATCTTCATCATCATTAATAACAGAATCGGCAAGGTTTCGTAAGGCAGAGTGAAGGGATTCGGTGTCTTGTCGTTCCTCGGCTTCAGATAAGTTAAATGAAACTCGGTTATCAGACACAGATCGCTGTAATGCTGAGACGGTCTTTTCTTTCTCATCCACCTGGATTCGAAGTCTTTCATTCATCGCTGTGAGTTCTTGTACTCTGAATAAACAAATATTTACAAAATATTTAACATTATTTTAAGATGTTTCTCGTCAAAATAAATTTTCCATGGCAATTTGATTTTATCTCTTGAAAATCTTAATCTTTTCTTTAATAATGTTTGCATATATAGTTGGGAAAACTGTAGAAAACCTACAACCCAATTCTTGGGGCTGAAACCATGCGATTTTATGATCTAAGTGGGAGCTATATGCCATTGAACAACCAAAACCCCTGTCAGAGAAATTGCGTATAAAAAAACATACCTTGATGTCAGTTCTGCACTTTGAGCATCGTATCTAGCTTGCATCTCATTCATTTCTCTCAATTTGTCCTTCAATTGACTTTCGAGGGAGAGTCTTTCAGCTCGTTCACGATCAACAGCTACCTGGGATTGGGTGTCGTTGTTACGGGTGTTGGCGCTGAGGTTAAGACAGGCAGAGTGAACACTTCGGGAGGTCTTGTTGACGTCACTTTTCACAGTAGACAGATCTCGTTCAGTGGAAACTTTCATTTCATTGAATTGACGACGGAAAGCTACAACATCTCTCCATAGAGCCAGAAGTCGACTGTGTTCAGAACTAAAGTACTCATTAAATGACTGAAAATAAAAGAAATAATGCCATGTTAGTTATGTGGTGCCGGGTGTTCTAGACATAGTAAGTATATCCTGTCTTATGTTTGTTCAATCTTGAAATAAATTTCCTGTCACATACAAAATGTTTGTCTCTAATTCAGGCCTTGTCAGGCATAATCCATCTGGTGTCTACCATCTTGTCAGGCACAGATTTGGCTTTTATCAATGGTTTTTATTGATATTTACAATACATGTCGTGCTTGAAATTCAAGTACCAGTTCTGTATAGGCCTGCTAATTCTAAGTAACTATTATTAATTACTGCTGAAATAAGGGGGGGGGGGGGTTGCAGTGCACTCAAAATATTCATACCTTTTCTTCCTCCCTCCAGTCAGCTTCTTTATTTTCGATTTCTTCTCTAGCTCTCTGCCAGTCCATGGTCAGTTTCTGAATGTCGGCGCTGAGTTGTTGATTGGTTGCTGTAGCTTGGTCCAATTGGTCCCGTAACATATTATTAACATGTGTCAGACTGGAACATCTAAAAAGAAACACAAAAGTTTTGAAGATTAGTGACTTGATTCATTAAGAATTGACAGTATTGTTAAGATCAAATCTTGATGCTATAAGTCCATAGCTGTAATTTTTGAAGATTACTGACTTAATTCATGAAAAACAGACAGCATGGTTAAGATCCATCCCTGATTAATCCATAGTTTGTAATTATTGTGGGGGTGATTTAGAGTTGCCTCCCTTGAATTACCTTTGCTGTTCTTCCTCCAACTTGGTCAGAGCAGTTTCTAGATCCATCACATGATCAACTTCAGAATATTTATATCTGCTTTCAGCATTCTCTAATTTCTGAATAAAGGAATCAGTGGTTGACTGCATCTAAAAATAGGCAAATTAGAAAATTAAAAAATGTCATCTTCAAAAGATTATTTCACACAAGCCGCCATTCATAAGATAAACAGAAGCTGCAGAGAAAAAAAATGAAAACGGTAAATACCCTCTTTTGGTGGACTTGCTCAACAGGTGCTTCTAATCTAGGTGTTGCAGTTTTACGTGGGGTAGTCGAATCTTTCGGTTTCTTGTCTTTACTTAAATTACCCGTTACTGGCTCTAAGTCAAAATCAGTCAAGTCTAAGTCACTTTTGTAAAGTCTTGAAGCCATTTTGTTGGCGTCAGAAGAATTACGTACAGTTGAATTGGTCGGAGTTGTCTGTGGTTTGGTGGTCTTCAAAAAGTCAGAGTACTTATCAGTCCAGGACATATCACGTCCACAAGAAAAGATAAATAAATAAATAATTTAGGAAAAAATAAATAAGAGTCCAAGTCGCCAATGAAACTATATAGATTTCAAGGTACAAGATAGCTGTGGCACACTGCTGCTTGGTAGTGGTCAACTGTTGAGGTAGAGGGATCTGTAAGTGAGATCCTGCTCCTAGAAGGTTGGCCTTGAGACTGATAACACTGAGGACAGGACCACCTTAAAAACCCTTTCTCTTGGATTAATGGCTACCCTGGTTACCAATATCGTCATACACATTTAGCTTCTGTGACAACCAACTTAATGGTTACCGTACTAAACAAGATTGTATGATAATCCTAATTAATCCCTTTACCTTACAGGTAGGTCAATAGACATTCACCATTCATAGGCTAATTAATCCACTTAGAAATGATTATAGCATTACCGTATTGTCACAAACAGATTTTCTCAGTTTAGATTATAGTATATTATACACTTTTATTAATAATTGTACAACTTGTAAAAACCAGTGCTAAGTTTATTCAAGCATGTCAATTCTTAACTAACAGAACTGTTCTTTTCAAGAGTCTTTGGATCTTACTAATTAAATTTGAAGAGAAATCTGTGTTCATTGAAGCATGGTAATTTTTATCAAACAAAAATTCAGTTTATTTTAATTCTATTTAATAAATCAAAACATCCCCTGTTTAATATTTAAATATATATTTGGGAAAACAAAAATTTATTTGGATCTTACAAATTAGAATTGAAAACAATTCTGTGTTCATTGAAGCATGGTAATTTTTATCAAACAAAAATTCAGTTCATTTCAATTTTATTTAATAAATCAAAACATCCCCTGTTTAATACTTAAATATAAATTTGGGAAAACAAAAACATATTTGAATTAGAATTTTATTTTAAATTATGGAGAATTGAATGACTGTTATATTTCTTTATCTATGAAAATAAAGTTTTCAATTTTAATGTCAAAAATCATAGAATACAAATTTATTGAATAATGTTCATATTTATTCAATTAGTTTAGTTTATCTGAAATGAATTAATCTATCTTTAATTACTTTAATCCCATCAGTGTCTTTTCAGATATTAAAAAAAGATTTTGATTTAGTTTACATAAGGATTATCTCATTTAAAACTAATTGGATTATCAGTCTTCTTGTAAACTAATCAAATTACGAGACAATTTATCCCATTAACTTGATTGATTGTTTGTTCAGTTTATTAAAGCCAGTGACATGTTCTCACCTATACTGAGAAATCATGAACACTTATCAGTTACAAATTCTAAGAATGGCTTTTAAATTCAGATTGATCTAAAGGATCAGATATGTGTTCACTGTATTTTCGATTTTGAATAATATTCCATGGCTATTCAAATTGAAATTTTATTGAATTTAACTAATATTTCATGGCTATTCAAATTGAAATGTCACCGAATTTGAATATTTCATGACTATTCAAACCAAATTTTTATTGAATTTAACTAATATTTCATGGCTATTCAAATTGAATTTGAATATTTCATGGCTATTCAAATAGAATTATGATCAAATTTGAATAATGTTTCATGGCTGTTCATACTGAATATTTATTGAATTTATATAATATTTCATGGCTATTCAAACCAATTTTTTAGTATTTGTTATCTGGGGCCTGTTTCACATAATTTTAACTAAGATAAAATCCAAAATTTAGTAATTTGATTGGACAATATTAGATTGACTTTAGTTCTTAGCCAATCAAAATTGACATATCTACTAAATTTGGATTTGATTTTTACTTAAAATTTTGTGAAACAGGGCCCAGATGCCATATAACCATAATGGAAATAAATTTGTTTTTTTCTTGAACTAATATTCAAAAACAGATAGACATTATAAGGAAATTATATGAATTGGAAAGATTTATATTTCTAGAAATCAGAATATGCATCCAAAAATAGAATTATGTAAGAGCTAAATCTGTCTTTAGCAGGTCTTTAATTTAGCTTCAAATGTTAATATAAATTATTATTAGCGCAGTGGATGCTTACGGCTGGCCCCCGGATCCATTCACTTGATTTGATAATTGTTTAGTGTTTGCAATGTCTATTTTCTGTCTTGTCCGCAGGTTTATCTTGTAGATTTTTTGTTTTTTTTGTTTTGCGTGTAGTGCAGTCCTGCATTTACTATTAGACATTAATTTTTTCACATGAAAAGTCTATAACCAACTTTCTAGATCATGCAGATGGCCAAGATTTAAACTGATTATGACACTTGGATTTAAAAATTCAACAATAAAATGAATAATTGAGACATTGCCAAGTATGTTTACCATTGCAATATGATAAAAAAACAATCTAAGCTAAAACTTTGTCAAACACTCAAAACTTTGCTCAGAACAAAGTAATTGGAATTTTTTTTTGAATAAATTCATTTTTAATTATTAATTTTAAAATATTATATCAAGAATGGTCATCTCTTTATCAAATTCTTACATAATGCATCTTTAAATCGCTTAGCATTTGAATTATGACTAAGAATATTCAAATATTAATTTGGCATTCTACTGTGTCAGTTTAATCTAAATCAACCCTGAAACAAACAGACACTTTCAGGCAAGAATATTAGATGATTCCAACCAAATTTGATTTATTAGAATTGTAAATTGACCATCTCCGTCACTCGGCTTCAGCATTTTAAAAGAACACATAATATAACTTACTGTTGAAAAAAAAAAGAAAATGAACACGGCACAATTAATGAAGAAGCTTTCAAGTTTTGTAAGCAGAAATGCATTTTTTACAGACCTTTGTAATAACAGAATACGAAAATTCTAAAGCTTAATCAATGCAATAACTAGCAAATGCAAAGGAGTTTAAGAACAAATTTTATCATGTACATGTAACAAAGGCCATCACCATTTAACATGTAACAATATATTAAAACAATAAATCCTATAATTTGAATTCCATGAACTGGTTAGAATTATTCTGTGATATAACAACATGGTAATTTTGTTTGGGTGATCAATTGGAAAATAACAATTTTGGTTTAGGTGCTCAATTGGAAAATAACAATTTTGTGTTTGTGTTTGTGCAATTAATTTATTCATCACCTTTTAATATCAAAAAGATTTCTTCTGTTACTTTGTTAAATAATTCATTAAGGTGCTCAATTTGACAATAATAATTTTGTGTTTGTGCAATTAATTCATTCATCACTTTTAATATTCAATAGATTTCTTCTGATATGCTTTGTTAAATAATTTATTGTGGTGCTTAATTTGACAATAACAAATTTGTGTTTGTGCAGTTAATTCCTTCTTTTTACATAACAAATTAATATCTTTTGATTTACATTTTTGTGTGTGCATTTTGTGTGCATTATGATAATGTGGATTTAGTAGATTTCATTTGTGAGACTCATCCTTTCATTTATACACAAATGCTATGGTCAGTGAAACCAAGCACTAATTTGCTTTATTTATTATTTATAGATTGATTTCTTTCGTTTAGTCTTATTATAGTTAGAATTCATTTTTAATACACATCCTCACTTCCCAATCGTCACTACTCAAAAAATCTTGACCTGTCTAAAATCTATATTTGGGACATCACGGCTGGGGGATAGGGGAGGGGGAATTTCTCCTAGTGAGTAGGAAAGGTTATTTCCTATTAATATTTAAGATTAATGGATAATCTTCAGATGACGAATCCAGTAAACACTATGCAGAGTGGAATAATTTTATGAAATGTCTCATAGTTTCATTAATACTTTAAAGTTAACTGGATGGAAGTCAAATATATCATCCATCTATTGAAATTTAATCTGCTTCTACAGCACCGACTGGGCTAACGAAGACATCCATCTATTTAACTAAAACATAATCTGTATGCATTTACTGATCACAGCTTTATTTATTTATAGGTCAATTGTTTTTTAAAGTCTGGTAATCAGATCGATATATAAACTTTAAGGTGGGGTTAGAATAGTTTGATTGTATATACTTTTCACTACTTTATGATTTGCTTGAAATAAATTTTTATTCCAACATCTATCGAATGAAAACCACATCTTTAGATACATTTAATGGTCCGGTAATCATGTCGATATACATATAAACTTTTTGGTGGGGGGGTGAATAGTTTGATTAGATATTTTTTTACTACTTTAGCATTTGCTTGAAATAAATTGATATTCCGACATCTATCGAAGGAAAACCTAATCTTTAAATGCATTTAGTGGTCACAACTTTATTTATTTCTAGTCCAATTCATTTTTATAGTCTGGTAATAATGTCTATTTAGATATGAAAGAGAGAGAGAGAGAGAAATAGGGTTTAACGTTCACTCGACACAAACTAGGTCATTTTGGGACTAACACATGGTTCAATTTTATTTTAAAAATTTGCTTGTAACCAAGGATCTTTAGCAGTCGGAGAAAACCATAGGACCTGGAGAAAACCCATGAGGATGGACAGACGACTATACTCCTTCTTCACGAACAACCGGGGAATCTAAACCACACCAGTTGACTCAATGACAGACCTTATGATACAGCACGTACTTGCTAATTACCATTCGGACATCCAACCCCCTGCTATTTGAGTATGAAGCTAGAGATATAAGCTTTATGATTATCAGAATATTGTATAGAGCGTCTCCTTTTGTACACCAGCTTGGAACTTTTACTTCTATCCCTGAAGCCAAGCAGAAATGGTCGTCGAGTATTAGCTTCTGTTTGAAACAGATTATAGTGCAGCAGTGTCACACACATCAAATCACATCTATCTTACCGATTTATCATATTTATCTTGTAAACTACTAAAGTCAGCTTCAAGATCCTCGCATTTCGACTTGTACTGTACAACCTGTCATTATATAGAATACAGAGGGTTGAAATATGAAATAGACTATAACAAATTAGTACCTTTAATGTGGTTTTGTGTATATCAACATCTTTGTTGCGTATTAAATCTTCTAAATCTTGACATTTTTCTTTATACTGCTTCAGCTGAAAACAGATGATTAGTTAGAAAAAAACCCAACAAAAACATGTTGGTATAAGATAACCCCCAAAGCAAAGAGAAAAAGAGAGAGCGGGGAGAGAGACAGAGAAAGAGCACTCAACACTAACTAGGTCATTTTGGGAATTACATGTACCATGGTACATTTTTACAGTTTGCTTGCATGCAGTTGACGAAATGAAAAGGGATTTAACATCCTACTAGACTAACCAGACTAATGAGAGAGATAGAGAGAGGGTGGGGTTTAACTTCCACTTGACACAAACTAGGTCATTTTGGGACTAACATTTTTAAAAAAATTATTTCAATAATTCGCTTGCGTGTAGGGGTCTTCAGCAGTGGGATGAAACTGAAGGACCCGGAGAAAACCCACGAGGTTGTAAGACAACCCTACTCCCGGGGATTTGAAACCACACCAGTTGATTAAAATGAGAGTACCAAGGGAAAACCCACCAGACAGCTAACCTAGAATGCAGATAACAAGTGTTACGATCTACAGACCAGACGTAAAAGCGCTGGACATCTGAGAGTGGTGCTGTGACCCACTCTTATTCTGATTTCCACCTAGGAATGCAACAATGTACCTTGAGACAGCATATATGCTATAGTTCGGTTCATGCAGCGATACAGTAAACATGGTACAGAATTTGTAAACTGTCTGGTTTCTTTCGATATTCAACTATCATTCATAGTTATGTCCCCTGTAACTCACATTATAAGGAGAAAAGATAGCTTCTGGCGATGAAACAATCGCTTCCAACAAACTACAGATGACGGATAGGGCAACATTTGGGATTAAAAATGCCAGATGGAAAAGCTGTGGCTAATAACGTGACCATTAAATACCTTGTGTTAATTTGTTTTTATTTTTTAAGTAAATTTGTAAAGACAAAATACTATGATGCATGTACGTATCACATCGTGAGGTCCATACCAAGATACGTATCGTATCATGAGGTTTTAACATCCTACTAGACTAACCAGACTAATGAGAGAGATAGAGAGAGGGTGGGGTTTAACTTCCACTTGACACAAACTAGGTCATTTTGGGACTAACATTTTTAAAAAAATTATTTCAATAATTCGCTTGCGTGTAGGGGTCTTCAGCAGTGGGATGAAACTGAAGGACCCGGAGAAAACCCACGAGGTTGTAAGACAACCCTACTCCCGGGGATTTGAAACCACACCAGTTGATTAAAATGAGAGTACCAAGGGAAAACCCACCAGACAGCTAACCTAGAATGCAGATAACAAGTGTTACGATCTACAGACCAGACGTAAAAGCGCTGGACATCTGAGAGTGGTGCTGTGACCCACTCTTATTCTGATTTCCACCTAGGAATGCAACAATGTACCTTGAGACAGCATATATGCTATAGTTCGGTTCATGCAGCGATACAGTAAACATGGTACAGAATTTGTAAACTGTCTGGTTTCTTTCGATATTCAACTATCATACATAGTTATGTCCCCTGTAACTCACATTATAAGGAGAAAAGATAGCTTCTGGCGATGAAACAATCGCTTCCAACAAACTACAGATGACGGATAGGGCAACATTTGGGATTAAAAATGCCAGATGGAAAAGCTGTGGCTAATAACGTGACCATTAAATACCTTGTGTTAATTTGTTTTTATTTTTTAAGTAAATTTGTAAAGACAAAATACTATGATGCATGTACGTATCACATCGTGAGGTCCATACCAAGATACGTATCGTATCATGAGGTTAACATATCATTATAGCTCTATTTCCAACTACCTTGTTTTTTTGCTCCAGCCAAACAACTAGACTTTTTTTTTATAAACAACATGGGGAAACCAGGATGCATATTCCTGAGGAACATACTTGGCCAAGTCAGGATTGAGAAAGAGAGAGAGAGAGAAATGGCGTTTAGCGTCCATCAACACAACTAGGTCATTTCGGGACTAACACATGGTTTTTAATTTTATTTCAATAATTCGCTTGTGTGTAGGGGTCTTTAGCAGTGGGAGGAAACTGTCAGGATTGAACCAGGTACTTCCTGCTAGAGAATCAATCCCAAATAACTCTAGAATTTGTGTAATGCTCCAAAGTTTTCAAATATTACCCATTCCTGAAAATTTCAGTCTTTGTGAGTACAAGATATGTAGATCGAACAACAAACAGATGAAGGCAACAGAGATAGAATTAGAAATGGGTTTAACATCAACTCAACACAAACTAGTTCAATTTTATTTCATTAATTCTACTATGTATAGGGGACTTTCACAGTGGGAGGAAACCAGGGGACCTGGAGAAAACGTATGAGGTTGGACAGGCAACCCTAGTTCTCATCTGCATGAGTTAAACCATTCTGCCACCCAACAACAATATTCAAACTCATTCACACATGGCTGTAAACTGAAATTTAAACTTTTAAGCTCTTGATAACTGTCAAAATATTAGTAATAACATTAGCTTCGTTTCAGCTTTTTTAAAGATGCATTATGTAAGATTTTGATAAAGATGTGTCCATTCTCGCTATAATAGTTCAAAGGCCGATGATGAAAAAGGAATATATTGAAAATTTTAGTCAAATTACTTTATTCTACGCAAAGTTATGACCATTTGAAGAATAGTGTACATGGACATTACATTGTAGTTTCACATGTCAGGTTACATCCGTTGAAAATCACAACCAACCGATGGTCTTGAGAGTTGATAAAGGGCTTGTCACGTAAATAAACGTCTAATTAATGATTTACATGTCTAACATTTAAGGCCAAGCAAAAGATCTGCAATTGGCAGATTTATATCTTACACAATCCATCTTTAAACAAGCAATTATTTCAACAATTTTTTAAGAGAAACTTGTTGTAGTACTAGATTAGTTATTTGGCTTTTAAAAACTTATATTAAAAAAATATGATGCACTGCACACGAGTTGGCTTATTTTTGTACCTTTGCTTGTAATTTTTGAACAAGTTGGCTCTGTCGTTGTTGGCCATCTTGGTAGGCCTGTAGTTTACGTTTGTATGAATGATGTTCATCTTCCAGCTTACGACGTAGTTCTAAATTTTGTTGGACAACACTTTTAGCGGCATCTCCAACTTCAGTCACACTTCCTCCTTTCAGCGCAAGTTCCAACTGAAAGAAAACAAAAAGCACAATAAGTTATAAATTGGAAAAATCATGATTCTTAAAACATTTTTCACATTCCTTTTATGCTCCTGTGAATTAACGAAAAATCAATAGAAAATATGACTTCTTTTTCTAATGAGAGAGAAAGAGAGATGGTTTAACACTCCACACAAACTAGGTCATTTCAGGACTAACATATGGTTCAATTTCATTTCAATAATTCATATGGATAGGTACCCCAATACCTTGTCAATCAATACAAGTGGGGAATTAAAACCACGCCACTTGACTCAATGACAGACCTTCTGATCTATCGGCACACATTATCCATTTGGCCACCCAACCTTCCATTACACAGAGATAGTCAAGAGCAGCCAGTGGCACCTATGAATTTCATTGAACTCTTTCGATGGGCTGTTTTTTTAATATAAATCATCCAAATCAGGAGGATTATCGACTGTGGATAGTTTGACTTTTTTTGCTTTTAAATTAATGTTAAACAATCAATTTGAGTACATTTTAGCGTGAATTAGGTCATGAAAAATTTGATATTTTCCGGGAAATAAATGCAAATGACACACAGACTTTAATCTACATGTATACATTTAAATAGATAAAAAAAACATCAACATAACCATGGTAATTAATATCAATATTCAATAATAATACCATTTACTCTGTCAACAACTATAGTAAATCTCTTGTACAAAAACTATAGTAAATCTCTTTTACAAAAACTATCAAAAAGACCAAATCTCTTTAATGGATTCCAATGGATTTTGTTGTCATGGAATGACAATCTGTCCTTGTGTAAAATTTTGAGTATATTATCATATTCCTCGCAGTGTTCCGTTTGATTAGAGACTAATTCCACTTAACACTGCTTGACTGAATGGGTATTCTTGTCGCTTTTTATGACTGGTCAATTGGTCCTATTAACAACCAATCGCTGACTGTGTTACAAAGGCATTACCCTTAAAACAGGGCGTCAAATTGGACAAAAAATAATGTCATGGCACACGATTTTATTATGCCTGATTAACAAGTGCATAGCAGAATATTGCAGTAAACTAATTGCGTGACAAACGAGGCTATCGACATCAACATAAGGTAAACAATGCTGTATGGAGGCGAACAGACTTACACCGGTTTTTAATACCTTAAATTACTGTCCAAAGTTTTAGGGAAGACCCCAGATTAAACGAAGGACTGTCATGTTGAAGTACTTTAGTGATAGATTTGATTGCACGGGAAGAAAAGACACACTCCCTCAAAAGTTCAAGTATCAGAAGCCAATCCAGCAATGGCCAGAGAGGGATTTCTTGACCATTGCTTCAGGAATATGATATATTATATGAAACGTTCTGCAGAAAATTCAAATAGACAAGTGAATGAGCGTATTTCAGCATAATCTTTAACAACAAAAAATAAAAAATACAAAGCTTGCATCATCACAAACAGAGAAAAAGAATCAGATTAACCTAATTCAAAACTTTATTTTTTATCTAGATAAAATAGAATTTGCTGCGTTATGTAATATTCTAGCAGACGTTATATTCTTTCAAATCAAACAGGACTAAATGAACTTCGAATACAATATGTACACTAATTTGATAAGAAAAATTGATTACTGCACAATTTTTGAATCCTATATATATAGCAGTGGCTGCATGACTCCAGGGGTTATTCTAACCACCCATGCATTCTAGATGATGCAACCATGTCTCTATGACTGATGGAAAGAAGATTATCATTTTCACAGAAAACCATGATAAAGATTAATGATTATTTTCATCCCTTAAATATTTAGATGTGTGAATCTTCTAATTGTAAAAGAGTGTGTAATTTCATTATTGTATTTTATTTGATGTGAAATAAAATATCAAATATAATGAAAATGCAAAATGAAATTTAATGAATTTTTGTGACCTGACGGTTTTCGTGAATAAAGATTATTATTATTACAAAATGTAGATGATCACTGCACATTTCATGTAATCAATCACTTAATCTGATATGTACGTTTGTTTGTGATTTCTGCATATTGTCCATAGATTTGTTTGGTGCAAATGTGTGTGGTGCAGTCCCCCTGCACTTACTATAAGATTAATATCTATGGTGAGACGGACAGGGTTTAAGTCCACTGGGAGAGGGGTTTTACATAGGCTAATCCTGTTCCCCAATCCCATTCAGACATCCTGAATAAAATATTGTTTATAAAATAAAAAAAAGTCCACTGGACACAAATAGGTCATTTCCATTTACGGACAATCTAAGGTGAAGTTTTCTTTCTACCATTTAGGAAGAAATAAACATTTCTAAACAGAAACAAATGCCTTCAAGCATACATCAACTTATTCAATAAATTCAACTTCAGTTACTGTCTTACTGATATATATATATTTGTCTTTAACAATTCATGTAAGTCATATGTACATCAAGTCACTTGCGAAAAACATTTTGGCTGCAGATCATCAAATACTGTTTGAATTAGTGTAAGTTTCTTTCACACAATTATTTCTCAAAATTCTGACCTACAAGTTCGGACAGGCGACCCTCCAGCTAGGAATTGAAACCATGCCACTTCAATCAATGAAACCCCCTTGTGATCGAACATGCAAGTGTTAAACCAACCCACCGAAAGCAGATCAAGTGACAGATAAAATAATGTTGAGTAGACAATCATAGACGGTTTAGTGCAAGTTTCGATTATTTCCCAAACTCAAAATCCATTCACAATTGATCAAATTTTATGGGAACAGAGAATTCAGCGTCAGTTTAAAATTCTGTCCTAAAATTTCACAAATATACATGAAGTAAAATTCTATTATTCTTCTACTATATGCAGACCTTGGATATCTGACTAACTTTTATAACTTCAAAAAATGAAATATCTACAGATATCTAGAAAACCCAAGTATAATCATTTAGATTATATATATTTATTGATTGTGGCGATTGACTACACACATCCATAAATCTGATCACATATATTTGATAAAATCAATAAACCTTACCCTATAATCATATTCCTCCGAACGGTTATATTTTTGTATGGTAGTCATATTCAATCCGAGCAGTTAAAACATATTCAAATTAAAATTAAAACATTAAGCTTATTCCAATTTCTAAATGACTCCATTTTCAACATGTAGTGACTTGAGGTGTTTCTGTTGACTGTCAACTGAACTATAGATCTAGCTATGTATAAGACTTGCTATGCCGTACAACTCATAATACAAGAATAGATTGGTACTTTGAATAGAGAAAGTTATAATAATATAATATAGTGATTGTGTCGACTAACAAGGGATTGGTAACAAGGCTCTCGAGAGTTTAATAATTAGCCTTGGGCTACCAGTCAAAAGTTAATAATTAGCCTTGTGCTACCAGTCAAAAGTTAATATACTGTGTGAGTATTATAAGAGTAAAAGGTCGTAGTATATATTGCAATTGGTGATTGTATATGATTGTTTTCTAAATGCAATATTGGTCTAAGTACTTGTGGCATGTTATCAATCATGTATTAAAGTGGAAATAAGAGTGTGAGAGAGAGAGAGAGAGAGAGAGAGAGAGAGAGAGAGAGAGATGGGATTTTAACATCCACTCGACACAAACTAGGTCTTTTTGGGACTAACATATGGTTTAATTTTATTTCAATAATTCGCTTGTATGTGGGAGGAAACCGGAGGACCCAGAGAAAACCGACGAGGAGGGACAGGCGACCCTACTCCTTGCCACGAACAACTGGGGATTCAAAACCACTCCAGTTGACTCAATGACAGGCTTTGTGATACAGCACGCACATGCTAACCATTAGGCCTTCTAACCCTCTAAACATTTATTTGAGTAACTATGAGATATTTTTGGAAACAGTAAAATGTGATGGTGATAATTATATAATATGTTTTTATACTATGCAAAGAGAAAGAGAGAGAAATAAGGTATAATGTCCATTCGAAACAAACTACATGTATATCATTTTAGGTGTAATGGTACAATTTTATTTTAATAATTGCTTGCACTTAGAAGCCTTTAGCAGTAACTGGAGAAAACCCATGAAGTTGGGCAGGCAACTCTAATGGTCTACACTATGCAATGACACAATATGTTTTAAGGTATACATATTTATGGATTGATAACAACAAGGCTACTTTAAACAACAAGCAAACAGACAGCCATACCTGACAACTAAGTAATTACATGTACAGCGAACTCAACTCTTTTAAATGTCAATAAACACAAACGAATAATCAATTTCCTATTCAATTTATATCACGAAGGCCAAAATAATTTTTACCAATTCTTTAACCGATCACAAAACTAGCAGCCAAAAAAATTATCATTAATTCTGTTTCCTTAATTAACATTCATTATTAAATATATTTTATCTAGTAATTTAAATCTCAGCTATCTACACTTATTCACCTTTAAGACTGCAAAAATAAACATATAATATTCATTGTATAAAAAATTCTCTCTCTCTCCTTTACCTTGTCCCTGCACTACCCGATTCAAACACTTATGAAATGTACATGTATATGTTTGCACAACGTCTATCATAGTGATCAAACCAAACACTGATTTTATTATTCAAATATTGCAAATCATTAATTGAATAATTTTTTGAACTGATTTTACTGCAATTTCAGATTTCTTGAAGACATAATTACAGGTAACAGATGATTTAATTTTATTTCAATGATTCGCTTGCATGAAGGGATATTTAGCAGTGGGTGGAAACTGGAGCACCCAGAGAAAACCTATAGACTGAGCATGTTATTGTTAGTAGATCTCCAAAAATATGAAAGAATATATCAGGTAATACTTAATAGTAAGTGCTAAGTGCAGGAGGACCGAACTACACGCAAAACAAAAAAATACAAGATAAACCTGCGTACAAGACGGAAAATAGACATTGCAAAAAAAAAAACAAAAAAAAAAATTATTATCAAATCAAGTGAATGGATCCGGGGTCCAGCCGTAAGGGTCCACTGCGCAAATCGCTAACATTTGGAACCTAGAAATTCACAACTTGGGCCGAAGTGCATTATGGTACACGATTAGTTTACCAATGATAAAATGTTTATTTTGTCTTGAATATTGGATATCGGAAGCCCATATTTATCCAGTAAGATCATAACATCAATGTTGATTTAAGTTGACAAATAAATCGTAAGTAAATTATGCGATATCACTTAATTTAGAAGTGTAGGGTAAAGATACATTATGTAAGATATGGATAAAGAACTAGCCATTCTTACTATAATAGTTCGAAAGTAGATGATGTAAAATTAATAATTTGAAAATTTTATTCAAATTACTTTATTGCAAACTGAAGATATTGGCCTTTGAAGGTTTGACAGACGCGTGGAATAATTTCAACCACAGTCCTAAAGTCTCCCTCCGCCTGGCTCCGCCATATTTGATTAAATCAAAGTATCACTGAACTGTTTGAATCTGTTTAATATCGGAGAAATCTGATGCCATCAGTTGATTTAGGCATGGTTCAGCTAATTAATTGATCAAATCAAATTGGATAATCAAAATTGGAATAATTCTAAACCTATGTGTTATTTTTTTGTTCATATCTAAAAAGTCTGGATTTGTGACTACGGTATTTTTTTGTTCATATCTAAAAAGTCTGGATTCCTGATAAAAATTATGATACAGTACTTTGTACCGTAGTTGGGATAGTCTGCGATATCACTTCATGGGAAGCAGACTTAAAGTATATATATATATATTTACACAAGTAGTATATATATATGTAGTTGGGGTGATATAAGGGGTGTTATTGACATGATATTAATCCTGTTCATTGGTCTTTAAAGACCATAAATTATCATTAAACTCTGGATTGACATTGTATTCCCTTTGTACCTTTCCACAATACCCCTAAGTAGAAATTCTTATCTATGAATGGTATTCTTATACTAGGTCCGAGGTTTACACAAACTGGACATCTGCTTTCTACCATCTGAATAATAAACTTATCAAATATCAGTACATACTATTGAAGAGACCTGAATGATATTATAAGGACTCCTTGAGGCAGGTTAAGTTGTCAAAAATTTGATATGCTCCGTGATTTTGAGCGCAACTCAGCTTTTATTCCAAATTTATCTATGAAAGTAAAATTTCAAAAAAATCTTTAATCCAAAGATATGAATAATTTTATTTTGGAAACAAATCATGGGGGATTGAGTGGTCCTGTTGTCTATGACGTGCACATTAGATCATATGGTCTGTGATATATATGTACGGTATGGACAATGAGTAGAGGTGCCTCTCCAACTTTGTGGGTTTTCTCTGGGTCCTCCGGGGGTTCACCCAATGCTGGCGAATTATTAAAATAAAATAGTTTGCATCATATCATAGAAGGCTAGTTATTTTATATTTTTGGCTGTGCCATACAAGTTTACACACACAGTTTAATCATGACCCTGACGTAACATAAAATATACTTGCTTCTTTGACTCTACCGATAACAAAACCTTGTTTTTTATTCTGACCAACATTAGACACAGTTTGATTTATCACAGGTTTCTCAGACCTGTCACTAAATTTAATATTCCCGATCTCGGTTTCCGTGGGATCTATCACCGAATCTTCTAATAAGTCAGTCAATTCTTTGTCTTCAGATGTGTCACTAATTTCAATATTCTCGATTTCGGTTTCCGTGGGTTCTATCACCGAATCTTCTAATAAGTCAGTCAATTCTTTATCTTCAGATGTGTCCTTAATTTCAATATTCTCTATATCGGTTTCTGTGGGTTCTAACACCGAATCTTCTAATAAGTCAGTCAATTCTTTGTCTGTATCATCTTCAGAAGTGTCCCCAATCCCGAAATTCTCTATTTCAGTTTCGCTGGGTTCTGTCACCGAATCTTCTAATAAGTCAGTCATTTCTTTTTCCACGTCATCTTCACAGATATCGTTCTCAACATCAGATGTCTCACTAATTTTAAAATTCTCGATCTCGGTTTCTGTGGATTCAGAAACTAATTCTTCTAATAACTCAGTCAATTCCTCGTCCGCATCATTTTTACAGACATCAATCTCCACATGTGTCTCATATGTTTCATTTTCAATTGTTTTACTGTTTTCAATACAAGAATCGTCCTTGCTAGCCATTTTATTAGTAAAAACTGTCAAAATCACCAATATTTGGGTTTTCTTATTTGCTTCAAATTATGAAAGAATAACAATTTTTTTTCCAACTAAGTTCAAGCCTATATAATTTTATCCACGTAAATCTCAGATCTAAATCCCGTATTTGATGCTGCACATACTCCTTGATTTTCATCCACACACAATATGAAAATTTATGTTGAAATGTATGGGCTTAATCTTATAATGTCCATTAAGATTTAACTATTTGATAGTCAGAATATGTACCTTGGATCGTGGATGCTTTTTTTGTCAAACAATTGCTAAAATGCTTTTTGGTTTGTTATTAATAAAAGTTAAGATTATTGGATTATTATCACAGCACAATCTTTATGTATATAATTTAGATCTAGTCTCTGAATAGTAAATACCAGTGATATTTGTTCGCTAATTGCCGAAATGATGTTTTTCTTATTAATCAAAGTTTTCAGAATTGGATTATTACAGCACATATTTAATTTATTGATCCTTCTTATAACGTCCTACATTTCTACACCAACTTATAAATAAATACCAATCTAAACTTCGAATAAAGTTATGTTAGATCACACATAAATCACTATTTTGTCGTCCTAAAATCTTCAATATCCATAATCTCATGGTTTCAGGTTATAACAATACAAAGTTAATCCGATCCACGTCCTCTAATATCTCTACCTATATGTACATAGGCTCCTAGAGGTGTTGGTGGCCATAAAAACTGTTCTCTCTCCTATTTCATACGTGATTAATCTCAAGAAGACTATCTAATAATCCGTGAACAAATCCAATAAGCCGCTAAACATCCAGATATCTAACCACCCATCAACCACTTTCATTTACCGAATTGGAAAAATTCTAGGTCACTCTGTATCATGTTCAAGAGACCAGAATTTAACGGAAGTCTTGCACAAAAATTAGAAAATCACAGCCAATAAAAAACAAAAATCCTCATTGGTCATCATATGTATGTATACGTTCCATATGTATACAAAGAATGAAAATTTTTTCAAGACGTCTGAAGTTTATCACAAAAATAGCCACTGCCAAACCAAAATCTTTAATGATCATTTACACCAACAGTACACATTTTACATCCCAAACCAAGTAACTGATCATCAAATCTTGAAATAATCTGTCTATCACTGACAATGTCGGCACAAATTCAGACTAATTGACATGTACATGTACGACTCATTACGTGCACGTCATTTCGGTACACAGATTTCAATTGCAATTTTTAGGTCTTGCACAAAAAAAATATATCTTGGGTATAACTTCAAATAGTGCCTGCGTTTTTGTTGAGAAAGAACAATAATCATTACTTCCCAGCCTGACTGATCATCCATGGCGCGATCATAACATGTCGTACAAAATTACTGACCACAGTCATTGACCGAAGTCATCAGATTAATGTGTCAATCATTATACCTAATCCCCAGATTAACAAAACCTAAACAATCAATAGTGTGCACTGAACACTATATATATTTAGCATTTTTTTCTGAATATGATTTTCTCACTCAAAACGGCACAAATATTTGAATAAAAAGAAAATCCTCTCTAGTTTTCACAAAACACAAACAAGAAATTACGCATTTGAGTATTGCTAGCACACTTTAATTTCTTATTTTTTTTTTGTTTTAAGGATTTTATTTTATTTTCTCTTTCAAAGTTCAAAACCTAAACAATCAATAGTGCACTAACAGTATATTCATTTAAAATTGTTTAAATGAATTTTTTTTTCTCAATGAAAACAGCACAAATATTTGAATTAAAAAAAATTCCTATCCAGTTTAACAGAACACAAACTAGAAATTACAGACCATTAAACCTTTACTTTCATTTTCGATGAAAATTACGTATTTGTGTGTTGGTAGCATATTTTAATTTCTTGTTTTGTTTGTATTTTTAAGGATTTTATTTTAATTTCTCTTTCAAAGAATTGTTTTAACAGATTATTATAAACCTTTACTTTCATTTTCGATGAAAATTACTTATTGGAGTATTGGTAGCATATTTTAATTTCTTGGTTTTTTTTCTTTTTTTAAGGATTTTATTTCAATTGCTCTTTCAAGGAATAATTTTAATATCTTTTTCTAAACACTACTGAGTAAGCAAATTTTATTTATCTATCCGATCAATTTGCTAATCTAAATAGAAAACTATCTGCTGTAAATCAAGATAGGAGAAGAGATAAAATAACCTTTAAACGTAAAGAAAAAAACATTTTATATATAATACAATAACCTTTAATTACTAAGTAAATACAGTATATATAGCTTCCTTACCTACATATCATAAATTGGATATTCTCTATTTAAATAGATCAGATTTTATTTCTGACATCTTCAAGTAGATCTATGGGTTTTTGTATACAATGACTACCCTGGACTGATTAACTTAAATATATACCGGTACAATACTTCATTCAATTTAATATCTTTAATATTTTATTTCATTCAATATCTATATTATTTTATTACATTCAATATCATGCTGTAAGGCGTCAATTAATTCTTTTTATAGCATTACACTTATTTCTTTATTGATAGACTTGAAAAAATTTTTTTAATGGATTTATACAGGTAACATTAACAAATTTGTCTCAATACAAATTTTTCTGTTTTTTCTCTCTCTCTTACTATCAATATGCATGTATTTGTTTGAAAAAAAGATGAATGTTTTGCTTTGAATTTCAGCTACGAAATCCTTAAACGCAGACCTATCATTTCATTTAAAACATATTATTATATAATTTGAACTGATTAATATCATTTAATATTTAAACTTCAATATGGAAATTAATTTCACTATTAATTTTTCAATGTATTATATTAGTCTGCCCTTCTATCCCAGTTTCAGGAGCATATATTATATCATAAACGATTAATGATATCATGTATACACATCAATCCATTACATAATTTGTACTTTTTGCTTATTAGACGTTTATTGGATTTAGTACATGTATGTCTATGGAAACAAAACCGATTTCATTTTGGGAGAACAATTTATTACAGTGAATATCTCATAAACAGTTCCAAGAAATTTTTATGAAACTTTGTACACACATCAACATATTAATATGGTGTAGCGGTTATGGCTGTTGCTAATAATTAAAAGTTTCGGGCATTTAATAATTTTGTGTTTCCATGGAAATAAATTGGAATTAGTTATTAGTATATTAGTACCTGCGATATTGAATGATGACTATAAAGTCTTCTTATTTTGTTCCTGATATTTGCTAGTATAAAATGACTAGAAACTAGCACCGAAAATAAGCCGAGACTCTGACTTACAAAATGACAGGTCTAATACCACTTGTGTTGACAAATTAATATCACTATGATAAATATATATAAAGAGATTTGAGAAGGCTTTAGTGGATCAAAATAACTTGATGGTACTGTACAGGTAAAAACCGTAGTAGTAAGATAGATATGACCATGTTGACGTGACAAACCTTAACCAGTTAACCTGTTGAAACCTGTTCAATTGTTTTACCGCGAGTACACAATTCATTCAATGATGATAGTCGATTGCATTCCATTCATTAATAGGCCTGAGTTATGCTTGAAATATTTCTCAGGAGTATTTTAATGAATCAATAATTTATAAGATAAACAAACATAAACAATGAAATTTTGAAATGTTTGTACAATATTATTTTAATTCAGTCTGTTTAAAGAATAGTCTATCTGTTCATCTAAATCTAATTGTTCTAGGCTTAATACGAATATCTTTTCTCCCCTTTTCGGAATAATTGACTCCGGTACGTAACATGTGCCAAGGTCCCCACCGACACTACATATATAGAGTGTCACCGCACATTTTCCAATTTAGCCTGACGAGTTCGAATAGGAACGAAACTAGTAGCGGAGAGATATCTGGGAAGGCTGTTCGCCTATTTACAGATTTTACTTTTCAATCCATGTTAATCACATCTTTGTAAATACTGAATTGTAGTTTGCAAGTAAATGAAATGACGTGAGGTACGGTTATCATCTTTAATAAGAATTATTATCAAAATTGAAATGATATAACTTTATGCAGATGTCGATCTTTTACTTATTAATTATAGAAAAAAAGATATTGGAGATTAGATAAAAAGATGACAGTTTAACTATAATAGTTAAAATCTAGATAATGTAAAGGGAATTTGCTGAGAATTTCAGTCAAATTGATCCGCTCTGAATGAGAATTTAGTAATTGAATTTTGGACCTCAATTAACCATTTTTTGATTTAGTCATGAATGAGCGTTAGGCAGCTGAGCGGAAACCAATCCAGTAAATATCACTGACTATCGATGACATCGAGAATTGATTACGGTCTAGATAAGTTAATTAATGCCTAGTTAATAATTTAGATAACATTTCAGGCCTAACGAAAGACCTGCAATAGGCAGATTTAGCTCTTGCAAAATGTATGTGTAACAAAATGTTTTTTTTATTAATTATTGGGGGGTTCAAAGAAATAAAAATGTTTAATCAACATTTAGTATTTTTGATATATTGAAAGAACTAAGTTAACAAGTATTAAGTATTAATGAAAAGTATTTATTTTGGGGGAGTTCAAAGAAAAAAAAATGTTTTAATCAACATTTAGTATTTTTGATATATAGTGAAAGAACTTAGTTAACAAGTAATAATGACATGTCAAGAGTCGACAAGATTAGTATGATACGACTATGTTAAACTTCTAACAATTTAATTCACAATCATAACTGAATAGCTGTAATCCTTCACAGAATGTTCCGTCTCATTAACCGGGTTAAATAACGTCCTCTCCCCCCTTATATCACAAACAATCGGTACATTAAAGTAATGTACAGAACTAAAGTCAAACCAATGAACTAGAACTCTACACTATGACAATGACTAACACGACCGTGTTGGACGGTGTTTATCATATATAGATATTGTTGTTCGTATATTTAATGGCTGTTGTTACATTGTAATGTGTTTATCATAGGTATTTAAAAGATCGCACCTACAATAAGAAGTTTTGTCAAAATGGAATATTTAAAATCGATTTTGATAACATACGTATGTACTTTAGCTTCTAAGAAACACAATTGTGGTCATTTTACAACTAACAGACCAGTACTGTTATTTATTTCTATTGTGCAAGAGAGAAATGGGGTTTGACATCCACTCGACACAAACTAGGTCATATCCTGACTAATATATGGTTCGTTTTTATTTCAATAGGGGTCTTTAACAGTTGGAACAAACCGGAGGACTCGGAGAAAACCCACGAGGTTGGAAGATAGGGATGAGAAATGAAATGAAATGAAATAGGGTTTAATGTCCCATTCCAACTGGGCTAATGAAGATACGCCATACACTGTGTGATGAGGAAAATTTTGCCCCAAACAGCAGTGCTACGACCTACTCAGATCTTGTACCAAAATCCAACTGCCAAGGGGATGTTTTGCTTGCACGCCAATGTGCAGAAGGGACATGGGTCAAACGACTATAAATTGTCCCTTGCGAGACCCTCAGTCTTGCACAACTGACAAGGAGGGACCACGTAGGAAAATCCTGATAAATTTTCTTGGCCAATGGACAAGGATGAACGGCAGTGTTTCTAAATACATGTACTCTTCATCAAATTTTAACTGTCACAGATGGAACTTAGTTTTTCTTTCCAACTGAAAGACAAGGCAAAGCACTGTACTTCTCAGCCAAGCAGGCACCGCACTTAATAATGGGGAGAACTTAGCTTGATTGCGCGTATAAAACTAAAATATCTATCTATGTGAACTTCTCAAAGGAAAAGTGCTCTCGGATGTTCTTGAAAGAGTAAGCATACACTGTCTATCCATGACAACTACTTCTGACTATAATTGGTATCAGGTGTTAGTTTCATATATTTTTTGTGTCAAAAGTACAGTAAAACTTTTTCATACCGTCTACAGCATGGGTTCCATGTCGGCCGTATATGCCGGTCGGGACCTAAGGCTCCGTGAGATGACCGGATCTGGGTCAGACCCGTGGGTCATTTTGCACACCGGAAAAATAGCATATTTTGTGCTAAATCATAAAATCCTGGACACGACGAAACTCTGTGCGTGTCGTGATGTAAACTGTCGGGTGTAATAAAATTAACAGTGTTCAATAGCCCACGAATGGAAACCACTGCCAATTAATTATCCTCGTGTATATTGTTCAATCCCAATTAACGGAGGAGCAACATCAAACAGATTTAAAGCTCAACATTTAATTAATTTACTTAGGTGTGTTTTGTTTTTATAATTAGTAACACTGTGATCATTCTTTAAATTGAGTTGTACAGGATATGATTATTTCTTAAACATACATTATGCAAGTGCTAAATCTGCCTATTGCAGGTCCTTGTTTAGATCTGAAATGTTATCTAAGTTATCAATTACGCATTAATTAACTTATCCGGACCATAATCAACTCTCGATGTCATCGCTAGCTTGAGATATTTACTGGATTAGAACCCAGTCCACAGCTGCTGATTAAATAAAAGAAATGGATAATCGAGACTGAGTTTTTTTATCATACTGACTTTAGTAATGATGATCGAGGCTAGGCCAAAAATTCAATCGCAAAATTCTCGGTTCAGGGTGGATCAATTTGACTGAAAATTTCAGCAAATTCCCTTTGCATTATCTAGATTTCAACTATCATAGTGAGCACTGCCAGAGATCTTTACCTAATCTCCTGGCTATAATGTATCTTTAATATAGGCCTAAAACAACACCTAATACTCTGTAGTAATCTAGGACCCCCTAAAAGGTATTCATTGCTGGAAGAGCTACATGTACAGTGTAACACTATCATAACAGAGTAATTTTAAGTTTATGTGTAGATAGACAACTATCGCTATATTAACTTACTACCTTTTATAATAACCACGATAAAAATAATTAATTCTGTAGACCTACATACATTGTCTCACATTATACCCGACTTCAGGTCACCTTCAACAGTATATACGAAGTCAATTGGACCTCTGTGAATCTTTATTGCTGCTTATATATACATGTATATTGCCTTTTTAAAACCTGTTTTATATTCTTCAGATACACACTTGACACATTTCGTCATTCGTTAAAGTAATACATACAAATATTATTTTCTATGACATGCACAAATTTAACAGATAAATGGATTTATATCTATCACAATCATCTGCATGTGAAGATCTACGTCAGTGTGTTCATATGGGTACCTGACTGGAAGCAGGGGGTAGCTACTTTTACTGTAAAATAAATGAAATGAAATGGGGTTTAACCGTCTACTGTTCTGCCTGGAACTGGGCTTATCAAGACTGGCATATCCCATACAGTGTGCAATGAGGACAATTTTGCCCTGGCAGCAGCACTACGGCCTACTCTTAATCGAATTCCCACTGTCAAGGGATCTTTCATCGCATCCGAATGACTAGACAGCTGTCCTTGTCAGGCCCTCTGACTTCGGTCCTGTATCACAAGGCAGAACCACCCGACCTCCAGGCTAGCAAGCTAGCATCTTACCCACTTAGTCACCGCGAACCCCCATAAAAACAAGCTTTCTGACAAGTTTCTCAAGTGAAATTGCCTTAATCTTGGGTGGGCTGTTGGGTGGCCCAATGGTGTAACATGTGCGCGTTAGACCAGCAGGCCTTTCATTTAGTCACAAAGAGTATGATATTGCCTGTCCAACCTCGTCGGTTTCCTCCAGTTTCACCTATGCGCATGTGACTTATTAAAATAAAATTGAACCGTATGTTAGTGACGAAATGACCAAGTATTTGTTGAGTGGTCGTTAAACACAATCTCTCTCCATCTTGTTACTCGAGACTAAAACATTCAGCAAGTAGTATCTACCACCCCCTTGTTTACAAGATGAAATACTTACTCTGTCACTCAAAGCGTTGTATTTAATACCAAGTTCATCCCGTTCAGCGGCACTCTCAGATAACAAATTTTCAACCCTGTTTAATTCCTGCGATAGAAGTCGATTCTCTTCAGTAAGCTGACCAACATTTGGTGTGGACGCCATCATTGGTGTCGAAGTTGTGCGGTAAGAGAGGTTCTTGGTGATTATTTCACGAATGCGTGCTGGGATTTTAGCAGACGTTGTACCGTCCTCTCCACGGACTGTATATTCCTGGCTTTCTCTCAATACAGAATCTTCTAATCTCTGAAAATAAAAATAACAAAATAAAACATAGGGGACAAGTACATCATGAACGAGACACTGTTTTACCCCTTGAAGAACCGGCACTAAAAAGCAACTTGTTGTTCAGATAGGATGAAAAAACATGGTCCAATGTAAACCACAACAGTTGTAAATCGAAATAAAAGTAGGTCCTAGTGTTAGTGTCGGAGGAATGAATGAATGAAAAGGGGTTTAACGTCCTACTATTATTACCTAACCTGGGCTCATGGAAGAAGGGCATATGCCATACAGTGTGCTATGAGGGACATTTTGCCCGGACAGCGGCGCTATGGCCTACTCTTATATCGAATTCCATCTGCCAAGGGATCTTTTACATGCACTTCAATGTGTACACAGGAACTCGGTTTTTCGTCCCATCCGAACAACTAGGCAGCTGTCCTTGTCTGGCCCTCCTTCTGCATCATACTGTCGGAGAAAATCTCTCCTACAGCAGACTGCATGGTGTATGCCTTTCTTCATTAGAGACAGTCTGAGAGAAATGGGGTTTAATGTCCACTCAACACACATTAGGTCATTTGGGACTAACATAATATAGTTCAATTTTATTTCAATTATTCACTTGTACGTAGGTTTTTTTAGTTGTAGGAGGAAACTGGAGGCGATCCTACTTCTTGTCACGTATAGTCTGGGAATCGAAACCATGCCACTTGACTAAATGACAGAGCTTATGATCGACCATGCACGTGTTAACCATTCGGCCACCTAACGCCCCTTTCTTCATTAGCCCAGCCTGTTCGGTAAAAATAGGTTTACACGGCTTTAAATGGAAATCAGTCAAATGTATTTACAACAGGAACATACCTCATTACACGGAAGAGTTACATATAATCTTGGCCTATTCCCAAAATAAAATTCAGTTATTTAATGAATTAAGGTACATGTATTGTTCATAAAAATTCTATGAAAAAAAAAACCCAAAAAACATTTCATAATGATATAAAAATTCTTTACTTTTATGTCTCAGTTGGAAAATGTTAAATCTTTTTATATAAGTTACATTTGAAGACCTACCAGTACTACAAAAAAAGACATAACATCCTATTAATGAGTTTTTGTGCCAACAAAGGTGAAGGTCTGATTTTATGCCCCCCTCCCCCTTTTCATATTCAAAATCAAATGAATACATGTTTATACTGGTACAAAGTTATTTGAATTCAGCGCACTTTTGAATTCTTTTCTTTTTTTTATAAACTCAAACTCATGTTGGACCTTTACTCTAAATGTAAACAATTATCCTTTGAAACTCTTCTAATCAAAGCTTTGACACCAAATTAATTGAAGAAGTGCTGAGCTAGGAACATGTATATTTCCAATATATTCAAAAACAACAACATAGATAAAATGTATAGGTGAGACCATCAATAAATTGTATTTTGTTACAAGACTTATCAGTGACGCTTCATTAATATTACAAGGAAAATAATGAGAACTTGTATTATCCTTGGCCAACTGGGTTAAACAACTGGTATACCCTTGATAAACTTCAGGTAGTAAATTATATATAAGGTATTGACATTCTATTTAAACAAAGCATGAACTCTACAACAATATATAAACTGTTCATCAATACCACTGTTAATTGTAGCAGTCATGGTCAACTAAACATGAAAGACAAGAAAAGAAGTCCAAATGAAATCTGTATTAATGAGAATACAAATGTATATATATGTAGAACTGCATCAGGATGAGGATTGACGCATGTTGTATCAATTATTTCCAAACTACATATTCTTTAAGTGGCATTTAGTATGTGTATAGTTTTTTTTCAACTCATGTTACACATTATTTTTAAAGTCTATAAAGTCTTTTGATTGATAAAGACAAGAGAACTCTTGTTGAAATGTCGCCAGAAATAAACTTCTAAGTAAATTTTATTCAATTTAATTGTTTCGTGTATGTTGCTTGTTTCCTGTAAGCTGCTTAACAATTCATCATCAATATGGAGATGTGGAAGTCTATGCTTCATACATTTATAACAAGAAAACCGTTGCCATGTAAACTTGTATTTATCCATAATTTCATTATGTGCTAATCTTCCTAGTACTGTAGTAGAATGGTAAAAATAATTCAATATCTATTTTTGACTTTTCAACTACATGTTACTTATGTAGGCCTATTGTACTTGGGTTGATACACAGAATGTTGTGGCGGCCGGTGACGAACGTGAGTAGGTCACATATAGTTTCCAACATATACTATCCTACACTAGTAGTAAGAGGTTGTGGAACTTGTGGTAAACATGTACAGTAGGGCCTAATTAAGCTGTTGGTCAAATGTATAACATTTTGTTTATTATTAGTTTCTTTAAACAAATTGAAAATTTACATTTCAGACTGATACCAGATTTCATGAAGACCCACGCCGTTATATGACCTGGCCACTAGAGGTGGTCGCTGATGCCATCTTTCGTTCTCAAACTGCAGTGCCAGTGGCATCGATTTCGGCCGTACGGTCGCGATGCAGGGCTGCCGTATCAAAATACAGGAAGTTATTCATTTCTCATGAACTCCATCCATAACTTACCATTTCGTCATTATCAAAGAGAATTCCTAAACTTCTACGAACGCTATCATGGAAATCTGGGTTCTCTCTTACAGGGGGAGAATACCTCCTGAAGCTCATGTCAGGAATATATCAAAGAGTCAATACAACTTGCATCGCATGGAGCATCAAATTTCTAAACTTTTTGACCTACTTTCTAGATACACTCGGATATCCAGCCCTAAAGTTTTCTCATCGCATCCGCGTCGTTACTATGACAACTGAATAGGGAAAAACCCCGCATCAGACTTGCCTATTTTGTAATTTAAGCATTTACACTCAGTTTTAATTCCCCACTTTAATTAAAAGAGAATAAAGAAAAATGATGACAAAATAAAAAAACCCAACCTATAGATTTCGTCATTTATTCCTGTAAATTTATAAACCAAATAAAGATCACAAAACTTTAGGACAAACTTACTTATATATTAGAGTATGAACCAAATTTGTTTTTTTAGTTAAAAAATTGGGAATGATTATACATGTATATATGTTTTCAAATTTTCATTCCTATTTAGCTTATTCACAAACTGGTTAAAATAGCGATTGGTCTCAGCCTATTTCGAGACATTCTTGTATGATATAGGCCTACCTTTTATTTCAATAATTCAGACTGCATGGGTCTAACAATGTCTGAAAAATGGAAAACTTTGAGGGGGGGGGGGAGGAGACTATAATAACGAGTACACAAGCTGGGGTTCGAATCAACGAGTCAATTACACTGCTTCTATCATCCACATTTTTTGTACTTTTGTTTAATACCTTGTAGATTTGTATAGGCCCAATATTGTTTATGCTCCCCTCAAACGACGTTTCAATGCAATAAATTTTTACTCTATTCTATGTATCTAAAGCGCACTTTCGGTCACCCGCCCCACCCCCTACATTAATAAACAATGTCTGCATAAAGGTCGTCATATATGACCATGGACCTTATAATTCATACGGTACGGGCTTATATGAAAGTAAACAAACTATCTCAACTATTAGCACGAGGAAATAATTTCTTAGAAGTTATCCTAACCTGTATTACACGTTCAAGTCTTTGATCTCTATACCCCTGGGATGTCATTTGGTAGACTGTACACACCCCGCCAGTTCTGTACCCGTACTCCCCTCCACGTATCAGGTTCCTTAGATGTTCTCTGATGGCCTCATACCTACACTACTAAACGGTTATTTTCTGTTCTAGCAAGCAAATCGATCTGCTTTAGAACAAATCAATGAGATAGTATATTGTGTCCGCAGTGGTCGGTCCTTTTAACCAGAGGGCGCAAATATTATTAAACGACACATAAATACGACAGACATGTCATAACATGATGTCAGTCAGAGCGCGACATGCGGGGAGTATATTATTCAAGTCTATATAGACGTCTAATAATACAATCAACTACCACTTCAAAGCAATCAATATTATTCTCCGTACAAACAGCAGTTCCGTAGCCAGCTTGCTGGTGGAGGGGGGGGGCAGCCCGGCTGATTTTGGTTCTCTTCCCCCGGCCGTCGACAACTTTTTGTCAGGGGGGGGGGGGAAGATTATTTCTAGGGGTGGCTTCGCCCCCAGCCCCCCTCCCCCCTTGGCTATGAGCCTGACAAACAGCTTGAATTTTTTACATGATAAATTGTTTTGTTACAAAAATTAGGCTTAATTTATAAATGAAGATGGAATTGTATCTGCGACAGGCACGGCGGAGTGGGGGACCCAATAATTTGACCGCAAGAACTCTTCTCTCCAGGTTTTTGCGGCCCCTGGACCCTCGCCTATAAGGACCTATGATGGAAGCCCCCCCCTCCCCCATCAAGAATTGTTTCCGCCGGCCCTGTGCGATAAATACATCATCTTTCGTAAGTGAATTATATGCTGTCAGTGATATATTTTAGGCTAACGGATTGGTTTGTTAAATGGTACGATAATACTTTCAGATGAGCTAATAATTAATTGAAAAAAAAACAGTAAAAATATTTCATAAAAACGCCCACAGAAAAGCAACATCCAATCAAGTTATTAAAACGCAGAAAACTGGATTCCATTTCCCACTTAAATTATCAACTGGCATGTTGATTTGGATGATAATTATTATTGTATGTAAGACAGAGATGGGACAACTACTGGGTTGTTTAGCGTAAACTGGTTATTCTTTTTTCCGTTATTTCGATCTTATGTATGGGAATTTTTATCTGCCCGGGCAGTCTCGAATTTTATAGATCAAGTTTGACTCCGTCTAGAACGAACCCATGGTTTCCAGTCAACTTCGCCAAGTCGCGGTCATGAACAATATTTCGAATTTTGGATTTTATATCCACAACAAATCTACTTTTTAATTATAAAAAAATCTTTGCCGTCGGAGGAGGATGTTAAAATTGTATACGTTTGACCTGACACCAAAATAGCCTAATTTTGGCGGGAATTAATTTGCCCGGCTGCCCGAGAACCACTATGCCATTGCCTTTTTACAGCTTTACATCGCGTACTTCCTTTTTATTCAGTTTTATTTCTCCTCACAGTAGCTCAGTGAGTAAGACGCTGGTTCGATAGCCTGGAGATCACCAGATCGCTCCAAATGTTGGCATAGACAGAGGGCCTTGCGACCTCGGGTGTGATTCCCGGTGTCAGTGATGCTGGACGTAGGGCCTGATAATGACAGCTGTGTGACAAAGTAATTTATACATAGAACTTTGCTAGATTTGACATTATATTATATTGGACGTTTTCAACTATATACAACTTCTGCTAATGTGTTCAATATGTTATTTACGGGCAACACACGAATGCCCTCTGCTCGTTTTGACAAAACGCACGATCTCATTAAATATCTTATTTATTCACGAATAATCCAGAAACAGTTATATTGCATAAGCTATTCGCTATATATTGCAATGCACCCTATTTGACTTTAAACCATTATTTAAATCCTAATATATACCGACCCACACGCTACTCGCGAATTTATAAGGGGCCAGTCAGGTTCAAATTTCCCTTGGGCATATATTCCTTTACCCAGAAACATAAATTTTACAGATGAAGACAGTGTCTCACATGTGAGAATTGTGTTTGTTATGTCCTTTTGGTACATAACTCATGGGTGATGAAGAAATGTGACAAAGTAATTTATCCATAGAACTTTGCTAGATTTGACATTATATTATATTGGACGTTTTCAACTATATACAACTTTTGCTAATGTGTTCAATATGTTATTTACGGGCAACACACGAATGATCTCTGCTCGTTTTGACAAAACGCACGATCTCATTTAATATCTTATTTATTCATATGTTATTTATAATCTACACATGTTCTATGTGTTTAACACTCAGTAGAACTTCGCGACTTTAAAGGAAAGATGCGGTGCAGTTATAGAAACTATAATCTCAATTCCAAATAAGTTACATGTAATCTGTCATGTATCATTATTCTTAATGACGACTGTATGCTTTATAAAGCCAGAATTAACTGACAGTAAGTCAGACTTGAATAGAGCTCCTTCCGATCTATGTCTATTCTATGTTCTCAATAAAGATCTACCAACTATGCTGATCGTCTGTTACCTGTAGTGTTACAGCTGTCTAGTCGTTCGGATGGGACAAAATCCCGAGGTCCCGTGTACTATATTGACATGCACGTAAAACATCCCTTGACAGTTGTTATTCGTTAGGCCGTAGTGCCGATGCCCGGGCAAACATTTCCGTCACAGCACACTGCAAGGCGTTCGTCCCGCGTCATTAGCCCTGTCGGAGCAGAACAGTAAGACGTTAAACCCCATTTCATTTTATTTCCTTTTCCTCACCCGGTGCAAAATTAATGCCCGTCTTCATTAGCTGTGTTGGTGCTTAAAAGTAGGGCGTTAAAACCCCATCTCAGTTCATGTATTAAGTTCCTGATTGTAATATACATGTATATTACTTTACCGCATCTATAGCAACCGTATGTAACCGTGTCTCTTGGGCTACCCCGTTTTTTAAAAATACGTTACGTCAATTGCCCCTATTTTATATTCGAACATATAATTTTGATGAAGTCGAGCGCTCAGGGCCTTAACCAATGTATACCACGTTTTCTCTAATTAGACGTATCTGTTGTCAATATCAGATTATCAAATAGTACCTAATAGTCCCGGAGATTTAATTACCTATATTAACACAAACAACTTGATTAACCTTATAACATATAAAATATATCGCTTCTGGTGTGTATATAATGATATTGATCCCCCGTATCGGCGATACTCGTTACATACAGCTATTTCACACATAATTATACCGTTATATATATATACCTGTTATACGTCATGGGTATTAAACAGCTTATTTTATAATTCGAAGAGAAGGTGGCAACACGCGAAACAACAGAAATTAAATGACTTTATAACGTCCTTCTCTCTGCACCGAGTAATGAAGACGAGTCACCATGCTAATCTCAAAATCGCCGAAGTATTATGTCCGATTTCGTTTACAAAAATATTATGTGAAATTACTGTATTAAATAGGCCTATTCGGCTACTTGCACCTATGTTTTTAAAATGTTATATAGCGCCATATATTTTTAAGTAACATTATCGTATATATCATTATTTTTTTTATGGCATATCTATCAGGCTTAATTTGCTATAAATGATGAGATTTATTATTATCTTTCCAATGACATAGTCATAAATATATGTTTTAGGATCGAAGACATCAAGTTACATAATATATTATCTTGACCTAACGAAAATAAGATATCCAAAGTTTAAAGGGGAGCAACTCCAGATAAGGGTTGTTGGCGCGTATCACGTCTCTATCCATTACGAGAGTGCGAGGGTACGAGGGGGGAGAAATAGGATTAACATAAAACGGACTTCAACGCATTACTTTCTCCGCCAGCTGGGAAAATGAAGAGGTACACGCGCCATGCAGAGGAAGATTTTGACAACACGGGTGTACACGGGACCTTGGCTTTTCGTCTAATCCGAACGACTGGACGCTTTTGCTCACCAGACCCTCCGTTGTGCATCACCCCCAAAGCTGTCAAACCCCGAGAAACTTTCTCTGCCAGTCTGCTAGTGCTACTACCTGGAATTGCAGCTTAGTGAGTGAAGACTTAGACTGAGCGCAATACAATGCTGCTCCTGTCGATGACACAGTGTTACATGTCCGTCTCTATATTTATTTGTATGTTCTATTTTCTATTTATTCGCAAATGATTTCAACAAGAGCGAGTTGTTAATCTTAGTAAGAAGACAGACGCAATAACAAAACAAATATATATATGACAATCTTGTTAAGTTTTTCTATATCTTTATCTATGTAGACCAAGATAGATCAATTATGATATAAGGCAATGAATAAGCTCTCTGTCTCGAGGTGGTCTATTGGACTACGTAATCTTAATCCCCTCAACAGGGTTATTTGAAATGGAAATCAATTCAATAAGATATCCAATTTTGAAAAAAAAAGATGCATGTATTGAATTTGTGTCAAATGTACATGATTCAAAAGCAAGCGTGTCGCATAGATAAAATTTTGTTTATCATATTTAATTAAAGATACTTGTTTATATATTTTCCATTGCCTGTTAATTGTATCACGATTTTTAAAAAAAAATTTAAAACAACAAATTTATTATTTATTTTACACGCTCGCATTTGCTTTAATATTCTCGTTTAGAATATCGATGTTGATTTAATTAAACAGTTTTGTTTGGGTTATTTCATTCAAAACAATTAATTAAAAATAGACAATGAAATTAAAATTTTTTAGCAATATTTTAAACATCTACCATGAATTTCCCCATAACGGTATTAGTTTGCCAATAATGCATTGTCATTTTAAACAATTTAAATACCTCACCTGTGCATAACCATACAGAGTCAGAAATTTTAATAAGCCCCTTTTCCTCCAACTGACTTCGACCGAACTAAATCGTATTTAATTATACTCGCGACCGTCACGCTTTTATTTACTCAGTAGAGATTACCGGTAGTTTGTTCCAAAACCCCGCTAGACACAACATGTTCGATTATCCCAATTTTATTGGTTGATAGGGAAGCTTCCTAATTTTTTCGGTTTGCAGGGCTTTAATTTTTCGGCCGAAAACTTTGAAGTGCAAAGGGTCTTGTTAACCGAGTGTAAGAGCCCTTGACGATAAATCTATTACGTAATGCAACGTACGATGTGTATAAATCTATGGTTCTAGTTGATCACAGTGACACAATTATATAATCTGACATATCATTAATGCTTTAAACAGATTATCACAATTGATCGACAATATGTCTGTTATGCGTATGATTATTTAATTAGAAATAAAATGGTCATTTGCGGTCTTGCGACAAACCCTGTTTATATCAACACATTTCAACCAATCACGCCCCTTATAACATCTTCCAAAGGAAATTAAAGTAAAAGTAGACAAAATATGGTGGATAATTCGGAGCCTGTGAAGGCACTGCGAGTTGGGCAGGTAAATTATCATAGCAGTTTCTGTATTTACTAACAGAAAATGATAGTAAATGATAGTAATCTATTCGTTACAACTTTTCACCTTAAAGATTATGTAGTGATAACCACTAATAATGGCGTTTCAGCTGTTTATCTATTTGGATAGAATGTTGTGAACCATCATGATCATCCATTTCGATTAGAAATGGTTCCACTAGGCTACTCTGGCTACTGATGTTTTCCGCCTTACTCCGGCCACAGTAGTGTCTCGTCCTATGGAGTTCCTTTGCGCAAGTTTTTTAGTCAAATGACTACAAAAAGTTTACTGGCAATATAGCTCCCTTCACTCAAAGTAGGCACTTGGACATTTTTATCCACTTGATTAAATAAGGTTCTAAATGCCATGGCTGGGTAGAGCTTGGAATTACCTTCAAAATGGCATCTTATTTGTCGCATTTGGTTTACCTTTGTCCGAGCTAAAGCATTTTAAAGAGTCTAATTAACAGCCAATTTAAGCAATAGAAACCCGTTAAAACACTAGAAAAATTGTGATGCTAAAAATACTGATCACGTGACCTATGTCGTCATCGGCGACTGCTCACCTCAAATCAAAATGACACCCTTCTAAGCTTATAGGCTAACAAAAATCATCATTTAATGTCTCAATTCATAAACTAAATAAATAATCTTCCACAAACAATTATTATTTTGAGGAAATAATGGACAGTACCGGTACAGGATATTTTCGTGCTTGAAGCGTGTACATGGATATGGGCACAACCGTTTTTGCCCCTGCGTGCGCTTTAAATCATAAAGTCTGACGTTGAGTCAAGTAGTGTGATTTTAATCCCACATATGTACACGTAACAAGGATACATAACAAGGAGTAGAGCTGTCTGCTTAACTTCGTTACTTTTCAGAGGTACATTGACTCCTATGTGCAAGCAAATTATAGAAATAATATTGTACCACATGTTAGTCCCCAAATGACATAGTCTTTGTTCAGTAGACATTAATCCCTGTTTTTCTCCCTCCCCCCTTCTCTCTTATGTGTCATAAATATAACCCTAGCTGCCATTTTTATTTCAGTTAGATGCTGTCGAGTTGGATAATGAAGTTTTGAATTTAACAAAATCACAGTTAAACCATGTTTTTAAATATCTTCAGGTACTTAAACACTTATTAAACTAAAGTGAAAAGGCTGATTTGCATTGGCCAAACATTTAAGTGTAACTAAATATGTATTATTAAAAAGAATTCCTAAAGATCTAATTTCGAAACTGTCACTGATAACAAGAAATTATTTTCATTCATTTGAAACAATATCAGTGTAGGCTACTGTAATGTAATATGTTTATATAAAAGTTTTGTTTATTTTATTGAACAGACAGGAGTTTTTGCTAGATATAATCCTGAAATAAATGCTTTATTGAAGCTTGTCTTATGGAAGGTTAGTACAGACTTTAATTTTTTTTAATTCAAAGGGTACCTTAATTAAAGTTCCTTTTTAATAAACACAGCTTATTAATGCTCAGTTTTGGGGTTGGGTGGTCTAGTGTTTTAACACATGTGCTTTGGATCATAAGATCAGTCATTAATTCAAGTGGTGTGATTTCGATTCCCCACTTGTACATGACAAGGAGTAGGGGTGCCTATCCAACTTTGTGGGTTTTCTCTGGCTCCTCCGGATTCCTCTCACTGCTAATTATAAGACCCCAATGACTATGAGGAAGCGAATTATTGAAATAAAATTGAACCATGTGTTAGTGTCGAAATGACCTAGTTTGTATTGAAAGGGTGTTAAACCCCACCCCCCCCTCTCTCTCTCTCTATCTCTCTTTCCCTCTCTCTTTCTCTCTATCAATGCTCAGTCAAATATTTGAATTCAAATAGTTTCAGGCAGGTAAAACTAAGATTTATTTGTATGAAGTGTCTACAGAAATTTGAATGAAGAGTTTCATATATTATCAGTTATTATAATTTCGAAATGTTATCCCAAATACCGGTAAGCAAAACACATAGTTACTCTATCAAATTTAAATGTTAATGCAATTAATCAGAATGAAACTTCAAGAAATGGAATGGGTTTTAATGTATAACTGGGTTAATGAAAACTGCATACATATGCCATACTGTGTGCTATGAGGGAAATGTTTCCTGAACAGATGCACTACAACCTAATTTTATTTCGCTTTCCAAAGTGCTGGCAATGTTTTTTTTGCAATATCCAAACTGCTAGACACTTTTCTAACAGAACAATTAACTGACTAGTTCCTATATTTCCTAATACAACATTATACCCTTTAACATTTATTATAAATACCTTACAAATACAATAAAATGCTGACCAGTCTTTGTGCTTGTTCCTGTTTTTGATGCTACTTTGAAAAACCAAACACTAGTCAATATATTCCAAGACAATGCAGTAATAAAAAATAGAAATACTATAATAGTTGTATTAGGATATTAGGTTGTGCACTAGTTATTCGAGAATAAAATGCTATAGAAAAGAAAAATTATCTAGGAAAAGTGACCTAGTTGTTTAAGTATTTTTAAGGAATAATTGATTTTATTTCACAGTTTCCCCACATAGTATTTCAAAACTAATAATAAGTTATATGTTTGCAACACATAAAATATACATTTATTGTTGTTTGAGGCGTGATCAGAATTAATTAATTGATTGTCTTCCTGATTGATATCTGTCAATAATTGATATATACATGGTTTATCACTTACTATGATATAAACCCCCTTGTTATTCCTTTCCAGAGAGTCAACTAGGTCATTTCGGGACTAACATATGGTTTAATTTTATTTCAATAATTGGTTTGCGTGTAGGGGTCTTTAGCAGTGGGAGAAAACCGGAGTGCCCGGAGGAAACCCTGAAGGGTGAGAAGTGAGAAGGCTGCCCTATCTCTATGCCACATACGCTCACACCAGGGCTTAAAACCACAGCCGCAAGCCAGAGGTGGCTGGCCAGCTAGAGGTCGAAGCGTGGCACTCTAGACCACAAGGCCATCCCACCTCTCCATTCCTTTCCAGCTAGTTTGAATTTTCACATCCACATTAGTACAGTCGGTGTAGAAAATTAGAATGTTAAACCCCATTTCATTCTAAATTTAAATTTCATGTACTGTATATATTTAGAAATTATATGGGCCTCTTAATCAAGTGGGATCCACGCTTACTAGTCATACTGATAAATATGCAATCTCTTCTTAAAATCCAAAATTAAAACTATTAAAGTTACTAATCGTCATTGCAAACTGCAATATTGTGAAAGCTGAATGTTTGAAAGGAAGAATATTTTTCCAAAAATTGCTAAATTTTGTTCAATATTTACATACATATGATTTATTGAAAATTTCACAACATTCTGCATCCTCTGCAGACAATATAAACAAATCAGCATCACCCATTAGTTTTGACTAAAATCTGTTAATAGGCTTCTTTGTTCACATACAGCCAAACCAGTGTCTTCGTCCCAGGAACCCTGGACCTGGTGGTCAAAGGGTTCATTAAAAAAAAAACCAGCGAAACAACACTTTAAAATATAGACAAAAATGATTTTGAACTTACCGGTGAGTTTCTGTTCAAGAAGTATCTTGCTGAGCGACTGAGAAAACTTCTGCTGTTATCTGAATATCTGTACGAATGAGGTGTGAGGCGATGATGAGATGTTGGTCTTGGTGTGTAATAATTATAATAAAGTGAACGAAGTGGCGAACTGCTTGGTTTAATTTGCTTATAACTGTTTGCTGTGACCAATTTTGGAACAGCGTCTATTTTTCTGGTGTTAGAACGCTCTGAGACAGGTCTCGTATTAGGAGGAGGCACAGTATTGTTCCTGTTGAAATTTGTATTGTTTCTGATGTGGCTCATGTTCGTCCCATTACCACCTTTAATAATGACTAATTCTCCTTTTAAATTTCCATTTTTTAACAATTTATTGTTTCTTGGGGAACCTCCATACTCTCCCATTCTGCTGGATCGTCCATTTGGAAGTGATTTTGTTGGTATAGGACTGGGGATTTGGTCAGGGTCTGTGAATTTTGGATCGATTATTAAATCGCTGATGATGCTTGATACATGGTCATCATCATCATTGTCACCATCAAAACTACTGCTCCTTGGTGGTGTAGGAGATATTGGACGCTCAACAGTATAGGCTGATATTGGTGACATTTGATGGGATTTCCTTTTAAAAGGTGTTTTTCTTCCGTCAGTTCCTAAAACATCACTAATAACACTTGACTCATCATCATCATCATAATCATCATCATTATCATCATCATCTAGTGACTGGTCAGTGGTAACAGCATTGCTGTAGGTACCAAATGATATTTCTGACGATCCATTCATTAATCGATGAGGTACTTGCAACTTCTCATTAGTATATGAACCACCTGAGCTAGAATCATCATATCCAGCTAAGCTATCATCTGATAATCTTCGATCATCAATTAATTCCCGCTCTTCATCACTGCGATTTATACCAACAACATCACTACTATTGCCAAGTTCATCACATACAATATCAAACATTTTGTCTGCTTGTGTCTCGTATTGTGAATTTTTAAAAATTAATTGTTTACCAATCTGTTGATCCCCTTCTTCTTCATCATAAAATTCAGATGATGGAGGTTGTTGCTTTATCTGATTCCAAGGTTTTTCAAATTCTTCCTGATCAATGATGGATGTATCCAGTCTTCCATCATCAACAACATCATTATCATCATTCAAATAAATTTCCGGCATTGTGTTTTCTTTGGTCTTGTATTTAGAGTTTTTGAAAATGAATTGTGCCCTAATCTCTTGCTCTTCTTGTACATCATTAAATCCAACTGCTAGTGGCTGCTCATCAAATATTGGTTGTTGTGACTGGACTAGTGGGTTTTCAGATTCTTCCAAATCATGTATTGTTAAGTCCAGACTTCTGTCTTTATAGACCCGTGTAAAATCTTCTGCAACTTCTTTATCCAAATCGTTTTGTTTTTGAGAATCACTGATCAAATTAAACTGGTCTGTTTCAGAATTTGTCATTTGTTCCATCATTTTTTCTTGACTTGAGAATTCTTGTTTCAAGCCTGCAGGTCCAGATCTCATAGTCCTTTCATCATCAGAGTCATCTTGTTGCACTTGTTGATTAGGATCAAAGTCAATAAGAAGCCCAGTTGGATAAACATTATCATTGTCATAGTTATCTTGTTGCTCCTGTTCATCAGTACTGAAGTTCATAAGAGTGTCCTCTGCTGCTTTTCTAACTTCAGTTCGACGTTCATCATCATCCTTTTTATCATCAAAGGAATGATCATCATGTTCACTACCAAAGTCGATAAAAGTGCCCTCTGCTGCTTTTCCAATTTCAGTTTGAGGTTCATCATCATCTTCATCATCAGATGCCTTTAATTTATAGTCATCATCCTTTTTTTTGTCAATGTAATGATCATCATGTTCACTACGAAGGTCGATAATTTCAGTTTTAGGTTCAACATCATCTCCATCATCGGATGCTTTTAATTTATAGTCATCGTCATTTTTATCATCAAAGTAATGATCATCATGTTCAGTACCAAGGTTGATAATTTCAGTTTGAGGTGCGTCATCATTTTCATCATCGGATGCTTTTAATTGATACTGTTCATCCTCATCTTTTAAATCATTATTGTCTTCTTCATCATCTTTCGTACCAAGGTCGATGAGGGTTTTCTCTGCTGCTTTTCTAAAATCAGTTTCACCATCATCATCAGATTCCTTTAATTTATAGTCTACGTCCTCATCTTGATCATCATAGTCATCATCTTCATCATCAAAATCATCTTCATAAATTGTATCAATAGTTGTTTTGTCTCTTTCAATTTGTTGTTGACTGTTTTCGGTATTCCAAGAGGATTGCTGATCTGCTGTATTAAATATTAAATCAGTTTTATCCTCATGGGTTGTATCTTCCTCATAAACAGTAAGTTGAATGTCGTCTTCACAAATGAATGGACCAGAATCTACTTCAGTAAGAAAAACTTGTTCATCAAGCCTTATGAATGTTGGTAATGCTTGATCATATTCTTTGCTTAAAATCTGTTCTTTTGAATCTGTTTCTGGTAGCGGAGCAGTTTCTTTGATATCAATTATTTTTATTTCCTGATCAATATTGACATCCCCTAATCCTTCATCCACGCCATTATCGTCCGATCCAAATTCAATTTTAAAATTTTCATCAGGATCGGACTCGTTTATTTGTTGTTTAGGGTTTCGATTCTCTGATCCTGAATCATCAAATTGATCTTTAGCTTCTGCATCATCTTCTTCTGATTGTAATTGAATCTGAGTGCTCTCAAGAATATTTGGCTTTATTGGCATTCTTTGGTCGAATACTAGAACATCAGTTTCAGGAATTTCTTTGGCATTTGTATCATTCTCATCAAAATAAAATATATTTTCAGTGTATAAGTCTTTAGCCTCAGCATCAATATGTTTGGGTATTTCTTTGGCATTAGTATCATCCTCATCATCAGACTTGATCTGTATTTTATCATGTTCATCAACAGTTAATTCACGAATTCCTCCTTTTATTTCTGCTTCTTCTTCCTCAGATTCATCGGTTAACTCAATTTCATCATAGATCACACCCTTTTTAATAATCATACTACTATCAGAAAGTTGATCATCATCATCATCTTTAATAACCATACTACTATCAGATAGTTGATCATCATCTTCATCATCATCAACATCTTCATCATCATCAACAACATCATCATCATCATCAATCACTTCCTCTTTAATAACCATATTACTATCAATTAGTTGATTATCAACATCATCATCGTCATCAATTGAGGATTGGGTATTGTCATCATGAATAATTAAGCTGTCTTCTTCGTCTGTTAGTTCCTTGACTACTAAACTGCTGCCATCTTCAGATGGTTGTGACTGATCATCCTTGAAAACAATCGTATTCTGATCATCATATGATTGGTTTTGATCATCCTTGACATTTAATATGTTGTCATCTGCGTCATCTTTGGTATTTTCCTGGTGACCTAAAAAGTAAGGTTCATCATCTAATGTAGTTCCATCATCACTGACCTCCCCCAAACTGTCATTATTGAGGTCTAAGGTATCTTCATGATCATCTGATAATTGAGTCACATGGGGCTTCACTTCTTTTTCAAGTAAACCAGTTTTATCACCTTTTTTGTCATCCTTGAGCATTAAAGTATCTTCATGGTCATCTAATAATTGAGTCCCACTGTGCCGCACTTCACCTGTTAATAGAGTTCCACCATAATTGACCACCAAGCTGTCAGCATCATCAGATAATTGAGTTTGGTCATCCTTGACAGTTAAACTATCTTCATCAAATGACATTGCTTTATCATTGTTATCGTCTGGTCTATTTGTATCCTGAAATGGATTATATGATGATGATGATTGCATGTAGAATTCTTCTGCACTTGGAGCAACTTTTATCACTTTGTCATTCACCTCCAGACTGTCATCTGATTGATTGTCGAGATCAAATTCCTTATTGGATTCTGTTAATTCTGAGCCTTCTTTTGCTTCTTCGTTTTCTTCTTCGTCTAGAGAATCATCTTCTGCAATAGAATAATCTGACACAGGCTCTGAAGAAGTTGGTGAAGGAACCCTTAGGAGGTGCCCATCTGAATCTTGTGCTTGGTCAAGAGACAGTTGGATATCTTCAAGTGTATACTCAGTGTTGATATTTTGTTCATCTGCATCAAGGCCATAGTCCTCATCACTGTTATCATCAACATTTTGAATTTGAATTAGATTCTCGTCTCTCTGAGGAGCTGTCATGATTCTGATGTTTGTAGAGTAACAAGGCGTTTTTATTGGTCAATTCGATCTAATCACGTTTTAATGATAGTAATTTTCCAATTGATTTAATGCAGATTTGCAATCAATAAAACAGATTTAGCCATGAGGTTATTTGGTAAATTCCGAAATATTTGTTTGGCGGAAGTCCAATTTGTGTATTAAGCCACCTGTGCATGGACTAGATAGCAAAAGTTTTAATCAAGTGATTTAGGATGTTTGATGTTGACTTTATAGTGTGAGAGTTATGGGTCAAGATTGTGTATAGTTATGTAGCATATTTATAGCAGGCCACTTTGATGTTAATATCATAACATCTCATTCTAATAGTCTCACCATTTCTTCATGTCACTGTTCTTCTCTTAATCATTATTGTTCTTGCTTGGACTGCAAAAGACAAAATGAAACAAAGTATTTAATTTATAGATAAAAAACATTGCTTTGTGTTTTACATCATTACATAATTGTTTGTATTCCTTAGAACTGTTGTGGGTAAGATGGTCAAGTGACTTAACATGTGTGATTAAGATCATAAGATCTGCCATTGAGATAAGTATTGTTTGTTCAATCCCAAGCTTGTAATTGAAAAGGAGGGTTGCCTGTCCAACAGCATAGTTTAGGGATAGGGGTCTGACAAAGGCATTTTACCTTTTCCCCAATTTCCTATTCATTTACAGTGAATAAAATATTTCTTAGAAAGAAAAAAAAAACAGCATGGTTTTTCCCCAGAAATTCAAACTGCTAAAGTCCCCTACATGCAAGCGAACTATTGAAGTTAAACATGATTTTTATACGCCCACATTTTCATGTGGACGTATTATGTCGTCGCCCCTGTCCGTCCGTCCGTCCGGATGTCCGTCCGTCCGGACGTCCGTCCGTCCGTCCGTCCGTCCGTCCACAATTGTTTGTGGACTCTCTACAGGTCACAATTCTTGTCCGATTTTGACGAAACTTAAAATATAGGTTTATCCCCAAAATATCTCGGCTGCTTTCGATATTGGCATGTATCGGATCAAAACTTCATGGATTATGGCCCCTGATTGTACGAAAAATCACGTTTTTAGCTTGTGGACCCTATAGAGGTCACAATTTTGAGCCGATTTTGATGAAACTTTATATGCATGTTTATAACCCAAAGATCTTGGTTCCTTTCGATATTTGCACCTATCGGAACGTAAATTCCTGAATTATGGCCCCTGATTGTCCGAAAATTCACCTATTTTAGCTCATGGTACCTCTGGAGGTTACAATTATTATCCGATTTGAAAAACCGTTCGATTATATCACCGTTACACCCTAAGGAAGGTTGAGTTCAAATTTTGGAAAAATCGGACCAAAATTACCATACAAAATGGCCGCCGTTCGTACGCAAATACTGTTAAAAAATGGTATATCAAGGTTGTGGACCCTGTAGAGATCACAATTTTAATTCGATTTTGATGAAATTTGAAATGCATGGTTATAACCCAAAGATCTTGGTTCCTTTCGATATTTGCGCATATCGGATCGTAACTTCCTGAATTATGGTCCCTGATTATACGCAAAATAGTCTTGGTTTAGCCTGTGGTCCCTCTGGAGGTTATATTTATTATCCGATTTAAAAAATCGTTTGATTATATCACCGTTACACCCTAAGGAAGGTTGAGTTTGAATTTCAGAAAAATGGGACCAAAATTGCCATACTAAATGGCCGCCATTCGTACGCAAATACTGTTATAAAATGGTATATCAAGGTTGTGGATCCTGTAGAGGTCAAAATTTTAATTCGATTTTGATGAAACTTAAAATGCATGGTTATAACCCAAAGATCTTGGTTCTTTTCAATATTTGCGCATATCGGATCGTAACTTCCTGAATTATGGCCCCTGATTATACGCAAAATCGTCTTGGTTTAGCTTGTGGTCCCTCTGGAGGTTACAATAATTAACCGATTTAAAAAATCGTTTGATAATATCACCGTTACACCCTAAGGAAGGTTGAGTTTAAATTTCGGAAAAATCGGACCAAAATTACCATACAAAATGGCCGCCGTTCGTACGCGAATACTGTTAAAAAATGGTATATCAAGGTTGTGGACCCTGTAGAGATCACAATTTTAATTCAATTTTGATGAAACTTGAAATGCACGGCTATAACCCAAAGATCTTGGTTCCTTTTGATATTTGCGCATATCTGATCGTAACTTCCTGAATTACGGCCCCTGATTATACGCAAAATCGTCTTTGTTTAGCTTGTGGTCCCTCTGGAGGTCACAATTATTATCTGATTTAAAAAATCGTTTGATTATATCACCGTTACACCCTAAGGAAGGTTGAGTTCGAATTTCGGGAAAATTCGGAACAAAATTGCCATACAAAATGGCTGCCGTTCGTACGCAAATACTGTTAAAAAATGGTATATCAAGGTTGTGGATCCTGTAGAGGTCACAATTTTAATTCGATTTTGATGAAACTTAAAATGCATGGTTATAACCTAAAGATCTTGGTTCTTTTCAATATTTGTGCATATCGGATCGTAACTTCCTGAATTATGGCCCCTGATTATACGAAAAATCGTCTTAGTTTAGCTTGTGGTCCCTCTGGAGGTTACAATAATTAACCGATTTAAAAAATCGTTTGATTATATCACCGTTACACCCTAAGGAAGGTTGAGTTCAAATTTTGGAAAAATCGGACCAAAATTACCATACAAAATAGCCGCCGTTCGTACGCGAATACGTTAAAAAATGGTATATCAAGGTTGTGGACCCAGTATAGGTCACAATTTTAATTCGATTTTGATGAAACTTGAAATGCATGTTTATAACCTAAAGATCTTGATTCTTTTCGATATTTGCGCATATCAAATTGTAATTTAATGAATTATAGCCTTTGATTGTAGGAAAAATCACTTTCGATTTTGCTTGTTCTCTAACCATCTCTCGAAAATGTGGGCGTATCCTGCCTGGCAGTGCCAGCTTACTATCTTTCTTTCTCTCCTGGGTATTCAATTAATAAATGTTATTGGAACAAGTGACATTTTACCCAATAACGTCAGTCATTCGATTAACCAATTAGCGACCGCCATTTTTAAAAAATCTACTTTTGCTATGTTTTGATTTCTATCGTTGCTAATGCCTACCCACAGTTTTGCCCAAAACAGGCCACAACACTTTGATTGGTTAACGCCTGATTTCATGCAGAACACGAGTTAAATAACAACTCTTTCAGATCCAAGTGTAGTAAAGACAAGTAGAAAACGAAATTTTGAACTATAAAAACAAAACCAAATTGGATCTATGTTTTAATCAGATTGTATTATTGGTTGACAGTTTAAGAAATATATGGAACTTGAAACTCTTTCTCCTTATTTGGGTATTTATCTGGATATTTAGAGTACAATCATACCTTGTCAGAAAATGATTATAATATAGGCCTACTGGCACAGATACTATGATACAAAAATAGTAATCCTCTTGTTCAGTTCAGTTATTTATTGCTTCCCCAATGGCTATCATACAAATCTCTTTGATATGATAGTTCATCATCGTATAATCGTAAACAGGCCGAGAGGCAAGTTGAATCTCCACAGATTGTGTTGATTAGACAATAATTTATCTATCACCATTATATTCTAACAGAACTAAATATTGAATTTTATACTCATTATAACAATAACACAGCGTGTGAAGGCCGCAGGTAACTTCTGGAATGGTATTACAAGCACTCGGCTTCACATGGTTTACATGTGACATAATGGTTTACGAAACTAAATCAAGTAATTCTTCTAATAGTAGCTGTTTATCAATCTACTTTCATACATTGTTCACGATTTGGAGCCTGGGTACTACGATACATTTTGATCGATGATAACAGATTTAAGTTGTTGTAGAGTTCAGTAGGCCTATTGATCTGTTTGTACTCCAATAATAAACATGGTTACCTCTCCAGCAGACGGGATTAGAAATCTCTTATCTATGCCTGTAAAATGGCGTTGTATCTTTGTCAACATGAACAATGCAATAAATACATCAAAGGAAATTGTTTACTCAAATATTGATCAACACGCAAATTTTCATCCATTATTAATTTACTTGACACCTTACCTATTTGTAATAATGTCATATATATTGTTATTGGAATAAAGGAAAACATGATGATATTTCATAGGAGATGAATGTGTTAATAGTGTATATATTTCATACTACCCAATGTCACTGTGAGCCGATTGGGTTTGCTTGGTTATAGTTGTCATGGAAACAATAGCAAATTGAAAGTAGTCATTTAGAACTGTTATCATAGAAGCTATAATAAGATTGAAGAGGAGGGATTTAATGCCCTGATTAAAACGTACATGGATCCAGCCGAGTATCATATGAATTAATGATTGCAGGTGCTGCTACATATACAACTAAAAATTAGAAATGAATGGCTATGGAGCCTACCTTAAAAGTTTAGTAGCTATATACTATGGAACTCATGTGATAATTTGATCCACCCATAGTCTTGATTTAAAGCATATCTATTCTATACTGCTTCCATAATTTGCTGATTATTTGATTTTGATTCTGTCCTATCAATGGTACCACAGACTGGCAGTATTTCTCTCAGACAATTAAAAAATGAGTTCCATTGTACGTGGTTACAGTCTGATTATTGGCAATCAATACCGGCACCAGAGCTTTATTTTCTTAGCATAGTAATCATCATTGATAGTAAATTCAATGTTTTTTGATTAGGTTATTTTTAGACTGAAATAAGGAGATTGTGTAGAGGTGAGTGGGGAAAGTCCATCAATGATTTAGGATGATTACATGTGTATTGAACATGTATATACATGTATGCTGCTCTAAATGGGTGTGTGTAATGATGTAATAATGGGTGGGTGTAATGATGTAATAATGAATGAAATCAGGTTTAAACAAGGCTAATGAAGATGACTGATGCTGCAATACAGAGAGAGACAAATGGGGTTTTACATCCACTCAACAGAAACTAGGTCATTTTGGGACTAACAATAACATGGTTTAATTTTATTTAAATAATTCGCTTGTGCATATAGATCCTCAGCAGTGGGAGGAAACTGGAGGACCCTAGGAAAACCAACCTGGTTGGACAGGTGACCCTACTCCTTGTCGCTTACAATCACAGAGAGAGAGAGAGAAATGGGGTTTAACGTCCCCTCAACACAACTAGGTCATTCCTGGACCAACATATGGTTTAATTGTATTTTAATAATTTGCTTGCGCGTAGGGGTCTTTAGCAGTGGGAGGAAACCGGAGTGCCCGGTGGAAACGCACAAGGTTAAGAAGGCGCCCCTATCTCCATGCCACATATGTTCACACCAGGGCTGGAAACCACAGCCGCAAACCAGAGGTGGCCGACCAGCTAGAGGTGGAAGCGCGGCACACTAGACCACTAGGCCATCCCGACCCCCCTTACAATCACAGTGTTGAAACCCGTCCACTTGACTCAAAGACTGACCTTCTCATATCCAATGACCACACGTTAACCATACATGTTTAATTTGAAGTGCCCCACCAATAGACAAAATTATATAGTTTAAAATAATTTAAAGGACAATTATAAAGTTAGATAGCAACATGTCCTTTTATCTTTTATTTGAATACTGTGCTCTTGAAAATTACCTGGAAATAAATGCAAAGCAGGACAAGTTTTCTTTCTTTTATAGGTTAATCAATTTTGATAGATATTTCCCGGACAGTAGATTCCTATATAGTTGTTTTAAAATTGCCTAGCAATGTTTTATGGACTTTAGAAATGTGTACATGCCCTTGGTTTTTTGCTCAAATCAGATTTTGAAAAACAACCCTAAATATTAAAGTGTCACGGCCTGAGACAGGAAACTAGTCTCTTTTCACTGGCTTGAATTGGCAGGTTATGTTAATAAGAAACATGTTTGAAATTCAGCTGAAAATTTGATTTCTGTCCCCTTGTTCCAGTCTTTAAAATAACACCTCTAAAAGATCAAATGTTTTAGTACAGTATCATGAAATAACTAGTATTTCCATAGACTTTAGACCAGTCTACTGAGAAGCCACTGTGACTCAGTGAGTGTGATGCTGGCTCACTTTCCAGGATGTCCTGGGTTCAATCCCACTTTTTGCTAAGAAAGCTCCTCAGGATTTTCTGCATGGTTTCCTCTTGTCAGTGGTGTTGGACGAAGTATACCATTGTCAATAAGTATAGACCATAGCAGCTGCCAAGGCAAAATTTCCCAGATACTGTATGCCTCTTTTCATCAGCTTGGCTGGTGCAGAAAAATAAAATGTTAAACCCCATGTATTGCACCTTTGTATTAAAGATACATTATGGGAGATTAGATAAAGAACTATAATAATGAAAAATAGATAATGTAAAAGGGATTGCTGAAAATTTCAGTCAAATTGATCCATGAATGAGAGTTAAACAGCAAATTGGATCCTAATCCAGTAAATATCGCAGGCTAGCGATGACATCAGGAGTTGATTATGGTCTGGATAAGTTAATTAACATCTATTTGATAATTTAGATAACATTTCAGGTCTGGATACGTTAATTAATGCCAATTAATTAAATTTTCAATCATCCTAAAAGAAAGACCTGCAATAGGCAGATTTAGTTCTTGCATAATGTATGTTTAAGTGTATAAAGGGGCCAACTTGTGTTGGTTGTAGTTAGAAGGGTAGATATGTGTCGATGTACTTGTCTGACACTAGGGAAGGATTGAGATCAGTTATTTGAATATTGTTAACTCAGTTCATATTCTCTACAGGTATTATTACATGCGTCATTAGCATTTATATAGACTCTTGTATATACATTGTATACTGTAGTTTATTAACTTACAAGGGTTATACATATACCTATAGTATAAACTAGTATCATTGTTATATACCCCATATATACTAAATTGAAGTAGGTCCACTGTCTTTATATTACCGATAGACCATTGATTTCATGGTTGACATCATTTGACCAGAATATAATGGCAGGGTCGTTTAAGCATACAATCTTTACATTATCTTGATTACAAGTAATAGGGTTATCAGCCTATGTAAAATTGGGTGTACCGGTAGTTGTAATTTAAGAAAATAATCCAATTTGTAGAAAAAATTGGATGTTTAAAGCTTGACCCATGACTAATCGAAGTAATAGAGCAACCCGATTCAGTACTTTATTTAAATGTCTCATTTGCATTTTTCGGGAATATGTGAATTTTCCATGACTTAATCCATGCTAAAATGTGTTCTAATTTTAATCTTTAACATTTTACTAAAGGGGCATTAGGTAAAATTAGATAAAGAGTTTACAGTTCTCGCTATAAATAGTTAAAAACATATAGATAATGCAAATCAAGATGCAGAAATTTCTCTTAAATTGCTCCTTTCGGAACCGAGATATTAGATTTAGAATTTTAGGTTAGCTGCAATCATCATTACTAAAGTCAGTACAGTAAAAAACAAAGTCTCAATTATCAATTTTTATGTTTAATTTTTTTTTGAAAAAAATATTCCCATCAGCGTTGCAAAATATCACAGGCTAGTGATGACATTGAGAGTTGATAATAGTCTCAATAACTTAATTAATAATTTAGATAACGTTTCAGGCCTAAAAAAAGACCTGCAATAGGCAGATTTAGCTTTTGCATAATGTATGTTTGAGAAAACAAAATCGCAATATAGATAATCCAATGGATTGGATTCACTTGGATTAGAACAAGGCCCAACAAACGATTCAATGAAACTAATTGCTGCTGGACGCATGGCTTGTGTTGACTATATTCTATATATCGTCTTCAGTGGATGCTGACAACTTTTTGATTCATCATATTATAACTACTGAACAGAATAGAACCATTTTTAGACTGATATTCCCCATAACAGATTGATCCTTCACAATATTGTAGTTTACAAGAGAATAATCCCTCAACTGATGTGGTTGGATGGCCGAATGGTTAGCATGTGCACGTTATATTATAAGGTCTGTCACCACCATCCTTTCATCCTGATTTTGTTTGTGGAGCATATTGGTTGGATGGCCGAATGGTTAGCATGTGCGCGCTGTATCATAAGGTCTGTCATTGAGTCAACATTTGGTTTGGATTTCCCGGTTGTACGTGACAAGTAGTAGGGCACCTGTTCAACCTTGTGGGATTTCTCCGGGCCCTTACCACTGCTAAAGACCCCTTCTCGCAAGCTAAATATTTCAAATAAAATTGAACTATATGTTAGTCCCAAAATGACTTAGTTTTTGTCGAGTGGATGTTAAGCCCATTTCTCTCTCTCTTTCGACAAAAGTCTCATTTCAGGTGCATCATGTCACTGCACTACATCTCATAATTGATTATTGTTATTCTTTTGTAGTTTACAGTATTTGCATCGGGAGCTACGATTGGTCAGCAGATTTTGAATATTCAATATAGAGATAAAACAAGCTTATCATGGATTGGTCAAAGACAGAAGATTATATATGCTCTGTTAGTGATTGGTTGTCCATTGTTGAAAGAAAGATCAGGGGAAATAACTAAGGTTCTTGGACTAGCCAGATGGGAAAACGTGGTATGTCACATTTACTATAAAACTCCATTGAACATGTGTATGTAACATAGGGGATGCTCGTTTGAACGTTCGGGAATCATAGTTATCTCCATCCCCAAAATTGTGACAAACGAGTGAAAAGGTACACCACCTCTGTTGTTGGACGGTCAGAACTGTGACCGTCCCGAATTCTACTTCGATATACTACAATTCAGTCAATTCGGGATGTTCCGGACTGATGAATCGAACATCTCCATTGTGTGTGGTGTGGTTTTCCTGCTCTTACTATTATTGTTGTTGGTTATAAGGCACCTGTAACAGACAATCACTGGTATTTTGTCTGGCACAGATTTGTCTTTCTTTCAGTTATTTTATTGATGTTTATAAATATAATACAAGTCAGTTGTGAATGTCAGTTACTAGTTTAGCTATTCCCTTTTCATTAGCTAAATATGAAGGGTAAGTCAGGTCAGTTGAACACAACCGTCTTAAAGATGTTGTTTGACCTTACTTTGGCGTCAGAAAAAGGCCAGGGTTAAAAATATTTCAGTTTGCCCAAACCAGACTCATGATGACTAGGTATGGGTAGGTAGTTAGGCAAATTCCTTTTTTTTGGAGGGGGGGGTGGAGGACCAGACTTTGATGATAAATAATGAGATTTTACGAAATCACGTGTCAAGTTTGATGTTACTATGTATAGACATGACAGTGGCTGTTTAATCTCCCAACTGATTATTTCGCGTTTGGGTTTCATTGTCAAGCGTAAAAATAATGCTGTTAAAAAAAAATAATTCAAAAACGTGATAAAAGAATTTGAGTAGGCACTAGGCAGCTATTTTAGGTAGCGTTTGGGCAAACAAACAATCTTTTAATTATGGCCTGAACAACATAAAAAAATACAAAGAATATACAAGACATCAAAAGTGATTTGATTTTGATTCACCAAATGAAGTGGAGCGAGGAATATGGTACTGGGCTCCGTCCATCCATCCTTCCTTCCAGTTTTATATCCCAAGTAGTTCTCAGATATCTTTTGAAACTTTGTAGACCCATAAATCTATTATATATAGTTTTCATGCCTTTTTCTAATTAGAAATTTCTCAGATTTAAGAAAAAAAATTCTTCAATTGAAAGATATTTGACAGTTTTTGGTATATTGTACAAGATAAAAAACACAACACAATTTATATGGAAAACAATCAGGGTTTATAAACATATAGCACAACGTTCTGATAATTATACTTATTGTTATCAAGTACAAAAATATGTGCAAGATGTTGACTACTGAATCATCTTTGTTTATGTTATTTTTTTTATAACAGATCAACAAGTGTTTATCATGGATAGAATCAACAATAAAGTTAGCAACAGTTTTAAATTTTTTAGTATTTTTGAATCGTGGTGGATATTTATCCCTGATTGAGAGAATAATGGGTATTCAGTCCATGTATCCTGAACGACAAAGTATCAGACAAGTATGTAACAATATATCGTTCTTTTATTTCACAATATAATTAAAACTAAATCCTTATTTCAATTTGTCTTTATGGTTCTAATTTTCTTCACTACAACTAAAAAATTAGAAAAAATGAAATGGGGTTTAAACCCTACTTTACTGAACCGACATGGTTAATGGAGATGGTCATACAACATTCAGTGTGCTATGAGAGAAATATGCCCGGACAATGGCGCTACAGCCTAGCAATTATTCTCCCACTATCATGGAGTCTATTATGTGTAGGCCATAGTGCTGCTGTCTGGGCAAAATTTCGCTCATTGCACACTGCATGCGCATATGGTTTATGCTGGTCTTCATTAGCCCAGTAGGCTCAAAACAGTAGGATGTTAAACCCCATTTCATTTCATTGACTGTACTAATTTCTCCCATAGGGGGCATCAGTATGGTTAGAACACTCGGTTCATGACCAGAATATCCTGGGTACCGTACAAATTTCGAGAGGTGGCTGAGATGAATCTTTTGGGATTTTTATAGAATTGTTGGTTCTGTGGCCTAGTATACAATGCATTTTTTTTTCCAGGTTAGTTTTGAATACATGACAAGGGAATTGTTATGGCATGGATTCTCGGTGAGTACAATTTATCCGACGTGTCGACTTTTATTTCAGTACAAATCCTCATCATCCGCAAAACCTTATTTTTTTGAAAATATTATTTATCCATAGCCATGGGTTTATGGAAAGAGGGGGGGGGGGGGGGGCTGAACGGTTAGCGTACACGCATTGGCGTGGTTTCGAATCCCCGGTTGTACATGGCAAGGAGTAGGGTCGCCTGTCCAGGGTTTTCTCCGGGTCCTCCAGTTTCCTACCACTGCAAAAAAGACCCCTATGCGCAAGAGAATTATTGAAATAAAATTAGACCATATGTTAGTCCCGAAATGACCTAGTTTGTGTTGAGTGCACATTAAACCCTATTTCTCTCTTTCTTTATCATTTATGGAAAGAGAATAAATGGTATATGGGATGAAATGTTACTATTATTGACATGTGATGTGCCAATGTGGTTTACGTCATGTGTTTATAATTCTCATCCAATTATTTTTTCATCTTCGACATGGGGAAAACCCACAGATTTGCTTAACATCTTGCTTAAGTACATCCCTTATAGAAATTAAAATAATTGACAACAAATGGGTTCCTAATCTGCCAAAAAATCAGGTAATTGAAACATGAGGAGTATCTTAATTGACTTAATTAGCAGCCTTGTCTGAACTCTGAACACAGAAATGTGAAAATATTGGCATATTGACTTTGTTAGAATAAACCTTATTAATTATGCTTGGTTTTAACTTAATTGTATATTATGTCTATTTAACAGGAATTCTTATTCTTTGTTCTTCCACTGATAAATCTACAGAAAATTAAAAATACTATAAAAAAATTCAGTTTACCAAAGACAAGGCCCAGTAAACAGAATGTGACAAGATCCAATCAAAACTTAACAAGTTGTGTTGTGTGTACTGATTGGCCGATTCTTCCCCATGAGATCGGTTGTCAACATGTGTTTTGTTATTTTTGTATTCAAGTATGTATTCACGTTAAATTAATCAATGAATGTTCAGTAAATAAATGCTTGATCGGAATATTTTCACATTATCCTAAGCCCATCAGATACAATCTGTAGATCCACTATGGTGTCTAACTGATGTCTTTTCGTCCACAACACCCAGATTACATATTTTAGGTAAAACCTTTTCCATGGGAAATCACTCCACTTAATGAAATTGTCTTTATTACAACTTTTGACAACTTTCACTTGCAGGAATTTGAGTGGTAAATCGATGTATAAATTTCAACTATATGTTCTATTTTAATGTACATATTGTTGACTGTTGTGTAAATCCAGCTCATCCTTGTATTAAAAAAAACTTCTTGAAGACTTGGCTGGCTTTAGATAACGAATCTTATCTCTCAACGTTTTTAGTTACTTTCTTGTAGCTAGGCTGGCTTGTACGAAAAGATATAATTATTATTACTATATTTGTCATAGAGACATGAAGATGGCAGTGTGAAATCAATAAAAACAAACCAATGTTAACTTGAAAACAGATCTATTCTCTTGATTTGATATTTTTTTCCTTGTAACATCTGTGTTGTTTGTCGTGTGCGCCGATTTGTCTTGTCAGTTTTGTTTTGCATGTAGTGCAGTTCTCCTGGAATTATTCAAATTCATTTATTGGAATAATTTTTGGATTAGATTTAAAAAATAAAGGCATGGTCTTAAACTCTTACAACTGATCATCTGGGTTGTGTGTAAAATAGCTTTATTTAACGTATGCTTCCGAATTTATATCGCAGACAAATAGGCATGTTGGTGCTTTAATCATTAACTTATGTTATTTTACAGAGTAATTATAAAGCTGACCCTGGATTCACCTGTCCTTTATGTAATTATCCAATAACAAGTGAAGATTGTATAAAACCATCACAAATACAGATAATGCCAGGAAGATAATACAAATGATTTTCACATCCAGAGACAGATAATACAAATGTTTTTTACATCCATGGTTTTCATATCCAGAGGCAGTGCTCACTCAGGGTTCCATATTTTTCCGGACAATTTTAAATTTGAATTTATAAGCCATATATTTTTTCCGCCAAAACATCTGTCCAGAGGCAGATAATACAAATGGTTTTCATATTGAGAGACAGATAAGACAAAAGGCTTTTTATACAGAAGGGTGGCTGGATATGGGTGGGGTGAAGTTTTGCTATTATGAGTGTGGTTCAAAACGTTTCCATGTCTGGTCTGAATAGAAACTATATCTAAACAAATGATTTTATATCGAAGTGTGGTTGGGTTGGATGGGGTGAAATCTTGCAGTAAAAGAGTGTAGTTCAAAATGGATAGGTTAACAAATCATTTTCATATCAAAGAGTGTAATTGGGGGTTGGATGGCTGAATGGTTAGTGTGTGTACCTTGCATTATAAGGTCTGTCATTGAGTCAAGTGGCGTGGTTTTGGTTCCCCGCTTGTATGTGACAAGGGGTAGGGTCGCCTGTCGCACCTCATGGGTTTTCTGCCACTTCTAAAGACCCCTACACGCAAGCAAATTAATGAAATAAACTTCCACCATGTTAGTCCCAAAATGACCTAGTTTGTGTTGTTGATGATAAACCCCATTTCTCTCTTCTCAAAAGTTTTGAAATTTAAAAAAAAAAGTAAGCTTATTGGTCATAAGACTCAAGTTGTGACATATTTATCAAGAGCCTGAATACCTAAAAATTAAATTCATTTTGCCTAATGAAATGAAATTGGGCTTAACACCCTACACTATGCTATTAGGGAAATTTAGCCCTGACAGTGGCACTATGGTCTAGTCTTATATTGAATTCCAACTGCCAAGGAATCTTTTACATGCACACCAATGTGTACACTGGACATTTGTTTTTTTGTCCCATCCAATCATCTATACATTGTCCATTTTAGCGTATTAGTTTAAAGTAAAAGAGTGCTATAAGAATGGTGTGTGTATTAAGTTATATATGTAATAATGAATATATTTGACTACACACACAGTTTTATTACCATTATAATTTTTATATAATGTAAATTGTTGATTTATTAAAAATTTATTTTGCACTGTTGGCTCATTATTTTTCTGATGGAATGTAGTAAAAACTTGCTTAAAATCTTGATGTGTGAAAGATGAATCTCTAATAGTAGACCAGAGGGAGGAGGGGGGCATTGTCACCCGAGTGGGGGCAAAATCTGAGTTAACTTTTCTAGAGACATTTTTCGTCAGGAATCCGAATCTGGTAGGTAATAAGCCAGGCGTTTTCGAGATAATCGAGGTCAAAGGTCACGGAAGGCCAAATAACGAAAGAGACGTAAAAAATTCAAAATCTGTTCAGAATAGGGCCGAAAATCATCGATAACAGCAATGAGACAATTATAATACAGTAATATAATAATAACATTATATCTGGAATTTCGTACTAAGACCCGTATTGTGGCATTGAATACCCCCCCCCCCCCCCCCCCGTTCATTATCTAAGTAATAGAGTTTGATAACCCACAAATTTGATCGCTATGCTATTTAAGGTAAGTAAATATGAATGTGCCATAATATTACTTACATATTTGAAGAGGGTAATAAACAAGCTTTTCTGTGATATGTAACATTATATCTGGAATTTCGTACTAAGAACCGTATTTTGGCATTGAATACCCCTCCCCCTTCATTATCATAGTAATAGAGCTTAATACCACCAAATTTTGATCGCTTTATAAGGTAAGTATATATGAATGTGCCATAAAATTATTTACATAATTAAAGAGAGCAATCAACAAGCTTTTCGCTGATATGTAACATTATATCTGGAATGTCGTACTAAGAACCGTGTGTTGGCATTGAATACCCCTCCCCCTTCATTATCATATTGATGGAGCTTAGTACCACCAAATTTTGATCGCTTTTTAAGGTAAGTAAATATGAATGTACCATAAAATTGTTTACATATTTGAAGAGAAAAATCAACATGCTTTTCGCTGATATGTAACATTATATCTGGAATTTCCTACTAAGACCCGTATTTTGGCATTGAATACCCCCCCCCCTTCATTATCATAGTAATAGAGCTTAATACCACCAAACTTTCATTGCTTTTTAAGGTAAGTAAATCTTGATGTGCCAGAAAATTATTTTCATATTGGAAGAGGACATCAACAAGCTTTTCGCTGATATGTAACATTATATCTGGAATTTCGTACTTAGACCCGTATTTTGGCATTGAATACCCCCCCCCCTTCATTATGATAGTAATAGAGCTTAATACCACCAAACTTTGATTGATTTTTAATGTAAGTAAATATGAATGTACCATAATCTTATTTACATATTTGAAGAGGGTAATAAACAAGCTTTTCAGTGATATGTAAAACTATATCTGGAATGTCGTACTTAGACCAGTATTTTGGCATTGAATACCCCCCCCTTCATTATCATAGTAATAGAGCTTAATATCACCAAACATTGATTGCTTTTTAAGGTAAGTGAATATGAATGTACCATAAAATTATTTACATATTTAAAGAGAAAAATCAACAAGCTTTTCGCTGATATGTAACATTATATCTGGAATTTCGTACTAAGAACTGTATTTTGGCACTGAATACCCCTCCCCCCTTCATTATCATAGTAATAGAGTTTAATACCACACAACTTTGATTGCTATTTTAGGTAAGTAAATCTTAATGTGCCAGAATGTTTTTTACATATTTGAAGAGAGCAAACAACAAGCTTTCAGTGATATGTAATATTATATCTGGAATTACGTACTCAGACCCGTATTTTGGCATTGAATACCCCCCCCCCCTCATTATCATAGTAATAGAGTTTAATACCCCACAACTTTGATCGCTATTTAAGGTAAGTAAATATGAATGTGCCATAATATTACTTACATATTTGAAGTGGGTAATAAACAAGCTTTTCTGTGGTATGTAACATTGTATCTGGAATTTCGTACTAAGTACTGTATTTTGGCATTGAATACCCCTCCCCCTTCATTATCATAGTAATTGAGTTCAGTACCAACCAAACTTGACTGTTTTGTAAGGTACCGGTAAGTAAATCTAAATGTGCCAGAAAATTATTTACATATATGAAGAGAGCAAACAACAAGCTTTTCGGTGATATGTAACATTATATCTGGAATTTCGTACTAAGACCTGTATTTTGGCATTGAATACCCCTCCCCCTTCATTATCATAGTAATTGAGTTCAGTACCAACCAAACTTGACCGTTTTGTAAGGTACCGGTAGGTAAATCTAAATGTGCCAGAAAATTATTTACAGATTTGAAGAGAGCAAACAACAAGCTTTTCGGTGATATGTAACATTATATCTGGAATTTCGTAATAAGACCTGTATTTTGGCATTGAATACCCCCCCCCCCTTCATTATCATAGTAATAGAGCTTAATACCACAGGTATGCAGGTGTCATCGCTGCTTATTGTTATTATAATATATTACTGTATTATAATTGTCTCATTGCTGTTATCAATGATTTCCGGCCCTATTCTGAACAGATTTTGAATTATATACGTTTCTTTCGTTATTTGGCCTCCGTGACCTTTGACCTTGATTATCTCGGAAACGCCCCCTCACCTGGCTTATTACCTACCAGATTCGGATTCCTGGTGAAAAATGCCTCTAGAAAAGTTAACTCAGAATTTGCCCCCATTCGGGTGACAATGCTCCCCCTCCCCCCTCTGGTCTATAGGAATATCAATCCAAAAATGGTTCACAATGATACCTGGTATCGAAATTTCATCCTATGTAACAAGCTAGCCGCCATTTTGTTGTCTGCAGTTATTTATTGGTAGGCCTGTTTTAAAAATATGCATTAAGTAAGAGCTAAATTCACCTACATGTATTGCAGGTCTTTTTTTTTTGGCTTCAAATGTTAAATAAACTATTCTTTAGACATTTATTCACATGACAAGCCTATAATCAACAAACAATCACAAGCCTATAATCAACACACAATCATGTACCTTGTTTATAGCCCTGTATATTAATTCATGGAAGATTATTCACTCGCATGTGTGGATAATGGAATTTTGAAAAGAAGGGAAAGAATGTAAGGAGAGCAGGTCCGTATCTAGACACCATTAAGCGAGGGGGGCATAACCTTTCGGTAGGGGGGTGAACTAGTGTTTAGATCAGTACAAAATATTGTTTATAATGTTTCTAAGCGGGGGGGGGGGGGGCATGCCCCCCCCTGTAGATATGGGCTCGAAGGAGAGGAAAAACAGGTGGGCATATTATTATATATGACAATAACTGTTTGGATCGGCCTCTACATTCATAATTGAAGGTTCTACAAAGGTAATCCCAGAACTGTTATCGAAACAGACGAAACTTGATTCTTATTCACACATCTAGCTGATAGCTGTTTTCTAAGGCCAACTGCAGATTTGGTCAAGGTCAAGAGATGTTAATAGGGTTAGGGCACCTGATTATTGATAGGATTAAGGTTAGTACAAGCACTGTTTACATCTCATGACCTTTGACCAAATTTGAAGTTGGCCTTAATAATTAAACCTAATCCAGCTTTCATTGTTAAAATTATAAGAAACTGATGAGATTTAACATCCTTCTTATCTACACCAACCAGGATAATGAAGAAGGAATACACCATGCAGCATGTTCAAAGGGAGGCTTGCCCTGATAGCAGCCAAGGCATCTATAATGTGCACGGTAATGAGTAAACAGATGGACCTTCAGTGTTTAGTCCATTCGAACAACTAGATGCTTTCCATTCTGCATCACTGACTGGAAAATTCAGAAGAACTTTTGAAGTCAATTCAAGAAGAACAATAAGCCAGTTATGAAAAAAAACCAATTATATTATCAATGTTTGTACAACATTTTGGGGGTTGAATGGCCGAAAGGTTAGCATGTGTGCTGTATCAAAAAGCCTGTCATTGAGTCAACTGCTTTGGTTTCGGATCCCCGGTTGTACATGGCAAGGAGTAGGGTCGCCTGTCCAAACTCGTGGGTTTTCCCCAGGTCCTCCGGTTTACTTCCACTGCTAAAGACCCCTACGCGCAAGCGAATTATTGAAATAAAATTAAACCATGTTAGTCCCGAAATGACCTAGTTTGTGTCGAGAGGATGTTAAACCCCATTTCTCTCTCTTTCTTGTACAACATTTACACATCAAGTCTCTCCATTAAAATTCACATTATCTAGAGATTGAACTCCCTGTAAATCATCAAGAGCACGGCCACAGTTTCGAATTTTTTCTTCCACAAGAGTTAACTTCTCTTTGATTTCAATGTTTTGAGATGTAATTTTTTGTTCCTGCACTTCAAGTGTTTTTATCTCTTTCTCTAACTGCTGTAAAAGTAAAGTTTTTTCAATTCTCTGATTAACAACCTGGTCCAATCTTGAATCTGTGTCTAAAAAAATAGAAAAAACAACGAGTTAGCTAAGTGTAGAAAATAATTAGCCAAGTGTAGAAGCATATAGCCGTCATCGGGGACAGCTATAATACACAACATTTTCTTGTGGGCGTATAAAAAATGGTAGATATATTCTAGTCTAATAGATACTTACCTTTACCCAGGGATATTAAATTCTCTAAAGTCTTTTTAGCTTCTAATAAATCTTTTCTAATTTTCTCTTCTAACTTTTTTGATGTTTCTCTGTCACAAGACTTCATGTATTGCATTAACCCTTGACCAGTTTCTATATCTATAAAAACAATATTGGAGCTGAAACTGGATTTCGTTTGAAAATATTTTTATTTATTTCTCTGAAACACAGAATGCCACAAGCCTGGAAATAAGGCACCAATCACTTACAATGTCAGGCACAGATTCAGGCTTTGTCAGACACAAAACCTCTGGTGTCTGTCATTTTGTCCGGCACTGAAAATTCCTAACAAAAACAATTGGTATTTGTCATACAATAGGAATCTCCATTAAGTGTGATGGATGTACAGACAAACCCAATTTAATGGTCCCCTGCTCTCTTTCTTCGAAATTGTGACCATTTCAGAATAATTCATAATCAAAACTAAAACTTCTATTTGTATTCTTATTGTAAATAATTTGGTATTCTCTCAAGCAAGCTTTAAATTCTTTGAAACTTTACCTTTTTCACTAGAACTTTGTAACTCCTCTCCTTCGAACTTTCTGTAATATATAATAAATAATAATATAGATAGTAAAAGAAAAAGACAGATGATTATACAGATAAGAGGGGGGGGGGTATGCTGCCCTCCTTTTCTATTGTCAAGATACAATCCATAATTGCCTGCTGATATTTACAAGAGTTCATACTCAGGCACGGATCCAAGGGGGTGGCGGGTACATCCGGCGAACGCCCTCCCTTATTCCGGCAAGGTGTAAAAAAAAAATTGTACCTATCTGTTCCTGATGATTTTGTAGACAAAAAACACTGAAAATAGGGTGGGAGTTGTGTTAAATATTTGAAGATCAGATGCCAGGAAATCTGTTTTTTGAAGGAGCAATACATCCATGATTTAGATCAAAACAGGGTATTATATGGACTGATCATAAGTGTTATGGGGTAAGCTTTATATCATCAACATTTTTCTTTTTAAAGGGAGATGAGATAAAGAGCTGTCAGTTCTCACTATAGTAGTTAAAACCTTGATAATGTAAAGTGAATATGCTGAAGATATCGTTCTAATTGCTCCACTCTGAACTGAGATATTGGCGATTGAATTTTAGGCCTAGCCCCAATCATCAATACTAAAGTCGGTACAATAAAAAATCATAGTTTTGATCATCCATTTTTTAAATTAATCATCGATGCGGGTGGAGCAGCAGATCGGATTCCAATCCAGTGAAAATCTGACACATAAGATGACATCAAGAGTTGATAACATTTCAGGCCTAAAGAATCCTGACAATAGGTAGATTTACAAATGTAGCTTTTGTATAATGTATGTTTAAAGGGACAATAACACTCTTGTTGGCTGGACAGCTCCAGAAAATAAATAATACCCTTATTCTGAGTACTAGATGTATAAGTGTCCTGTCTGTTGTGTAAATTATCCATTACATCGTATTTTACTTGTCCAGAGGGTTCGAAAATATTTTTAAATCCAAGTCATATTTGAAAAGGTTAACGTTAGGCTTTTCAAATCATTTAGTTGAATTTTCCCAATTTTTAAAATTTGTATCATCATTTAATTGGAATATTGTGAAATAGTATAATTTGTTGAGCAGAATAAAGATTGGGGCATATTATTCAGTTGCAACAAGAATGGTATTGATCCTTTAAGATCATATAAAATGATGATGAACTGAAGTTACTAGATTTAAATACTTACACTACATCTGATGAAACTAAAATTACTAGATAATTACTTACACTACATCTGATGAAACTGATGAACTGGAGTCACTAGATTTAAATCTTTTACTTGGTGGAGTTTCTATTGTTGTTTCCTCATCCTCATCTTCTGTTACACTTGTTCTACCAAATAAAACAAATAAACTATCAGTAAAAAAAACTTAAGACATGGCATTACTTTTCTGGGCATTACATTAGCGATTTAGGTACCTGGGCCCTGTTTCTTAAAATCTTAACTAAAGATAAAATCCAGATTTTAGTACCGTAGATACCGGTACTTAGCATTTGATTGGCTAAGCCCTAAAATCAATCCAATATTATCAAATCAAATTACTAAATTTGGATTTTATCTAAGCTAAAATTTCGTGAAACAGGCCCCAAACATAGAGAAGCTTCTTTATACTATGACGCCATAGTGCCATTATAATACGTCTAAGGGATTCAAACCCTGTAAATGCATTTGGAATATGATAAACTCCTGGTAATTACAGCTCCTCATTCAGATCACAATTTAAATAGTTAAAACCATCACGAGGAACAGTAACTTTAATATATTGGAATGAATAATATGGTCCAAGCAATAAAGCTTTGACATTAATCCAGTATTTTTTTTACCTTTCGCAAGACTGAATAATCTGCTCCCAATCTATACAATTGTCAATGTCTGTTTCTCTATTGCTTTTGATCTTGTCACCTCGAAGAGCTTTACTAAAAACAATGTTATGTCTCTTTCTAAAACATTCTAACCAGCCATTAGATGCTTTAAAGTCTTTGTAGCCAATTTTACCAGCATATTGTAAGGCTTTTCTTCGAATAATTGGTCCAGACACTGGAACTTTTTCTATTATCGCATTTTCGATCCATTGCGTGAGAATTGCGTCAAGTTTATGTTTGGGATCATCCCCAAATTTAGATAGTGGTAGGCGTTTCCTCGAATCATCGCATATCATAAGATTTTTATATCCATCTAAAATTTCTGTTTTTCTACGGAGAATAGAACCAACTTGTGTTTTGCTAATGTTAAATGCCGTAGCAAGGCTTCTGTGAGATTTACCACCTTTTGCACTTTGAATAAGGGCTACTTTCATTTTCAAATTCAGTTCATTGCGCTTGTGTTTGGGTGTTGTTAGAGGCGAGTCTAGATCTTTAGGGCCATCAGAATCGGTGTCTGATAATGCTGGAACTGAACTTAATGGTGATGTGGTTAAGCCAGTCTCTGAAGAAACTGGATCGACCATGGTTTTACTTTGCACACCTGAAGACAGATCTTGTCCCCTCTCTCTAAGTTGAACAGAAACTGAATAGTAGCCACCACCTCCAATATCCGACGCCATTTCAATTCTATTTCAATTAAATTTGCCGTCTACATTAGATAAAGTTGTTGGTATGGTTTACGTTTACAGCTCTTATGATTTTTAAGAAATTTACTCTGAATCTGGATAAAAAGAAAAAGGAAGGACATTTATGAACAATTGGTGAATAAAAATATAAAACAAATTATTAATAGCCTATACAAGTACATGTACTAGCTTGTAGGCCTAATCCCAGAGAGAGAAATGGGGTTTAACGTCCACTCGTCACAAACTTGGTCATTTCAGGACTAAATATGGTTTTAATTTTATTTCAATAATTCGCTTGCGTGTAGGGGTCTTTAGTAGTGGAAGGAAACCAGAGGACCTGGAGAAAACCCACAAGGTTGGACAGGCGACCCTTCTCCTTGCCACGCATAACCGGACATTTGAAACCACGCCAGTTGACTCAATGACAGTCAATGACAGACTTAATGATACGGCGCACGTACGCTAACCATTCAGCCATCCAACACCCCCTAATCCCAGAGATGAGAGATGAGTGAAAACAGGAGTTTATGGTCCACTTGCCACAAATTAGTTCACCACATTCGGACTAAAATATTTCAATAAATAATACTTTAATTCACATAAATTTTGGATCAAATCAAGTAACCATTTAAAAGGTAGAGTAGGGCCGAAGGCGAAGGGGGTATTGTTCATTAAAAACGATCTTCATCATTTCTTGATGAACATAATATATTATATGATATATTTCTTTATTTCATTAATTGTGTGGTGGGAAAACCCCCAGAAAATCAAGAGAAATACATGAGGTTAGGCAGGTGACCCCACTCCATGTCACATATATTATTACTATTAGTATTACTACAGTATTAGTTCAGCTCTGAACGTCGGTCTCATTACACTCACCCTGACCGTTCAGGGATTGTCCCATTCAATCAATGTCGAAAAAAAATTGGACAACTTTTCACTGCTAAACAACGGGGTGTCAATCCGTGTGAAAGCCTGTACAATGTAACGCCTGTACATTTCGTTTCGTCTTGTATGACCATCATTTCTGAATGTGGACGTTGACCTGCGGTTAGAGTATCATGGCGGGGAAATGTAACTTGATGGGAGGGGACGTATTTTTAACAGCGTGTTGTGTCGATCATACTGTCTCTAGCGAAGTAAGTTAGGTTTTATGATATGATATTGATAATCATGGTTTAATACCGTAGTAGTTCAGCTCTGAACGTCGGTCTTATTACACTCACCCTGACCTTTCAGGGACTGTCCCATTCAATCAATGTCGAAAATAATTTGAACCCCAGTCAATTTTACTGGGCAAAACCATGACATTTTCGCGTTATAATTTCACAGATAAATAAATACATAGCACATAATTAAAATTCACGAATCAGTTGATTATATTTTCTTACTGATAATCTGCATTAATTTTTTTAATAAACACAGCGATGTAATTCTTCATTTTTAACATCCACAATATTTTTTTGATTGTCCCAAAACATGAGAGTAACCTCCCTTGTACTGATATTTCGGGTAGTTATTTTCGTAGCCATCAATCAATTTAGTTTTGCAACTGATAATTCAACACTTTGTTGTTAGGATTCCTTTATTATCATTAATGATTTTTTTAAATTGTGAGGATTTCAGTATTAAATTTTTTTAACAAGTGCTTTGTTTTTGCATAATTTATATTTAAAGGGAGGCAACTCCATTTAGAGTTAATTTCGCTAAATGGAGTTGTTTCCCTTTTATCGTTTGTAAAAAATCACTCAAGCGAAACCAGATTTAATTTTTTTGCGAATAATATGCATTTTTTAAGCATGGATCCCACTTGTCAGGGTGTCATCTGCTCCCCGGGCACATAATATCCCGCTCTAACATTGCCACCTTTGTGTAGGCTAATCTTCTTTATATTTAACTGTTGCAATTTATATTTAAATTCCTGTAATGGCAGGTACCGGTACCCAATCACACAATCATTTAGTGATTTACTTTGATTATAGCCCTGTATATTAATTCATGGAAGTTTATTCACTCGCAAGTGGGGATACAGGATTTTAAAAAGAAGAGAAAGTATATTCGGAGACAAAACAGGTAGATGTATAACATAACACCTGTTTGGATCTGCTTCTTCATTCATAAATACGACATAATCATTGAAGGGTAATCCAGTATGACTCTCATCAATCCCAGATCTGTTATCGAAACAGATAAAACTTGAATCTCAATACCATGTCTATGTGATACCTGTTTTTAGGACAACTGCAGATGTCAATATGGTTAGTTTTGGTCATTCATTGTTGAATGGATTGTCGGTTAGGGTTAATGCTAGCCCTGATTACATCTTGTGCCCTTTGACCAAGTCTGCATTTGGCCTTTATATATACCTAACCCTGCCTTCATTGTTAAAGTTTTAAGTGGCCAATTAAAATATTTAACATCCTTCTTTCTACACCACCATGATATAACGAAGAAGGCATACACCATGCAGCATGTTATAAGGGAGAGAGAGAGAAATGGGGTTTAACGTCCACTTGACATAAACTAGGTTATTTCGGGACTAACATGGTTTAATTTTATTTCAATAATTCGCTTGCTTGAGGGGTCTCTAGCAGTGGGAGGAAATCGTAGGGACCTGGCGACCCTTATCCTTGTCACGTACAACCAGAGGTTCGAAACTACGCCAATTGATTCAATGACAGGCTCCATGATACAGCACGGCCATCTACCCCCCCCCCCCAGCATGTTATAAGGGAAATCTTGCCCTGACAGTAGCTTTTCCATCTGCTATGCATCAAATTCTAACCGCCAAGGCATCTTTTATGTGCACAGTAATGAGTAAACAAGTGTACCTCTGGTGTTTATTCCATCTGAACAACTAGACGCTTTCCCATGCCAGGCCTTCCATGCTGCACCACTGACAAAGGGAAACCAGGCTGGAAAATTCAGAGGAACTTTTGATGTCAATTCAAGGAGAACAATAAGCCAGTAATAAGAAAAAAAACAATTAGATTATCAATGTTTGTACAACATTTACATATCAAGTCTCTGAATTAAAATTCACACTGTCGAGAGATTGAACTCCCTGTAAATCATCAAGAGCACGGCCACAGTTTCGAACTTTTCCTTCCACAAGAGTTAACTTCTCTTTGATTTCATTGTTTTGAGAGGTAATTTTTTGTTCCTGCACTTCAAGTGTTTTTATCTCTTTCTGTAACTTGTCTAACTCTTGTTTTTTCTGCTGTAAAAGTAAGGATTTTTCAATTTTCTGATTAAAGACCTGGTCCAATCTTGAATCTGTATCTAAAAAAAACAACAAGAATAATTTAGCCAAGTGTAGAAAATTATAAGCCGAGTCTAGAAGCATAAAGCTATCATTTAAAAAGCTGCAGGATGTCATTTAAGGGATGTTGAAAGAGTGAGCAAACGAGAAATGGCCACATAAAATTACTATATGTGAATATATCATTGGATTCACAAAAAATATTTAGTTGAGTGTTTTTATCACTCTATGGCTGTTTGGACCAATTTGTGGTGTGTGTGTGTGTGAAATAGCTTTTTTTTAACATCCGCTTACCCCCAAGTGATATCGCAGACAAGGCCATTTGGGTTTATGGTTGTTCCTTTTATAATACATAAACCCAGTAGAGCTAAACGATATTTGAAAAATTCAATATCCCGATATTGTTTCAAAATTCCTCAATATTTTGTCAGTATTGTGATATTTTTGTGCACCAAGCAAGTGTTGTTTAAAATCGGGTGATGTCCTCTCAAACAGCAATCTCTCTTATTTATAGTTTAAATCTGGGCCTTTAATTGTTGCATTATACTGAATATATTTTATTCAAATAAAACCACATCTCTTCTACTTCCAATTTCATGATTTTTGTGAATATATTGATGAGGAAAATTTTACCCGGACAGCGGCACTACGGCCTACTTTAATATCGAATTCCAACTGATTAATGTTCTTTTATGTTCATGCCAATGTGAACACGAGTGACGAGACCTCGTTTTTTGAGACCATCCGAATGACTATTGGTTGTCCCTTGCCAGGCACTCTTCCTACACCACTACACCACTGATATGGGGGAATCACACTAGAAAATCCTGATTGGACCTCCAGGTTAGCAAGCCAATGTCCTATCCACTGAGCCACCTTGACTGCCCCAATTAAATCAAAGTAGGGAGTTTACCTATACTTGATATTATGGTTTGGTTTTGTTAATAGCAATTTGAATATTCTAACAAGATTGAATAATAAATGTAGTCTGCAGACCGTTCAGAAGCAATTGTGGACGCCAGACAGACAGACGTACTGAGCAAAGAATGGATGGGGCCAGCGATAATACACAACATTTTCTTGAGGGCGTATAAAAAGTTGGTAGATATATTCTAGTCTAATAGATACTTACCTTTACCCAGAGATATTAAATTCTCTAACATCTTTTTAGCTTCTAATAAATCTGTTCTAATTTTCTCTTCTAACTTTTTTGATGTTTCTCTGTCACAAGACTTCATGTATTGCAATAACCCTTGACCATTTTCTATATCTATAAAAAAAATATTTTGAGCTGAAGTTTTATGTTATTTCTTTATATTTTGGCATTAATTTGTCTACATAAACCAACTTTCATAAACTAGTGAGAGAGAGAGAGATGGGGTTTAACGTCCACTCGACACAAACTAGATCATTTCAGGACAAACATATGGTTTTAATTTTATTTCAATAATTCACTTGCACATAGGGGTCTTTAGCAGTGGGGGGAAAACCGGACGACCCGGAGAAAATCTATGATGTTGGGCAGGCGACCCTACTCCTTGCCATGTACAACCGGGGATTCGAAACCCTCCCAGTTGACTCAATGACAGGCTTTATGATACAGCTCTTGCACGCTAACCATTCAACTATCCAACCTCCTCTTTCATAAACTAGTACACAATGAAATATGGAAACTGTAGCATCAGTCAATGGATTTCATTTGAAAATATTTCTATTCATTTCTATGAAACACAGTCTGAGCTGAATTTTTTTTAACAAAAACAATCCGTATTTGTTAAGCAATAGGTATCACCATTAAGTGTGATGGATGTACAGATTTTAAAAGGTCTCCTGCTTTCGTTCTTCGAAATTGAATATCTGCTGTTAATTGTGACCATATCCGAATAACTTATAAACAAAACAAAAAGGTTATATTCATATTCTCATTTTTAATCATTTGATATTCTCACAAGCATTAAATTCTTTAAAACTTTACCTTTTTCACTAGAACTTTGTAGGTCCTCTCCTTCGGACTTTCTGTAATATATAATAACAAACCACAGTAAGGCTGATGTCCCCCGCTGAAATTCCCAATTACATAGATGACACATATTAATTAATCACACATTTGTTTTTTTTTCAAAAGTAGCTAGCAATCCAACTATACACTAAGTTTCATTACTCTCTATCAGATAGAATCAAGGTTATCTTGTCCAAAAGCATCGACCAATGAAATTGCTTTACCTCGAAATGTTAATCATTGAACTCAGTCAAGACATTCCCCCAATGAACATATACACTAAGTTTAAACATTCTATTTCAATTAAAAGCAGAATTGTTCTGTTCCAATGTCTTGACCAATCAAAGTGCATGTACTCCTAAGCCTAAGCAGAAAATTCTTACCATCGAACTTAGTCAAGGTCATGATATAAAGAATCTATATTAAGAGTTTCATCGCTCTCATTTCATTATAAACAAAGTTAATGTGCCCAAAAGAATCAACCAATCAGATTGCTTATCTCTGCTTACCCTTAGCACAAAATGCTCATCTTCGAACTCTATCAAGGAATTGACCTAATGAATGCCTACGCCAAGTTTGAACATTCTACCTAGTTGAGATAGTGTTACAAAGTCTCGACCAATCAAATTGCTTAGCGCTCTGCTTACCCTGCGCAGAAATTGCCCATTGTCGAGCTTAGTCAAGGTATTGATGTAATAAAACTATACACTAAGTTTCATCACTTTGACCTAATTAGCACTAAAGTTAGTGTCCCAAAGCATCAATTTCCCTAAGCAGAAAATGTTCATCTTCGAAATTGCCATTCAATTGAGATTTCTGGTTAGAAATTACAGGAAAAACAGTAATAATTGAATGTAAATCAGTTTATATACGGTCATATAACATTATGGAAGCAATCCTTAAATACTTACACTACATCTGATGAAACTGATGAACTTGAGTCACTGGATTTAAATCTTTTACTTGGTGGAGTTTCTATTGTTGATTCCTCATCCTCATCTTCTATTACACTTGTTCTACCAAATAAAACAAATAGACTATCATGGCATTAACCCTTTAGTTACATGTACAAGACAAACAGAAGCTTCTTTATACTACATTGTACGTCATGACGCCATAATGCCATCATAATACTTGTACATTTATTATAATAAGTAATGCTGCTAATTGTTAAATTTGGAATATGATAAACTCTTGGCAAATGCAGATCCTCATTCAGTTCTCGATCTAAGTTGTTAAAATATTTAACAGTGATTTTGATATTAGCTTGTAAAGTTTATAAACACAGAGCTTCTTAGATCCATTTAATCTATAACACAGTGAGGGAGAGAGCGAGAAACATCCACCTCACACAAACTAAGTCAATTTGAGAATAACCTGTACATATTATTATGATAAAATTTTATTCCACTATTCACTGGGAAGAAATCAGAGAAATTGCACAAGGTTGTCACCTGTACCAAGCTTGGGATCAAAACCATGCCTCGATGACAGATCTGGTGATATTAACTACATGATCCCCCACCCCCGAATCTAGAAAAATCTGCATGAGTTAGACTACTTGATCACCTTACCCTCTCCATATAGTCGTTAGGATGGGACAGAAAACCGAGGTCCTGTGTACACATTGGTGTGTACGTAAAAGATCCCTTGGCAGTTGGAATTCAATTGCTGCCCAGGCAAAATTTCCCTCATAGCACACTGTATGACGTATGCCCGTCTTCAACTAGCCTAGGTGCAGAAGTGTAGGATGTTAAACTCCATTTTATTCATTCATCCTCTCCATGAATCTACATGTAGATAAAACACTATAACATACTTTTTACATAGATATACCAGCAATGAAACCATAAAGATAATCCAGTATTTTTTTTACCTTTTACAAGACTGAATAATCTGTTCCCAGTCTATAGAATTGTCAATGTCTGTTTCTCTTTTTTTTTTCACCTTGTCAGTCTTGTCACCTCGAAGAGCTTTACTAAAAACAATGTTACGTCTCTTTTTGAAACAATCTAACCAGCCATTAGATGCTTTAAAGTCCTTGTAGCCAATTTTACCAGCATATTGTAAGGCTTTTCTTCGAATAATTGGTCCAGACACTGGAACTTTTTCTATTATCGCATTTTCGATCCATTGCGTGAGAATTGCGTCGAGTTTATGTTTGGGATCATCCCCAAATTTAGATAGTGGTAGGCGTTTTCTGGAATCATCGCATATCATAAGATTTTTATATCCATCTAAAATTTCTGCTTTTCTTTTGAGAATAGAATTAACTTGTGTTGCGCCAATGTTAAACACCTTGGCAAGGCCTCTGTTAGATTTACCCCCTTTTGCACTTTGAATAAGGGCTACCTTCATTTTCAAACTCAGTTCATTGCGCTTTTGTTTAGGCGTTGTTAGAGGCGAGTCTAGATCTTTAGGACCATCTGAATCTGTATCTGATAATGCTGGAACTGAACTTAATGGTGATGTGGTTAAGCCAGTTTCTGAAGAAACTGGATCTAGTTTTGTTTTGCCTTGAACACCTGAAGACAGATCTTGTCCCCTCTCTCTAAGTTGAACAGAAACTGAATAATAGCCACCACCTCCAATATCCGATGCCATTTCAATTCTATTTCAATTATATTTGCTGTCTACATTTAATCAAATCGTTGGTATGGTTTAGAGCTCTTATATATGGCTTTTAATAAATTTACTCTTGATCTGGATAAAAAGAAAACGTTAGAAAATTTATGAACAATTGGTGAATAAAATATAAAACAAATTACATGTAAATGTAGTCTAGGTTGTAGGACTAATCCAAGAAAGAGTGAAAACAAGAGTTTATGGTCCACTTGCCACAAACTAGCTCACATTCGGACTAAAATATTTCAATAATAATTATTTTCCAGTGGATACTTTAATTCGTATAAATTTTGGATTAAATCAAGAGTAGGGCCGAAGGGGGTTATTGTTCATTAAAATGATCTTCATCATTTCTTGATATATTTCTTTATTTCATTAATTGTGTGGTGGGAAAACCCCCCGAAAATCCTGCTTAAGTTTCTGTGATTATTCTTCAAAGGATACTTTAATTCACATCAATTTTGGATCAAATCGAGTAACCATTTTATAAAAGGTAAAGTAGGGAGGGGGGGGGGGGGGGGTATTTGATCAGATACAACTGATGCACTGAAATCACTTCAACATTTCTTGACTAACATTATAATATATTTCTTAACTTCGATATAAGAAAACACACAATGTTAGGAAGGTGTTCCTACTCCATGTCCCATACATTATATGACAAACCAAGACATTTTTAGCTACAGGAATTAGCCTACTTCATTCATGGATGTTAATTTATTATATCAATTATTATCCATTTTACCACTTGGAGCAATTAATAACCATTCCCACCCCACCCCACTCTCCCAGTTGGCAAATATACACTACAAAAAGTAAAAAAAACAAACCCAATAAACATATATCAGTTAATATTATAAATAATGGGGCCTGAAGATAAAAACCATAATGATAAATAGAGTTTATAAAAATAAAGGCCAACTAAATTATCCCAAAAAATGATGACCGAGTGATGCAAACAATTTGAAACATCTCGGATGCTAACATTAGCATTTGATAATAAAATAAACAAATAGATGACACGCTATTACTTGATTGACGAGTCAGTTGATTATATTTTCTTACTAATCATCTGTATAGGTTGTTTTTTTTTAAAAAAACACAGAGATGCAATTCTTCATTTGTAACATCTACAATATTTTTTTTGTTTACCCCAAAACATGAGAGTAACCTCCCTTTAGGCCTACCGATATTTCGGGTAGTTATTTTCGTAGCAATCAGTCATTCTAGTTTTGCAACTGATAATTTAACACTCTGTTGTTGAATTCCTTTATTATTGTTAATGTGTTTGTTTAATGGTGAGGATGTCAGTATTAATTTTGCACTTAAGTTGTTTTCGCATAATTTATATTCAAAGGGAGGCAACTCCATGTAGGAATAATTTCCAAAAATGGAGTTGTTTCCCTTTAATCGTTTGACTCAAAGTAAAAAATCATGTTCAACTTTTATCGACATTCATCGGATTCCCTAATAACCACTAAAGAGAAAACAAACTCGATTTAGTTTTATTGTGAATAATAAGCATTTTTAAGTATGGTACCCACTTGTTTAGGGTGGCATCTGCTGCTTCGGTCCCATGAAGCCCCACCTTGAGAAATATAATTTGCTTTATTCAAATCAATCAGGATTTAGATCCAATAGCTCTTGTCAAACGGCATTAACTAATATTTCTGATAACATTTATCATGCTATTAATAATAATCTGTATACAGGTATGGTATTTATTGATTTCCGCAAAGCCTTTGATTTAGTAAATCATAATCTTCTACTTCAAAAACTGAAATTATATAATTTATCGTATACTCTTATTAAATTGTTAACTTCCTATTTATATAATAGACAACAATGTACCAGTATTGGACAAACTTATTCTTCCCCTGCTATGATAACTCAAGGTGTTCCCCAAGGTTCAATCCTTGGTCCTTTGTTATTTAATTTATTTATTAATGATCTACCTTTACATTTACATGTTAATAGTTATTTATTTGCTGATGATACTACTGTCTATTCATCGTCTTCTGATGTTACTTCATTAATTACCACACTGCAAAATGAAACTTCTATTATTCAAAATTGGTGTTCCACAAATGACATGGTAATTAATGAAATCAAAACGAAAACAATGATTATTACAACTCCTTCAAGGCGTAAATTACTTTCAACAAAATTTCAAATTCACATAAATAATTCACCTTTAGAAAATGTTTCTACATTTAAACTTTTAGGCATCATTTTTGATGAAAATTTCACTTGGTCTCCTCATGTTGATCATTTATCTAAGCTTCTTCGACAGAAAAATTTTTAATTACGCAAATTAAAACAGTTGCTTCCTACTGAAATACTTAAATTATTCTATTTTGCTCATTTTCAATCTCATATAAATTATTGCTTTACTATTTGGGACTCTTGTTCAATTACATCTATATCTAAACTTGAGAGAGTTCAAAAATTATCCTTTAAATTAATTTACAATAGACCTATCTCTGATCATTCATTTTCATCTAATTATCAATTTTTATCTTTATCTTTAAGTCTTCAAACTATTTATCAAAGACTTTTAATTAACAAATATATTTTTGTTTATAAAATTATCCATAAACTCTGTCCATCATATTTATATAATATCTTTCATTATAACACCACTCCATATCCATCTCTCAATAATAGACTTCGTATCTGTAGACCTAATAATGAAATATTTAAATGTAGCCTACAATATAGAGGCACAGTCCTTTGGAATTCTCTCCCAAATTCACTTAAAAATATTAAAAATCTTCATTTATTTAAGAAAAATATCACTAAACATGTTATTTCTTCTTTTTAATATATCAACTACATATTACTTTTAGTTTTGAAGTGAAAGTTTTTAGCTTATCATATATATTTGAATGTTTTGTGTGTGAGTATTTGTTAATTGTCTAATGTTAATGTCTTTTTCATTTCTTTGTTATAAAGGGCAAAATTGTAAACAGGCTTTAAGCCTAATTTTTCACCTTTGAAAATAAAGATTTTATTATTATTATTATTATACCTCCACAATGCACACCTGGTGTGGGTTGTCTAATCTTCTTTCACTCGAACTGTTTGCAATTTATATTTAAATTCCTGTAATGGCAGGTACCGTGTGTATTGTCTTGATATTCAGGTCAAATTGTTGTTTTTATGCTGTAATAAAAGGATAGGACTCGATGGAATGTCCGTTACTGATTTTCCTGTTTGTTGGGCAGTTTTGGCTACATTATTTTCTTTTATTACAATACTAAATCCTGACGACTGTTTTCTTGCTTTAATGAGAAAATAAAGTGTCAACCAATATTAAAAATAGGGCTATTGGTTATTAATAGCAGACATAGCAGGTTGGGCAAATTTGTTTTCTCTCCTACATTCATCAAACAAACATACAAAGCATTGCCTCCGTTCAAATCCATAAACCAAAAGGCCTACATGTATGCACCTAAATGAGATAGAAAAAGAGAAATGATGTTTAATGTCCACTAGACACAAACCAGGCCATTTCACGGCTAACACATGGCTCAATTTTATTTCAATAATTCGCTTGAGGTAGCTGGAGACCCAGAGAAAACCATCAAGGTTGGACAGACGACACTACATGTGTACATGTACAACCGTGGTATCAAACCACACCAGTCGACTCAATGAGCAGAAATAATGTCTCGTATTGATTTTATAAAATTCTAGTGTAATGCCCTAGACGCCTTCACCCCGGACCCCCCTCTGCTCAAATTCCTGAACACGCCCCTGCATGATAAACATTATTTCACTAAAGAAAATCCACTTTCACAGTACCTATGTTATTTTATTACAAAACTTTTAAGTCATAAAATACAACAATATTAACAACAACCATAAAATGGATGATAAAAGCAGCCATAAGATTCATTATGACATCATTCAATAATAATTTTACCCTGAACATATTATTATGTGTAAGAAACAAACTTTAAACAGGGAAACATAAATATCTAGATTAGTTCAATAATATTCTAACAAATATAAAATCCTGTTGCAGTTTCTTTTATGACGACAAAATGTAACTCAATTTTTCTAAAACCATGTTGAATTACTCTTAATGATGCTAATTATTTTGATTCATCTAAGATCCCAAGTTCGTTTCGGTCAGAAGTGTTTAATAATAATAATAATAATCGTGTCATTTTACAAGGGTAGCAAATTAGGCCTAAGGCCTTTTTCCAATTTGGCCCTTGGCACAGATCGTGCGAATGATTTCGATCATTACTGCAGGAAGAAACCGAAGAACTCGGGGGAAACCTGCCTGATCGGACGGGAGATCGAATATCCCTCTCACTTACAACGATAAAGTTCATGCCCTGAGCTGGGATTGAACCCTCGTTGCATTGGTGAGAAGCCGCCTCTCTATTCTCACATGTTGCTCTTTAGTTGTATTCAGATCTAGACTAAAAACATACTTTTTCACAAAAGCATTCACCACGTGACAGGGTGACTCATTTTTTAGACTGCGCTTTGAGCAAGCTTAGTCATGGAAACAGCGCATTATGAATATATTATTATTATTATTATGTTAAATCCAAGCAGCATGTATTTAACCATAAGGCCATTCAAATGAATATTCTGGTATTTATGTTTCTTTAAAGTAATCTGGCAACCATTTAGAATCCATCTTGAACCCAAGCAGAATATCTTTAACCATAACCATAGCAACAACAGTTGCTCATCATGGTTTCTTCTTACTACTCTCTTCAACAAATAATTGGAGCTGTAAAAAAAACAAAACAATTAAAGTCAAACATGAGAAAAGAGCAGACTTATTAAGATTTATTAAGTTTGTAGATGACCCAATCTGATTAAAATACAGATCTATATTTCGTTTTGTTTAGTTTTATACCTCCGATGGCCACCACTTCTCGAAGATCTGACCAGTTGTAGTGGGAGGTTGTGTCAAGGGTCATTTAAGCGGTGTTTGACCCTATGACATCAGACTTTGATTAACCAATCAACGTCTATGTTCCCACAGTTCTTCGCATAGCTGGCCAACCCAAGAACCCGCTCTAGTAACAGACCGTACCATTGGCTAAACCCTTATGTCATCAAGAACATGGATTATATAAAAACTTTTCCAGAACCTTGTAGTAAAACGAAGTTTTGAACTATAAAAACCGAAACAAAATAGGATCTGTGTTTTAATCAGATTGTAGGTGATCATAATGGTGGATGTATTTTTTTTATAAATAATAACACTATTTTAACTTGTGGAATATTATATATTGATACATATATGTATTTTTGAAAATAATTTACCTTAAAATAGTCTGATTTCATGGTTTTCAAGGGCACTATTTTTGGATCCTCTAATAAAGTTTGTCTTTCATCAGCTTCCACCCAAGGAAAATTCTTGAAAATAATTTGAAAATATAAATGTAACCAAAAGGCAATGTTTAAATTTAAAGTCATTGATTGTCATTGGCATTTTTTAGACATTATCTACAATATTTTCGCTTGCTCGTGAACCAGGAGAAAACATACTAGGATAAACTGCCGACCCTACTCCTTGTCACGTAAAACCGGAGAATCGAAACCCTGCCAGATGACTCAATGACAGACCTTATAATAACAGTGCATACATGCTAACCATTGGCCATAGAGAGAGAGAGAGAGAGAGAGAGAGAAAATGGGTTTAATGCCCACCCGACACAAACTAGGTCATTTCAGGACTAAAATATGGTTCAATTTTATTTTAATAATTCGCTTGCACGTAGGGGTCTTTAGCAGTAGGAGGGACCCGGTGGAAACCCACGAGACTGGACAGGCAACCCTACTCCTTGTCACCTACAACCGAGGAATCGAAACCACAGCAGTTGACTCTTTGACAGACCTTACAGCGCTTTCGTGCTAACCATTCAGCCATCGAACCCCCTCGAAAAAGATATATAGGACTGTCACCGTGACTCTTGGAAATGGTATGATTCCCGTGTGTAATTTTGACAAGTATTTTTTTATTCTAATTAAATATTTACCTGTACAACATTTTTCTCTTCTATTTTACCAGCAGCAGATTCTCGTGTGTGTATATGAACAGACCAGGTACAATCTTTAATAGAAAAATAAAAAGTTAACTCTTTCCAATTGAACTGTAACACTTAGGCATTATGCTATCGCAGGTCTTTCTGTAGGGTGGTTGAATGGTTAATGCATGTTCAAGTGAAATAAAAATCTAATTGTAAGGATTGGAGCCCCCCCCCCCCCAGGTCCTGTGTATAGCTTACCACTGGAGGCAGAAGAAAGATCCTCTGACAAATAGAGAGGGAAATTGGTTAAACGTTGACTAGACACAAACTACATGAATGTCATTTCGGGACTAACATATGGTTCTATTCTATATCAATTACTTGTTTGCGTGTAAGGGGTCTTTTAGCAGTGGGAGGAAACCGGATAAAGCGGAGATTGGACAGAAGACCCTACTCCTTGTCATGTTCAGATGGGGAATCGAAACCAGGCCACAGAACTCAATGACAGACCGTGTGATTTCACATGCACACATTAAGCCACTAGACCACCCAATACCCCCCCAACCCCAAACCCCTTGACAAATAGAAATAGAAATATGCTTAAGATTTATAAAAATAAAATATTTTTACCTTCAGGTAGGGACTGTAACATGGCATCACAAACTGTTAATTTTAGTAAGAAAGATCTTAACGAACCTTCCATTTCAAATAAATACTGGTCACTAGAATTAAATAAAGTATTATATAGTTTTAATTATAACAATTTTTAAGTTTAAAAGTAGCTATTTATTTATCGAAAAATAAAATGTTTTGGTCACAGAGAAGAATACACTACTCATAATTTTGCTTGTATTGTAAAATTATTAAAAAATTGTATTTCTCATCGAATAAGTATATTTTTAGAAAATTAAACGAAGTAGCATGCAAATATCACCCAATATATGATTTGTAATTAATAATTTGGAACAATAGTAAAATTGCGATATGATGGAGACATTAATGAAATGGGGTTTAACGTCCTACTCCAGGGATGTCACTAACTTTTCAAGTAACAGGAAATTTTGGTAAAGTAAGCGGCAGCAAATTTTAAGAGTCGCATATCCAAATCTACAAACAAACCAACCCGTTGCGATTGCGTTATGGCTCATGATCCCACAGGCGCCGTACGAATGAAAAGGAGTTTTTTTTTCAGAAGTTAGGCCTAAAATAAACTTGTGGTGCATGCTGAACATTTCTATTTCAGATTGTTAAATACCTACATGGGAGATGACTTTAATAGATAACCTTTTTTTTTAATATCCTATATTTGTTAATAATATTTATATTATATCAAAAATAAAAGTAAGACAAGCATGTACAGCAATGTAGAAAAGGCTAGGTTATTACACTAAAACTATTTCAAAATCGTTCTTGTCGGACACATATATATATTTACCGAAAATAAAGGGGCTTCAATTTTATCGTCATTTAAGAAGACGGATTCCGACTATAATAAAAAAAAAACCTGTCAACAAAATATCATATGTAATACAAATAGATGCCCGTCGCTATTTTTCAAAATTAATTCCTCTACGGTATTCAAATTTGCGTCTGCAATAATATTCCTACAAAATAAGAAAACGTGCCCACCCGTATATCTACGCCAAAGCATTCCTCTCAAATTTCGTGTCTTGGTTTAAATGACAGAACACGAAGGCAATACGTCAGTGCTGCGAATAGTTCGTGATGTCAAAAGATTGTTTGTCTTCTTTATAAAATAGTAATTTAGATTTCCATCGGGGAACCATCGACGCCGGTAGGAATGCAGCCATGCTCACCATGTTATTGTTATTTGCTCACGTGACACCTTTTTTCCCGCCAAGATGAAACCTCCTAGATAGGCATTTTGCAATGCGAGCGGCTCGTTGGAAGTGCCAGTTTAGCCGTGTTTCTAGTTTGTTAAAAGGAGAATAATTAAACTGGTGTGTTATATCTGATAACAGTGCGTACATCGAAGGGAATCTTTCGTATGATAACAGCCGATGGAGTATTTTGTTGTCCAGTGAATCGAAAAGGATTAAAATATTGGGTGTCGTTTGGGAACGCGTGCTCTCTTCCTACACAGTACGAGAAGGGAAATGGTTCTAGCTAAAAACAAAGTTTATGTTGACATTAAGAATGAATGAAGAATACAAATTTCGCGAAATAGCCATGTAGCTGGGCAATCGGACGTACATCTTGGCGTTTCGAAATTAAATTAGTTTTATTTTATTAAAATTAAATTACTGATTTTTTTTAGCTGAAAAGTAGCCGGAAATTGAGCTAATGTAAACGGCGAAATTTGCCGGTTGCCGGCTTCTAATGACATCGCTGTCCTACTCCAAACTGGGCTAATAAAGATGGCCACCCGCCATACAGTGTACTATGAGAGAAATTTCGCCCGAATATCGAATTTCAAATGTCAATGGATATTTTATGTGCACGTCAATGTGTACACATGGCCTCAGTATTTCATCCCATCCAAACAACAAGAAAGCGGTCCTTGCCAGGCCCTTTGTCCTGCATCACTAACAAGGGAGCAATTTATGACCGAGATTAGAGATTTTATGATATGTACCTTGTGTTACTGCCAACTGATGAGGTAGCTATTTCAAATACAAATCTTTCTATAGGTTTATGATGACATGTTAATATAACTACAACTATCTTTTCTATCTCTCCTTCTTCTAATAAAACTTTTATACTCTCTACAATATTACAGATATACGATGTTACATCAGGATGGAGACACATCTGAAATTAAACAGCAGTTTGTAATACAAAGTACAAATGGTAGTTAAGGCTGCTAATTGTATTTGCATTTTTCGGACATCTAATTTTTCACAACTCTAAAATTTACTAAAATTGAATATTTTTAAAATTAATAAAACAAAATATCACCAGTACATAATCTCCCAGGTTGGATTCATTCAGATACAACAGCGGTCCATCAAGGGGATGGGGATTTGATGCAGAATGGTTGTATCGTCAGGTCTGTCATTGAGTCAACTGGCGTGATTTTGATTCCCCAGTTTTCTGTGATAAGAAGTAGGGTCGCCTGTCCAATCTAGTGGGTTTTCTCCAGGTCCTCCGGTTTCCCACACGACTAAGGACCACTATGTGCAGACAAATTATTGAAATAAAATTGAACCATATGTTAGTCCTAAAATGACCTAGCCTGTGTTGAGGGGATGTTAAACCCCATTTCTCTCCGTCTTCATGAAAACATTTTCAGGTGTGACTGAATAATTTGTTTTGTGCTTAGGGGTCTTAAGCTATGGGAGGAAGCTAGAGAAAACCCACAAAATTGGACATACGACCATACTCCTTATCACGTACTAGCGATGAATTAAAACCACACCATTTGACTCATGATAGATCTTACCATCTAATGTGCATGCGATAAACAATTCAGCTACCCAACCTCCTGATAGATAATTATTGGCGAGAATTCTCAAGAAAATGTTTTATTTATAATACCTGTACAGGGACATTGTATTTCTTTCTTCTTTGAAACACACCCTGTGGATACAGTCCTCTATTATATAAAATACTGTGTATGGCAACCTCCACAAATTCACTCAAAATATCAGCGGATACTAAAAAAAACAAAACCAGCGGCTGCCAGGCAGGATACGCCCACATACAAGAGTTGGATAGAGAACAAGCTAAAAAGAAAGTTTTTTTCCTACAATCAAGGACAATAACTCATGAAGTTACAAATCGATATGCGCATATATCGAATGGAACCAAGATCTTTCAATGGGTTATGAAAATGCATTTCAAGGTACTTCAAAATCGGATTAAAATTATGACCTCTACAGGGTTCACAACCTTGATAAACCATATTTTTACACTATATTCACATACAAGTGGCGGCCATTTTGTCCGGCGGTTTTGGTCCAATTTCACAAAATTCAAACTCAACCTTCATTACAATGTAACGATGATATAATCAAATGTTTTTTAAATCGGATAAAAATGGTGATTTTTTCGTAAAATCAGGGGTCATACTTCAGGAAGTTATGATCTGATGTGCGCAAATATTGAAAGGAGCCAAGATCTTTGGGTTATAAACATTCATTCGAACTTTCATCAAAATCGTTTCAAAATTGTGACATCTACAGTGTTCACAAGCTAAACGAGAGATGGATAGAGAACAATGTAAACCGAAAGTGATTTTCCTACAATCAAAGGCTATAATTCATTAAATTATAATTTGATATGCGCAAATATCGAAAAGAATCAAGACCTTTAGGTTATAAACATGCATTTCAAGTTTTTCAACAAAATCGAATCAAAATTGTGACCTATACTGGGTCCACAAAATTGATATACCATATTTTAACACTATTAGCGTACAAACGGTGGCCATTTTGTCTGGCAATAAAATTATGGTCCGATTTCCCTGAAATTCAAACAACCTTCCGTTTGGTGTAACGGTGATAGAGTCAAGCATTTTTTTAAATCGGATAATAATCGTGGCCTCCAGAGGGACCATAGGCGATTTTTCGGACAATCAGGGGCCATAATTCAGGAAGTTATGATCTGATATGTGCAAATAACGAAAGGAACCAAAATCTTTGGGTTATAACCATGCATTTCAAGTTTCATCAAAATTGTGACCTATACTGGGTCCACAACCTTGATATACCATTTTATAACAGTATTCGCGTACACGCGGCGGCCATTTTGTTCCGAATTTTTCCGTAATTGGAATTAAGCCTTACTTAGGGTGTAACGGTGATATAATCAAACGATTTTTTAAATCGGATAATAATTGTGACCTCCAGAGGTACCACGAGCTAAAATAGGTGACTTTTCGGACAATCAGGGGCCATAATTCAGGAAATTACAATCCGATAGGCGCAAATATCGAAAGGAACCAAGATCTTTAGGTTATAACCATGCATTTTAAGTTTCATTAAAATCGAATTAAAATTGTGACCTCTACAGGGTCCACAACCTTGATATACCATTTTTTAACCGTATTCGCGTACGAATGGCGGCCATTTTGTATGGCAATTTTTCCGAAATTCGAACTCAACCTTCCTTAGGGTGTAACGGTGATATAATCAAACGATTTTTTAAATCAGATAATTATTGTAACCTCCAGAGGGACCACAAGCTAAACCAAGGTGATTTTGCGTATAATCAGGGGACATAATTCAAGAAGTTACGATCCGATATGCGCAAATATCGAAAGGAACCAAGATCTTTGGGTTATAACCATGCATTTCAAGTTTCATCAAAATCGAATTAAAATTGTGATCTCTACAGGGTCCACAACCGTGATATACCATTTTTTAACAGTATTCGCTTACGAACGGCGGCCATTTTGTATGGTAATTTTGGTCCGATTTTTCCGAAATTTGAACTCAACCTTCCTTAGGGTGTAACGGTGATATAATCAAACAATTTTTTAAATCGGATAATAATTGTGACCTCCAGAGGTACCACGAGCTAAAATAGGTGACTTTTCGGACAATCAGGGGCCATAATTCAGGAAATTACATTTCGATAGGCGCAAATATCGAAAGGAACCAAGATCTTTGGGTTATAAACATGCATGTTAAGTTTCATTAAAATCGGTTCAAAATTGTGACCTCTTTAGGGTCCACAAGCTAAAAACGTGATTTTTCGTACAATCAGGGGCCATAATCCATGAAGTTTTGATCCGATACATGCCAATATCGAAAGCAGCCGAGATCTTTTGGGGATAAACCTATATTTCAAGTTTCGTTAAAATCCGACAAGAATTGTGACCTGTAGAGAGTCCACAAACAATTGTGGACGGACGTCCGGACGGACAGGGGCGACGACATAATACGTCCACATGATGTGGGCGTATAAAAAGTCATAAAATCTGAAATAATTCAGGAATAGAATATAAAGAAAATAAATAGCAGCTGAATCAATTAGCGATAGTGTGCACGTACATGTACAAGAGGAGAATCAAAACAAAACCAATTGACTCAATGATAGACCTTCTGGTTTAACTTGTACATGTTAACCATTAGGCCACATAACCCCCTTGTATAGACAAACCTTCGAACTGGGAAGTGAATTCTTCTAGCAAAATCCTTATATGATTTTTGTTGATAGTGCACAGTATAATTGACTATAATGGCAAGAATACAACTGATATCTGAGATCCTACTTATACTCCCGCTTGGCGCCCAGGTCCAATCCGGGTCTTGCTGAGAATGTACCTTCGAATTTTTTGGCTTGGGTTCCCCCATGTCAGTCGTGCAGGACAGCCTCTAGTTTTTTTGATGACAAAAAAAAACTAAGGTCCTGTGTATACTTGACTTGTAAATAAAAAACCCCATTAAAAGTTGAAATTCGAAACAGAAGTAGGTCATAGCGCCATCGTCTGAGCAAAATATTTCTCATGGCACACAGCTGTATGGTGTATGCCTGTCTTCATTAGCTCATTCTTCCCCTTTAACTTTACCTTGATATTTGTTGATAACATCCATCACAACACAAATCAAACACAGCACCAAAGTTTCTCTGTAAAATAGTAGAATAAAATGTTAATACTAACAGTATTTTGGCTTACTTTTACAATAATATCATTGGTCAAATTGTTTTCACAGGCATCTGAGGGTATTAATAAGTCGCCTATTGGAAACACCTTTAACTTAACGTTTGCGACATTGGATTGAAAGCATATAGGTAACATATATATGCCAACATGCTGCTTTAAGAAAGAAGGCAAAGGGCCATTTTGGATGCAAAATTAAGCTCAAAATCTCTGTTTACATATAGAAGGGATACTTGATTGAACCTTGATAGGGGGAATTCGCAACAACACATGCGTCAACTACATAATAATTTATATATCTTCACAAACCATGACAGTTGAAACCTATTAATTCGTGCCCCGTATTCGTTGTGATTAATTACGTCACGATTCTATTCACACCACCTCTGGCTGTTGTCTAGACTGACAGAATTGCAACAGGACTCAATTCTGTGTTAGTATGAAAATAAGGCTTTTCTCCATCTCGGTTCCATGATTCTTCTTTGATCGCCAAAAGAAAACATTTCCTGACACAACCGACACAAATTTATAATAATTCAACACTATTTTCATGTAGAATTCGACGCTAGAAAAGGATAAACAAAATCGTTCAAATCTGGCCGCCATGTTTGTTTACTGACGTCAGAGCAGACCGGTCTTTTTCTAACATCGAATTCTACACGAAAATAGTGTTGGATTATTATAAATTTGTCTCGGTTGTGTCAGGAAATGATTTCTTTTGGTGATCAAAAAAGTTTCACGGTGCAAATTAGACGGTAAGGATCTAAAATAGCCTTAGAACCGAGATGGGGTAAAGCTTTATTTTCATATACTAGTTGATAATAAGGCCCGTGAGGAACTGTTAGCGAGACATCGTTCGCTCAGAGACAGTTCCTAAAGGAACTATTCATTTAGCCAACTCACAGTCTGGCATTCGGTATAGTGCACTCGGCTGTGTAAGCATGGGCAACTGACAATGAGTATGATACTCTTCTTGACATCAGTCACTAACTGACACTAAACAGTATTTATTTATACGTGTTCCTCACAACAATCGACAATCTGAATCTGTGTCAGTCACAGTGTCGGTGATCTGAAACGAATTATACTACTACGTAATAAAATGACACAATAGTTACCTCCACCTGATGTCTCTGCAGCCTCCTAGACTTGGCTGGCTACTCAGCAACTTCACATTGTTCTTCAAAGACAATTCTATTAAGGACTAAATCAACAAAATAGCCTACTGTTTATTTGTTCATGTTTCTTGTTTGTCAAATTAAGAAATTTTGCCGCGGTAATAGAGTTATACCCCTTTAATTAGACACTAGCCTCGATTACCAAGATCATCAATTTTTTTAATACCCAAAAAGAGTCAACATTCTATTGCCATTGGCGTCAGCCCTAGCTATAATTGGAACCATTTGACTTATTTTCTGGCTTTTATGATAAATATATTAATTATTGTCATCGAAGTCTGAATATCCCCATTGTCTCCGAGTCATCCGAAATTACTTTGCAGCGGAACAGAGTTAGCTTGGGATTTTATTTTCTGTGCCCTTTTTACACGTTACAATACATTGCTACCTAGCTGTCCCCTAATTTACCCTATAATAGGCCTATGCATTATTTTGTGTATGAAAAAAAAAAACCCGGAACGGTTTATTCATCTTTTATAAACCTAGCTCGTTGAAAATTTATTCAGTCGACGGCTCTCGTACTAACCTTTTGTTTTAATTTTTACTTACGGGTCATGGACGCTGTTTTTGGTGGTGCTGGTAGCTGAAATGTCTTTGGCGGTCTTCAGCCGTGAAAAAAACCGCACACACCCTTTTCCAATCCCTTCTTCTTGTAACTTGATTGGGTGGTTGGTGTGTGTGTGTGTTTCGAATAAATTTAAATACATAAAGTTCGTAAAATAATACATACCCGTAGCGCCGCCGTCTAGGCAAAATTCCCTCATTTGCCCAGTTGGTGAAGGACGTAAAAGTCCACTTCATTCAATTTCATGTTTTTCAAGTGGGGGTCAACAAAACATAACAGTTATCGAAAATTTTTATTAATGATTGGCTGTTTATAACAACACAAGCATCCCTTTGGTAGACAGCAAGGTAACAAAATGCTAACATGACGCAAGTTTTGGGGGCATTTATTCACAGATGTCATTCTTTTCTGCAAAATTGTTTGCCAATCGTCTTCGCCTTAGCTGCAGCCCACTTCTACGATAGCTAACGTACCAGTGGGCAGGCAGAAAGGCCAAGAGATAGGCCTAGTTGGACAAAGAATATCGCACCTGCGAATAAATGCTTCAAAAACCCACGATTACAATTTACAGTACAAACAAGTGAATGACAAATTTAACTTAAAATCCATAAATATTTACAGGGTAAAAAATTCAAATTCTACACCACAAATGTAGGTTTAATTAAATTATATTTAGACTATGGATGCTAACCCGAAACTGTAAATATGTACAAAGTCATTTTATTATTTTTAATTTTTTTTATTTGTTGATTATCCAGAGCTATCTTTTAAAGGCCCAATAAAACTCTTGTTGTAACTGAATAATATGTCCTAATCATTATTCTGGTCAACAAATTGTACCATTTCACAATTTACTAATTAATTGGTGGTACAAATTTCATCTTAACACACCTAAGTTAAAAAAAATTGAAAAATTTGAAAGGCCCTACGTAAACACTTTCAAATGTAACTTTGATTTAAACATATTTTCGAACCCTCTGGACAAGTAAAATATGATTAAATTTTACACAACAGGTAGGACACGTTTAAAAACATCTAGAAGTTAGAATAAGGCTATTTTTGTTTTATGGAGCTGTCAAGCCAGCAAGAGTGTTATTGTCCCTTTAATGAATTAGTTATACCACGTCTGTGTATAATCTTACCACGGGAGAGAGCTAAATATATAAATCACAAATATAGATTCATTTTAATTATATCAAGGCTATGAATGTTTGTTGTTTTTTTTCAGGTCCATTTTCATGAATTATGTTAGTTATGGACCTTTTTGTTAAAAATCTTCGTCTTACAAGGGAGGGGTTATATAGATCACAGTTGCCTGAGAATAAAATATTGTTAAAACAAAACAATACATACAAGCGTTTTGGTGCCACGAGGGAGTAACGCGTTGCGTGACAACCAATTTCGGCCGACTTTTGTGTACTGCTAGCCCCATTATATCAGCAAGTTTGACAAACAAATCGCTGACATATGTAGCGTTTACAGGGCTGGTTTAGATGGCAGGGACAGTAACCCCGAATTTAGATTGTGTCCACTCGAGACAATCTAGGTCATTTCCGGAATAACACATGATTTAATTTTTATGTCAATAATTCGCTGGCGGGCATAGTGGTCTTTAGCAGTGGAAGTAAACCAGAGGACCCGGAGAAACCCTACAAGGTTGAACAGACCACCCACTCATTGTCACGTAAAACCGGAGAATCGAAACTACGCCAGTTGAATCAATGACAGACCGTATGATACAGCGCACACGTGCTAACTATTTGGCCACCCTGGACCACCCAACCCCCCGCAGTTATACAGGGTTCTTGCTCTGGAACTAGACGAGCAAGAACAACAAGAAGTTGGAACAAAAACAATCTCAAAATCTCTGAGCTGTATAGTGTTTGCGAGAAATTCGGACGGACGTGACATAAATACGTAAATAAAGATATTATGTTAACTATCATAGAGATTAGTTTATAACAACTGTTACTAACAACTAAAAGGTGAAACGCATTATTACAAACAGAAACTAATTAATAACCTTTTAGTCAAGTTTGAATATAACATTGCTTATAATAAATTGTGTAATAAATTATATAATTATGTATATAATTATAGTTGTGCATCGCAATAAAGTTCGTCGACTGAGTAATGTTATAATCCATTGACATAATTTATATCGTTAACAGTAGATCAACATTATGCAAAAGAAACAGTTGACCATAAAATATTCTACACTGAAAAAACTCTTGTGTTTAAAACACTCTTGTGTTTAAAACACTCTCGTGTTTTAGGGTAATTTTGTAGCAACAGCCTTTGAAAATCCCAATACTTTAATTAAATTATCCAAACATCAAATTTTTCCTTATTTCTAATTATCACAATAACGAAGGTATCTGCGTACGATAATGGATGTCAACATCTCTATTTTCTCCAAGATATTCACTAAGTCCCCCCCCCACTCACACGACACGCCCCATCTCACTCACACACCACGCCCCATCTCACTCACACACCACGCCCAATCTCACTCACCACACTCGAGTAACAAAACACCACACAAGATAGTTGTTATTATTTGTACTCCCGAGAAAAGAGGCGCCAGAATCCCTAGGCAAAATATTCCACAACAGCCGGTGGAATACAAAGATCAAGAAAGGGTCGAGTCCCAAGAGCTTGCCGGCTTTCCAATCCGGGGGATCACGGTGGCTAAGTGGATAAGGCACTGTTTTGCTAGCCTGGAGGTTGAGTGTTCGATCCCTGCATTGGCCGAGAATGTTCATCTCGATTTTCCGACGTGATTTCCCCTTGTCAGTGATGCAGAAGGAGGGCCTGACAAGGACAGCTGCCTAGTCGTTCGGATGGGACGAAAAACCGAGGTCCTGTGTACACATTGGAGTGCACGTAAAAGATCCCTTGGCAGTTGGAAATCGATATAAGAGTAGGCCTTAGCGCCGCTGCCCGGGCAAAATTACCCCCATAGTACACTGTATGGCGTATGCCCGTCTTCAATTAGCTCAGGTTAAGTCCATAACAGTAGGACGTTAAACCCCATTTCATTCATTCTTTCCAATCCGTAACGTTCTCGCTCAGGAAAGCAAAAAAGAAGAGGCTAGTTCCAAATGAGTAGGTTGGAACCAAGAAAAGAGATAAATGGCAATGGGAAACAGACCTTATTTAATAAAAAGATTTTAAAAATCTACGCGGCTTTGTGGGATTATGAAAGAAGATGAAGTTAAATGATGGTGGAAAACAAAACGTATTCCTGATATTATTTTGTTTTTAAACAAAACGACCCGAAACAAATCTAGGCAGTCTTTGTCGGGGATCTTTCTCTTTGGGCGAGGAGGAGGAGGAGGAGGAGGAGGCAAGGGAGTTGAACCAAGAGTCTTCACCTGGACATAAACAATAATAAGACGAAATGATGACGAGAAAAAAAGAGACGAAAATATTAGACTGGTTCCAAAGGTTTTCCACGCTTTCACCAGGGCACAAACTCTGGAAGCATGTAAAAAGAAAACCGATAATGGAGGAGGCTGAGCAGGGATTTGATCCAGAATTACGCACCATAATAGGACTAAAGGAAATGAGGCAAATAAAGAAAGTAATAAATTTTGTTTTTAAACTTCTACTGTTATTATTATTATTTTTTAAGAAAAAGAAAAGGGGATGCAAAATATTTCCCCCAGACGACGCGGGGATACATATCTGGACTATAATAATAGGACTAAAGAAAATGAGGCAAAAAAAAGAAAGTTATATTATTATTTTTTCAAGTTCCGGTTATTAATATTTTTTTTTTTTTTAAGAAAAAGAAAATGAGGTGCTAAATATTTCCCAGGGAAAAAAAGAAAGTTATAATATTATTTTTTCAAGTTCCGGTTATTAATATTTTATTATTTTTTTTAAGAAAAAGAAAATAAGATGAAAACAATTCCCCTCAGCCGACTCTGGGATACAAATCTGGACTATAATAAGAAAATGCGGCAAGAAAAAAAAAAGTTATATTATTATTTTTTTCAAGTTCCGGTTATTAATATTTTATTATTTTTTTTAAGAAAAAGAAAAAGATATGCGAATGGCTGGGATACAAATCTGGAATACTCTTTATCTAGAGGAAGGGGTAAAGAGGGGGTTAAGTCCCAAGCTTTTTCCCGGCTTTTTAAGTTGGAACTTTCTTTATCAGAGGAGAGCAGACAAAAGGAGGCTGGTCCCAAGGTTTTTCCAACATTCGCCAGGGTTCAAATTCTTGAACTAGTAAAGGAAAATGGCCTGGATCCAGAGTAACAGACCATCATACAACTAAAGATAATGAGAAAAAAAGGAAAGTTATTATTATTTTTTTAAGGTTCGGTTATTATTATTTATTTTTTTATGTAAAGAAAGCAGGTTCTTAATATTCGCCCACCTGTCGCTTGGATACAATCTAAAATATTCTTTGTCTAGGGGTAAGGAGGGGGATACGTCCCTCGATCTCTGCAGCTTTCAAATCCAGAAATGCCTTGCTAAGGTGAGAACAGGCAAGAGAGGGCTGGTTCCAAAGTTTCCCCCGGCTTTTGCCAGGGTACAAACTCTGGAACCTTTGAAAAAGAAAAATGATAATGGAGTATGATGAGAAGGGGTTGGAACCAGAGTTAAGGACCATAATATGACTTAAGATAATGAGAAAAAAAGGAAAGTTATTATTATTTTTTTAAGATTCGGTTATTATTATTATTTTTTTACGAAAAAGAAACGAAACAGACGTAAAATATTCCACAGCAGACGCTGGAATACTAAGGTCAAAAGGGGACTGATTCCCAAGAGCTTGCCAGTTTCAAATTCGAAACGATCTTGCTCCAAAAAGCGAAAAAGAGGTGACCATTTCCAAAAGAGGAGACTGGAACCAAGCAAAGAGATAAATGATACTTAACAAAAAGATTCACAAGATCTACTCGTTTTTTCCCCCGAAAAAAGATTCAAAAGATCTACTCGTTTTTTCCCCGAAAATCACATCTGAAAACACTCTGTATAGAGTAAGAGGAGAAAGGGTTGAATCCGGCTCCTTCGCCTGGACTTACTTTTATAGGACGAATGATAATTAGAAAAAAGAAAGATGTTATTATTGTTTATACGGTTTTATCCTTGTTATTATTTTTTCTTTATTGTTTCGGACCCTTGAGAGAGATTTAACACTTCAATACTAGGCCTACCTAAGATGTGGAGCGCCCTGCGAGTATAAATAAGGAAGTTGTACAAAAATGAGTGAATATCTGGGAGAAAATGATATTAGTCAACTGGAAATTATCGAAGGAATCCAACATAATAACTTCGTTCTTGTGACAAACTAATAAAGTATTAATGATAATAAAAATAGAATACGGAAGAGGAAACAAGAATAACCCACAGTGAAACAAGAATTGTAAAAGAATTGAAGTCCCTAGGAATATATTCGACGGACATATAGATGTACAGACGATTCTAATTACGTGCTATTATATTCAAACTTGATACATTGTTATACTGATAATTGAATCTAAAATAACAGACTAAGTCACAAATACTTAAGACTGAAATATTTTAAGAATTCGTCATTTTCAAAGGCTGAGAAATGAATCCATAGTAACCATTTTATTTTTTAACTAATGAAAAGGCAGTATTCTTAAACTATTTCTCGAATAAGAACCCATTTATGTATACGTATGCGGACGAAATATTATGTTTAAAATGTTACATGTATAATAATGTAGAATATATCATATTAAGCAAATAATCGAACACTAAGCTTGAACTTTTAAGATCTTGCGGCGGTCGCTTAATATGAAATGATTTTTTATTTGTTATATAGGATGTGCTCAAATTAAATTGCATACATAATCTGAAAAAGATATACACCAATATAACGATTCTTTAAAAAATAAGCCAAAATGGGTGAAAATTGATTTGATCTAAAGAAAGGCAGGTTTTCGATAATTGGCTAAGTTCTAATACCTCTGTAATACACACAACAGTGTGTTGTTATCTAGCTTCAACTAGAATATATATTTTTAACCTTTTCAAAAAACATTTTAAACAAATCTGCCTACTGCAGACCTTTCTTCAGGACTTAGTAACGTGACAAGACCATAATCAATTCTCGGTGCCATCGAATGGCTCCGATTTTAAAGTAGATTTAATGATTTAATTTAAATATGGAGAAGTAAGGGTAAGCCTCGAAACCAGCGCTGTGGTTACGATAATAAACAATCAATGGACACGTCTTGTTAAAACTACAAACACTGATAACTTTCCTCATAATAAAGTGTTTTGAATGAATTTTTCAATATATATTCATTTTGGATTATCTATTTTTGAACTATTACAGCAAGAACGGCCAGTTCTTTATCTAAATCATATATAATGTATCTTTTAAAAATTTTATAATTTTTTTTATTATAAAACACTTTAAAACTCTAGATGTACATGCACATTTAAATTATTATCTCCTCACAAAAAGTAAATATTTATTATCTAATCCTTTCATAAAATGTTTTTAAAATCTAAATATGTATAATTCAGCTATTTGTGGATTACATTCATCAGGAGATGTTACAAACACCCTTAAGTAATTATCAAGCTTCATTTAACGTTTTAAAAATCTTTAAGTTAAAGATGCATCATGTAATACCTATATCAGCCTATCATAGACCTTTCTTTGGGGCTTAGCTGTTGTTTGAATTATCGATTAGCCATTTACTAACTTGCCAAGATCATAACCAACTCTCAATGTCATCGGAGGCTCTAGATTCTCAACAGATTTAATTTTAAAAATGGATAATCGAGACTTCGTTTACCATCGTAAAAACGGTAGCAATGACAATCGAGATTCAGCTATTCTTCAAACACAGAATGAAGTAATTGGACTGAAATTTTCAAGACATTCCATTTTTATTATTAAGTTTTTAATTATTATAGCGAGAACGGTCTTATCTTTATCTAAATCTTACATAATGCATCTTTAATATCTAGCATCGAGTGAAATATGTAGTCTTTATCCATTCATGAAACGTAATATTACTAATGTAGTTAAAATACTGAGCTTGGCTGAACAATAACTATTTATCGGTGATATGTAGAAATACCAGGAAACGATTCTTCTTTAACATCATTGCACTATGAACTTGAGGCATATATTATACTAAGCAGCAAATTAAACCTCAGGTTGATGTGAACACATCTTCAATTTTGTCTGAGCAGTAAGACTCCTTCCCAAACACAGAATCGACCTGAACCAGAGAGTGGGTCCTGTGGTGTTCCAAAATCTTAGTCCAGAGAGAAGAGGCGGCACCACAGCAGTGCGCTACATCAATCAAGCTCCCAGACTTCTCGCTATACCACATTTCGAAACAACGTTTCCCAGCATGACAACGCCCGTGACCACACCACCAGAGTAACTCGGGACTTTCTATAGCAGAACGCTGTCAACGTTTTCCGGCATTACAACACCCGTGCCCACACCACCAGGTTTACTCGGGACTTTCTACAACAGAACGGTGTCAACGTTCTCCAGCATTACAACACCCGTGACCACACCACCAGAGTAACTCGGGACTTTCTACAGCAGAATGGTGTCAACGTTTTTCAGCATGACAAGTCCCGTACCAACACCACCAGAGTAACTCGGGACTTTCTACAGCAGAACGGCGTCAACGTTGTTCCAGCATGACAACACCCGTGACCACACCACCAGAGTTAGTCGGGAATCTCTACAGCAGAACGGTGTCAACGTTTTCCAGCATTACAACGCCCGTACCCACACCACCAGCAGAACGGTGTCAACGTTTTCCAGCATTACAACGCCCGTACCCACACCACCAGAGTAACTCGGGACTTTCTACAGCAGAACGGTGTCACCTGTCAGCCCTTAACTCGGACTTTTCAGCCGATTGAACATCTTTGGGATGAGGAGACTTAATTCATCCATCGTCTGGTCCACTCGATGTACAGACTCTATAGACTGATGTATAGACTGTATATGCAGACTCTAAACCTTGGGATTGTGATAAATTCACCAATAATGTGTTCACAAAAATATATTGCTTTGATCCATTTAGTAACTCGTTTTCGAGAATGATTTGATTATAGTGCCTCTTTTGATTTTGAAATCGTACCAATTTTCTTTTTGTTGTTTTTTTTGGCTGCTGTTTAGTGTAATTATATGGATATTGGATGAGAACAGGATACGACTTCGAATTAAAGAACATGAATATGGTTACGAAATGTAAAGACATTGGCATTGGCAACAGTACAATATACAATTACATAAAAAAACATCATCATTCACGGGCTCTGACTCCACGGTTTATTCTTGGAGCAGAAGCAGGGGAGGCAGCACTTGGTAGTTCAAGGAAACCGTCCTTTCGTGCTGACGCTGACTCCCCTCTATTCATCTTGGCCCGGAACGGAGAGCAGATACAAATGATTAATTTTACCCATGCCATTTATCTCCGGTTGGTAGGTGGGTGTGGCCGCCTTGGTTCCTTTGGAGGTGTTGGCATGTATTCCCCCGATTCCACCTTTGCTGGCTTATAGGTCCGTCTCCTACCAATTCGCGAGGGTCCTGCTGAACTTTGCTGTGATCCAGCTCTAGGGGGTGTTGGTATCCTTTTTGGTGGCTCGCCCTTAGGTGCCACTGGGAGTTTGGATGGTAATTCAAGGCCAATGTCGGCGAAATCAGTGCAAATCCTCTCTGTGGGCGACAGACAGGTGTCGACCACAATTGGCCTTTTCAGGAAACGATTACGATTTTGCACTGATGGCGAAGGGCACGGATTCAGGGTCTCAGTAGCAGATATGTTATGAGCTTCCGGATGAACTTCAAGACCCTCAATGTCCATCACAGACTCGAAGTTTGAGAGTCTGAATGATCCGGGCTTTAAACTAACCAGCGATTTTTCTGCTGCAGGCGAAGGTGGTTTCGCATTTACCTTTCGGTAATTCCCGCCTGGGTGGGTTGCCTTATCCGACCCAGTCAACACCACAGTCTGCTCTTTGCGAGGAGGAACACTTCTAATTGCATCAGTGGAGTCACTTTCTGATGCATGCACACCTCTCCTCTTTGGTGGACCCTGGGTTCCCACGTCAGCCTTTGGAACCGAAGGAGTACCTGGTGCAGGTTTGGAATGTTTTCCCTCATGCATTTCTCTGAGGGAATTTCCCATGGGCACCACGTGTGTAGGAATCCTTCTCCTCTGCATTCCCACCGTCGCTCTCAGGCTACTGGACTTTTCGCACATCGGGGGAGCAGGAATCATCGCCGATGGCGGAGTTCCATCAAACGCCGTAGCCCCAAGGCTTGGAAACCTTGGAGGCAAACGATCGCTTATCAATGGAACACCCTTTTCACGCTTTGTTCCAGAAATGGCTGGGCAACCCTCCTTTGAATAAAACTCCTGGTATTTCATTTGTATCTGCCCTTCCTTTTGCCGATTGGTGGTTATTTGTGGTAGATGTAGGCTAGACTTAGTTTCTTGGCGCATTGATTCTACAAAATCGCCTTATTTTAAATAAAAGGAGATATGCATTATAATATTTAGTAAGAAAACATTAATATTATTTGTATTTAGAAAAATATAGTTTCAAAATATCCTAACACGTGAAAACCCGGACCGGTAGACATGGCGGCACTGGCTCACTATACAAGGGTTCCTAGGATCGATCCCGGTGTTGACCGAGAAAGTTCCTTAAGATTTTCCAGCCTGCTTTCTCCCTGTCTATGGTGCATTGCGGGGGTCACCTGTGTATTAGTTTGTAAAAGAAGCCCTGGCTATTGGAATTTGACAAAGAGAATATGGCAAAGCACTCTACCAAATTTATTGTGGTCAACATGTTCGTTTGTGAGTTACTTGGTTTACAAATTCACGTCCTACAGAGGTGTTTTTAATGCGATGGGGTGTTCGTCGATGTTGGTAACAGTGTATTTGATAAAACGATTCCACTGAGAAAATTAAAATCAAATTGTTTGCAAAGTCTGAGAGAAACTAATTTGGTTCGGGTTTAATATCTTACGGTACCTGAAATCGTCTAGGGTTATTTTGAATATTATTCTCAAACTGCTTTTCAATTATTGCCTCGGCAAGAACGATAATGCCTAACCACAATCAATTAATAACACGTCATTGTATAAATTATACTACCATATTGGAATAACACCTCCCCAAAATCTAATGAACGATTTTTGATAAGCTTGTAATTAGCTGTTAAAAACAACATAACCCTACTGTGCATATCTTTTGGGTTTAAGAAATATGGTCTGACTGTAAACTGTAAAATGTAATGTAACTGGTATTACCTGTTGGAGGTCGGTCCTTCCTTGAATTAGAGTGGTTAATGGGAGGTAGAGTATCTTTGGTGCCATTCTGTTTTGATCGAGGCTTATCTTGTTTCCCCATTGTCTGTTTTAAATAGATAAATGTTTGTATTAGACTTAGTACAGGATTTAGATGAAGAGAGGCCAAATGTTTTTCAATTAGAAGACCCCCCCCCCTCGCCCGAACTCACGACTAGAGGAAGATGGAAGAGATACCCCAGATTCTTCAACTTCTGAGACCTCTTCCGATCTCTGTACTAGAGGTAGAGAATACTAAGCATAATGAAGGGGGTTTGAAACAACAGTGTGTGTAAGAAAGACACCCGGACTTGGGGCCCTAGGGTTTAGTCTGCAAAGATAGATAAATCCTGTACTGATTAAATTGTGTGACATGATACATCTATCAGTAACAAAATATGACGCTTCCAGGATGGAAAACGAAACTAGCTTATTAAACTTTCCTGGTGGAATTAATCGGTAAATACATGTGCGTGTGTAATGGAAACCCGAATAGACAAAGATTTAATTTTAACCGAATTCATTTCAACGACAAGTCAGATTGCATTGGGCAATTAAAATATATTATGCGCGTGTGGTATTCCGTCACATTGCAGAGTTCAATTAATTTAGTATGCGCGGTTGGCATTGATGTTAGAACTTAGACGAGTGACTGCGATAATGAAAACGCACAGACGTATATAACTGATTTACATTAATCGTTTATGTATCTGTAATTTCAATTTCTAATCAGTTATGTTCGGCGAGATACGTCAGGGCCGGATTAACCTTGTGAGGGGCCCGGGACATACCAACTGTGCGGGGCCCCATTTCAAATTTTTCGTACTGACCGCGAATCGTACCAGTATGTACTCCGCCCCCTTGAGTGCTTGGGGTGTTTTCCTCCAGAGTTTATTTGTTTAAAATAAAGATTAATTTCAGTGCATCTGCGACAATTTAGACAGCGATTTTATTAACGTTTAGATCTCGTTGACAATTTGAGTATTTTAATCCTTTCTCTCATGATGTTTTCATTTACTTTATTTTAGTGAAATTATTTTAGATGACATAAAACATTAAACTCTGTTGTCTGAACTACTATACTATGATTACGTTAATTTCCCGGGACTGGTTGGGCCCCAGCAATCACATCGCGGGATGTGGTCCCCGGAACTGGTTAGGATCTGTTGATTGATAGAACCTCTAAATTATGTAATTTAGTTAATTTTAGGCCCACAATATCCCTTACTGTCTAGGGCCCCAATCTTCGCCCCTTGGCCCAGGTACTGGTTAGCTCCGCCCGGGATAAAAATATTAGCATGAATTGTAGGGGCCCCTAAATGTGGGGGCCCGGGACATTTGTCCCACTTTGCCTCCCCTAGATCCAGCACTGAGATACGCGAAGAGTCAAAATTGAATGGTAGTCTTTGGCTTCTGTGTATTCCATGGTCTACATCGATAGTATTCTCCATCGGGGTATGTTTAGCTTCGTCCACCGAGTAGCTTTATTTCTAATGGCACTCGAAAGCATTCTGGTACGCGATTGGTGTGTCAATTTTAAAATGTTCGTTTTGTCCTAAATACTGGATAACAACATCAATATTGATTTAAATTGACCAATGTGTCGTGTTTGCAATGTCGAAAACTGTGGAGGATACTGAGTTAGAGATTTGCCTCCTTTTAAACAAAACTAACTCTTGAAAGTGTGTAACAAAAATTATGTTTTAAACGTATTGGTGGATCCGGTGATTTTTCTAGTAAACCTTTGGCGCAGGAAAATATGGAGTCTCGGACAGTCGGAGAAAATAGTATTATTATTTACGATAGTACGTAATATACTATCCTAAATAATAATATCATTGCCGCCAACAAGTATGCATATTGTGAGTTGTTTTGACCAGTGTTGTCGGTATGTTGTTTTGATCAGTGTTGTCGGTATGTTGATTTGACCAGTGTTATCGTTTTGTTGTGTTGACTATTGTTGTCGTTATGTTGTGTTGACCAGTGTTGTCGGTATGTTGTTTTGACCAGTGTTATCGTTTTGTTGTGTTGACTATTGTTGTCGTTATGTTGTGTTGACCAGCATCCTCCTCGCAGTGTTCCGTTTGATTAGAGCTAATCTGACTACTCCCTGCTGGACTGAGTGGGTATTATTGTCACTAATTATGACTGGCCAGTGGTCCTATTACTGACCAATCACTGAATTCGTTACAAAGGTATTACCTTTAAAACAAGACGTTTAATTAGGACAACTGTGTTTACGTAACGTTACGTCATGGCTGCACGTTTTTTTTTATGCTATATTAACCAGCGCATAGCAGGATATTGCAGCAAAACTAATTGCGTGACAAACGAGGCTATCGGTATTGACGTAAAGTAAACACTACGGTATGGTAACGAACAGACTTTCAACGTTTTTAATAACTTAAATCTTTGTCCAAAATATTAAGGAAGACCCAAGATTAAACGACGGGATGTCATGTTACTGCTGTACGTAAGTAGTAGATTTGATTGAACGAGAAGAATAGACACATTTACTTAAATGTCAAGAATCCGAAGCGAATCCAGCAATGGCCAGAGAGGGATTTCGCGGGCCGTTGCTTCAGGAATATGGTTGACCAGTGGTGTTGTTATGTTGTTTTGACCAGTGTTTTCGTTGAGTTGTTTTGTCCTGTGTCGGTGAGTTGTATTGACCATGTGTTGACCTGTGTTGTCGGTGTGTTGTTTAAAATTAAAAGATGAATACTTACCAATAATTAATAATATAAAAATAAACAACAAACTCATTTGGGCGTACTTTTATAAATTTATTAATTTATGAGAACTTACCGCTACCGGCATCTTGGATCAGTATGATCTACCATAACTTGCCAACATATTAGACTACATCATAGCAGACATTTACGTGTAATATACTAATAGATAAAAATGGAAACCCAACGTGTAATTTCATTTTTCTGTGTATTAATTACAAAATATTTTGGGTTCTTTTTTCAAAGTATCTATACCTATTGTGGCCCGTAGCCACGGGGAAAAGTCCCCCCCCCCTCCTAAAAAAACCGAATTAGCCCCCTCCCCCTATATTTCGCCAACAATAATGATATCTTAGGAGTGTTTTAGCTGGCCACATCGTTTTATAAGCTAGATACGGGCCCGTACCTATATATTAACCCCAGCGGAAAATGCGCAAAATATGACACCCTCTGTAAAACGTTTATTTACCCTCTAAAAACTTTTATATTTACGCGAACAATGTGTTTCAATCCGAACAATAATCTGTATTTGCAATAATGTGAGAAAATGTAGGCCTATTCCCTAAAGTATATTTTTATTTGTGAAAGACGCTATTTGGGCGAATTATATTGCGGGAATGGTCTCGTTTGGCAACTGATGGTGATGTCACGTGATTCGCGCATTCACTCTGCGCTTTCTTGGGGATGGCGCAAGGATTTCATTCTCACAAAACCGGACTATTTAATACTTAGGGTGGGCACTGCAGTGGGGATTGGGGTATATAGTTGGGATTCACAAAATTCTATAAAATAGAAACTGATTGGTGCAGGATGGGGGTAAGGAGGTGGGGGAGGGGGCTGCGTAAAAAGATGGTGCGTGTGTGTATTCGTGTGAATGTGTTTATGTCTATCTGCATAAGAAAAAGGAAACCGCCGGGGCAATATTATTTTTTACGATAGTACGTTATACTATCCTAAATAATAATATCCTTGCCTCCGACAAGCGTGCATATTTGGTTTATTTATTTAAAATTAAAAGATGAATACTTACCAATAATTAACAATATTATAAAAAATAAACAACAAACTCATTTGGTCAAAACTTTTATTTATTAATTTACCAGAACTTACCACTATACTAGCATCTTAGAACACCTCTTGAAGATTACCAGAATCTTAGATCATCTATACAGGAACCAGCAGCACACGAAAGGGAACTTTACGCGAGGACGATCGTAGTTTACAACTAACTACATTTCCACAAAAATTTGCCTTAACCAGCGGATAATTAATTAATTTTTATTTTTTATTAATTTACCATATTTCAGCGTTTAATGGAAATTTAGATCACAGCATATAAATTTTAATTTAAATTTTTAAAAAAACATTTAACGCCGCATTTAAAACGGGAACTTGGATCACGTGGACAAGCGCGTGGATACTTTCCACGCGGAAGACCTTGCCTTTATCAGCGGATAATTAATTTATTTGTTTATTAATTTACCATATTTCAGCGTTTACTTGAAATATTAGATCGCAGCATATTAATCAGTTTACAAAAAATCTAACGCCGCATCTATTAACAGAAACTAAGATCACGTGGATAAAAGTTACGCATTCGCAAAAAACTTTAATTTATACGTTCATTTAAACATGGCGTGCACGCGTAAAATATATTTCCACGTAATCGGTAATTTATAGTTATACTTACAATAATGAATAATGTAACCAAATTATTTCAAGAAAATATGCTACTAGTAATGCTGGGTAGGTCTTATACTAATATATCTTCAGTTGAATTACTATTTCTGAAAAACGTTGTTTCCCATAACTATCTTCAGTTGAATTATTATTGTTGAAAAACGCTGTTTCTCTTAAATAATATATATCTTCAGTTGAAATATTTTTGCTGAAAAACGTTGTTTCTTAAAGATACAATTTTCAGTTGAATTACTTTGCGGCCTTTGCAGGAGCGGTTTCGCTTGGTAACTGATTGTCGACGTCACGCGACGCGCGCATCTCCTGAATTCGCTTCTCCAGTAGCGCATCAAGACTGGCGTCCTTGCGCTAAAAAAGTACAAGAGGCATTATTTACAAGCGTTTTTTGATTGTTTCTTTTAAATAATTAATTCAGTTTATCTAATTACACGAGGGATTTGTTTATTATTTTATTTACAGGGATATTTTTTGTGATATTCTTTTATTAATTTACGCGAGGGACTACTTTTTTTTTCCTTTACTTTGTAGGAAAGCATAAAGGGGTCGTGCAAAAATTTGAAGAAGATTTAGAGATCCCGCGGTCCTGTTATACTTTCTTGAAATCATGTGATCCCCTTGGTCGTTACGAAGGTCGAATGCGCCAATTCTTTGATGTAAATACAGTAATTTTTAAAGTCATATGTGTTAATACCCTAAAAATATAGATCTGGATTTTTATCCAGTATATGTTCATATTGAATTGACCCTAGAATATTTAATTCAATAAACATAATATTATACAATCCAGAATCTAGATCAATTAATCGCGGAGTAAGAAAATTGCAAAAATCATTGTCTTCTTTATAAATTCTTTGTTTGGCCACTTTTCCTCGATCGGCACCCGAATCACGAATCCTTAATTTACATGTACATTCAAAAAAGACCATTAAGGGCGTTGGTTTTAAAACTATATTTAAATAAATAAAATAAAAATTAAAAAATCCGGGTGTATTTGGCCCTGAAGTCGTATATCTAGGGATGTTTTCCTCTAGAATTAATTTTGAAATTACAGTATAGCAAAAAAGAACATCGACAAGGCCTAGCCTATAATAATATAAATCCATATTTTTAAGAATTAATTTGGACTATATTTTCTCTTGAATTATCATTGAAAATACAGAATTGTAGATTGTAGAGAAGAAAGGGGGATATAGGAAGGCCTATATAGTCAATAAGTAGAGTTCTTTAAAAAGTAAGTATTACATAGGCCTATGCAATCGGAGGTTTTTATTTTTCAATATAAAGACTCCGTATTTACAGACTATGAATTAAAATAAGACCCGACAAAATACTACCTCATATTTATTTTTGAACTTTCAAAAAATAGCAAAAAGATTTTTTTTTAACATAAAAAATGTCTTTTGTAACTGTTACCGTAGCCTTTATAGATTACAATTATTATACTTCTCTTTCATTTAGCGTGATTCCCCTTTGTCAGTAATGCAGGACGGAGGGCCTAACAAGGACAGCAGTCTAATCGTTCGGATGGGACGAAAAACCGAGGTCAGGTCCCGTGTACACACATGGCGTGCACGTAAAATATCCCTTGACAGTTGGAATTGAATATAAGAGTAGGCTGTAGTGCCGCTGTCCGGGCAAAATTTCTCTCATAGCACACTGTATGGCGTATCCCCGTCTTCATTGGCACAGTTAGGGCGTTAAGCTCCATTTCAGAATTAAAATTGTGACCTATACAGGATCCACAACCATGATTTACCATTTTTTAAAACAGTATTCGCGTACAAACGGCGACAATTTTGTATGGCGATTTTGGTCCGATTTTCCCGAAATTTGAACTCAACCTTTCTTAGGGTGGAACGGTGATGTGACCTCCAGAGGGACTACAAGCTAAACAAAGGTGATTTTTCGGACAATTAGGGGTCATGATTCAGGAAATTACGTTCCGATAGGCGCAAATATCGACAGGAACCAAGATCTTTGGGTTATAAACATGCATTTCACGTTTCATCAAAATTGGTTTAAAAATGTGACCTCTATAGGGTCCACAAGCTAAAAACGTGATTTTTCGTACATCAGAGACCATAATCCATGAAGATTTGATACGATTCATGCCAATATCGAAAGCAGCCGAGATCTTTTGGGGATAAAGTTTCGTCAAAATCGGGTAAGAATTGTAACCTGTAGAGAGTCCACAAACAATTGTGGTCGGACGGACGCCCGGACGGACAGGGACGACGACATAATACGTCCACATAAAAATGTGGGCGTATAAAAAGAACATGTTTAAATTGAACCTTTGTTTTCTACCACATAAAGACGCGAAGCCTGTAATCTGTGTCGAAGACTGTATGGGGATAGTGGGTAATTATTATTAGACCCCCCCCCCCTTTTAAACATAAATTATATATTGATACGAACAAAACTATCTTTAGAAAATGTGTAACTAAATATTATGATTTAACTTTAATCGAATTCATTTCAACGACAAGTCAGATTGTATTGGGCAATAAAAACATATTATGCGCGTTTAGTATTCCGTCACATTGCAGAGATCAATTCATTTAATATGCGCGGTTGGCATTGATGTTAGAACTTAGAGCGAGTGACTGTGATAATGACGATGCACAGAAGTATGTAACTGATTTAATTTTAATCGTTTATGTATCCGTAATTTCTAATCAATTATGTTCGGCGAAATACCCGAAGAGTCCAAATTTAATGGCAGTCTTTGGCTTCTGTTTATTCCATGGTCTACATCGATAGCATTCTCTTGTTGATATGTTTAGCTTCGTTCATCGAGTAGCTTAATTACTAAAACCGCCCATGAGCATTCTGGTACGCGATTCGTGTGTCAGTTTTAAAATGATCGTTTTGACCTAAATACTGGATAATATCATCAATATTGATTTAAATTGACCAATGAGTCGTGTTTGCAATAATATCATTGCCTCCTTTAAAACAGAAATTATATTATAATTTAACAAAACTAGCTCTTGAAAATGTGTAACTAAAATTATGTTTTAAACGTATTGGTGGATCCGGTGATTTTCAGGTAAAGTTTTGGCACAGGAAAATATGGAGTCCCGGACAGTCGGAGAAAATATTATTATTTACCATAGTACATAATATATTATCCTAAACAATAATATCATTGCCGCCAACAAGAATGCATATTTGTGGGTTGTTTTACCGGTGGTGTCGTTATTTATTTTCGACCAGTGGTGTCGTTATGTTGTGTTGACCAGTGTTGTCGGTATGTTGTTTTGACCAGTGTTGTCGTTATGTTGTTTTGACCAGTGTTGTCGGTATGTTGTTTTGACTAGTATTGTCGTTATGTTGTGTTGACCAGTGTTATCGGTGAGTTGTGTTGACCAGTGCAGTCGTTATGTTGTGTTGACCAGTGCAGTCGTTATGTTGTGTTGACCAGTGTTGTCGTTATATTGTTTTGACCGGTGTTGACGTTATGTTGTGTTGACCAGTGTTGTCGTTATATTGTTTTGACCAGTGTTGTCGGTGAGTTGTGTTGACCAGTGCTTTCGGTGTGTTGATTTGGTCAGTGGTGTCGGTATGTTGTGTTGACCTGTGTTGTCGGTGTGATGTTTAAAATTAAATGATGAATACTTACCAATAATTAAAAATATAAAAATAAACAACAAACTCATTTGGTCGTACTTTTATTTATCAATTTACGAGAACTTACCGCTACCAGCATCTTAGATCAGTATGGTCTACAAGAACTCGCCAACATTTTATTACATCAAGATCAATATAATCTACAGGAACTAGTCAACATATAGGCCTACATCATAGCAGGCATTTAAGTGTAATAATATACTAATAAATAAATAATGGAAACCCAACGTGTAATTTGTTTTTGTGTGTATTAATTGCATTTATGTTTTTTTTAGATAACAGCGTGTTAATAATTTTATCAAAGTATCATCCATACCTATTGACCACAGCGGAAAATGCGCAAACTATTACACCCTCGGTGAAACGTTATTTTACTTTCTAAAAACTATTATATGCACGCGAACAATGTATTTCCATCAGAATAATAATGTGAGGAAATGTAGTCCTATTGCCCAAAGTATATTTTTATTTGTGAAAGACGCTATTAGGACGAATTATATTGCGGGAATGGTCTCGCTTGGCAACTAATGGTGATGTCACGTGATTCGCGCATTCACTCTGCGCTTTCTTGGGGATGGCGCAAGGATTTCATTCTCACAAAACCGGACTATTTAATACTTAGGGTTGGCACTGCAGTGGGGAGGATTGGGGTGAATAGTTGGGATTCACAAATTTCTATAAAATGGAAACTGATTGGTGCAGGATGGGGGTAAGGAGGTGGGTGGGGGGGGGGGGGGGCTGCGTAAAAAGATGGTGCGTGTGTGTATTCGTGTGAATGTGTTTATGTCTATCTGCATAGGAAAAAGGAACCGCCGGCACAATATTATTATTTACGATAGTATAGTACGTTATACTATCCTAAATAATAATATCCTTGCCGTCGACAAGCGTGCATATTTGGTTTATTTATTTAAAATTAAAAGATGAATACTTACCAATAATTAACAATATTATAAAAATAAACAACAAACTCACTTGGTCAAACTTTTATTTAGCAGAACTTACCACTATACTAGCATCTTAGAACATCTCTTGGAGCTTACCAGAATCTTAGATCATCTACAGGAACTTGCCAGCACACGAAAGGGATCTTTACGCGAGGAGGGTCGTTTTGCAACTCCATTGCCACAAGAACTTGCCTTAACCAGCGGATAATTATGAATTTTTTTTTTGTATTAATTTACCATATTTCAGCGTTCAATGGAAATTTTAGATCACAGCATATTAATTAATTTAAAAAAAACACATTTAACGCCGCATCTGAAACGTAAACTTAGATCACATGAACAAAACGCGCGGATCCTTTGACGCGGAAGACCTTGCCTTTTTCAGCGGCTACTTAAAGTTACATTATTCAAGATAAAGATAAGAACTAGCCATTCGTTCTGAAGAATTGGCCGACGTGTGCAATAATTTCACGAAGGTCCTGGTTGATCAAAGCTCGAAGCGTCTTGGCCCGCCATATTTGATTTATCACTGAAACGTTTTAATCTGTTTAATATCGGAGCAATCTGATGTCATCCAAAGTTGATTAAGGCCTGGATCAGTTAATTAATGTCTACTTAATACTTTAGATAACATTTCATGCCCAAATAAAGACCTGCACTAGGCATATTTAGCTCTTGAATAATGCATGTTTAATTTATTTGTTTATAAATTTACCATATTTCAGCGTTTACTGGAAATTTTAGATCGCAGCATATTAATCAGTTTACAAAACATCTAACGCTGCATTTAAAACGGGAACTTAGATCACTGGATAAAAGTTACGTATTCGCAAAAAACTTTAATTAAATTTATTTTTACGTTCAAACAGGGCGTGCACACATAAAATATATTTCCACGCAATCGGTAATTAATACTTACAATAATGAATAATGTCACCAAATTATTTCAGGAAAATACGCTACTATTGCTGAAAGCTTCAGTTAAATTAGGCTACTATTGCTGAAAAACGCTGTTTCTGTTAAACAACTTCTAATTACTAGTATATATCTTCAGTTAAATTACTATTGCTGAAAAACTTTGTTTCTTTTAAATAATATATATCTTCAGGTGAAATATTTTTGCTGAAAAACGTTGTTTCTTAAAGATATAATTTTCAGTTGAATTACTTTGCGGCCTTTGCAGGAGCGGTTTCGCTTGGTAACTGATTGTCGACGTCACGCGACGAGCGCATCTTCTCGAGCAGCGGGCCAAAACTGGCATCCTTGCGCTAAAAAAGTACAAGAGGCATTATTTACCAGCGTTTTTTTTTTGTTTTGTTTTTTGTTTTGTTTTTTTTAAATAATTAATTCAGTTTATTTAATTACGCGAGGGATTTTTTTATCATTTTATTTTTTATTTACAAGGATATTTGTGTGATATTTTTTTAATAATGCAGCCGAGGGACTACTTTTATCTTTTTTTTAATTTGTAGGGAAGCGTAAAGGGGTCATGCAAAAATTCTGTAGAAAATCTCGAGATCCTGCGGTCCTGTGATACTTTCTTGAAATCCCTTGATCCCCTTGTAAATTTCTCGAGATCCCAATTTAATTTTCTAGAGATTTATTCTCTCATGTTTTGCACTAAATTTGAAAAACATACTTTTCGGTATGTTGTTTTAACCAGTGTTGCCATTGTGTTGTTTTGACCAGTGTTGTCGGTGACTTGTTTTGACCAGTGTTTTCGGTATGTTATTTGGCCGGTGTTGCCGGTATGTTGTTTTCACCAGTGTTGTCGTTATGTTGTGTTAACCAGTGTTGTCGTCTATGGCACAAGGATTCCATTCTCACAAAACCAGACTATTAAATACTAAGGGTTGGCACTTGGGTGGGGGTGGGGATGGGGATAAGGGAATGGGATTCACAAATTTCGATGGTTACTTAAATTGCTATAAAATGGAAGCTGATTGGTGCGGGGTGGGGCAAGGAGGTTCAGGTGGGGACTGCGTAAAAAGATGGTGTGTTGGTATACGTGTGAATGTGTTTATGTCTACCTGCATAGGAAAAAGGAACCGCCGGGGCAATATTATTATTTACGATAGTATAGTACATTATACTATCCTAAATAATAATATCCTTGCCGTCGCCTAGCGTGCATATTTGGTTTATTTATTTAAAATTAAAAGGTGAATACTTACCAATAATTAACAATATTATAAAAAATAAACAACAAACTCATTTGGTGAAACTTTTATTTACCAGGGGCCTGTTTCACGAAATTTTAACTGAAGATAAAATCCAAATTTTAGTACATACTTAAATCTGATTGGCTAAGCACTAAAATCAATCTAATACTATCCAATCAAATTGCTAAAATCGGATTTTATCTTAGTTAAAATTTCGTGAAACAGGCCCCAGAACTTACCACTATACTAGCATCTTAGAACACATCTTGGAGTTTACCAGAATCTTAGATCATCTACAGGAACTTATCAGCCCACGAAAGGGAACTTTACGCGAGGACGATCGTAGTTTACAACTCCATTGCCACAGGAACTTCACTTGCTTTACCAGCGGAGAATTAATTATTTTTTTTTAATTGATTTTCCATATTTCAGCGTTTAATGGCAATTTTAGATCATGGCATATTAATCAACTTAAAAAACATCTAACGCCGCATTTAAAACGGGAGACTTAATTCACGTGTACAAAGCGCGGGGATACTTTCAACGCGGAAGACCCTGCCTTTATTAGCGGATAATTAATGTATTTGTTTATTAATTTACCATATTTCAGCGTTTACTAGAAATTTTAGATCGCAGCACATTAATTAATAATAATAATAATAAAATTACGCAGTCGAAAAAAAAACTTTAATTAGATTAATTTATACGTTTAAACGGGGACGCATAAAATATATGTCCACGCATTCGGTAATTTATACTTACAATAATGAATAATGTAACCAAATTATTTCAGGAAAATATTCTAACTATTGTTGTAATCTTCAGTTGAATTACTATTGCTGAAAAACGCTGTTTCTCTTAAACAATATAATATCTTCAGTTGAACTATTATTGCTGAAAAACGCTGTTTCTCTAAGTTAAAGATATAACTATCTTCAGTGGAAATACTATTGCTGAAAAACACTGTTTCTCTTAAATAATATATATCTTTAGTTGAATTATTTTTGCTGAAAAAGTTGTTTCTCTCAAAGATATTTATTCAGTTGAATTACTTTGCGGCCTTTGCAGGAGCGGTTTCGCTTGGTAACTGATTGTCGACGTCACGCGACGCGCGCATCTCCTGTATTCGCTTTTCACGCAGCGCGCCAAGACTGGTATCGTTGCGCTCAAAAAATACACGAGGCATTATTTACCAGCGTTTTTTTTTTATTATTAACTAATTAATTTAGTTTATTTAATTACGCGAGGGATTTTTTTTATCATTTTATTTTCGATTTAGGCTACAAGGACATTTGTGGGATATTTTTTTTTTCAATTTACGCGAGGGACTACTTTTTTCTTTTCTTTATTTTGTTGGAAAAGAGCTCGTGCAAAAGTTTGTAGGAGATTTCGAGTAACTGCGATCCTGTGATACTCTCTTGAAATTGCGTGATCACCTTGTAATTTTCTCGCGATACCAATTTAATTTTCTCGAGATTAATTCTCTTATGATCCCAATAATTTACACAAAATTTGAAAAACATAGGCCTACTTCCAAAACTCTATAAATACCCAATATTATGCATTTATTGAGAGACGGGTAGGTGGACAAATTTATTGAGAGACGGGTAGATGGACAATCGAGCAGACGGATACTGATGAAACTCGATAGAGACAATCGACTTTCTTCATACCAAAACTGAAAAAGAAACTGTATTCGCCATTCTCCGTAGTTTACAAGAAATTATAAAAATTAATGGACAGCGTCTATTGTATCGTGACCCAAATACTTCGCGGCACAGAACGCTGATAATCAATAGGGTTCCTCCGCTCACGACACCGAATCCTTCATTCCAAATTTGGAAGAGCCACGCATAGCCTGGGCTGGAAGTGCGCCCACACGCAGCTACATGTCTCAACGGTAGCCTATATATACGTGACAAGTATAGTAGTGTCCCTCGGTAACGGGTTTCCCCCCACTGCTAAAGACCCCTACGCACAATTGATATTGAAAAAAAAATTGAACAAATGCGTTTGTCTCGAAATGACCTGGTGTGTGTCAAGTGGACATTAAACCAAATTTTTCTAACCTAAGCCTCAGGTTGGTCGTTACGAAGGTCGAATGCGCAAATTCTTGGATGTAAATACAGCAATTTTTAAAGTCTAATGTGTTAGACCATAGCCTATATAGATCTGGATATTTATTTTGTTGTTGTGAAGAATTTAAATCCAATTTATGTTTATATTGAATTGACCTAAAATACTTAATTGAATAAACATAATATGCAATCTAAAATCCAGATCAATTAATCGCGGATTAAAAAAATTGCAAAACGGGGCCTTGTAACGGGTAAAATCGTTACCTCTTTTATCTTTTTAAGTTCTTTGTTTGGTCAATTTATCCTCGATCGACATCCGAATCACGAATCCATAATTTGCATTCAAAAAAGACCACTAAGGGTGTTGGTTTAACGCTATAGGCCCCCTATTTAGATAAATAAAATAACAATTCAAAAATCAGGGTGTATTTTGCCCTGAAGTTTTACATCTAGGGATGTTTTCCTCTAGAATTAACTGTGAAATTAAAGTATAGCAAAACATTGATAAGGCCTAACCTATAATAATATAAGTCTATTAAATATATTTTTTAAGAAAAAAGTTGGACTATTAACTCTTAAATTATCATTGAATAATATAAGTCTATTAAATATATTTTTTAAGAAAAAAGTTGGACTATTAACTCTTAAATTATCATTGAAAATACAGAATTGTAAATTGTAGAGAAGAAAAGGGGATATAGGAAGATCTAGGCAATAAGTCGAGTTATTTAAAGAAGTAAGGATATAGGCCTATGCAATGGAAGGTTTTTATTTTTGCAATATAATGACTCCAAAATTACAGACTATGAAGATAATATAATACCCACCTAAATACTACCTCATATTTATTTTTAAAACTTTTCAAAAATTAGCCAAAAAAATACAAAATAAAAAAAATAAAATGTCTTTTTGTTACCGTAGGCCTATACTATAGATTATACTTCTTCTCTTTTATTTAGCGTGATCCCCCCTTGTCAGTTACAAAATGCGGGACGGAGAAACAGTCTTGTCGTTCGGATGGAACGGAAAACCAAGGTACCGTGTACACATTGGCGTGCACGTAAAAGATCCAATGGTGATTGGAATTCGATAGGCCTAGCCGTAGTGTCGCTGCCCGGGCAAAATTTCCCTCATCGCACACTGTAGGCCTATTGCGTAGGGGGCGGGGGGTGGATGTCCGAATTGTTAGATCGTGTGCGCTGTACATATCATAAAGCCTGTCAATGAGTCAACTGTCGTGGTTTCGAATCCCTGGTTGTTTGTGACAGGGAGAAAGGTCGCCTTTCCAGCCTTGTGGGTTTCTCCGGTTTCCTCACACTGATAAAGACCCCTACGCGCAAGCGAATTATTGGAATAAAATTAAAACAAATGTTAGTCCCGAAATGACCTAGTTTGTGTCGGGGGGACATTAAAACCATTTACCCCCCCCCCCCTCTCTCTCTCTCCCTGTACGGCGTATGCCCGTCTCCATTAGCAAAGTTTAGGAGCAGACCAGTAGGACGTTAAACTCCATTTCATTTTTCATTTTCTTTTAATTGATGCAGGACAGAGGAGGGCCTTTTTGGGGGGGGGGGAGAGGTCCCGTGTACACGTAAAAAATCCCTTGACAGTTGGAATTCGATAGAGTAGGCCGTAGTGCCGCTGTCCGGGCAAAATTTCCCTCATAGCACACTGCGTTTGTAGTAGGCCTACCCAGTGTATCAGATATGCACACCTGCAGGAGATGCATTACTATTATATTTGCTATGGAATATTGTTTATGATTAACTGTTATGACACGTATTATCACTTATTCCCTGTTCAATCAAGTCAGTCATCGGGTGCAGCTGTACATATTTAGGATTGTGACTGGGGGTCATCTCTCCACTTCCTGCAAAGTCAATAGCAAGTGTACACTGATTTTAATTTTAAAAGACAAACAGTAAGTAAACCTATTTTTATTTATATGTTATTTGTGGCTAGAAAATATATGTTTTCATTGGTGCAATTGAAATTTCAAAACAAATGAATCTTTTCTGAAAATTCATGTGAAAATTAAATAACTATCATATTTGCTACAATAAATTGATAATATGTCTGACCCACGGCCACCAGACCAATATTTTATGATGAGATTCAGTAATTTGTGTATATTTCACAATATCAAGTATTAGGCCTATAGGGTCTTGACTTGAATGGTCTACACGCCCCCCAGCCCCACCTGAATACGACTAAATTCTGAAATCTACAAAAGGGTCTATAACTCAATAAAAAAATTGTTCAATACATTCTGCTGTTTAAGAGATTCACACAGGAGCCACGTTGCAACTGTCTTTAGGGGTTGTTAACTGTTTAACCAGGGGCGTTCCTGGCCTTGATAATTGATAAATGAAATGAAATGGGGTTTAACGTCCTACTGTTATGCATTATGCACCTAACTAACCTGGGCTATTGGAAGACAGTTGGTAATTGATTGATCCCGGTGTTGGTTGCGAAAGATCCTCGACATTTCAAGCATGGATCCCCCTTGTCAGTGGTGCAGGGTGGGATGCACAGGTCTTGTCATTTGTAATGGACAAAAAGCACAGCAGTGCACGAGGAAGAACATTTTTTTTGAGTTGGAATCCGAAATAAAGTAGACCGCTGTTCGGACAAAATTTCCCAAATAGTAATAGTAATAAAACACCGTATTACGGTATGATGTATGCCCGCCTGAGCCGTCAGCATTAGCTGCATGCTTAAATCTTCTGTAGACCACAACCGATGAAATCAACTGTTTTGCAAAAAAAAAAAACGATTGGGTGTTGGGTTGGTTTTTTTTATCCTTTTTTTTTGGGGGGGGGGGGGCTTTTTATGTTTTACGTCCAAACTATCATAATTTTCCGAAGGACGGTTCGTGGTGCGGGCTAAGCTTCACGGGGAAAAAGATATTAAACAAAGTTTCACACACATAGGCCTATATGTGAATAGCCTATATTTTTTTTTAAAATAAAGACTAAAATTACAGGCTATCCTTGCCAAAATATCACAAAAATAACTAACTGGACGACAAATCTTGAGTTTGTCAAGTAAAAAGTTTATTAAAATTAAAAAACAGATAAAAGAAATGTATACATTGTTCACACACAATTTAATAAAAATGATTTATTCATTACAAATATAAGCACCATATAAATGGATAATTAATATTTTATTTGAACACAAGAATTGTAGTTAAAACAAATTATTGAAGCAGACGTAAAACAATCAATACATCAAATAGGCCTTTTGAAATAGTAAAACAATAAAACAAAAATTTGTTTTGCAGAAGTCAATTTATTTTGGTGAACATTTCAGCTTTGCACTAAATTGTTATTTTTTTCCCGCTAGTTTTTCACTTGGTCATTATCTGCGCTATGTTACAAATCTTACAAACTTTCAAACCATTTTATACGATAACTCGAAACATATAGAATGTGAATTTACATTTAAACAATATTTCGAACAAAACTTAATATTCTATTAAGATGTAAGGCGAATTTATTTGTGAACAAGCTAGTAAGAATACTGGAAGTACAAGACTAAAAGGCCTCTCTTCATCTTATCCTTGAGTTTACTACAAAAATTTATTTATTTAAAACAGACAATGAGGAAACAGGACACGCCCGAGTATGGCGTCTACCAAAACAGAGTGGTGCCAACGGTATTCTTCCTCCAAGTGGCCCCTCAAATTCAAGGAAGGCCCGACTACCGACAGGTAATATCATTTTACAATTAAATTGAGGCATACTTTCTATCCCAAAGATATGTACAGTACATTTATATCGTTCATGAGATTCTGAGGATGTATCGTTCCTATGTAGTGGGATGTTATTAATTGGTTGCGATGCTAATAAAGGGACATTATCATTCTCACCAAGATAATGATATGTAATGAATTGTGAATAATATCATATTCAGAACAACCCCAGAAGCATTCAGTTACGGAAAATTAAATCTATGACCGACCTAAAGCAAGATACTTCATGTAAGCTTTCGTTTTGCTCTTGAAAACCACGCAATATAAATTGCCAGTTTTTAAAAAAAAACAAACTAACCAAGTAGCAGGCCCGAGGCTAGTGCCCCCCCCCCCCCCCAATGGCCGTTCCTGTCGGAATTTTTGTCTACGTCGGACAAAAAAATCGCTGGTTAGCTATGCTCGCATTTTCGCCAAAAGAGAGTATAAGTATGACATATCCTCTCAAATTCGGCCGAGAGATAGTTAATGTCGGCTGGAAACTCTTAATTTTCCGACACATTCGCCACCTGCATGTCACAGAGGCCTAAATTCACTCTCACTGCTTCTAACTTTCGTGCTCTCTCCTCCTCCTGCTTACCACAGTCGGCGATGACCCTCGTTCATTGATTTTTTCATGTCGGAAATTTATTTTCCTCGCCCCCCTATGTCGGCTAAATTTTGGTTTTTGGCTTCGGGCCTGCCAAGTAGATTTTGCAAACAATCTAATTTCAATTTCCCCGAATCCAATGTAATCAAATTATATAATAACGTCAAATCAAAGGAAGCTATTACCCGGATTTTTCTCAGATTTCGCAAACTATCTATTTCAATACTGCCAGGGGTTCTTTTACAAAGAAGTACACACGTGGACATCGCCCCATCCGACTAGACATATTTCCATTTCCATACCTCCGCCATTCAACCATTATACAAGGAGTAAGCAGGCTGGACAACCTTAAGGAACTTTCTCGATCAATTTCGGGATCGATCCTAGGACTCCTTGTTTAGCGAGCCAGTGCCAAGCTCAGTGCCTAGTGTTCCAGCAGCCACTCCTATATTCAGCGACATTTATAATGATTTGTTGCTAAAGGTTATAATGTATATTTTCTTCTCTTTTTTTAAATAGATGATCTTTTAGAATCAACGCTTGTAGAAAACCATACCAGCACAAAGGATTTAAATCCATGCAACCGGGACCATAGAAATAAATACACGCATCTGCCGCTTTTAACACCAAACAGCGCAGAGACGGGCAGATACCGGGGATTTTGTTCAAAAGAGGGTCTCCCAGCTATTTCTTGTGTCGAGCTAAATAAAGGTGCTCAGGATCCATTGATCAGTGACCGTTTGCCACCAAGAGCCAAGGCGTTTGGTGAAACTCCGCCATCGGTGATGATTCCAGCACCCCCGGTGTGCGATAAGACAGATAGCATGGGAGCGAAGGTGAGAATGGAGAGGAGAAAACCTTTACACGTGGTGCCTATGGAATTTGCCCCCAGAGAAATGCGCAAGGGGCTTCAAAATCCGGTACGCACCCAGGGTCCATTAACATTTAAGTAGTACCAGGCCAGTTGTGGGAAATTCTACGTCGAATTCCATCTGCAAGGGGTTCTTTCACAAACTAGTACAAAGGCGACCCCCGCTATGCAAACAATCTTTCAATTTTCCCAGCCTACCAACCATGCTAGGTGTTTGACTGCTAGGAGGGAAATATTGCCCGGATAGCGAACACTAGCTGTAAGGGGTTCTTTTACAAACTTGTATACTGGTTGACATCGCCCCATCCGTCTAGACGCATTTATTTCCCGTGCCAGGACCCGCGCCATGCAACAAACTAGTACAAAGTCGACCCCGCCATGTGTCATAGACAGGGAGAACGCAGGCTGGAAAATCTTAAGGAACTTTCTCGATCAACACCGGGTCGATCCTAGGATCCCTTGTTTCGCGAACAAGTGCCAAGCTCACCGATTCGGGTTTTTATACCTTAGGATAGTTAGGAACTATAGTTTTCTACATACAAATCAATTAAAATCTAATAGTTTGTTACTAACGTTTATAATGTATATTTTCTTTTTTTTTTCAAATTAGTACTGGTACTGGTTTTCACATGTTAGGATATTTTAAAACTATATTTTTTTAAATACAAATAATATTAATGTTTTCTTACTAAATATGATAACGCATATTTCCTTTTATTTTGTAGAATCAATGCGCCAAGAAACCCATCTAGACTGCATCTACCACATATAACCACCAATCGGCAAAAGGAATGGGAGAAACAAATGGAATACCGGGAGTTTTATTCAAAGGATGGTCGCCCAGCCATTACTGGTACAAAGCGTGAAAAGGGTGTTCCATTGATAAGCGATCGTTTGCCTCCAAGGTTTCCAAGCCTTGGAGCTACGGCGTTTGATGGAACTCCGCCATCGGCGATGATTCCTGCTCCCCCAATGTGCGATAAGTCCAGTAGCCTGAGAGCGAAGGTGGGAATGCAGAGGAGAAGGATTCCTACACACGTGGTGCCCATGGAAATTTCCCTCAGAGAAATGTATGAGGGACTACATTCCAAACCTGCACCAGGTACTCCTTCGGTTCCAAAGGCTGGCGTGGGAACACATTGTTCATTACAGAGGAGAGGTGTGCATGCATCAGAAAGTGACTCCACTGATGCAATTAGAAGTATTCCTCCTCGCAAGGAACAGACTGTGGTGTTGACTGGGTCGGATAAGGCAACCCAATCAGGCGGGAATTACCTAAAGGTAAATCCAAAACCACCTTCGCCTGCAGCAGAAAAATCGCTGGTTAGTTTAAAGCCCGGATTATTCGGACTCTCAAACTTCGAGTCTGTGATGGACATTGAGGGTCTTGAAGTTCATCCGGAAGCTCATAACATATCTGCTACTGTGACCTGAATCGGTGCCCTTTGTCATTGCCAATTGTGATTGACAGATGCCTATCGCCCACGTAAAGGATTTATACTGATCTCTTCGACATGGACCTTGTATTACTAACATCAAGACTTGATAAGGCTTCTAAACTCCCATTAGTATTTGGGGCAAACCGACTAAAAGGGCATCAACACCCCAAGAGTGCATCTGAGAAATCGGAGGATAGTTCACTATTCAGACACACAAACTTTGGTACAAAGCGTGATAAGGGTGTCCCATTGATAAGCGGCTGTTTGCCTCCAGGGTTTCCATGCCTTAAAGCTACGGCGTTCGATGGAACTCTGCCATCGGCGATAATTCCATCTTCCCCGATGTGCAATAAGTCCAGTAGCATGAGAGCGAAGGTGGGAATGCAGAGGAGAAGAATTTCTACACATGTGGTGGCCATGGGAAGTTCCCTCATAGAAATGCACGGTGGACTAAATTCCAGTAGCATGGGAGCGAAGGTGCCAGGTGGGAATGCAGAGGAGAAGGATTCCTACACACGTGGTGCCCATGGGAATTTCCCTCAGTGAAATGCACGGGGGTCTAAATTCCAAACCTGCACCAGGTACTCCTTCGCTTCCAAAGGCTGACGTAGGAACACATGGTTCATTAAAGAGGAGAGGTGTGCATGCATCAGAAAGTGACTCCACTGATGCAATTAGAAGTATTCCTCCTCGCAAAGAGCAGACTGTTGTGTTGACTGGGTCGGATAAGGCAACCCACTCAGGCGGGAATTACCTAAAGGTAAATTCGAAAACACCTTCGCCTGCAGCAGAAAAATCGATAGATGATTAAAGCCCGGATCATTTAGACTATCAAACTGTGATGGACATTGAGGGTCTTGAAGTTCACCCGGAAGCTAATAACCTATCAACTACTAACCCCCTGAATCAATGCCCTTCGCTATCAGTGCCATATCCCAAAATATTCCTAAAAAGGCAAATTATGACTAATACACGTCTATCGCCCAGAAAAGGGATTTATAATGATCTCGTCGACATCGGCCTTGTATTACCATCATCAAGAATTCTTGACACGGCTACAAAACTTCCAGTGGCACCTAGGGGCAAACCGACTAAAAGGATACCAACACTCCCAGAAGCCGGTTCACAGCAAAGTCAAGTAGCACCCTCACGAGTTGGTAGGAAACGTACTTATACGCCATCAAATAAGAATCCGGGTGGGGATTGCATGCCCAACCTCTAAAGCCACACCCACCTACCAATCGGAAATCACGAGAGCGTAACTTCTTTCCGTTCCGGGCGAAGATAAATTGTGTGTAGTCCGCAGTAGCCCGCCATCTTGCTACTGCCGGAAGTAGTTTTAGTCTTGTACTTCATGTAACATTACCCGCTTTGTTGATTAGTGAATTAACGTAACATCTTAAAACAGTAAATAAGTGGTTACTATGCAAAATACATCCAAATTTTGCAAGAGATGGACATTCAAATTGCGTTAAAAATGTAGCCTCGAACGCGTTCACAAGTTTTTCGGTAAAGGGGAGATAACCCCAAAATGGAAAGTCATAGAACGCTGAATGTCGAAAGGAACCGAGATTCTTGGGATATGATCAAACCTATATTTAATATTTTGTCAAAATTGAATACAAATTGTTACCTTTAGGGTGCCCACCCACAAAATGTGAACGTCCGGACGGACAGAGGCGATAATATACGTCCACATGAGAATGTTGGCGTATATAAAGTGTTTTAATATTGAAAAGAGAAATGGTTATCTTGATAAATATTATTTTTCTATTTCTATTCCGGGATTCCAACATGAAATCCTATTATTTAATTATTTTTTTTAATATTATTGTTAAAATGCTGTGTAATGTGGTTTGCCAGTTGACTATATCTTTGATGATTTATGTGATTTACAAAAATGGCAAATTAAGTTTGACTTAAAGTTACATTATTCAAGATATAGATAAAAACTAGCCATTTTTGCTATAATAGTTCGAAAGTAGATGATGTAAAATGAATAATTTGAAAATTTTATTCAAATTACTCTATTGCAAGCGAAGATATTGGCATTTGAACGTTTGGCAGACGTGTGCAATAATTTCAAGCACTGTCCTGGTTGATCGAAGCTAAGTCTCGTAACGACTGGAACCCGCCATATTGATTAAATTAAATTATCGCTGAAACGTTTTAATCTGTTTAATATCGGAAAAAATCTGGTGCCATCAAGAGTTGATTGAGGCCTGGATCAGTTAATTAATGTCTAATTGATACTTAATAGAAAACATTTTAGGCCCAAAGAAAGACCTGCTATAGGCAGATTTAGCTCTAAACTAAGTAATGTATCTTTAAATTGAAACAATTAAAACATTATGAAATTATTGAATCAGATAGCCATCGATCATGTACATGGAATCGTTTGTAAATCACATACTTCTATTGGGCCATATTTCAGCCTATGTATGTAGTTATTTCATGGTAATATTTAAATTGTATCTACAGTTAAAGTTAAAGGCAAATTCCTGTTTTAATGAAGCACGAAAAATAATGTCCAACATCACAATATTTTCACTTTCTTTTAATTTATGCAAGAAATATTAAAAGTTCCAAAATCTTACTGAACTTAAATTTTATTATGTTTTTGTTTTTTTTATTTGGTCCATTACTCCAGAATAGATGTCAATGTATTTTATGCTTATGGCTTATGCTACTATTTTTTATTTGAAGAATGTAAATTTTATCATTTTCAGTTATCAGATTCAGATGTATCAATCTGATTAAAATAGGGTCCGTATTCAAAGGATATCTCAAGTCTAAGATAGTCACTTAACTGCTAGCTTTCACTTAAATATACGTAACTTCCTGTAAGTTAAGGGCAATTGGTATTCAAAGGCACTGTTAAGTATCAAATTTTGCCTTAAAGTTAAGCTGCCTTAACATTTAAGTGTTTGTCTTAAAGTGGTATTCAAAGGCCAGTTTAAGTGAGAAATACCCACTTAACTTTAAGTGACCTATGGGAGGTACCTTAAAGTTAAGTGAGATTATAATGCCTTTTTTTAACGCTGTAGAAGTTGTCCCGTAGTGTAGATTTTAAAAGTTAAGGGATTCAGATTGAAACAAAGACAATGTCGCCGAGCGTAGCAGGCCTCAAATTTCTTTTTTCGTCGGCAGCTTTGATGTTGCGGTGCCATAATAGAGTAAAGGGTTATTACCAGCGAGATAATGTTCGTAGACAGACTTTGGTGTCAAAGGCTCTGCACTTCAGCTACTTGAAAGTTATCTTACTGATAGAAAGCAGAGGGTTGTTATCGGTAATGTGACGTCAGACTATCACAAGAATGTATATGGAGTACCACAAGGATCGGTCCTTGGACCCATTTTATTTACTCTTTATACCGCTCCAGTTGGTAAAATTGTTAAAAGACATGGTCTTGACTATCATATTTATGCTGATGATACCCAGCTGTATTTAAGTTTTAATCCTTTAAATGCGAATGAGCATGCTTTGAGCAAATCTAATATTGAGCAGTGTATCAATGAAATTAAATTATGGATGTCTGTAAATTTTCTATGCTTAAATGGTGATAAAACTGAATTTATTTTGCTTGGATCTAATCATAACCTCAACACCATAACTGATTCCAATTCGATTAAGATTGATGGAAATGAAATTACTCCTAGTAACTCTGTTCGCAATATTGGAGCTTATTTTGATAGTAAAATGACCATGTCTAATCACGTGAACAATATTTGTAAATCCTGCTACTTTCATATCCGTAAATTTCTTACCCCGGATTCAACTAAAACGCTTGTTCATGCTTTTATTACTTCAAGACTTGATACTTTTAACTCACTTTTATCCGGCTTACCCAATAAATTAATATACAAATTGCAAAAAGTTCAAAACACCGCTGCACGACTTATTACCCTTACGAAGAGACATGATCATATTACTCCCATACTTAAACAACTTCACTGGCTTCCCATTCCATATCGTATTCAATTTAAGATCCTTTTAACTGCTTATAAATGTTTTCATGGCTTAGCCCCATCTTATTTATGTCATCTAATTGAAAAACAAACAAATGCTCGCAGTCTCCGTAGTTCAAATGACATTTATCGTCTCAAACCAAGATCTGCTAGAATGGTTACATATGGTGAAAGATCGTTTTCATTTCTAGCCCCAAACCTGTGGAATGATTTAAAACCATCTGGTTCTGATACTGATATTCGTTCTAGCCCTTCAGTACAATCTTTTAAATGTGCTCTTAAAACTTACTTATTTAAAAAGGCTTTTAATTAGATATATATTATTTTATTATATTGCATCTTTTTGTAGTCTTTTAGTTGTTTTATATATTTTCTGATTTACTGGTATATGATTGTAAAGCGCTTCTGAACACCGTTGGTGGAATTAGCGCTATATAAATGTTTAAATAATAATAATAATAAAATAATGTGTCCACGATAAGATTGTCATATAATAAAGTTAAATTCATTTGTGATGACATGGCTTTATAAAATTTTTGAAATTTTTTATACTACCGCTAGAAACAAGGCATGATTTATTTTTTACAGCTCATTCCCATATAGACATAATCGGTAGTATTTATTCAGGTAAAATATAATGCAACATGCATCTTTCGTACACACAATGTGCCGTCAATCTAAAATGTAGGTAGTTACACAATGTCTATGAATTTCTCAAAAAATAGATTTATATATGTCCTGTTTAACTTAGAAGATAAATGTCATTGTGTATGGCTAATATGTTGCTAATATGTTGTTTTCTATTCGTGTCATAAACAATTAAAATTAAAGTTTATAATATCCATCATTATACTACCACTATTTATTCTAATGTATTGAAATGGAATTTAAAAAAAAAAGTCTATGAAAACTGAAATTCCGACAAAGGATGCACACTATAATAATTTATCCAAAATTATAATTATACTATTTTCATGCGTTACAATATAATATTTCGACAAAACATTTTCCTAAACTAAGAATTTAATCAAATATGCGATGCTCTTAAGGGGGCATAACTTGCTTGCAATGATATAAATTCGTGATTTTTGGCAGTGGAGGGTATTCCATTAAATTGAAAATTCATGCTTTTTGGCGATTGTGAGTTTTCCATAATTTAAGCGTGGAGTTAAGTTTTCACACAGCCAAGCATATGTAAAATAGAGCCTTTGAATACCGATTTAAGGTAAGAGACTTGGTTAAGTGGAAAAATTAAGTATTTTTACTTAACTTTTAGAAAACCTTTGAATACGGACCCAGATCTTTATTTCGTTTCGTTTTTTATACTTTCGATGGCCTACACTACAGAAAGTAATAAAGACAAGTAAAACGATATTTTGAACAATAAAAACGAAACAAAATAGAATGTGTGTTTTAATCAGATTGCAGTTGTATCTTTTGACCGTGCTTACCTATACATAATAAAATAAAAATAGTCCATTTTTATATTATCATTCACACACCCCTCATTATTTTCATTAATTTCTATATACCTCATTATTTCCTACATTATTAATCTCACACCCTTTATTCATTTCTACATTACTATTCTATTTCTCACATCCCTTTTTTAATTCTACATTGCTGTTCACACTGTCATTAATTTTCTTTTCGCTTCTGTATTCTCTCCATTGATTTTACAGTCTCTATTTCTGTGTTGTTTTTTTTGCCATAAATATTTTTCCTCCTCGAGTAAACCTGACGAAAATAAAAATAAAACAAGTTTCAATAAGTATTATCTTATTACAATATCTATGGATAGGCAATATGCCGACTTAATGTATTTTTGTGATAAATTAAAATAAAAGTTATGTAAATTTAAGGGCCTTTTTATAGTACATGTCATTTTTATAACCAATTAGTTTGGTGAGAAAAATGAATTGCCGACTGACTTCTTGTTTTGAAATAAAGCTTTGTGTCTGGTCTTTCCCAATCTAATTGAAACACAGACCCTATTTCGTTTGGTATTTTATTCAAAATTTTGTTTTACTTGTCTTTACTATATATATACTAGGGTATGGGAGAGTTGTTATATAACCCACGCTCTGGTTGATTATCCAATCAAATGGTTTGTGTTCGGAGGAGTTCTTGGGGTGCGGTGCACGGAACTGTGGGTAGAAATTCGCATCGAAGACAAAGCAAAATGTGTGTTATCAAATTTCTGACATCATAGCACAAAAGCCGCTCGTAGGACCCTTGACGCGACTTCCCACTACAACTTATCAGATTTTCTTGGAATGGAGGTCATCGAAAGTATAAAATAAAAATCCAAACGAAATAAAGATCCGTATTTTAATATTTCTTGATAAATTGAATAAAAGTTTTCAATAATCTATATTAATTTCTGATACGTTGATGATAACCATAGCAGCGCTACAGTACTAGCTAAAGAGTCTATCAGCATTTAAACAAGTTACCGGTACCGCGGTACTTATCTATTTTGCGTTTAAAGTTTTGGGGTGCCGCGGTGGTCGAGAAAATGAGGTCCCCTGTGGGCTACATATTGTCGACTCGTAAACATAAAAGAACTCTCGACAGTGGGGACATGCGCCCAAAGCGCATTGTATGGTGTTTGTTTGTCTTATACCCATTTCTTTCTAGTTTTAGGCGCAGTGGATAGGCCTGGTAGTAAATCATCTAATAACCGATCATAGGCCTATATCTATGTACCGGCATCTTTAACTTGTCAGGACATTCACGAATCGCTAAAGATATTTTACAAAGACAAGCAGTCACCCATGGACATTGACATTCCTATGCGAAAGTATTTTGTTTTAGGAAAAAGTGGGGACATTATATATATTATGGTCATGGATATTTAACGGCTAGACAAGTCTACTACTAAGTCTACATGAACAGCCTATTCGTAATTCAGGCCAGGTGCTATAATATAGCTTCGACTCCTCCCTTTCACTTGTTGTGTGCTGTAGGGAGGCCTACAACTACCACCAGCCTGGTACTTAATGATTTCTCGTAGATCCTTAGTTAGATTTATGTTTAAGACTAATTTAGATACCGGTTTATTTAATTTTTTAATAACTGAAGAGACGAAGGATAGCCAAAATTCAAAATCCCCGGGCTAGTAGCAAAGCTTTCCCAAGTGCAAAATCATTGATATTCGATAAGAAAACGACAAAGGCAAAGATCAAATTAATCCCTTCACCGTGTGACTAATTTGCCTAGGTGTTACTCCTTATGGTGACTGTGTCAAACAATCTCGGCAATAACGAAGTCCCGAAAACATGATAAAATAGGCCTTCCCTAGTTATTTTAAAGTTGGGTTCCCAGCAAAGTATTTATCGGGCGGTTATTTCCAATAAAAGTATGTCAAATTTGGTATATATGGAAAGTATAGACACCCAATCTTACTAGAAAAATACTGGATTACGCGAAAAACGTACTTGGCAATATTGTCAGGGAATCACTAACAAGCAACCCAACAGGTTCTGCTGGCTTATTGTCTGCTAGCTAAGGTCAGGGAGCAGTTGTTATTTTTTGCTCAAATGGTTAGGCGGTTTTGGGGACATTGAGTGTTGTCAACGTACAAAAGACTCTGCGATTTAAAAGGTCTAAAAAGAAGTAGACAGAAATAACTAAGAATTTATTTAGGCCTCAGTAACTATGGTAAATGTACAGTAAGTATAAAGGATACATTCTGAAAAATGGACCCTCCCACAATGAAGTTAAGTTTGCAGACATTGCGTCTAACAACAGCGTACTTATAGCTATGGTATGGGTATCCACGACGAAAGCAAAGTTTTGAAAGGGAATTGAAGCAAATTTTTGATAGATAATATTACTTTGAATATGTTTTTAGTCCACATATATCGTCAATTCACAAAGTTTGTACCCGGGAAGGCATCTTTAATAACGTAAATTGTTTCGTCCGATCAGGCAGGTTTCCCCCGAGTTCTTCGGTTTCTTCCTGCAGTAATGATCGAAATCATTCTCACGATCTGTGCCAAGGGCCAAATTGGAAAAAGGCCTCAGGCCTAATTTGCTACCCTTGTAAAATGACGTGATTATTATTATTATTATTATTATTATTATTATTACTTGAAGTAACTAGGCCTTCTCTTACACTAGGCTACTAGGCCTTCGTTTAAAATACAATAAAAAATTATTCACCTTTTTGAAAAGTAAGCCAATGGGCCTACCATTCTGCAACTGCAGTACCGTGGTTCAATCTGTCAAAATCTCCAATCCTCAACTTTAAGCCAATTCAATGCCAATTGCAAAATTGGTAAAATATAGATCTACCTCCGGCTCCGTAAACCAACCACCAGGCCCCTGCCCCTGTAAAAGTTCCAGATTAAATTACAACCTAGTGAAAGAATTTCTAAACCAGACATTTCTTTAGCCAACAGGGTTCGGTGGACAGTAGTAGTACTCGACATGAGCAGAAAGACGTTTTGCTTATCCAAAATCCAACCAAAACTCTTACGATTTCCCTTTCATTTCAAAATTCAAGTTCAATACGACGTTGACAGGTATGCCTACGACTACGAGTACGACGTACGAGTACGGCACGGTACCTGGTACGAATAATTATTTGGCTTTAGGCCTACCAGGTAGCCTAATGCTGGCGCACAATAACTACCTCCACCTGATGTCTCTGCAATCTTCTACACTTAGGGGGATATTCAGCAAATTCACATTTATGTTCTCCGTCAAGGACTAAAGTAACAAAATATTGCTTGGAGCTTGCTTTCTGCATGTTGGTCAAATGGAGAAAATTTGCCGCGTTAATAGAGTTATCCCCCTTTTCATTAGACAATAGCCTTGGTTTTCAAGGTCACTAATTTGTTTGGACCGTCTTTGCATATCTATGGCGTCAACGTTAGATGTCAGCCATTAGCTATAGCTCGAATCGTCTGACCCCGTTTATTGTCTTTATAATTAACATATTAAAGATTCAGGGGTGGGTGGTTAGGGATCTACCAAAATAAATTTTTGAACCTTCCCCGCGAAATAGGCCTAGCCTAAGTAGCCAATGGACCAAGGAACATAGGGCCTAATCAACATAAATAATTGCATCTTAATCTTAGCAGACGGACCCAGGCAATTAGGTAGCTCCGAATGAAATACGTTAATATTTTTAGAAATTCACCAAATAATGTCCCACCTTTTTCCGCTTCCTGTGGCACTGTGTGGTTAATCAACAGGCGTTAATTTGTAACGCGTTGTTTCTTCTTTTTCAAAATAAGTTCAAGCCACACGTTTGGGGATAAAAAATTAAAAAATTCGGGGAATCGAAATCAACGACCCATCAGACACCAATACCCTACGTTAGTCATGTTTGTGAGGCGCAATGAAGGAACGGGGTTTTATAACCGCTTGGCAGAGAAAGTACAACGGTAGGCCTATTGTCCAGCATGGTAGGCCTAAGTAGTGCAGGGCAGTGTATAGTCTTTTGGATAGGACGAAAAACGGAAATCCCGTGTATACGCTGGCATGCACGTAAAAGAACCATGATAAGCTGGTTGAAATAGGCCGTGGCGCCGCTGTCCAGGGCTGCCCCCCCCCCCATGGCCTATGGAACGCTGCTGTATGGCGAATGCCCGTCTTCATTAGCACAGTTGATGTATGAACAGTAGTATGACCGTAAGAAATCCCATCACGTTTTTCACGCCTGGTTTCAAAACATAAGAATAATCTGAGAATATTTTTTAATGATTGGATTTGATTAACAATACAAGCATCCCTTTGGTAGACACCAAGGTAACAAAATGATAACATGACGCAAGTTTTAGGGCATTTATTCACAGACGTCATTTTTCTATGCAAAATTACTCGCCGGTTATCATGGCCTTTCCCGCGGACCAAAGCTACGGTAGCTAACACACCAGTGGGTTGAGAGGAAGGCCAAGATTGTCGGATAAAGGATGTCGTGTGAATAAATGCCCCCCCCCCCCCAAAAAAAAACCCACGATTGCATTTACAGTACGAACAAGTGAACGATACATAAATTTAACTTAAAATAAACATTAACATGGTACAAAATTCAAATTCTACACCACAAAGATTCGCTTGAATTATATTTAGACTATGAATGCTAACCCGAAACCGTGAATATGTACAAAGCCATTTTGTTAATTTTATTTTTGTACTTATTTAATTTTGTTGTTTTGTTTTTTATTCTTTCATGAAGTGGTAATATAGATGATTTTTGTAGGCTATATAATCTTTGTACTTTCATGAATTAGTAATATAACATTTTTGTATGTAATCTTTGTAGAGAGAGGTAATAGAGATCTAGTCTCTCCACTAGTGATCCTTTTCTGGGAATAAAATACAGTTAAAACAAAACAATAAGTACCAGCGTTTTGTTGGCACTGGGGAGTAACTCGTTGCGCGACAATAAATTTAGACAGGCTTTTTTTTACCGAAAGGCCAATAACTCAGCAAGCTGGAAAATATACAAGGCTTCGATGAAAGGAACAGCAACTCCGAATTTCGTTAGGGGTCAAGTTTAAAGAGTAAAACGAATCTCTGTCCTTCTAGACACTTATTCATAACAGCTATTAATATGGACAAAACTGTGATACATTTTACAAACGTAAACGAGACAAAACCATCTTTTAGTCAAGTTTGAAAATAATATTGCTAATAATAAATTACAATTCGACATTTTTATAATAATAAAGTTTATCGACTGAGTAATGTTATGATCTAATGAATAACCTGTCATAAAAACAGTAGACATTACAACTTTCTGCAACAATTCCATAGGTTAGTTTTGTAGCAACAGCCCTTTGAAAAGCATAGCACCTTAATTAGAATTATCACAATAAAAGATCAATTTTTCTTTAAAGGTAGATCTACAGCATTGTGCATCATTTACATGGGGTATAGAATTGTGGCCTTAATTAGAATTATCTTTAAGAAACAGTAGATTACCTTATTTCGAATTATCATAATATACTGTATGGTGGAAGTCAATATTGTTCTCTAATTTCTCCCAGATATTCACTTAGTACCTGCCGACGCCCCCCCCCCCCTCACACAAACCACTCATACATCACGTTACATCTTATTCGACACACCTGAATAACACAACACAATACACTACCCACTCCCACCCCACCACCAACCTCATCCTCCCAATCACAACAAAACCCCAATACATTTCACGGGACACAAACTCTGGAACTATAAAAAAAAATGTAATGGAAACCATACCTTATGATAGTTTAATTAGTTTAACAAAAAAACCCGAAAAAGCTACGCAGTCGGGAATCAAACCAGAAACATTTATGTATAGAAGAGGAGAGAAAGGGAGGACATTAAAAAAAAAGAAGAAAGTTACTATATTGTTAAAGTTCGGTTATTATTATCATTTATATTTTTTGAAAGAAAATTTGAAAAAAAGGAAAGTTATCATTATGTTCTTTTTTAATTAAAAGAAAAGAGAAGCAAAATATTCCACCATCTGCCGTTGGGATACAAATCTGGAATACTCTTTGTCTAGAGGAGGGGGGGGGGTATTAAGAAAGTAATTATTTTTTTATGGTTCGGTTATTATTATCACCTCTTCTTTTTTTAAGAAAATGAAACAATAGAAAGGAAAGTTATCATTATTTATTTTTTTAATTAAACTATTCCACCAGCCGTCGCTGGGATATAAATCTGGAATATCTAGAGGAGGAGGAGGAGGAGGAAGAAGAAGGAAGAGGGGAGAAAAACAAGAAAGTTATTATTATTTTTTTTAGGTTCGGTTATTATTATTATCATCTATATTTTTTCTAAGAAAATGGAAAAAAGGAAAGTTATCATTATGTTCTGTTTTAATTAAAAGAAAAAGAGAAGCAAAAAATTCCACCAGCTGCCGCTGGGATGCAAACTTGAAATATTCTTTAGCTAGAGGGGGAGGAGGAGGCGGAGGGATAGCAGAACAGGGGGAGGACATTAAGGAAAACGGGAAAGTTATTATTTCGGTTATTATTATGATCTCTTTTCTTTTCTTTTATCATTATTTTTTTTTAATTATAAGATATTCCCCCAGCCGTCACTGGGACAGAAATCTGAAAATAATTTATCTAGGGGAGGAGGAGGAGGATATAAGGACCAACAAGAAAGTTATTATTATTTCGTTTTAAAAAAAAAAGATAACAATTAAAAAAGAGTTATCATTATCTTTTTAATTTAAAAGAAAAAGATAAGCAAAATATTCCCCCAGCCGTCGCAAGGAAAATTTTTAAAAAAAAATATCTAGAGGAGGAGGATATTAGGAAAAACAAGAAAGTTATTATTATTTCGTTTTTTTATTATTATCTCTTTTTAAAAAAAAAAAAAAAATATAACAAATAAAAAAGAGTTATCATTATCTTTTTAATTTAAAAGAAAAAGAGAAGCAAAATATTCATCCAGCCGACGCTGGGATATAAATCTGGAATACCCTTTATCTAGAGGAGGCGGGGAGGAAAAAAGAAGGGGGATATTAAGAAAAACTAGAAAGTTATTATTTTTTTTAAGGTTCGATTATTATTATTATTATCTTTTTTTTTGGTAAGAAAATGAATAAAAGGGAAAATTGTCATTAGTTTTTTTTAAATAAGAAGGAAAAGAGAAGCAAATTAATTCTCCAGCCTTTCTGGGATATAAATCTGGGATATTTTTTAGAGAGGAATAGGGAAAAATCCAAAACTTTCTTGCTGAGAGGAGAGCAGAGAAACTCTTGAAAAAGAAAAATGATAATGGAGGAAGATGATAAGGGGTTTAATCCCGAGCAACGGACTATAATGAGAAAAAAGGAAAGTTATTATTATTTTTTAAGGTTTTATTATAATGGGGGTTTTTTATCTTAAGAAAAAGAATTTTTTTCTCCCATCCATCACTAGGATACAAATCTAAAATACTCTTGTCTATAGAGGAGCTATAGTTTTCAATAAGTTACCGCTATTATTATTTTCTTTTCAATTGCCCCAAAAGGCCCCTCTCGACCTTCGATTGAGTAACACTTAACTATACCCCTCCCACCCACCCCCAAAAAAGAAGTTGAAGGGGAAGAGAAAAAAAAAGACACAAAATTTTCTTGTCTAGAAGCGAACAAGAATGATAAAGAGAATAGCGTAACTTATAATATATATCTTCTTTTAAGGAAAGAAAACAAAAAGACGCAAAATATTCCCAGCAGTCGCTGGGATACAAAATCTGGAATATTCTTGTCATTTGGAAGACGACAAGAGCTTACCGACTTTCAAATCTTGAAAGTTTGTACCCGGAAAAGCAGAAAGGAGACCAGTTCAAAAAGACGAGCCTATGGAACCAAGAAAAGAGATAAATGATAATGGAAAAAAAAACCTTATTTAACAAAAATATTAAAAGAATCTACGCGGCTTTTGCCTAGAATAACACCAGCAAACTTTCTGTATACAGGAGTATAGTAGGAGGGGTGAGGGTGGGTGGGTGTTGACACAGAACCTAATGGAAGTTATTATTATTTCAATGGTTTTGCATCATCACTGTTTAGGTCCCTTGAGAGAATTCACACTTCGCTGCTACCAAAGATGGGGATTTGCAAGAGCGACCTACGGGTATACAAGAAAGTTGTACATAAACCAGTGAATATCTAGGAGAAAATTAGAGAAGTCAATTGGAAATTATCCAAGGAATCCAACACGATAACTTCGTAGTTGTGACAAACCAATAAAGTATAAATGATAATAAAAAAATTAAAATGATAACGGAAGACGAAAAAAAGAAATAACCGAGGGTTCCACACTTTGGTGACAAAAATGTAGAAGCATTTGATGACCTCACGAATATATTCGACGGACAGATGGATGGACAGAAAAATTCTAATTAAGTGCTATTACATGTATATTCAAACTTAACACATTGTTACACTGATGTGCGAAATACATCGCTCGGATCACAAATACCAGACTGGGTCACAAATACTTAGACTAAAATATCTTATAAATTCATAGCACCAATTTTTAGTTTAAAAAAATGAAAAGGCAGTATTCTATGACTATTTCACGAATAGCCTATTCCTGTATACATAATAAATCATATTAAAAAACATTATGCAAGAGCTCAATTTGCCTATTGCAGGCCTTTCTTTTGGCCTGAAATGTTACATAAACACATAAACTATTAATTAGACTTTTAATAACAAAACAAGACCATAATCAACTTTTTAATAGATTAGACCGGTTCGCCATTTAAAAATTTGATTTAAAAAATGGGAAAGCGAGGCTAAGTCTCGTATATAACAGTGCCCTAACCACAATGCATACATCTTGTCAAAATTACATACAGTGATAACGTGGCTCAGAATGAATGAAGTAATTTCGATGAAATGTTCACATTTTCATTTTACATTATCTTTTTTTTTGGAGCTATTATAGTAAGAATGGTCATCGCTTGTCTAAGTCTTGCATAATGTATATTTAAACAAATACTAGAACATTAAGCTTGAAGAGGTATTAGAACTTTAAAGAAATATTAAATAATTTTCTATTTATTATATAGGATGTGCTCCAATTAGATTGCATGTCAAATCTGAAACAGATTATCAATTGCATATAACGATTTATTAAAAAGTAGCGGGCGCTCGTAAATAATGTCCTGATAATGGCTAAATCTAGGTTTGCTTAGAACATGACATTAGTTAAATTTATTTTTGTGATCGTTCTAATACCCCTGCAGTACATACAACTATGTGTTGTTATCTAGCTTCAACTAGAATATATTTTTATCCCTTGTTATACAACATTTTAAAAATTAAGTCTTTATCTAGCTTCCACTAAAGACTAACTATTCAAGAGCTAAATCTGCCTACGCCAGATCTTTCTTTAGGCCTTAAAAATCAATTTGTAACGTGATAATCAATTCATCTCTATCTGCCATCGGATGGCTCTGATTTTAAGTAGATTTAATTTAAATATGGAGAAGCAAGGGTAAGCATCGAATAACCAACCCCGTGGTAACGATGATAAACAATCAATGGACACGTATGGTCTAAACTGCAAACACTGATAACTTTCCTCAGAAGTTAAAGATGCATTATGTAATACCTATATCAGTCTATACTGTAGATCGTTCTTTGGGGCTTAGATGCTGTTTGAATTATCGATTAGACAATTATTAACTTGCCAAGATCATAACAGACTCTCGATGCCATCGGATGCTCTAGATTTTCAACAAATTAATTAAAAAATGGATAATCGAGACTTCGTTTACCATCGTTTAACAACGGTAGCAATGGCAATCGAGACTCAGCTATTCTTTAAACAGCCCTAGCGTCGCCCAGAATGAAGTAATTTCACTGAAATTTTCAAGACATTCCATTTTTATTATCTAGTTTCTAATTATTAAAACGAGAACGGTCAGATCTTTATCTAAGACTTACATAATGCATCTTTAATATCTAGTATCTAGTAAAATATATAGTCTTCATCCTCTTATAAAACGTAATATTACTAATGTATTTAAAATACTGAGCTTGGCTGAACAATAACTATTTCTCGGTGATAAGTAGAAATAGCAGCAACTTCTTCTTTAACAGGGGACCACGGTGGCTCAGTGGGTAAGACACTGGCTCGCTAGCCTGGAGGTCAAGTGTTCAACCCCTGCATTGGTCAAGAAAATTCAATCCAGATTTTCCGGTGTGGTTTCCCCTTGTCAGTGATGCAGTGCGGAGGGCATGGCAATGACAGCTGTCTAGTGGTTTGGATGGGACGAAAAGCCGAGGTCCCGTATACACATTGACATGCACGTAAAAGATCCCTTGGCTGTAGGCAGTGGCGCCACTGCCCGGGCAAAATTTCCCTCATAACACACTGTATGGCGTATGCCCGTTTCATTAGCCCAGTTTAGGAGCAGAACGTTAATATGACATTAAACCTCATTTCATTTCATTCCTTTTTTGACATCACTGTATATCCATTGGAGGCATACATATTGATAATAATAACTTTATATATTACCAATGTAGTTAAAGACATTACTCAACTAAACTGAACAATGTAGACCTATAAGGATGATACTTAAATACGAGAAAATTCTTCTTTGACATCACTGTACTATCCACCGGAGGCATATATATGGATATTGGACGAGAATACCAACATTGAGCGATTTCGAACTAAAAGGCAATAAACATGTTGACGAAAGGCAAAACCACATACATTATAAACATCAACATTCACGGGAACGAACTCCACGGTTCTTTCTTGGAGCAGAAGTTGGGGAGGCAGCACTTGGTAGTTCAAGGAAACCATTTTTTCGTGCTGACGCTGACTCCCCCTTATTGGCCCGGAACGGAGAGCAGATACAAATGCCATTTTATCTCCGATTGGTAGGCGGGTGTGGCTTTGGTTCTTTTGGAGGTGTTGGCATATATTCCCCCGATTCCACCTTTGCTGGCTTATAGGTCCGCCTCCTACCGATTCGTGACTGTGCTGCCTGCGATCCAGCTCTAGGGGGTGTTGGTGCCCTTTTATTTGGTTTGCCCCTAGGTGCCACTGGGAGTTTTGGGGCCTTGTCAAGATTTCTGGATGTTGGTAGCACAAGGCCAATGTCGGCGAAATCAGTGCAAATCCTTTCCGTTGGCGATAGGCAGGTGTCGATTACAATTGGCCTTTTCAGAAATCTGTTAGGATTTGTCACTGATGGCGAAGGGCAATGCTTCGGGATCTCGGTAGCAGGTGGGCTCTGGGCATCCGGGTGAACCTCAAGATCATCAACATCCATCACAGATTCAAAGTTCGCGTGTTTGAATGAAGAACTATCCTCCGATTTATCAGATGCAGGCGAAGGTGCTTTCGGTGTGACCTTTAGGTAACTCCCGCCTGGGTGGGTTGAACTTAGTGACACTGGTGGAGTACAAGCCTTTGCCTTTTTGTCCAACTCATTCCACACAACAGCCTGGTCTTTGCGAGGAGGAACACCCCTATTTCCATCAGAAAACTCAGTTTCTGATGAACGCGCACCTCTCCTCGTTGATGGACTCTGGGTGCATACCGGATTTTGAAGCCCCTCGCGCATTTCTCTGAGGGCAAATTCCATGGGCACCACGTGTGAAGGAATTCTCCTTCTCTCCATTCTCACCTTCGCCCCCATGCTACCTGTCTTTTTGCACACCGGGGGTGCTGGAGTCGTCACCGATGGCGGAGTTTCACCAAACGCCGTAGCTCCAAGGCTTGGGACCCTTGGTGGCAAACGGTCACTGATCAATGGAGCCTGGGCACCTTTATTTCGCCCGACACCAGAAATGGCTGGGAGACCCTCTTTTGGACAAAACTCCCGGTACTCCATTTGTATCTGACTCTCTCTGCGCTGATTGGCGTTTGGTGTTAATAGTGGCAGATGCGTGTATGTATTTCTATGGGCCCGGTTGCCTGGATGTAAATCCTTTATGCTAGTATGGTTTTTAACAAGCGTTGATTCTAAAAGATCATCTAATTTCAAGTAAAAGTAAATATGCATTATAAAAGTTTGAAAGAAAACATTAATATTAAATTTATCTGTGTTTAGAAAAATATTAGAAAAATTTTAAGAACCAAGATCAGTGAGCTTGACACTGGTTCACCAAACAAGGGACCTTCTTAGGATCAATCCCGGTGTTGACCGAGAAAGTTTCTTAAGAATACTTCCTTGTCTATGGTGCATGGTCCTAGGGGGTCACCTGTGTACCAGTTTGTAGAAGAAACCATGACAGTTGGAATTCGACGAAGGGTATATGGAAACGCCGTTATCCGGGCAATATTTCCCTCCTAGCACACACCTATAGCCTGATGCTACTTAAACGTAGGACGTTAAACCCTCTGCCAAATTCGTTGTCACCTACATGCTCGTATTTCACTACATACAATGGGTAAATTACTCATGGAAGCCCGGAAAAATTTCCAGATTCTAACATTGGTTTATATGTGTCTACACACGATTTCCCCATCTTACCTCATGGACCTCATTCAGGCTTCATCAACCAAATCGGCCACTTCGCTCACACAATAAGCTCCCATCGATTGTGCCGCAAGCCAAACTGAAATCCTACGGCGATAAAGCCGTCGATGTCTGCGGACCTCGTCTGTGGCTAACTTACCATTGGGGATACATAGTTCTGACACATGAGATGTGCTCAAAATAATCCACCTGTTTGTTGCTTATTATTTTATTATCAGGATTAACTCGTATCTGCCATGCAATACGGATAGAATAGGTGCAATCATATTATTATTTGAGTTGCTTTGTTTTCAAACGCACATCCTAAAGGGATATGTATAATGTTTTGGGGGGTTTTGTAGCTGTTGGTAAAAGTGTCCGTCGATTTGACGTTATTTAATAAAATGATTACACTGGGAAAATTAAAATTAAATAATTGTTTGCAAAGTCTGAGAGAAATCTTCTTCATTAGAGGTTTAAACTATCAATTTATTTGACGTGGTTTTTAAAGAGGGGGACGAAAGCTGGCACAAAATACCTTACTTTACGTAGGCCAGGGCGTCTGCGATTATTCTGAATATTATGCTATTATTCATAATTCATTACATATATTATCTTAGTAAGAACGATAATGCCTCTTTAGTCTTTAGGATCGTGCACAGGCCCGGATCCAGGATATTTTCGAAGGGGGGGGGGGCATACATTGTAACAAATGGTAATCATTAGAGTGCCGCATGCATTAGTGGTTTGGCGTAATCCCCGGAGCCTTGACGCATTGCCTGGGCATAGACAATGCGAACATCATGTTTATATCATCAATTAAAAAGCAGATACACCAGTCTCGCTGGGGCTGAGAGGGGACACGCCCCCCCCCCCCCCCCTGGGTCCGCGCCTGGTGCATGAGAACTTTTGGGTGGTTAGACCAAATCCCTCATCATGAATCACAACCAATTAATGACACTTGAACGCATAATATCACTGTATGGGAACAATATGTCTCTTAACGATTTTTGATATGCTTGGTTGTTCGAACAACAAAACCCAAATGTAAACCGTAAAATAGATTGAAATCGGTATTACCTGTTGGAGGTCGGACCTTCCTTGAATTAGAGTGGTTAATGGGAGGTAGAGTATCTTTGGTGCCATTCTGTTTTGATCGAGGCTTATCTTGTTTCCCCATTGTCTGTTTTAAATAGATAAATGTTTGTATTAAACTTAGTACATGATTTAGATGAAGAGAGGTCCCAGGTTCTTCTGCTTAGAAGACTCCTCCCTTCCAATCCCCCAATATCTGTACTAGATGAAAATGAAAGTGTGTTTCAAACAGAACGAGGGGGTGGGGCTAAACATGGTGTGAAGGATGTTTAAGGCTATACAGTGCCTGTAAGAACGGGGGAGAGAAATTGGGTTTAACGTCCACTCGACACAAACTAGGACATTTCGGGACTAAAATTGCTTATGTGTATAATTCGTGTGGCGTAGGGGTCTTTAGCAGTGTGAGGAAACCGAAAGACCCAGAGAAACCCCACGTGGTTGGACAGGCGACCCTACACCTTGTCACGCATAACAGAGGATTCGAAACCACACCAGTTGACTCAATGAGAGGCTGTATGTGGCATTGAAAACCGGGCTATTTAATACTTATAGGTTTTGCAATGGGTTGGTGTGCTTATATGAAAAATATGATTTTTTTAGATTTTTTAAAGTAAATTGTGGAAATCAATGTAACTATTTTACAGTTTTTGTAAAGCGTGCTATTTACATCATAGTTAGATTTTTATAATATAGGGCTATTTAATATAATTGATCTATAATCCCCAAATACTATTTTTGTTCCATTTTTGGAAAGTAGATCGGACTATCTCATATTTTACTTTATTTCAATCCAAAGATATAAATATTTTTGAAAATGTATGTAGGCTATGTATGTGTCCGGGTGGGGTAGGGGGATTCACAAATTCCATGGCTATTTGAATTGCATATTCCTGAAGCAATGGCCCGAGAAATCCCTCTGTAGTGGATTACCTCTAATCAAACGAAACGCTGCGAGGAGTATGTTTGAATTGCTTTCAATGGAAGCTGATTTATGAAGGGTGCGGTGTGGGAACAGATTAAAAATTTCGTTTGCATGTGAGGGTGTGTGTATGTCTATTTCCCTATATAAACGCCGGAGCAATATTATTGTTTACGATAGGCCCACATTATACTATCCTAAATAATAATATCATCGCCTCCGACAAACGTGCATATTTATAATGAACAAAACTTACCGCGTGTTGCAGCTTACCTTCCGATTTTTTATTATTAAAAGACGAATACTTACCGATTAAAACAATATAAAAATAAACAACAGACTCATTTGGATATACTCTTATTTATTAATCTACATGAACTTACCGCTAGCAGCATCTTGGAATAGATATTGGAGCAAACCAGCATCTAAGCAGATAATTACTGTATTGTTAATAAGTTATTGACCCCCCCCCCCCGCACAAGAAAGGGAACTTTACACGAGAAAGACTTTACAGCGGATAATTAATTTATTTGTATATTAATTTACCATATTTCAGTGTTTACTTGAAATGTTTGATAACAGCATATTAATTAACTTAAATAACATCGAACGCCGCATTTAAAACGGGAACTTAGATCACGTGGACAAAGCGCGGGTAAAATTACGCATTCGCAAAAAACTTTAATTTATACGTTTAAACACGGCGAGCACGCGTAAAAAATATTTCTACGCAATCGGTAATTTATACTTACAATAATGTAACCAAATTATTTCAGGAAAATATGCACAGCATATTAATTAATTTAAAAAACATCGAACGCCGCCTTTAAAATGGGAACTTAGATCACGTGAACAAAGCGCGGGTAAAATTACGCATTCGCAAATAAACTTCAATTTATACGTTTACACAGCGCGAGCACGCGTAAAATATATTTCCACGCAATCGGTAATTTATACTTACAATAATGAATAATGTAACCAAATTATTTCAGGAAAATATGCTACTAATGTTGAAAAACGCTGTTTCTCTTAAACAATATAGGCCTATATCTCCAGTTGAATTACTGTTGCTGAAAAAACGTTGTTTCTCTTCAACAAACAATATCAGTTGAATTATTATTGCTGAAAAATGCTGTTTCTCTTAAATAATATATATCTTCAGTTGAATTAATTTCGCTGAAAAACGTTGTTTTTCTTAAAGTCTTAAAGATAATTCTTCAGTTGAATTACTTTGCGGCCTTTGCAGGAGCGGTTTCGCTTGGTAACTGATTGTCGACGTCACGCGACGCGCGCATCTACTGAATTCGCTCTGGAAGACTGGAAAAGCGGGGTTTTGAAAATAAATGCGGAAATTAATTTACCAGCGTTTTTTGTTCTAAAAAATATTTTAGTTTATTTATTTACTTGAGGGATTCTTTTATCGATTTATTATTTTTTCGCAAGGATATTTTATTTGTGGATTCGTTTGTTTTTTGTCTTAATGTGTGAGGGATTATTATTTTTTTACACTTATTTTTTGTATTTTATTTAATACACTAGAAATTGTCTTTTCCTCTATTTTGTTTTTTTTACACGGATTTTTAAGGTTTTGTTTTTATTTTATTTTGTAGAATTTAACGCGGATACTTGGGGTTTTTTGTTTACATTTATTTTTTGTATTTAATGTTACTTATTTACACGAGAAATTGTTTATTTTTTCCCGTTTTTTTATGATTTATTTTTATTATATTTTTTAAAATTTATTTACGCAAGGGATTATGTATTCTTCTAATTTTTTTTTTTTACACGGATACTTGTTTTTTTTTTACATTTATTTTTTGTATTTTATTTTTTAAAATTCATTTACGCCATTATTTACGCCATTATTTATTTCTTATTATTTATTTTTTAACACAGATCGTTTTATTTATTTTTTACTTTATTTAATCTAATCACGCGACGGGTTATTTTTTTCTGTTTATTTATATTTTATAAAAAAAAAGAAATTTATGCGAGGAAATATGTTTTCGTTACATTTATTTTTTACTCAAAGTTTTCGGTGTTTTATATTGCTGTTATTTTATTTCAGTTTATTTTATTTATTTACGCAAGGGAATAGTTTGTCTGCTTTTCTTTTCGTGGGTGTTACGCATGACCTGTTCATGGTGAATGAAAATGACCTTCTGTTGTTGTTCTAAATGTTTAACGTCCGCTTCCACCGAAGGTGATATCGCAGACAAGTCTTATTTTTTATTTTCATTATCTTAGCGCACGCGCAGGGATCTTTACTGTGGGCCTTGGGTATTTATATTAGTCTGTGGAAAGTGAGGGGACCTTTTTAACACTTTGAACTTTAACATTTTTTTTTTTTTATAAAATGTTCTTTTTTCAGGGGAACCCAGAGTTCATTTTTGGTTACAGAGGGAGAAAGAGAAGTGGTGTTTAACGTCCATTCTACACAAACTATGTCATTTCGGGACTGACACATGGTTCAATTTTTGTCAATAATTTGCTAGCCCTTAAGTTTATTTAGCAGTGGAAGGAAACCACAGGACCCAGAGAAAATCCACGAGGTTGAACAGCCGACTCTACTCCTTGCAGGCCTGTAACCAACAACAATTGTTGACCATAAAAAAAATATATAGGCCTACATTGTCCGTCAATTTTACAGCACCCCTGAGAACACTTCCCACCTCCCTGGTTGCTCTGAGCTAGTCAATTACAACCCGTAAATCGAAAACATGCCAGATGACTAATAACAGACATTATGATACAGCGCCGCACAAGCTAACCACCCCCCCCCCCCCTGTCTAGTCGGAGCAGAACAAGGATGTTAAATGTTAATCCCCATTTTATTTGAATTAATTTCTTTCAAATAATACAAAAAACAAACAGATTTTTTTGAAGGACTGTCTGAGAACTAGAATATTTATTTTTGCATGGTCTAAATGAACATATAAATGAAGTAGAATGAATGAAAATATAATTACAAAATACGAAGATTTTCTATAGGAATGCATCTTATACAGAGATTAAAGAAGTTATTTTTCGATATTATTTTCAAAATATGCTACAACACAATGCAATGGATGAATGTACAGCCCCACAATTAAAAAATATAATAGTCTAATATTAACATGTTAATTTAATTGTTTACTGCAATCAAAAGTTAATACAGTGTCATACTAATACAAGACAATTTCAAACCTGACGTAAAACAAAGCAAACTGATTGAAGTTTACACAGATCTGATTAAAATACAAATCTATATTTCATTTCGCTTTTTTAAATATTCGATAGCCTACACTACATGATGATTTGACCAGTTCTACTGGGAGATCGTGTCAGGGGTTTACAAGCGGCTTTTGACCAAATGAAGTCAGACATTGATAAATCAATCAGTGTTGATATTTCTAGTGATTTACCCACAGTTCCGTGCATCGGACGCCAAGAAGTCTCTGTAACAGATGGTTTCATTGGCTAATCCCTCACACCATCCGGAACGCAGGTTTTATAACAACTCTTTCAGATCCTAGTGTAGTACATACATATAAAACGAAATTTTAAACTATAAAAAAGAAACCAAATGAGATCTCACTGAATTTGAATCAGATTGAGTTTACACAGACTTTGAAAAGAAATACCCAAAATGGTTCATTTTCTTTTTAAAACATTCAACCACAGATTCGAAACTTTCAACCATGAAATCAAGCATACCTTATATAAATTGACTTTTATGCACTTTAAAGATAAATTTCTTCAGGAATACTGTGTCTTTAAAACTACATGTAACCAGGCACAGATTTGAAACTTTCGAACATGAAATAAAGCACAAATGATATAAAGTGACTTAAATTACTGTATATAATTATTCTGAATTCAAAAACTTAGCCAACGATTTGACTGGCATGAAACTTGACAAATATACATTTGCTCCAATTCTACATACCTTCATGCATTTATACCTAAATTGACAATGTATTCAAAGATTTGAGAACTTCAAACACAGGGCACTATAAATGCAAAATGACGCAAATTCTTTACACAGGTTCTTTAAATCTATGATACATTTATTCCCAAATTTGACAATTTATTCCCAAATTTGACAATTTATTCCCAAATTGACAATGTATTCCCAAAATTGACAATTTATCCATAGACATGAGAATTTCAAACACCATGCATGCACCATTATTGCAAATTTTTATACACAAACTCTTTTTTAGTCAAGCATATTGTCTCATTAATTGATTTATTTGTATTCCATGATTTGGGTTTCAATCAGTTGTAGCTTTTCTGTACCAGAATCTAGCTCTACAGTCTTCACTACAAGATATGAACGCAGGACCAGTTGGTGAATGAACAATACTTCTTACTACACCGTTATGACCTACAAATACATACAAAGAATTACATTTACATGATCAAAATTCTCACTAAAATAACCGAAACTAGTGGTCTAGTTTACATCAAGTTTTTCAAAAATCAACATAATTTTTGTTGCATTTTAGGCCTACAGTTGTGCCTTTCAGGTAAGAGAGAGAGAGAAATGGGGTTTAACGGCCATTCGACACAAACTAGGTCATTTTTGGACTCCCATATGCTTTAATTTGATTACAATAATTCGCTTGCGCATAGGGGTCTTTGGCAGTGGGAGGAAACCGGAGGACCTGGAAAACCCCCACAAGGTTGGAAAGGCGACCCTACTCCTTGTCATGTACAACCGGGGATTCGAAACCACAACAGTTGACTCAATGACAGTTTTTATGATACAGCGCGTATGTGCTAACCATTCGGTCATCCAACTCCCCCCCCCCCAGCCTTTCAAGAAATATATTGATCTAAATTTCTGAGAAATGATCCAAGTGACTGCTGTTGCTGGCTGGCACTGGTCATATATTATGACCTCATGGGTATTCTTCAGGTCCTCAAGTTTTTTTAACTTACCTAAAGCTAGCAACCTCTGACGTTCAGCATTTCTAGAGTCCCAGCAACATAAACTTGTCGTTTTTTCATCAGGAAATAAAACTGTAAGAATTAAAAAATACGTAAATTATTAACTCTGGGTCTGATTATAGTTATCATATTGAGAGACATTTGTGAACTTGGGGTCATTTTTTGAAAGTGAACATATATATTGTCAATCCAAAAAAGTCGTCAGTTTGATTTCTTTGATTAGATCCTCGAGTAGTAAATGAACCATATTCATAGAATTTATTTTTTTATGAGATAAGAAATATAAAACTTCATGTAACATTAATTGATACCAGTTTTGGGCCTAGCAATTGTTCTGACTTTGCTGATATCAGCAGGGAGATGACCAGAGGGATTTAAAAACTGATTAGCTATAATTAGCACGTGGGTCTGTGGTCCCAAGTGTTCATAAATTATTTAACATTACCATAATCTTCAGTGTGATTGAAAGTGGCTCGAGTTCGATGATCCATTCTACCAGTCGCCCCGGCACCAGTATATACGATCAAACAACGATTGGTTGATAGTTCCCATAGTTTAACCAATGAATCTTTACCACTAGATAAAACATACTGAAAAAGGGGAAAAATAAAAACATACTAGAATTATTTATACTGAAGACATGAAAAAAAAAACCAGATTTCTAGGCATATTCAAAAACAAGAAGTTCCTCTGTTCATAACACAAATTAAATTGTATTTGTAAGCTCAAAATTAAAATTAGTATTCTTGTCCATCATCATAACTGCAAGACTAACTAACAATATGTTTCTAAATCCTAATATTAATTTTATAACATTTACAGCTTTATCTGACTAAATTATGTTGATCAGTAAAAGGCGACCAGAGCTAAGTAATTAAATACATTAATTTTTCTAGCATTTATATTTCAATTAATATTTTTAAAGTGTTATAGGCTTAGACCATCACCACCCCATATTGAACTTTCTTTCTTCGGGAACATCTGTTCAAATTTTTCTTCTTATATTTTAAGGGCGTAATCAAGAAATACTTGTCTGCTCGTCTAAAAAGCTTTTAATTCAATATTTTGAAAGTTTGAAATCTTAAACAAAAAAAAAATGTTCATGGGACTAAAGTGGATTTTTTTTTTTAACACCATGTAGATCTCAAAATTTATTTGGATTTGCCTTGGAAGCAATTTACCTTAGAATTTCTCGAGAACAGAACTGATGTGACTTCTCTTGAATCGTGAGCATTTTTAAAAGTGTTAAAACATTTCTGGCTGACTCCATCCCATAATTTAATATCTCCATCTTTACTACAGGTTACAAACATATTCGCATTCGGTGACCAACTAATCTAAAATAATAAAAACAACAACAAACTGTAACCATGGCGATATTCAATAGATAATACAAATATTTGTGCTAGCACAAACAATCGAATTTGAAGTTTTTCTAAGCTATTTGTTATTTGTAACTGGCTAGTCATTAGACAAATATTCAAGTTGTTTTTTTAATGCTGTTCAGACTGTTTTTCAAATTTTGTAACTGTTCAAACAAATATCTGAAAATTCAAATTTGAATAGTTTTTATAAGACTTTCGACCTGTTTTTTTACTATTCATTATTCGATGTCTATTGCAGCAAACAAACAAAAAATGTTTGTTCTACTTTTCAATTTGTTTTTATTTTCTATCACCATTTAAACTATTGTGAACAATAGCATAACCTGTTTTTATATAAAATATTGGTGAGTTTAAACAAGTATTAAAATGACCGAATATAAAACAACCAAAATACAGAACATTTAAAAAAAAGAAAAACACAAAACGGTGTAGAAAAAACGGAAATAAACAGATGAAGATTGCTTCTTAATAAATCTGTGGTATCTTTGAAAGGATAAGACAGATGGGACAACAATATTCATTGCTGTGTGTTCATTAAATCTTTGAAAAGTTTAAAAAAAAATTATGAACGCATTTTTAAAAAAAAATAATAATTGTATACATACATCTGTGACTGGAGCTGTATGTTGAAATGAAGGATTATTGGCTACATAACATTGAAATGTGTTGACATCATATAAGCGTACTGAAAATATAAATAATTATTAATTACAACTAATCAAATCAGGAGCTAGGCAGATATTAAGAAGTTATTGCATCTTATCAGTGAAAACTTATTGTAATTACTATAAATCATTTCAGTCCATACTATGTGTGGGTGTATACAAATCAAATCCTGAAGTTTTAAAAAGAATTCACCTGGTGTTCAAGACTATTGTTACTGAGGACTTTAGATCATTAAGTCAGAGTCAAAGAATGGTGCTACTGTTGAATTCGTGGATGGTAAATTATGTTTTGAAGCAACAACTACATTTTGCTTGTTAGTTTATATGTCAAGGAAATATAACTTTAAAATTTGTAAACGGTATACCCACGTTAATATTCAAATTTACAACTGATGTAACTATGAATTGAAACAGATGTAACTGTGAATTGAAATGAAATGAGGTTTAACGTCCTACTTTTCTGCTACAACAGGGATAATGAAGACAGACACATGCCATACAATGTGTTCTGAGAAGTGATACTGTTCTGCTCTGACTGTGATAATGAAGACGGGCATATGCCATAAAGTATGTTATGAGATGTGATACTGTTCTGCTACAACTGGGATAATGATGACAGACATAGGCTATACTATGAGGGAAACAATTGATAAAACTTACATGTAGGATGATTGACACCAACTAATAGATATTCTCCTGATGGATGAAATGATATACAACGAACTGGACTGACTTCCTATCAATAGAAAATATATTTTTTAAATTATATGCCAAATTTTGTTATATTTTCGATCAAACTTTTCGTAAAAACATTTTTTTAGATTTAGTTTTAGCATATTTTAATATTTTCAGCAAAAACAATTTCCCACACAGATACTACATTTGATTTTTTAAACTACTAGGCCTACTTTAATTCTTCTTAATAATACTTTTGATTTTTTAAAAATTAATTTTGCTTTACTAAATTTAAACTTTTGATTTTCTAAATAAAACTTTTGATTTACTAAACTAAAACTTTTGATTTACTAAACTAAAACTTTTGATTTACTAAACTAAAACTTTTGATTTACTAAACTAAAACTTTTGATTTACTAAACTAAAACTTTTGATTTACTAAAATAAAACTTTTGATTTACTAAAAAAAACCTTTTGATTTACTAAAATAAAACTTTTGATTTACTAAAATAAAACTTTTGATTTTCTAAATCTTTAATTTTTCTAAAAAAAAAATTTTGATTTCCTAAAAAAATAGTTTTAAAACCTGATAGAGATACTACATGTACATACCTGTATACTTTTATAGGCTTTTTTAACTGATGGTTTGGAATATTCAAAGAATTTTATACTGTAATCCTTGCTACCAGAGGCCAAAATCTGATGGAACGGGTGAAAATCTAGACAACTAACTTCCTGTGAAAACAATGATAAAATACATGAATATCTACAATTATAAAGATGTTGTCTGTATAGGACCACTGCTAGATATCAAATAGGAAGAAAAACCTCATCTGATGTATCTATCATATATAGACTCCGGGTAAAATGAATCTAACAGAAACTTGAATTAAAGTTTCAAAGTATAAAAAAGATATTTTTCCTCAATAGTACTACATTTACTTTAAATTTTCAAGTGTTTACTAATAACTTACATCATTATGATCATACAATGTCCGTATTACTGGATGGTTTTCCATTTGTTGCTGCGGTGTTTCCATGGCGATCATTTCAGCTGGAGTGGCACTTTTTGCCAACATTCTTTCAACATCTAGAATCTAAAAGATATATTTACCTAAATTAATTCCCTTGATAATAGCACATTTTTTTACATTCCAGGTCTTAAAGCATTTTCAGAATCTGCATTAACTAAAATGATTTCATTATTGGTTACTATGGTCACCAGCTGACTGAAGCTTATTTTGATTACACCTATTCTAAGAATAAAACTACAGAACGTTTAACATGAGTGATGATAAGACAAACAGGCCCCAGATAACTGGGCTAAGAAGACAGGCATATGCCATACAGTGTGCTACGAGGGCAATTTTGCCCAGACAGCGGCACTACAGCCTACTTTTATATCAAATTCCAACTGTCAAGGGATCTTTTACGTGCATGCCAATCTACATACGGGACCTTCGTTTTTGGTCCCATTCAAACAACTAGATGACCTGCATCACTGAAAGGGGAGAATCATGCCGGAAAATCAATTTGTGTTTGGTCATTGTGGTCTTCTTATTACGGTGGTCATTTGTATTCTTGGCTTAGATAGGGCCTGATCACTAGTGACAAGGAAACACACAAAGAAAAGGTTAAAACTAATCTATACTCCTACTGGTATTTACAATTTTGGTTTACCTTTATTGATGCATCTTCGGAACCAGTGGCAATAATCTGACCTAAAGAAAACAAAGAAAACAATGCAGATGATGCATACATTTCTCAAATATTTAAAGACACATTTCCAGATTTCTTAGGCAACTGTTGACAAAAGTGAGTTCAAGGGTGAACTGTAACAGTGTGGAGAAATAGCAGAAATAACTTGTCTGAAAGTTTTGCCTCAAACTATTGCACAGTTCAGGAATGATTTTAGGCGATTCAATTACAATGTATATGGATGAACTGAAACATTTCCCAACATTCAGCATCCTCAGCCGACGACATAAACAGTATTAAACATGTCAGTACAACCTGGGCAATTTAATTTAAGTATAGATATATATTTGGTTTTGTTTTTATACTTTCGATGGCCCACACAACATGTAGATTCAACAAGTTATAGTGGGAGTTCACGTTCTATGACGTCAGGTACCAAGTAGGCGACATTTGACCCTATAACGTCAGTCATCCGATTAACCAATTAGCGACTGCAATGTTTTTAAAATTTAATTTTGCTTTGTTCTGATTTCTATCCCTGCTTATGTCTACCCACAGTTCCATGCAAAAAAGGTCAAACACTCAATTCGACAGACTATTTGATTGGTTGACCCCTCATTTCAAGCAGAACATGAGTTAAATAACAACTCTTCCAGATCCAAGTGTAGTAAAGACAAGTAAAAACTAAATTTTGAACTATAAAAACGAAACGAAATTGGATAAAATCTGCTGATAGGCTTCTTTTTAATCCAAATGAATCCAAACCAACAGATAATCCAATGTTGTTAATATTTTGATTTTGTTCTCTTTATTAACCAATGAGTCTAAGTTTAACATGGACTAAGCAGTACAAAAATAGATAATGATTCCAAAATGAAAATGACAATTAGCGGCATTAAAGTATTTAAAGATAAAAATAGTATACCTGAATGATGAAAAGCTGCCGTCCTACAAGCACCTTTATGAGCTGTGACATAACAAGTTTCATACAGAGCTGCCTCTGCTGATATAGACTGAACTGTAAAAGAAAAAAAACAGTTTAAAATACTGCTAAACCACACAAAAATATCAATCTACTTTATATTATTATTTTGAATTACTGGATTAGAGAGAGAAATGGGGTTTAACATCCACTCAACACAAACTAGCGACCAGTGCCTGCTAGATCTTTTTATATATAAATTTAATATATTTTTTTTTTATGTCTTAAGAACGCGTCCGCGAGAGGACCATGCAAAAATTGAAAAAAATGATAACCCCGGGGGTCAGCAATTTTCAATCATACTTGGTCTATGGGGACCCCTAGGCGACAGAAGTCACGCGATGCAGTGAAAAAAAAATTAAATGACAACTTCCGGTATAGCTGGAAATTGTTGTTTTGGGCCAAAATTTGCCATATTTCGACCATTTTTTTGCCCAAATTTCAAAACGCTCTTACTCGAAGTGTCGTGATCGTAAAATTTTGATATTGGTCAGGTATGATAGGCCAAGTGGTCGACTTAAAATCCTACAGTCGTTTGGGAATAAATAAATCGTGTGGAATTTTCTGTGAGTTACCTTAAAGTGGTCATTTTACGTATGTTGAAAACTGTGTCATCCTAAAACGCATGTAGCGGCTTCTTGGCGGGTCTGACCTAGAACTGCTGGGTGTGGTTATGAAGGGCACTTGTTTAAGTATATGTCAGAAGAAAAAAATTGACCGGAACTAAACCCACTAGTATGCTACAATATTTTGAAAATGTGTAAAAATCAGTATTTTCCATGCAATTTTTCTTTTACTGATGATCGACGACTATCTTAAAGAGTAACAATGACCATCTATTATCACCATTAGTACTATATTTTGTTATTTGAGCGTTCCTCGTACCAAATTTGTTATTTTGGTAAAAATCATAAAGTTTCTGTAACAACATCGGACGTACACGATTTCGTAGAGGGGGGGGGGGGCATAAAATTACTGGTGTACAATTTTGCAGAATCAGACAACTATTATTCTCATTTGTATTCTATAGTTACTAGCAGGGAAGTGTATGGGCTGGCATGGCAAGCTTTTATATCAGCACAATCTAACCAAAGCAGCGCTTTTTAACCAATGACCAACGATTATTTCTAATTAACCATTACTTAAAACTACTATATAGTTCGTTATTTGAACATGCCTGTCAAATAGGGTACTTTGGTATCAAATCATAACGTTTTCGTTCGCTGGATAGCTGTAGGGAAGGTCATAAGTCATGCATAATTTTGCAGTGATCAGACCACGATTAGTAAGATCATGGCCTGTATAAAGATAGACAGCCAACGGTAAACCAAGCAAAGTGATTCTAGACATTGCGGGATTTCATACAGAGTAATTTCTCGAACTCCTCATTAGATTTTACTGTATTCTTATAGTTACACGGTAATTTTTCAAATAATAAGTATTTCTATCCGGTAGTGACAAATTTCTCCAGTTTAGAACTTTGAAATTTCCAAATGCAGCAGTTGAAAATTGTGAAATGATCGATTTCAATATTTTCGTAGTTTTGTAAGCCTTTGTGTTTTACTTTAATAAACCGAATTCCCGTTAGTATGAAAGATTTTAAAATTATGAAAATAGAGTTCAGGTATAATAATGTCCCGAATGATGAACAATTGTACAGAAGTAAATATTAAAAGGGTGTTTTAGTAGGTTTGCTTTTAACGAAAACTCGACATGGTTTTTTTTCGGATTCACATTGGCATGTTCGCAGTCCGAAGTACACAAGACGATGTTTTGGTATATTTACACCCCAATCACCAGTAGTATATCTATGTATAGGTTGAAAAAAAAGATTAGCAAGATTAATAGAAATATTATGAATTGATTTCTGGTTTTTTTTTTTGCTTTTAAACTTAACACTGGTAATTGCATGGGGGAGGGGGGGGGGTAATATTATTTTAGTCACGATTGTCAGGTCTGCTTTTTGCTTGGGCACAGAATTTTGAAGGCTTCGTGGACCTTACCTAACCATCTATACATGGTAATATCTGTACTTAGGGGCAGATCATCGTATAGATTTATGAGCTGTCACGATTATCATAAACTTGATATATCTATTATCCACATTCTCATGTAAGAAGAACCTCATGGAGAATCATTTAATATCTGGCGGTGTCACTCCAGACAATCAAGGATGATTCTGACTACACATGCCAACATCCGGCATTTACCTATATTTGAGCAGAAGTATTCACTAACTTATATTATGTTTAATTTCATTACTATATCATATTCATATAAGATTTATTCTTTGTAAATATCCAATCTCACGGATTCTCTCTTTTCGCGCACGCGAATTATTGAAATAAAACTTATCATATGTTAGTCCCAAAATTACCTAGTTTGTGTCGAGTGGACCTTAAACCCCGTTTCTCTCTCAAGTCAAAATCATCCTAGGTGATGACTGAATGGATAATATAAGCTTTGTAAAGATGACCAAACATGTGCATCACCATATGTTCGTCCCGCAATGACCTAGTTTGTGTCCAGTGGACGTTAAACCCATTTTTTTTTCTCCCTCTCAATTCTCAATCATACTTGCTAATGATTAAATGGAATATATTAAATTTGTAAAGATGTCCATACATTTTCTTCATCTGGGATATTGACAATCGGGACATTTTATCCCAGTATTTGGTGTTTTTAATTTATTTCTGCTTTTTTTATTATGCCTGTTCCGGTCATTTTTATTTTTTATATTGTTAGTAGGAAGGTTGCTGGTTGTGGGTAACACTCAACTTTGGTCCTAGTCCCTGCCAAGAACGAACTATAGCCTCTCAAACTTTGGTTTTCATTAAATTAAATTTTAAGAGCGAGTTGCGTATCTGGCTAGTACCAAGATATCATTGGCAGTAGAAACTTAAAACTCTGTGTGTAGGAGGAGCCTGGGTAGTCCTCCTAATGCCCAAAATTTCGTCTATCCAAATCAATTATTTTACGAATAACGGATCATACAAATTAAGTTCCAAATTAGCCCATTTTTGAGTATTTTTCTATTAAAAACATATTTTCCCAATTTGCCAGGTTGGTATCAACTGAATCAATCTAATATTTTGTGTGGATGTAAATGGGTACCAACCCATCTCACAGAAAAAATTTGGTCAAAATCCCTGACCCAAGGATTATCACCCTCTGCATGGTGCTCTCGCGGACACGCTCTTAATGACATTAGGAAATATCACGAACTAGGTCTCAATCATCAGTACTTAGGCTACCTGGTGATTAAAAGTTAAAACCCTTATCCCAAATCCTGAAACCTATACTAGTGGAGTCTAACTCAGCATGTTGGAATTTCCGACCTTCCCAACCGTCCCAACAGGTATCTGATTTGTCTTTGAGGCTATATATCAGAAATTCATTTCGATTTAAAAAACTTTGAATGCAAAAGTAACATTCCTATGGATATGGGTTTAGAAGAATATTACAGTAATTAATAATTTTACCTTCTGTTTCAAATTCTAAATCTATTCCAGAGCCGGGAGCAACTGTATCTGCCTGTTTCTTCTCATTTTTCTCTGTAAATTAACAACAAATTTCAAAATTACAAGACACCTACTTAGAATCTTGTTTATGCTAAATTGGAACTTATAACATTGAATTTACTGATAAGACAACAAAAAAACCAACAGTCCTTTTACTAATCAAGCTATACAAACGAAATAATATTCCATTAGCAAACAAGATGATTAGTGCTTTACTGAACACGATATTGACCAATAATACATTAATAATACTCTTTCTTCCAACAAGATGTACAAATTTTCTTTCTTAAAAAAATAATATCATTGACAAAAATATTTTTGGACAGTTAAGGGGGGTGGCTCCAATTCAATGAGAAAATATTAAAATAAATTTGACATTTATTTTAATTACTTGTTTCTACTACTGCTTATGACATTCAAATATAGATAATTATGTACCTTGGTGTTTTAGCTTTACTAGGATATATAACAATCTATATTTTATCAAGCAGTTTTTTTTTACGCCTTTCCTCAACGGCATGGGGTGGCCATCCTGGATTATGAGGAATGGGCGTGGTCCAGGTTCCAAAATGCAAATTTTCAAAAAACTTGTGTGATAACGATAAAAGTCCTGAAAATTTCAAAGCATTAGCTTTAATAGTTCATATTGCAATTTAAAAAACAAATATTTTCTCATTGAATTGGAGCCACCCCCCTTAATCATTATAATGTACAAAGTATAAAGATTTTACCATCCTCTAGTTGAAAAGCTACTTTGGTTATCTGTAACAGACGGTCTGATGGTGGACATGTTGGATGTGGTTTGAATATTTCACACAGTTTAAAAGCTGGTTCTTTATAACCATCATAAAATAATTGACTGAAAAAAAGAAAGAAAAAACCATTAAATAAAAGGTTTAATTGACTAGTAAATTATATTTGACAGCTACGTGTAAGAGTTTGTCCACTAGTTAAAACCTCTATATTAAACAAGAGTGTTGGATGGCATGACTGTTTGTGGTGTACGTGACAAGGAGTAGGGTTGCTAGTTCAGCCTCGTGGGTTTTCTCTGGGTTCTCAGGTTTCCTCCACTGCAAAAGATCCTACGCGCAAGCGAATTATTGAAATAAAATTAAACCATGTTAGTCCCGAAATGACCTAGTTGGAGTTGACTGGACATAAACCTCATTTCTATCATTACAACAGAGAGAGAGAGAAATAGGGTTTAAAGGGAAAATCCCGATAAGAACAGAGTCTCAATAATTTAAGTCTGAGTAATTGTGAAATTTATGGACTAAAATATAAAAGCATGGTGTATTTACATTGTCTGAAAATTTCAGCTGAAAATATTGAGTCGTTTGGATGTGAACGTCAACACTGCTTATCCAGTCACGTAACCCTTTTAAGATTTCGGGTCATTTTTTTCATTGGGTGACCTGATAATCGATTTACGTTTCTTGAGAGGTCTATACAGTGCATGACTCATGTACTGTACTTGATAACAAAAGGTAAATTTCACCTACATATTGTTTTTATAGAAAAAGTCTAGTTTTATCCAGATAATGTATAATACAAAGGTCTCCATTTCCAGATGCAGTTTGTCAGGTTTAAGTTATTTCGAGCGTATAACAAATATCGGGTTAGTTGATCGGCCTTAGATAATGGTTTTTAATGATTTTAACACAACTCGACACAAACAGGTCATTTCGGGACTAACAATATGGTTTAATTTTATTTCAATATTTCGGTTGCGCGTAGGGTCTTTAGCAGTGGGAGGAAACCGGACGACCTGGAGATAACACGAGGTATTTTGATTGGCTGTTGTACATGTGCATGCCACACATCATTAGCTCAGCCTTTACTTTATGACATAAAGACATCAATCCTATTCCGTTTCAATTTAAAAGAGATGATTTGTACCTGTGTCAGGTTGGGTTATATGTTTAATTGCAGTTGGATATGGCAGAAATGTAATAAATTACAATTTACCGGAATCAATTGTTGTTTTTTGAAGAAAAATTTGACAGTTTTAACACACATACATGTATATGCATATAGAGAGATAAATGGGGTTTAAAGTCTGTTCGACACAAATTAGGTCATTTCGAGTTTAAGACATGCTTCAATTTTAATTTAATAATTCGCTTGCGCGTATGGGTCTGTAGCAGTGGGAGGTAACTGAAGGTCCCTGAGAAAACCTACGCGGTTATACAGGCGACCATACTCCTTGTCTCGTACACCCGGGGAATCAATACCACACCAGTTGACTCCATAACAGACAATATAATACAACATGCACATGCTAACCATTCTGACATCAAACCTCTCCATATGAGGCATATCATGTATATATCATATACTTCATATAGGGCCTAACTCATAACTGGCTATATGCCAGAAAAAACTATACACCGGTATTTATATTATAGTAACTATATAGTTTACAATCTTGAGACATATTTTGGGTCGAGTAATGAGGTTTCTTATCTAATCTACCTATATTCAGAGAAGAGCAAGAAAACAATTCTGCATAGCTAAACAACATAAAACTTAAAACAGTTTTTCACACCTCATCTACACCACACAAAATCTCTCTGAAAAATGCAATATAAATATCATATTTTTATTTATGTAAGTTTCAGGTTTTGCAAGTCCTCAAATTGCCTACGTTGGTTTGAATATACCAAATAGTATAACCTGATAATCAGTCTGTAAAGCTGTTCACGTCGTTTGATTTCCAAATCGCCCATAGTTGTACAAATTTGTAGACAATAAATTAACGTGCTTTTGTTTACAATTTTGTAAAGTGCAAAACCGGCGAAAACTCACAGACGGAAATGAAGTCCCGATCTACCAGTGTAATATTTTATTTCAACATTGAAGCTGTTAATGATTCTTTATTGTACTACTTTTTGTAGTATTGGTGTTCAAAACAGGGTGTATGGCAATGTTCAAATATTATAGCTTGTTTACGATCCACAATAGGTAGGCTAATATTAGGGGTTAGGATTATTTTATAAAAGTAATTTTTTTTATCCATGGGAGGTAACCCTAATTATTAAAAATAGCGTAAACAGTAGTTGCCTCCCTTATACCGTTAGCAATACATTTCTACGGGCTTGCTCATAGATATCCTAGAATGGGCTTGCTTGTCATAAAGATGAAATATTATTTTAACATTTTCACTAGTAATTAAATTTACAAAAATAAAAAGCAATTAGTAATAATTTTAAAAAAATGAAGAGGGTGGGCCATAATTTTATGTGGATGATCCCTTCTTTTCTTTATTCCATTGCTGTAAACTGTTTTTTTGAAATAAATCCCGGTGCCGGTGGCATCCACGTATTAAAATGATTTTTGATTATCTCTTTTTTTTAATTTAATAGAACTACATTTATTTTTTTTTAAAAATTGGAGGGCAAATGTGTGATTTGAAGCCAGACCCGGATACTGAACACAATGAAAATGAAATGAAATGGGGTTTAACATCTTACTGTTCCAATGAAGGCGAACATATAGGCCTACAGTGTGCTATAAGGGGAATTTTGCCCGGACAGCGGCACTACGGCCGTAAACTCTTATATCGAATTTCAACTGCCAAGGGAGATCTTTTACGCGAACGCCAATGTGTACACACGGGACCTGGGCTTTTTCGTCCCACCCGAACGACTAGACAGCACCCCCCCCCCCGCCGTGCAACGCTGACAAGGTGAAACCATGCGAACACAATCAACAGAAATAAAAGCATCTTATAAATTTATAATGAACACCACCAACAGAAACAGGGGCGGATCCGGAGGAAAGGGGGAGGGGGAGGCGATATCACAATGCTTGCATTGATCAATGCAATTGAATTACAATGTGATCTTATTAATTCAAAATAAAAATTGACGTCAAATGGGTGTTAGATAGATCTCTTTAAACAGCTCAGTGGGTAGGCCCCGTGTTTGGCAAACCCCCTCCTGCAATAATTCCTGGATCGGTCCCTGAGAAATAATAGCTAACACACTCGAGCGTAATCTTTGAATTTAAAAACATTCTCGGATCCATGCCGGTAGTCATAATTGGGCGTCATAATGGCAGACCCGGTTTCCTCCCACTGCTTAATCGACGATCGTTATTGGAATAAAATTGAACCATATTTTTTTTCCCGAAATGACCTAGTTTGTGCCGAGTGGACGCCGCCCCGGCCCCCTCCCTCCCCAACAACGCCTAACTGGCCCTTACTGCAAATGAAAGGAGACGAACTTTTATTTCCCGCGGAAAACCACTATTGAGAATTCTCCACGTGTTTCATTGACGCGCGAATATGATTAGCCTCGACTTCCAAGTTTGCATTGCAGGTATGCTTCAATACTTCCATTCAAATAACGGTTGTTGATTCACTGTGATGTGGCTGGTTTGGACTGAACGGTAGCTCAGGTAAGAGAAAATATTTTACATACTGTAACAGGCGTTTACTGAATTAATAGCTTAAATAAATGTCCGTATTTATTGGATCCTAGATCTACTGTTATTATAGGCCTACTGTGAAGAATAATCATTCCAGTGGCAATGAATTAGTGAAACAGGCCTGCCAACCGATCGGGTTGGTGTTTCCAAATTAAATCTCTGCAGAGAATCATATCGTATCGCTATAGTTAATAGGTTGTTTAATAAATATTTTCACTTTCAGCCTTATATTTTTCTTATGTATAAACTCTTTTCTATGATGATTTGCTCTAGTTATTTTTGCTTAATATATTTTCTTTCAGGAAAACCCATTTTGTGTAACTTTAATAATAATGCATGAAAATAAGCATGAAAAAATTAATTAGATTTTCCATAAAACTTTTAGCTGGTATTACAGGTAGATTTATTTGCATAAATGTTAACTGGAACATCCTTAAATTCTCAAAAGTAAAGGAGGGGAGCACTGTGGAAATTATAGTAGAAACTTGACATAAAAAGGGTGAGGGTGTGCATATTAGCAGTACTGTCATTGGATTTAAGGCTACTTACACTTTGTTGATTTATATTTGTTTCAAGTAGATGATGATACATGTGTCAGTATAATTTAAATCACATATTTATGCAGAATTAATAGAGAATTATTTATTCCACCCACTATGTAAATGATAGCAGTATTACTCTACTTAGTATACATGTATATATAAATCTATTTGTTTGCTTAAAGTGACAGGTCAGCAAATCTAAGTATCAACACATAATATCAAAATTTTTGTTTCGTTATTTTTCTTTGTTCAAGATTTATACAGGACCAAGGACCATATATTTATACTTTGATAGAACTAAAACTTTTTATTTATTTAGGCATAAATTCAGTTTTGAATTGGTTTGGTTTGGTGATCTGCTAGCCTAGTTTGATAAGTGATTGGACAAGATTTTTAAAATTAAATTTTTATTTGTTTAATATAATTTATGAAAATTAGTTTCATTTTTGGCTAACTAAACTGGAGGTCCCGGGTTTAGTTTCGGTGTTGGCCAAGAAAGTTACTCAGGATTTTTCAATTTTGTATCTCCTTGTCAGTGGTGTAGGATTGAGGGTCTGTCAGGACAGTGTCTAGTCATTCGGATGTCACAAAAAACAAGAACCCTTGACAGTTGAAATTTGATGAAAAGGTAGAAAGAAAGGTCAGCTGTCTGGGCAAAATTTCCATCATAGAACATCGATTGATGCAGAAACATAGAATGTTAATCCCATTTCATTTCGTTTATTTTTAAATATAATCCAATTTGTAGCGATTCTGAAATCAATGGCTATCCAACCCCTTGAGTTTTCTCTAGGTTCTGCGATTTCCTCCCATTGTTAAAGACCCTTATGCCTATTGAAATAAAATTGTACCCAAATGACCTAGCAAACCCTATCTCTCTCTATCTAGAGGGCTTGGATAGCCAGATGGTTAGCATGTGCGTGTTATATCATAAGGTCGGTCATTGAGCCAACTGGCGTGGTTTTGATACCACGGTTGTACGTGACAAAGAGTAGGGTCGCCTGTCCAACTTTGTGGGTTTTCTACGGGTCCTCCAGTTTCCTCCCACTGCTATTAAGACCCCTGTGTGCACACTTACTATTAAAATAAAATTGAACCATATGTTAGTCCTGAACTCACATAGTTTGTGTCAAGTGGCTGTTAAACCTTATTTCTCTCTCTTTCTCCAACAAGGCCTAAATGCAAATAAAAGGAGATAAACTTCTGTTTTCTTCAGAAAATCTCCCTCTCTCTCCCCTCTCTCTCTTTCTCTCTCTGTGATAACATTGAATCCTATCCTAACTATTTAATATTTTATTAATGTATGTTCGTTATAATCTTTCTAGATATTTTAATGTCTTGTGTGTAATATGTGTATATTATATTATGACTATATATGTGTCAATACTGACTATAATACCAGGCTACTTGGTAACATCTGTTGATTAAACTAGTATATTAAAATATTATTCTCAATCCATTGTAATAATTGAAACATGACTTTATATGTATAGCCTTCTTATTGATAGCTTAAAATTTACTTCTCAAAAGAGAGAGAGAAATGGGGTTTGACGTCCATTCGAAACAAACTAGGTCATTTCGGGACTAACATATGGTTCAATTTTATTTCAATAATTCTCTTGCGCATTGGAGGAAATGGGAGAAAATCCACAAGGTTGGACAGGCGACCCTACTCCTTGTCAAAAGTAACCGGGGAATTGAGAAACCACACCACTAGCTGACTTAATGGAAGACCTTATGATACAACCCACATGGTTTCCTTTCTGATTTGGGCTACCCACTCCTACACCCCCCCCTACCCCCTAAATAGACCTTTTTTGGAACAATGTTCAGTATTTCGGATGTGATGAAATCTGGAGGAAATGTCACTGTCAGGGCGAAATCGCCCTCATATATAGAGTGCTACATAAAATATGCCCATCTTTATTAGCCCTGTTGATGCGTAAAAGTAGGACATTTGATTAATCCACATTTCATTTTATTTTCCTTTGACATCTCAAAAGGGTGAGACCATTCAGACTGTGTGAAGCCATGAATCTAAACAGAGACATTGTCAGGTCAATAACTTTGATAGTGAAATAAATGTTTCTGTATCATTGAATAAAGGTATTCGTCGATTAGTCATTCCTTTTGAAAAGCAAAAAAAAATTAGAATATTTGATTTGAGATAACCTTACAATGTACAGTTATTCTAGCCTGATTTAAATCGAGAATTTATTAGTGAAATGTTGAATAATGAGATGGGTATGAATCCATGTAGATTTAATAGGATTAGCATAAAAGCTGTCCTACAGTATGTGAACTGTTTATACACCCACATGTGAACTGACTGTATAATACAGTATTAAACGCACCTCATTATTCACTTTTAAACCTGGGAGAGAGAGAGAAATAGGGTTTAACATCCACTCACACAAACTAGGTCATTTTGGTATTAATTAAATTGTTTTCCAGAAAATTTACAGTTATTTGAGTTATTGGGGTAATTTAATTACGTTTTTTTTTTTAGAAAAATGTGGTTTAAAGTCCACTTGACACAAACTAGGTCATTTCGGGATTAGCAAGTTGGTCAATTCTTTTTGAATAATTCACTTGCTCGTAGCGGTATTTAGCAGTGGGAGGAAACTGGAGAACCAGAGAAAACCCACAAGGACTCCTAGTCAGACACAACCCACAAGGACTTCTAGTCAGGGACAACCTGTGAATTGATACCACACCAGTTGACTCAATAACAAACCTTATGATACAGCGTGCACATGCTAACCCTTCGGTCATCCACACTTCTCCCCCCCCCCCCAACCGCCCTTATTAAAGGAGAATTAGAGCTGTTTAGATTTTGGCTATAGTTTATATAATATATCTCTGTATTTCTGGACTTTAAGTATGCTTCCCCTTTAATATCGATGTGTTATATTTTATTTATAGGAATACATGTTCGTTTATTGATTTATACATGTATTTAAATTAGATGTACATCAACATACCGGTACACATGATTTATCCTTGTACAACAGGTTTAAAATCTACTTGAAATTTCATCTATCTATCCACTGCTAAAGACGCCTACGCGCAAGCGAATTATTGAAATAAAATTAAACCATATGTTAGTCCCGAAATGACCTAGTTTGTGTCGAGTGGACATTAAACCCCATTACTCTCTCTTTCTCATCTATCTATTTCTGCAGTGAGAATCTCATATTGTAAAGTTCATATTGACCAAAACATTAACACAACATAATTTATTGTAGCCTTCTACAGGTGTATATTCTACTTGAAATTGGATCTATTATGTAAGCATATCAGTATTTTCGTATTGTTGAGTATATAATATGATTTTATATATCAGTAGGCCTATTATACCTTCCTGTTGTCTCAAGGTGGTTCATTGTCATCAGTAAGAATATAAGTTTTTTTCAAATTATTATCATCCTGCGGTCAAATTAGTGGTCAAGATATTTCACTTTCATCTGTAAAGATTTGATTTGATAGTTGTTTATTTTTGCAATGTCTATTTTCTGACTAGTCCGCAGGATTATCTTGTAGTTTTTTGTTTTGCATGTGGTGCGGTCCTCCTACACTTACTATATAAGTTATTTTCAAATTTTTAGTATCCTGTGTTCAAGATATTTCACTTTCATCTGTAAAGATAGCAGTTATTTTTAAATAAGTATTATCCTACAGGAATTTGGAATTTGGAATTTAATATTTGGAATTTGGAATGAGCTTTCGTATGTATACATGTGCTCCAGCACAATATAAGTTATTTTCAAATTGACCGTTATATACAAGATATATGGTAGGAAATATCTACAAGGTCTGGTACAAGGTGTGGTTTATTGTTGTATTTACTGTGGGGTATATAATAGAGGTCCATATTTTCTTTTTGTTAATAATTGTCCCCCGCCTTTCGAAGAAAGCAGGGGACTATTAAAATGGGTTCGTCCGTCTGTCTGTCTGTCTGTCTGTCCGCCTGTCACACTTTTTGGGACACAATAACTCTCTTTCTAATTGAGCTAGAATATTCAAACTTGGTGTAGGTGTTTATTAGGTCATTACCTTGATGGAGTTCGAAGATGAGCTTTTTCCGCTCAGGGTAAGCAGAGATAAGCAATTTGATTGGTTGATGCTTTGGGACACGATAACTTAAGTTGTAATTAAGTGAGAGTGATGAAACTTGGTATATAGTTTTATTTCATCAATAACTTGACTAAGTTCGATAATGAGCATTTTCTGCTCAGGGTAAGCAGAGTGAAAAGCAATTTTATTGGCCGAGACTTTGAAACATAATAACTCTCCTTCTAATTGAGCTAGGATATTCAAACTTGGTGTAGATGTTTATTAGGTCCATAACTTGATGAAATTCGAAGATGAGCATTTACCGCTTAGGGTAAGCAGAGATAAGCAATTTGATTGGTTGATGCTTTGGGACGCGATAACTTGAGTTGTAATTAAGGTAATTAAGTTAGAGTGATGAAACTTGGTTTATAGTTTCATTTCATTAATACCTTGACTGAGTTCAATAATGCGCATTTTCTGCTCATTGATAGGTCTAGACTTTGAAACATAATAATTCTCCTTCTTATAATTAAGGTAGAATGTTCAAACTAGGTGTAGGCGTACATAAGGTGAATGCCTTGATGGAGTTCAATGATGAACAATGTCTGATTCTATCTGGTAGAGAGTGATGAAACTTAGTGTATAGCTTGATTGCTCAATACTTTTGAAAAAAATAAATGTGCGATTAATGAATATGTGTCATCTATTTATTTTGGAATTTCGGCGGGGAATATCAGCCTCACTGTTGGCTTGTTAGATTTAATCAGTTCTGCACTATTTTGTTTCTATAAAATTTTATGATTCTGTCTGCTTGAAATGGGGGGGGGGGTGGGATGGCCTAGTGGTCTAAAATGCCTCTAGCTGGCCGGTCACCTCTGGCTTGCGGCTGTGGTTTTGAGCCCTGGTGTGAGCGTATGTGGCATGGAGATAGGGGCGCCTTTTCAACCTCGTGGGTTTCCTCCGGACACTCTGGTTTGCTCCCACACTGCTAAAGACCCCTACGGGTAAGCGATTTATTGAAATAAAATTAAACCATATGTTAGTCCTGAAAAAACCTAGTTGTGTTGAGTGGATGCTAAACCCCATTTCTCTCTCTCTCTCTGCTTGAAATGTGTATTATTCATCAGATTTAACCCTATGCTTCTGTGTGAATTGTCACAATCTAGAGCACATAAATGAAAAGGGCAAACATGACTTGAAGAGTAAAAATTTGGGTTATATGTATATCGTGTCTGGATACAATATTTGTGTACATAATATCTTGACACATACCTGTTTATTTCAAGTACTCTTTAACCAGTCTTTGTTGAAGTGTGTGAGCTTATCAATTTTATTGTAAAGGTTTTCTTTTCTTTCATGCTATAATTCATTCATTCAGGTTTATTTTACATTGATATACATGTAAGCTGTTTAACTACCTGTATTACCTATAGGTTGATGTTATAACATATTGTATGTAGCTCTCTAGTGCTTTTATGTTTCTTTTATTCATGTGGGTTTGTTGTTTTTCAGATATGTAAAAATTGATTTGCATTGGCAGTTTGAATCACATCAGTTATTATTGTCAGTTCTTTTTTTTTTCAGACAGTATAGAGAAAGAGAGAGAGAGAAATGGGGTTTAACATCCACTCGACACAAACTAGGTCATTTTGGGACTAAGATATGTTGGGTTTTTTTATAAATAATTTGCTTGGACTAAGGGGTCTTTAGCAGTGGGAGGAAACCAGAGGACCCGGGGAAAAGCTGCGAATTATTGAAACAAAATTAAACCATATGTTAGTCCCGAAATGACCTACCTTGTGTCAAGTGGATGTTAAACTCCATTTCTCTCTCTCTTTCTAGTGCTTTTATGTTTCTTTTATTTATGAGGGTTTGTGTTTTTTTGTTTTTTTCAGATATTATGTAAGAAATAATTCCTATGGGCAGTGACTCATATCAGTTTTTATTTTTTTCAGACAATCGCCTAAAGGAGGAGTGAACTAAGGTTCTCTCATTGCATGTATTTTATTCTTTATCATTATGTAGAATACTTAGGAAGCTGAATTAGTCCAACAGTATGCATCATTTGAGACTGAGTGAGAGAGAGAGAGAAATAGGGCCACTTGACACAAACAAGGTAATGACGGGACTAACATATGGTTTAATTTGCTTGCATGTAGGGGTCTTTAGCAGTGGGAGGAAACTGGAGGACTCAAATCAGATTTTATCTTAGTTAAAATTTCGTGAAACTGGCCCCAAATAGATAGGATAAAATTTGGAATCAATTCTAAAATCTATATTTTACATTCATTAGGAATTGTAGTACAAATTAGAAATTTTCTCGATTCTGATTGGTTGAAAAGTGTGGTCGTATGGACATACATGTAAACCCCCTCTGAATTATCAAGGCGAATTAATGCATATAAATATTACAATGTATTTTTTTTGTATTTTTGTACTCAATGATTTTCTCCAACTGAAATCTTTATTATCAAATATCTTCAAAAAATTTTGCACATATGACTATCACACGATTTTAAAACATCGTCTTTTATGAAAACACATTTCTGAAATACAAAAAACAGTAGAAAATCAGTCATAAATTAATTAAAACCGATTTAAAGTATCCAAATATATTCGTAACTAGGCAGTGTCTGGTAGGCTATAGTCTGGCCTAGCTTCACTCAGATTTTACTTAATCATTTTTTTTTTTTTTTAAAATCACGCTTTGATCAAAGTCTGGTTAGCATGATCTACCTAATAATAAATCATTAGTCACAAGAAACTGCTATCACCAGTGGCGGATCAAGGATTTATTCCAGGGGCGTGACTAAAATAGGTCAGGGACGAAGCACCGTCGACCAAAAACGGGAGCGTTATAAGTGGGGTGGGGGGGGCATAGGGTGTTCAAAGGGGTTAAGACTAATTTGTGCTATCTGAGGTATCTTTTGGGCTATAGTTCTCAAAGAAATAATAAAAAAAAAAAAAACTTTTGCATTTTTTATATCTCTCAGGGGGGGGGGGGGGGGTTGATCACGTCCCGTGTTTGAATAGTTCAAGCAAGGTTAAATGGACAATAAACCCCCTCTAAATACGTAAGGAAGCGTTTATCTCCTAAATAAGTCCTAATGTACATGGGGGGGGGGATGGCTGAATGGTTAGTGCGTGTGCGTTGTATCATAAGGTCTCTCATTGAGGCAACTGGCGTGGTTTTGATTCCCCGGTTGTATGTGACAAAGAGTATAGGTTCGCCTATCCAACCTGTCCACATGGGTTATGTCTAGTTCCTCCCACTGCTAAAGACCCCTATGCGCAAGCAAATTATTGAAATAAAATTGAACCCATGCTAGTCCCAGAATGACCTAGTTTGTGTCTCTCTCCTAATGTTCATAGAATTTTAGAGAATGTAGAATTTTTTGTTTATTGCATCAAAACGTCCTTTGAGTACAGCATATCATATTCAGAATATTAAATACAAGAATAAAAAATACATATTCAATGTGAATTGCCCGTTTATTTTCTTATTTTCTTTAATGTTTTCCTTCCCAATGTTTTTATCTGATAAAACCTTAGGCAGTGTGTATAGCCATCTTTTCAATATACCTATATATTTATGTTTGCATTTTTATAGAGAGGGGGTCTATCTATAGGCTTCGGCCTGTTCTCTAATCCAGTTTCTGTTAATAGATATGTGATCAGAAGGAGATTGAAGTTTTCTACAATTCATATGAAACTTTTATACATCCGAGCAGTGATGCATGAAATCATGCTGAACAACAAAACATCAGTACAATTTGGGATATGTACAACAAGTCAACCATATCTTATCCATCATTTTGTTAGGCAATCTTTTTTACTGCCAAATTAACATATTAAGGTCACCAGGTTGGCGTCTGTGTACTTGTTTATCCCCAAGTTTTACACGTGGTCTTCGGACGGAGGGAAAACAATTGAGAAAAACGTTTTAAGACCATAAAGGATTTATGTGGATCATTGTTTTTTTGGAACTATAGATATTTTACACAGAGGTAAGTAAACTATTATTATTATTTATGTGTTTTATAAGTACACTTTCAGTTTAGTTCCCAAAACAGACAAAATTAGATAAGAAAATATATAAGATGCATTAAGTAACTCAAAAGATCAAAAAACTTCGAAACTTAATCCAAATAAATTAATGAAATGAAATGAAAATAAATTTAACATCCTACTGAACTGGGCTAATGAAGATGGGCATACACGACACAGTGTGCTATGAGGGGAATTTTGCCCGAACAGCGGCACTATAGCCTACACTTATATCGAATTCCAACTGTCATTGGTCTTTTACGTGCATGCCAATGCGTACACAGGACCTTGGTTTCACATCCAATCTGAATGACTAAAGAGCCAGCATCTCACCCACTTAGCCACCGTGATCCTCAAATTAATTAGTAATTATTCTTCCATCATTATGAATAGATAAGTTTTATTTTTTTAAAGCTTGTGTTTTAAAAGCGCGTACATGGTTACCTTTTGCTGGTTATATTTATTTTCTTATGGTTAAAAATATTTGCACCTTTGAAAAAACATTAAAAAAAGGATTAGTAAAAATTGTCAACAGTCATAATCTTTTAGTGGCATTTAGCGATTGGAGACATATCAGAACAGTCAACCGGCAATCAATGTCATGTCGGCATTAATGGGGAAGTACTTAATCTATTAAGTGATTTGTGTATTTTTAAGAAAAACTGATTTGCTTAGGTTTGGATTGAGAAAAAAAAACGTGTGGCGTTAATAGTTGATAAAATTATCTTGCAAGCAAGCTGGGGGTTGGGATGGCCAAATGGTCTTTTTGGAGGTGGGGGGGGGGGAGGGGGTAGTGGATGACCGAATCTGAATGGAGAGCATGCACATTGTATCATAAGGGTTGTCATTGAGTCAACAGGGGTTTTGATTCCCCGGTTGTATGTGACAAAGAGTAGGTTCGCCTGTCCAACCGTTTGGGTTTTCTCTGGGTCCTACCACTGCTAAAGACCCCTATGTGCAAGCGAATTATTGAAACAAAATTGAACTGTTTTAGTCCCGAAATAATCTAGTTTTTGTCCAGTGGACTTAAACCTCTTTATTACCCAATGTTATAATATTTATACATTATGTGATAATGTATGCCTGACAAAGTCTGTAACAGGTGCTTCATGTGCAGGCTTGCTTAAAGCTTGTATGGATTGAAATTGTTTAAAGCTGTAAATTTCAAATGGGGAGCTTAAAAGTATATAACACCCATGTTTCTAATCAAGCTGTGTTAAAGGTTAGGTGATAAATAATACAGATTGCATAAATTCTCTTAAAGATACATTCCCATGTACGAACCAGGTGATTTGGTGATATAATTGGACTAAAAACATACTCAAGCTAATTAATCAATCACTATTTTGCTTCATATCGCTCTCAAAACACTGCTGTCCACAGGAAACACCAGAAGCTGTAAAAATCTATTTTAAGAGTCCATGTTTGTGACGTGTTGAGGGAAGCAACTCGAGGGAGAATTTGTTGAATATATAAAAGTCGATGTATCGCTGCATAGGCCTACATACCTGGGCGTTACATTGAGCGCTCCCTCTTACAATGACCTCTCACCAATGCAACGAGGGTTCAATCCCAGCTCAGGGCATGAACTTTATCGTTGTAAGTGAGAGGGATATTCGGTCTCACGTCCGATCAGGCAGGTTTCCCCCGAGTTCTTCGGTTTCTTCCTGCAGTAATGATCGAAATCATTCGCACGATCTGTGCCAAGGGCCAAATTGGAAAAAGGCCTCAGGCCTAATTTGCTACCCTTGTAAAATGACGTGATTATTATTATTATTATTATAACTTAATTTGCCATTTTTGTAAATAACATTAATCATCAAAGATATAGTCAACTGGCAAACCACATTACACAGCATTTTAACAATAATATTAAAAAAAATAATTAAATTATTATTATTATTATTATTATTATTATTATTATTATTATTATTATTATTATTATTATTATTATTATTATTATTATTATTATTATTATTATTATTATTATTATTATTATTATTATTATTAAACCTGCGCGCACATTCCTTGCATGGGTGTTTCACTAATCCTCGGGTTGTCAATTTGGGATACCCTGACAATCCAGTATTTTTATCAAAAGATTGGATGTTTCTACTTTCCATATATATACCAAAATTGCCATACTTTTATTGGAAATAAACGCCAGATAAATATTTATCTGGGAATCCATCTTTAAATAGAGCTAACAGCTTAATATGACAGCGACAATAAAATTTTATTTTTCAAGTGACAGGTATGTGTAATATGATGACTGTAAACATATTTTTACCTGTGATTCAGAAGACTTGTATTTTATACTCAACATAGTTTAAATGTATGATCGGGTGCTGTGAGTATAATATGCAAATGACAGGTCTAAAAAGGGGTACAACATTTTGAAGGGCATTCTAATGCAAAAAGTTATGATTTTAAATAAAAATGTCAATTTGGTGTAAAGAATGGCATATTATCAAATATAGATATAAGTTATTATAACATGAGTTAAAACATTGATAGATTTGGATGAATTTGGGTAAATTGTGCTACCGGCCAAAATGAACAAAAATATAAAAAATCGTTAGTAAGCTTAATTCTGTTAATTTCTGAACAATGCAATTAATCCCACCCCTAAGGGGGGAGGAATGACCGTATGGTAAAGTGTTGTGCGTGGCAAGGAGTTACCTCGTGGATTTCTCTCCGGGTCCTCCGGTTTCCTCCCACTGCTAAAGACCCCTATGAGCAAGCGAATTATCGAAAAATAAAGTTAAACCATATGTTAGTCCCAAAATGACCTAGTTTGTGTCGAGTGGACATTAAACTCCATTTCTTTCTTTCTCTCCAACCCCTAAGTTAACAGGTCTTGTGCATTTTTCATCCCCGTTTCACATCTGGATGTTGGCACCACAGACCTGCAGATAGTTATTTTGAATTGGAATTGGAATAATAGGTTCGAAGAGCCTTTCACTTGGAATTAACCAGTATTGCTCTCTGAAATCTATCTGGAAATTTCTCCTTAAGGGGAATTAGGAGGATATAATTGTGTTATTAATAGATCCGTTCATCCTCTTCAGACAAAATAATTTTCTAAGTTAGGAAAGATAAAAATTTGATGAACTTCATCAAAACTTTCATTTTTAATTGCATCAATGAATCATAGTTTACTGCCAGCGTGCATACATGTATATAGATATTCTTTGCATCCAACACTCATTGCATACAGCAACAAGAATTGACAATGCCATACAGAAGGTATAAATATTAATGCACACAAAGCTTTCAATGAAAGAAATATTCTGATTGGTCCAGGTGCATTAATTACTAGTGTCTGGTATTCCTATAACCGTGGTATATAATCAATAACTAACAAAGCAATCAACTCGATGCCGTCTGCTTTGTCGGTCTATTAATCGTAGGAGTAGGATATGATAGATATATACCAATGTTATCTTCCTTAATAACGGCAAAACTTGTTGACAGTGATAGGTTCATTGACATGCATTAAATAGCATATCAATAACGACAGGCCTTCAATTTTCAAGATAAGGCCTACCCATCTCCACGATTTGACCTTTAAGGAAGCAGTCGATAGGTAGGTAAGATAACCGGTTAGATAATTTCATTGATCAGACTTGTATATCAACAGGCGAGCCTTGATGAAAAATAGTTTGGTTGTCAGCAAATTTAGGTAAGAAAATTAACACAGTCTGGTTGCTTACTGTCACTTTGTTAATTTTAATCCCTGCATTTGATAAAAAGACCAGTCTGTTTATTTGAGCTCCTGCTCATATTACAGGTAGCATATAAATTGTTTGGATATGCTTGACGTGACGTATAGGTCAGATTATAATAGCATGTTGATATGTATATTAAGGTTACTGTTGTTCACTTTGCAATCCAGCTAGGTCACGTAGGCCTATGCATAATTAAAATTATAATAAATAAGATATAAGTAATTTGAAAACATCTTAATAAGTGTGTGCCAACTGCACCTGCTAATGATAATGTTGTAGCTGCTGGTAACCATGGCACTCTATCGTGAAATCTGGGCTTCATCATGACATTTAATGTATATGAAGCAGGAATTTAAAGGAAATTGTTTGATCAATTTAAGGGTCTTTTGGTGGCCGAATGGTTAGCGTGTTGGCCTATGTGCTGTATCATAAGGTCTTGTCATTGAGCCAACTGGCGTGGTTTTGATTCCCCCGCTGTATGTGACAAGTAGTAGGGTCGACTGTCCAACCTGGTGGGTTTTCTAAGGGTCCTCCAGTTTCGCCCCCCAACCCCGCCCCCACTGCTAAAGACACCTATGCTCAAGTGAATTATTGAAATAACATGAACCCTATGTTAGTCCTAAAATGACCTAGTTTGTGTCCAATGGACGTTAAACTCAATTTTTCTCTCTCTCTCTTTAATCAATTTAAGATTAAGTCTTTTCAAAACCATGTAAGCTTGTGAGACATAATCTAAATATATGATATTAAATGCAACAGGTTATTGTTTTCAAAAATCAGTAAACCGTAAAATTCATAAAGAACAAATTGCTGACTCGAATATGAATATTCGGATATTCTTGCAATATAACTACCAAATTTTGGAAAATAATTGTCACTTACTTTCATATAAAATGCTGCCATTATGCCGTGAATAAATTCTTAACATTTCAATAACAAAAACAATCTTTAGACTCGCTCTTTATTAAGAAAAATTGAGGCATGGTGGCACAGTGAGTTTGATATCAGTGTAGGCTGAGGAAATTCAACTTTTTCACTGCAAGGAAAAGCATCTAGTTGTTCGGATGGGTTGTACGTGACAAGTTGTATGGTCGCATGTCCAACCCCGTGGGTTTTTTCCGGGTTCCCCAGTTTCCTCCCACTGCTTAAGACCCCTATGCGCAAGCGAATTATTAAAATAAAATTAAAAACATATGTTAGTCCCGAAATGATCTAGTTTGTGTCAAGTGGACGTTAAACCCCATTTCTCTATCTCTCTGTTCAGATGGAGAAAAAAAACTAAGGTCTGTTTATATACTCGTTGGTATGCATTTACGAGAATCGTTGCATGGTTGAATGTGATGATGGGTGGATGGAGATACCACTGTCCAGGCAAAATGTCTCTCATATATGTCCACCTGGTGCATAAAAGAAGGACATTAAATGAGGTGGAGTTTTGTGGTTTTCAAATAGCTGTCTTTAGTCCTGTTGTGCTGTAAAACATTGCCTTTGTTCACTAACACATGCCAATGGGATAACCGATATGCATGGGGTTTATCTTAGTGTAATTCAGCCTTAGATTTATAACAATAATAATAATTTTATAAGCGGTCAACCATAATGAATCATAAACAAATTATGTACAGTTTATTGCTTTGACCTAGCTGTCGATGATATTTAGCTGAATATAGCACAATATAAAATCATTAATAGTCATAGTTGAGTGGTTTTCATGGTGACCGGTTCAATAGTATCAGTATAATAAATGTGTAGATGGTATATATGCAGGTCGCTGACTTTAAACTAGTACAACATAACTTGAACATAAGGTAGGACAACACCTTGATGGAGTGGCCTGTCTACAAGGTACAAGATAAATAATAAATATTTTGGACAAAAAATGTATCTTTTATGATATGATCATCAGGGAAGTTAGAATTTAGTTTGGGATCTTTTGGGTGATAATTTTATTTGTGAAGAGTAGCTAAGTGGGCTTTGTTCATCATATGGTCTGTCATTGAGAAAACTGGCGTGGTTGTGATACCTAGGCTGTAAGTGACAATGAGTAGGGATGCCTGTCCAACTTCGGGAGTTTTCTCCGGGTTCTCTGGTTTTCTCCCACTATTAAAGAAACCTATGCGCAAGCGAAAAATGGAAATAAAATTGTACCATTAGTTAGTCAAGAAATGACCTAGTTTGTGTTAAGTGGACGTTAAACCCAATTTCTCTCTATTGTTCAAAGTATATGCACTCCACCATTCAACCAAATACCTCCCACTCACACTTCTTATAGATGACAAACTCTTTTAAAGATTTTATTTGTGAAGAGTTTCTACGTGGGCTATGTTGAAGGTGTGCACTTTACCAATAAACCATATCCCACTCACAATATACTTATAGATAACATACTCTTTTGGGAGTGCTCAAGTACGATCTTGTCGTCTGCCCTACCCTCTCAGAGTAAACTACAATCCATGATAAGGATAAGGTCTACCTGTATTTCAATTTCATTATCAGAATGACAATATTAATTTTTCTTAGTTAAATAGAGGCCTTCTTCACAAAAACTTAAATCAAAATATATAATCGATGCATCATTTTCATTCGGTGGGAGTTCAAAACCCTTATACAAATTATAGTTCTTGACCATTGAAAGGGGTGAATTCTTAAAAGAACGTTTCTGGGAAAAGCAGGTTTTTCACCCTGTAGTATCGTGATTCTGGTTAGCATTAATGAACCATTTAACATTGTTCCCCCATTGCCTTCATATTACCAAATGCATTCTGTAATTAGATTTGTGCGGCTGCTCAGTGGGTAGGACGGTGGTTCGCTAATGTGGAGGTCCCTTGTTCGACCCCCAGCTGCTTTGTCCGATAAAGTTCATCAGGATTTTCTGTCATAGGTCCCCCCTTGTTGATGGTGTAGGATTGGTCCAAAAACCGAGGACCTGGGTAGACTTTGGCATGCACGTTAAAGAACTCTTCAATAGCCTGGTAGGAGCAAAACAGTAGGATGTTAATACCCATTTCATTTCTTATTCATTATAATTCATGTTCATTATCAGTTTGTACCTAGTCAGCATAATCTTGGGACCATAATCACAAAAACTTACACAGAATTAATTAAGCTCACAGTTCAGAGTTCAAATTTTTGCTACAATATAAAAGGGCTGTAGCATTTAAAGATTTTGTAAATAAGACCCACGGTCTAACAGGTTTCCTGCATAGGCCTACTACCGCATCTATTCTGTAAATTGATTTTTGATATGTATCCTAATATTATTTTGCACAGACATTTTGTTTCTGTTTCAGGAATGCTGCTGAATGTCCAGCGGAATGTCTGAAGCTGCGTCTGACAGAATTTATATTATCGGTGGCCTTGTTTTAATTTTGTTTCTTTTCCTTTGGATTCTAAATCCCTTATTTTTATCTTGTTCTCCATTTTTTGTAGTGTACTTGTACTTTTTTGATATCAAGATGGATCGAACATACATCGCAAGTGCTCTTGTCTTCCTCATTGTGCTGCTCTTGTTGTGGATCTTCTGTGTGAAAAGGAGAAGAAGTGGAGCTCTTTTTGCAGGAAAAGCTAAAAAGACATTATCTGGCGTGAAAGAAGATGAGCAATTCCGTTCTGATGTACAAACAACAGTTTTTAAAAATCTACGACATCGGCCAATTCAAGAGGAGCATTATGAAGAAATTAAATCAACAACTACTACCGTAGTGAATCAAGCCGTAGTTAATCAATCCGTGTTAACAAGTTCTACTAGTTCGAAAGTATCGAGTGGATCAGCAGAAGTGTCTAGATCGGATAAAAACTTGTTAACAAGTTCCACTAATTCGAAAGTGTCGAGTGGATTAGATATGTCTATATCGGATAAAAACTTTGATCATGTAGACGCGCTTAAGACAAACAGATTATATAAGAATAAAAATGTGGAAATATTAGCGGAGAAATTTAAATCTACTGATGAAGTTAGTGAGGCTATGAGACGAGCGGGTTTAGAACATTGTAATCTTATATTCGGTAAGTTATCGAATAGTATTTTCCCCAGTGATTTGTGGCACATATCTGGGGGAGAGAGAGAAATGGGGTTTAATGTCCACTCAAAACAAAATAGGTCATTTCGGGACTTAAATATTGTTCAATTCTATTACCATAATTCGCTTGTGTGTAGGGGTCTTTAACAGTGGGAGTAAATTGGAGGACCTGGAGAAACCCAAAACGTTATACAGGATTATGGCCCCTGGTTGTACCAAAAAAATCACGTTTTTAGCTTGTGGACACGTTTTTAGCTTGTGGACACTCTGCTGAAGGTCTCAATTTTTATCTTGATGTGCTATAATGTCTATACACCAGTGGGTAAGGTACTGGCTCGCTAACCTGGAGGTCGGGTGTTAGATCCCTACCCTACATTGGCGTAGAAAGTTCATGTCGATTTTCCGCCGCGATTTCCCCTTGTCAGTGATGCAGACAGAGGGCCTGACAAGGACAGCTGCCTAGTTGTTCAGATGGGACATAAAACAGAGGTCCCGTGTACACATTGGCGTGCACTTAAAAGATCCCTTTGCAGTTGGAATTCAGTTACTACCCGGGCAAAAATTTCACTCATAGCACAATGTCTTCAATTAGCCCAGGTTAGGTTCAGAAGTGTAGGACGTTAAAGCCCATTTCATTCATTCATTCCATATAAATTGTGTTGTGTTTTCTATTAACCTGTAATTATTGTATTATTTCAGGTGTTGATTATACAGCTAGTAATTATAATCAAGGTAAAAAGACGTTTGGTGGAAAATATCTTCACAAGATAGATCCAGATTGCCTTAATCCTTATCAACTGGTAACAAATATTTACTTATGATAAACATACTTTATACATGAGTTAAATCGGCCTATTGCAGGTCTTTCTTTATGTCTGAAATGTCATATAAACTGTTACTTAGACATCTAGTAATCAACTCTTGATGGCATCGGATACTCAAGATATTAACTAGATTAAAGCGGGTCGCCATTTAAATATTTAAATTTAAAATGGGAAAGTGAGGCTAAGTCTCAAATATACCAGTGCCCAAGTTACCAGTACCGGTATGCACACATCTTGCCAAAACTATAAATGCTGATTTCTTGGCTCAGAATTAATTAATTTGAATGAAATTTACAATATTTTCTAGTTTTGAGCTATTATAGCAAGAATGATCAGCTTTTTATCAAAACTCACAAGATCGGTCGCATTAATTTTTTTTTTTTTGTTACGTCTTTTATGTAAATCATTTTAGTGAAGCCTGTACCAAGACAGGCCCGGGACTGTACAGCGCAGTGGACGCTTACGGCTGGCCCCCGGATCCATTCACTTGATTTGATGGTTGTTTAGTTTTTGCAATGTCTATTTTCTGTCTTGTCCGCAGGTTTATCTTGTAGATTTTTTTTTTTTTTTTTTTTGTTTTGCGTGTAGTGCAGTACTCCTGCATTTACTATTAGAGTAGAGTTTTAGCCCTTCGTACTGCAGAATGTTCTCGTTGTCGGGCTTTGCTCCTGTTAGCTCACTACATTTATTTGTTTTTAGCGTTTTCCGAGTTTCTGTCCGGATTATCGCCCTTATTGTTAAGATTATTTGACGTTCTAACACCTGACGTCGATTGGCTGACTATCGCCATTGAAGAGACGACCACTCACAAGATCGGTCGCATTAATTTTTTTTTTTTTTTGTTACGTCTTTTATGTAAATCATTTTAGTGAAGCCTGTACCAAGACAGGCCCGGGACTGTACAGCGCAGTGGACGCTTACGGCTGGCCCCCGGATCCATTCACTTGATTTGATGGTTGTTTAGTTTTTGCAATGTCTATTTTCTGTCTTGTCCGCAGGTTTATCTTGTAGATTTTTTGTTTTTTTTTGTTTTGCGTGTAGTGCAGTACTCCTGCATTTACTATTAGAGTAGAGTTTTAGCCCTTCGTACTGCAGAATGTTCTCGTTGTCGGGCTTTGCTCCTGTTAGCTCACTACATTTATTTGTTTTTAGCGTTTTCCGAGTTTCTGTCCGGATTATCGCCCTTATTGTTAAGATTATTTGACGTTCTAACACCTGACGTCGATTGGCTGACTATCGCCATTGAAGAGACGACCACTCACAAGATCGGTCGCATTAATTTTTTTTTTTGTTACGTCTTTTATGTAAATCATTTTAGTGAAGCCTGTACCAAGACAGGCCCGGGACTGTACAGCGCAGTGGACGCTTACGGCTGGCCCCCGGATCCATTCACTTGATTTGATGGTTGTTTAGTTTTTGCAATGTCTATTTTCTGTCTTGTCCGCAGGTTTATCTTGTAGATTTTTTTTTTTTTTTTTGTTTTGCGTGTAGTGCAGTACTCCTGCATTTACTATTAGAGTAGAGTTTTAGCCCTTCGTACTGCAGAATGTTCTCGTTGTCGGGCTTTGCTCCTGTTAGCTCACTACATTTATTTGTTTTTAGCGTTTTCCGAGTTTCTGTCCGGATTATCGCCCTTATTGTTAAGATTATTTGACGTTCTAACACCTGACGTCGATTGGCTGACTATCGCCATTGAAGAGACGACCACTCACAAGATCGGTCGCATTAATTTTTTTTTTTTTGTTACGTCTTTTATGTAAATCATTTTAGTGAAGCCTGTACCAAGACAGGCCCGGGACTGTACAGCGCAGTGGACGCTTACGGCTGGCCCCCGGATCCATTCACTTGATTTGATGGTTGTTTAGTTTTTGCAATGTCTATTTTCTGTCTTGTCCGCAGGTTTATCTTGTAGATTTTTTTTTTTTTTTTTGTTTTGCGTGTAGTGCAGTACTCCTGCATTTACTATTAGAGTAGAGTTTTAGCCCTTCGTACTGCAGAATGTTCTCGTTGTCGGGCTTTGCTCCTGTTAGCTCACTACATTTATTTGTTTTTAGCGTTTTCCGAGTTTCTGTCCGGATTATCGCCCTTATTGTTAAGATTATTTGACGTTCTAACACCTGACGTCGATTGGCTGACTATCGCCATTGAAGAGACGACCACTCACAAGATCGGTCGCATTAATTTTTTTTTTTGTTACGTCTTTTATGTAAATCATTTTAGTGAAGCCTGTACCAAGACAGGCCCGGGACTGTACAGCGCAGTGGACGCTTACGGCTGGCCCCCGGATCCATTCACTTGATTTGATGGTTGTTTAGTTTTTGCAATGTCTATTTTCTGTCTTGTCCGCAGGTTTATCTTGTAGATTTTTTGTTTTTTTTTTTGTTTTGCGTGTAGTGCAGTACTCCTGCATTTACTATTAGAGTAGAGTTTTAGCCCTTCGTACTGCAGAATGTTCTCGTTGTCGGGCTTTGCTCCTGTTAGCTCACTACATTTATTTGTTTTTAGCGTTTTCCGAGTTTCTGTCCGGATTATCGCCCTTATTGTTAAGATTATTTGACGTTCTAACACCTGACGTCGATTGGCTGACTATCGCCATTGAAGAGACGACCACTCACAAGATCGGTCGCATTAATTTTTTTTTTTTTTTGTTACGTCTTTTATGTAAATCATTTTAGTGAAGCCTGTACCAAGACAGGCCCGGGACTGTACAGCGCAGTGGACGCTTACGGCTGGCCCCCGGATCCATTCACTTGATTTGATGGTTGTTTAGTTTTTGCAATGTCTATTTTCTGTCTTGTCCGCAGGTTTATCTTGTAGATTTTTTGTTTTTTTTTGTTTTGCGTGTAGTGCAGTACTCCTGCATTTACTATTAGAGTAGAGTTTTAGCCCTTCGTACTGCAGAATGTTCTCGTTGTCGGGCTTTGCTCCTGTTAGCTCACTACATTTATTTGTTTTTAGCGTTTTCCGAGTTTCTGTCCGGATTATCGCCCTTATTGTTAAGATTATTTGACGTTCTAACACCTGACGTCGATTGGCTGACTATCGCCATTGAAGAGACGACCACTCACAAGATCGGTCGCATTAATTTTTTTTTTTTGTTACGTCTTTTATGTAAATCATTTTAGTGAAGCCTGTACCAAGACAGGCCCGGGACTGTACAGCGCAGTGGACGCTTACGGCTGGCCCCCGGATCCATTCACTTGATTTGATGGTTGTTTAGTTTTTGCAATGTCTATTTTCTGTCTTGTCCGCAGGTTTATCTTGTAGATTTTTTGTTTTTTTTTGTTTTGCGTGTAGTGCAGTACTCCTGCATTTACTATTAGAGTAGAGTTTTAGCCCTTCGTACTGCAGAATGTTCTCGTTGTCGGGCTTTGCTCCTGTTAGCTCACTACATTTATTTGTTTTTAGCGTTTTCCGAGTTTCTGTCCGGATTATCGCCCTTATTGTTAAGATTATTTGACGTTCTAACACCTGACGTCGATTGGCTGACTATCGCCATTGAAGAGACGACCACTCACAAGATCGGTCGCATTAATTTTTTTTTTTTTTTGTTACGTCTTTTATGTAAATCATTTTAGTGAAGCCTGTACCAAGACAGGCCCGGGACTGTACAGCGCAGTGGACGCTTACGGCTGGCCCCCGGATCCATTCACTTGATTTGATGGTTGTTTAGTTTTTGCAATGTCTATTTTCTGTCTTGTCCGCAGGTTTATCTTGTAGATTTTTTGTTTTTTTTTGTTTTGCGTGTAGTGCAGTACTCCTGCATTTACTATTAGAGTAGAGTTTTAGCCCTTCGTACTGCAGAATGTTCTCGTTGTCGGGCTTTGCTCCTGTTAGCTCACTACATTTATTTGTTTTTAGCGTTTTCCGAGTTTCTGTCCGGATTATCGCCCTTATTGTTAAGATTATTTGACGTTCTAACACCTGACGTCGATTGGCTGACTATCGCCATTGAAGAGACGACCACTCACAAGATCGGTCGCATTAATTTTTTTTTTTTGTTACGTCTTTTATGTAAATCATTTTAGTGAAGCCTGTACCAAGACAGGCCCGGGACTGTACAGCGCAGTGGACGCTTACGGCTGGCCCCCGGATCCATTCACTTGATTTGATGGTTGTTTAGTTTTTGCAATGTCTATTTTCTGTCTTGTCCGCAGGTTTATCTTGTAGATTTTTTGTTTTTTTTTGTTTTGCGTGTAGTGCAGTACTCCTGCATTTACTATTAGAGTAGAGTTTTAGCCCTTCGTACTGCAGAATGTTCTCGTTGTCGGGCTTTGCTCCTGTTAGCTCACTACATTTATTTGTTTTTAGCGTTTTCCGAGTTTCTGTCCGGATTATCGCCCTTATTGTTAAGATTATTTGACGTTCTAACACCTGACGTCGATTGGCTGACTATCGCCATTGAAGAGACGACCACTCACAAGATCGGTCGCATTAATTTTTTTTTTTTTGTTACGTCTTTTATGTAAATCATTTTAGTGAAGCCTGTACCAAGACAGGCCCGGGACTGTACAGCGCATTGGACGCTTACGGCTGGCCCCCGGATCCATTCACTTGATTTGATGGTTGTTTAGTTTTTGCAATGTCTATTTTCTGTCTTGTCCGCAGGTTTATCTTGTAGATTTTTTGTTTTTTTTTGTTTTGCGTGTAGTGCAGTACTCCTGCATTTACTATTAGAGTAGAGTTTTAGCCCTTCGTACTGCAGAATGTTCTCGTTGTCGGGCTTTGCTCCTGTTAGCTCACTACATTTATTTGTTTTTAGCGTTTTCCGAGTTTCTGTCCGGATTATCGCCCTTATTGTTAAGATTATTTGACGTTCTAACACCTGACGTCGATTGGCTGACTATCGCCATTGAAGAGACGACCACTCACAAGATCGGTCGCATTAATTTTTTTTTTTTGTTACGTCTTTTATGTAAATCATTTTAGTGAAGCCTGTACCAAGACAGGCCCGGGACTGTACAGCGCAGTGGACGCTTACGGCTGGCCCCCGGATCCATTCACTTGATTTGATGGTTGTTTAGTTTTTGCAATGTCTATTTTCTGTCTTGTCCGCAGGTTTATCTTGTAGATTTTTTGTTTTTTTTTTGTTTTGCGTGTAGTGCAGTACTCCTGCATTTACTATTAGGCATCTTTAAGATACATTTATCTCATCAGCTTACTATTCGTAGTTCAGTTGTGTTCAGTATTTGCAAGGACATGATGAACTGAACATTTTGCATTATTCGACCTGAACAGACAATGTAAACCGACTAGCACCACTTAAAAGTTTTATAATACAGCCAGTTAACAAATAAATATATTAAGTAGGTATATTCACAGAGAAACAATTTTTGAAAACTTGCAATATTTTGTGGCTATGAATGAATAAATGAAATGGGATTTAGACAAATGAACACAGACATATGCCAAGAATGTGCTATGGCGGGGAATCTGGCCTAAAGGAGCCATTGAATTACCAAATGTCAAGGGTTCTTTTACATTACACATGATCTTGGTTTTACCATTCACCATACCTTCCAAATGACTAGACACTGTTATTACCAGGTCCTTCGTCCTGCACCACCAAGAAGAAACCATGGTGAAAAATCCTTTGGAACTTTATCGGCCAACACTGGCATCGAACCAGAGACCTCCAGACTTGCGATCCAGCGCCTTACCCACTGAGTCTCTGCGCCCCCACCCCCTGTTTTGTTTGATTAACTGTTTACAGGTTATTAACTATAAACTATTGTTGTTTACAGGTTATTCAAGTATTGGGTAAGACTCTGTATTCCTTTGCTAGTGATGGTAGTATACCAGCGTTTGGTTTTGGTGATATGAGAACTAAAGATAGATCAATCTTTGCTCTTAATACAAATGTAAGTTTTTATAAATATATGTGCTTGAATGATAGAATAAGGTAGGGTGGGGTGTGGGATTTTGAAATGCGAGAAGGAGACAGATGAAAATGGGGATAAAGTCCACCCAACACAAACTAGGTCATTTTGAGACTAAGATATGGTACAATTTTATTAACAATTTGCTTGCATCTAGGGATATTTAGTAGTGACTGATAGCAAGAGGGAGAGAGTGTCTGCTAAACACAAACTACCTTGGCCATTTTGGGTCTAACATTATGGTATATCCTTAATACATTCAATAATTCATGTGGAATATACTTCAGCAGTGGAATAAAACTGGAGGAAACAAAAAAAGTTATAGGTTAGCCAGTCTACGCTATTCCTTGTCATTCCCAAGACTGCGATTTAAAAGACAAACATGACTCAATCCATGGGGTTGACTACTTGGTAATTAAACTCCCTATATAATGAGGGGAGTTGGGTGGTCGAAGAGTAAACGCATTCACGTTGGATCATAAGGTCAGTCATTGAGTCAATTGGCGTAGTTTCAAGTTGCTGCTTGTAGGTCATTTGTCCATCCTCGTGGGTTTTCCCCAGGTCCTCCCACTGCTAAAGACCCTACATGCAAGCGGATTTATTGAAATAGAATTGAACAATGTGTCAGGTGAACCTTAAACCCCATCTCCCCCTAGCTACTGTGATCCTCCACCACCCCCTCGAATTATATGAAGCAATGGCATCAATACTCACTTCTCAGTGTTCAACATTTAATTTCAGCTTAACGAACTTTGTTTTTTTAATTATAGGGTTTATGTTCAGGATTTGAAGATGTATTAAAGATTTATAATCAGGTTACACCACATGTTCATCCTAGTGGTCCAACAAACTTCGCTCCCTTGATTTATCAGGCCATATCAATCGTCAAGGCAACTAGTGAGGTATGTGACTGTTATTGTCATTCTTTATATTCTTGTAATGTATTCAGTTTTATTTTAACACAAGGTACAATTTTATGAGTTGTGGGCAAATATATACAGAATATGTAACAAAGATAATTGCATATTCTGTATATATTTGCCCACAGATCATATATATTTGTATCATTTGCTTGATAAAGACAAGAGTATCCTGGTCGAAAAACGTCGCTTAGTATCAAACTCAGTTATTGTGTATCCATAAAACTGTACCTTGTGTTAATATGTTCAATTACTAAATGCCTATCAAGAAGTTTTATTTTACATAGAAAAAAGTTATCTTAGAAAAAGGTTAGCACTTATTATTATTATTATTATCAGAGGGTCATGTATATATTTGCTGCTGCACACATATGTATGCCTTATTATATATTATATATAAATGAAACTTGCGGTCAAATGCTACGCTCACAGATTTATTATGCGCTTGTTGCACATCAACGAATTGATAGAATCCTGCTGTATTTGATATTATATTAAATTGTACGTTATTCAGTGGTGTAGCTAGTATATTTGACCTCAGAGGCAAAGTGCCAAAATAATTGTAACAAAAACAGGTACCTCCATGTAAACTTTGTAGCTTAAAGTCTTATTTTGGAAGTAAATGTTAGATTGAGTGGACCTCAGTGCTAGATAATCTAATCTTATTCAAATTTTTTATAGTAGGCTACACATAGAATAAATTATGGAAAGGAAGGGCTAAAATATGTATAGCTTGTCATCCAGTCATTTTCTTATGCATAAACTAAATGTAAAATGAACTACTGCGATAGCCAAACAAAATTAGGTCCTTTGTTCATAATTGTTTGCTATGCCACTGATCATAGGACCAAATGAGCAATAGACTTACTCTTAAAGCATTTCTTGCATGAATATGTCTGCTTTTATATATGCTCCTTTCAATATTTGTAAAAATTGTGATATGGAGGATTGTAGGTCGTAGTTTTACTTTCCTAAATTCAATTCACATGTAAGCCTATTATAGAATATAAAATTGTCGATTCTATTGATAACAGAAAGCTTAGATTGTGCATTGGGGCCGTCCATAAAGTACGTACGCTTGAAGGGGGGAGGGGGGGTTTCACGCCAAAAACGTACAGGTGCTTAAATTCAATGGCAAAACGCACGTACAGGAGCGTACAGGGGGGGGAGGGGGGTCTGAATTTTAACCATTCTGGATTAGGCATGTTTCTGCTGCGAAATGTTTAAAATAAGTAATAGGAAATTTGAACTAAATATATTATATTCAAATTGTCTATATTACAGCCAAAACATAAGGTAGCGTAATATATCTATTTTGGTTTATTAAAAGATGTGGGCTTCTTGGGAACTAATAATGTTCTTTCTTACACTTGTAGTAAGACTGTTGCACCTCCATATTTAATATGAGCATTTAATGACTTTGTTTGAATTTAAGCATATTAATTAAAGCAATAATCCTTTTTTAACTTTTCAGCTCATATATTTATAGTATACAATATTCAGTAGTGCTCCAAAAGGATTCACTTTTATATGCCCACCATTTCAGTGTGGGAGTATTATGTTGTTGTCACCCTCTCCGTTGGTCCTTTAACAATTCAGATTATGAAATGTGATAGAGGCTACAGTTTTCATATTTGACTTGAAGCAATGGGATTCCTGAGTTACCCCCCTTTGCCGAAAACCTTGTGAATGCAACAGAGGCTATAGGGTTTAGCAGATTTTTTTTCAAATTTGGTTGGAAGCAAGGCGGTCCTAAGAGGATGAGCCATAGAGATTAGATTTCTTCAAGAATTCTATACTAGATCCTTATCAAATTGGTTCAACATCCAAGTTTTCCTTTCGAAGAATGAAATGAATGAAATGGGGTTTTACATCCTACGCTTCTGCACCTAACAAGGGCTAATTGAAGACGGGCATACGCCATACGGAGGGATCTTTTACGTGCATTCCAATGTGTATATGGGACCTTAGATTTTCGTCCCATCCGAACGACTAGACAGCTGTCCTTGTCAGGCTGTCCGACTGCATTACTGACAAGGGGAAACCACGCCGGGAAATCGAGATGAACTTTCACGGCCAATGCAGGGTTCAAACACCCGACCTCCAGGTTAGCGAGCCAGCACCTTACCAACTTAGCAACGCTGTCCCTCCTTTAAAAGAAGCTGCTATGCGGGCATATTCCAAGCTTGGCTTGGCTACCTCATTAATTATAATTTATGTTGGAGTGTTAAAGGTGGAAAACTTTTAAAAATAAAACCATAGTAATTTGTATTTACAGTTATTTTAGGCTACTATGTTCTAGTATTTTGCAGAACAAATAGATAAACAAAGCTTAGTAGACTACAGAAAAATCGGATAGTGATGAACCAAATAATATTTTCAAATAATTTAGTTTTCTTTAAAATATTATTTTGTTATTTCAAATAATAAAAAAATGTGCAAAAATGTCACTTAGGTTACTGTATAAATATTTATTTTGGAGCACTATATGGTTACTAAAGTATAGATATTAATACATGATAGTATTGCTAGCATTACTATATAGATAGATATATTATAGCTTTACTAACAATAATACATTATATAATTAACAGCTTATTATTAAAGCTTATACCATACACATAATATATATTATACCTCAGTACTCACAAATACAAATAGGTTGATTATAGTAAACTGATCCACCTTAAGCTGTGGATGTTAAAAAAAGACACAAACTAGGTCATTTCAATAATTCGTTTGCACGTTGGGGTCAAAAGCAGTTGGAAAAAACCAGAGGACCCAGAGAAAACCCATAAGGTTGGATAGACGACCCTACTCCTTGTCACATACAGACATACACCATACAGTATGGTATGAGTGCAATTTTTAGCCTGGACATCAGCATTCTTTGCCTGTAAACTAATTTCAGCTTCAAGTGTATTTGTTTTTTTGGTCTATCTGAATGGCAAGATTTCGTCCCTTACCATTAACATAAGGAAACCAGGATGGAAAATCTCAATCTCAATGAATTTTCTTGGTCAAAATTCAAAATAGAATTTTTTATTCTATAAAATGAAAAAAAAACCCAGGAAATATACAAACAAGACATAGGTAACCTTTGAACTTATGTTCAATTCATTCAAAAATCATTATTTTATTTTAATATTTTTGAATAATAATTTATGTTTTTTTATTTCTATTTTTAGTATCACATTCTGGTTATTGTGGCTGATGGTCAGGTGACCAGTGAATCGGCAACGATTCAAGCCATCGTCGACGCCTCCAACTATCCTATGTCTATTATAATGGTTGGAGTAGGAGATGGACCATGGGATACAATGGATGAGTACGATCACAAACTTCCAGCCAGAAAATTCGACAACTTTGAGTTTGTCGACTATCATAAAGTTACGTCCAACACATCAACACCAGATGCGGCCTTTGCTCTTCACGCTCTAAAGGAAATTCCTGATCAATATAAAGAAATTAAAGATCTTGGATATTTATCAAATTAAATTATACGCTGTTGTACTTTTAGGACAGTTTTTGGTATTCGCATATCGTCAGCCTCTATCTAATCATATGGATGTGCCAAGCCTGGAAATAAGGCATCTAGCACAGACATTGTCAGGTGCAAAATTTTGGCTTTGTCAGGTTCAATGCACATGAAGGCGTATTTCTACTCTAGCTTGCACAGATTGTCCTTTTTCCGTGTTTTTCTTGATATTGTTAATACCTGGCACAAAGTTAAAAATGTCATATTAGTTCAGTAGTGCCTGACAATTTGTCAGGTACATGTACATCTAAAATGGTTATAGCCACCCCTGTACTGGTCTATATTTTTCAAACAAAAATCTTAAAGCTTTGTGACATTAATGCAGCCTATCGTTCTCTCTTTTCTCATATTAATTAATCTACAATGGTTTTATTGTTTTGAGGTGGTTCAGTTGTAGTAGTTTACAGTTGATGTGCTAGCCTTCTTCGACCTGAACAAAAATTGAAACATCCATAATAGGCCTACGTTTAGATTTGACCAAAACTGCCAAGTCAAGTGGTAGGCCTAATACATTATTTGTGTAATCATCAGAAGGTTTATTCTATTTTATAAAATTGTGATTATTTTAATTAACGGGGAACTTTAGGGTATTGTGCTAAAAACAATATTTGGAGCACAAATTGCTAGAGCATTTGACCACTTGAATTGAATTTTGATTAAAGGGGAATAACCCACTATATATTTTTCAATTGCAGTAGGCCTACAGCTTTTGGTACATAAACTTTATACATGAAATCTTTTGATTTTGCTAACTATCTAAGGTGTTTATTTCTAATCCTTTGGGATGGTCTCTTTTTTAGAATTCGTCCAAAAATAGGTTGAAGATGTAAATGTGGACATGCCACATTCCATCAGATCTCAGATAAAACTGACAAAACTATATTTTACACCGAACATATATTTCTATAAAGAATGTATAAATTTATAGTAATGTACATTTTTAGTCTCAAATAATATATTTTGGGAAATCTGTATCATTACTTACCTATATAATTATATATGACAAGTGTACTTGTTGAACAAGGAACTGATTCTATACCTTGGGTTCATCTTGTGGTTGTTATGTAACATCAACTTGAAACTTGGATTGCTTGTTCTTTGGACAAATGTGCATTTATCGACTAACTTTGATTGTTAAGTTGGTGTTACAATTCCAAGATGGCCACGATGCGGTTATGGTTGGTTCCTGGTTTATATGTAGGGTCGTCCTTGTTCAATTTTACTTTATTAGTGACTAGATTTGTTTGTATACATGTAGTATGTCTAAATAGATGTGTGGGTCATCAAAAATCGTAAGATGCATTATGTAAGAGCTAAATCTGACTATTGGAGGTCTTTATTTTGGTTCTCAATTTTATATAAACTCTTCTTTAGATAATTATTTACATGACAAGGGTGTAATCATTTCGCTAAACCATCGGATGGCTGAGATTTAAATGGATTGAAACACTCAGGACATTTGAAATTAGACAATAAAATGGATAATCTAGACTTATCCTTCATTGTCAAGTAACATAGCTGTAATACTAAGCAATGTAGACTACATCTTTAGTCATAACTTTGCCATTTGAATGAAATTTTCAATATATTCATTTTTCATTATCTATTTTTTAACTATTATAGCAACAACAGTCAGCTCTTTCTTAAATCTTACATACTGCATCGTTAACCCTTAGCGCTGTTATATTAGATAGAATTATTTAAGCTTTATTTTCAAATCATATATCATGTGTAATGAACAAAAGGCCATTGTAATAATTCCTCTATTGATATTCATTGGTTGTATTTATAAATTATTAATATCATAAAATAATATTTTTTTTATTGGATGTAGGTATATTTGCTTTTAAAATATTAAAATTTTTGCCATTTTTTGTTTGTTACAATCAATTTTGATTTGTTGGAACCGTTTTTTTTTTCATTTTGTTTAAAATCATGTACATTCCTGAAAGAGTTGGGAAAGAACCATTCTTCTGAAATCAAGATAGTCTCACTAGAATTCTTCATTATTATGTTTCTTTAATAAACTCTTATAAGGTTTTTTTAAAATTTTAAACAAAATTTACAAGTTAGGATAGAACAATTTAATAGAGAAAAATATTCTTCTGAAATCAAGTCTCATTAAACTACATTATTATGTTCTTTTAAAATCTGTCTTCATTAGCTCAGATGGAACAGAGAAGTAGAATGTTAAACCCTTTTCATTGCATTTTGTTTGTTTTTATAATGTTCTGTTTGGGCTTAGTCTTTGTGATCATAGCATATGGAAGGATTTTTAAATAAACAGCATTCTGTTTGATTTGTGGTATTAGCCAATGAAATAAGCGGTTCATGTAGCATGTCACCAGGTGTACTCAGAATTCTGGGAATTATTGTTGAGCATCTCTTAAAGGCCCTTTGAAACTGTGATTGTTCCAAAAATATAAGATGACATTCTCTTAAAAATCATTTACAATCTCTCTGAAAACTGACTGTGGATCAAATATTTAGCGTCATTCATTCAAAACTGGATTACATGGCCCCTGAAAATATGTTGGGCAGTTTATACACTAAAATAAGTTTGGCAGTTTATATACACCAAAGTTAAAGGGACAATAACACTCTTGTTGGCTTGACAGGTCCAGATTTTTTTTTAGCCTTATTCTAACTACAAGATGTTTAAGTGTCCTACCTGTTGTGTAAATTATCCATTACAACCTATCTTACTTGTCCAGAGGCTTCGAAAATATGTTTATATCCAAGTTGCATTTGAAAGTGCTTACGTAAGGCTTTTCAAACCATGTTACGGCATGTAGTTGAATTTTTCCAATTTTTAAAATTAGGTTTGTTAGGATAAAATTTGTATCATTTTTTAATTGAAATATTGTAAAATAGTACAAATTGTTGACCAGAATAAAGATTGGAACATATTATTCAGTTACAACAAGAGTGGTATTGGGGCTTTAACAGTGATACTTTCAAATTTAAAAAAAACCTTTATTTTAATTTCACTCTTTGATTGGGTGCCACCACGTACCCCTCTCTTCACCCACTCTATTTACCAGAGTTTTTGTTCCATCATGATTATAAATTTATTTCTATATTTCTACACTTGTTATATTTTTTGTAATTAAGATCTGTATTTACTGATGTAGATTTTTATTAACTTTTACATGATACCACATAATATTTTTCATTTTCTAGTTATTTTTTTTAAAGGTATATAGTGACAAAACCATCATGAACAAAATATTGTCTTATATTATGGAATAAAATGTTCTTTAATACAATTTGTTAGTCTTTATATTTTTTTAAGTGAGAGAGAGAGAGAGAGAGAGAGAGGGAGGGAGGGTGGGAGGGGTGGGGCAGGGGTAAACAAAAAATGAAATGGGGTCTTGCTGTCGAGCCAGGAATACCCACATTTCGTGTACTATGAGGTACGTTCTGCCGGGGGACACCAGTGTTCCTGCATACCCTGCTTTATATTCCATCAACCCATAGGACATTGTGTAATTAACGTGATATTAGGAATTCCATGAGGAGTACGTAGACAGTAAAATTTCATTCTCGCATTCATGTCAACTAAAGTGGATTACCACAATGGTTGAATGGTTTACTATATGGCTTAACACAAGATTATAGATTAACAAACTATGTTCAGAATTCAGAAGCTCGACGACTCACTAAAACTAGAAAACATCAACGCTTCTCCCAAAGCCCAGCGATGCATGGCACAAAAAGAAAAATTCCAGATGAAAGTTTCACGAAAATCGATCTATACGGCGCGAGGGCGGAGACTGAGCTATCCCTCAACCACTCTTGGCTTCTAGACGTGTATATCATTCGGAACTGAATAAATTTTGTATGTGATCAGATTTTAAGTAATTATCCTTGTATAACAGGCCGTTAAATTGTGTGTTACGCATGCATACCATTCAAAAGGATACGGACAAATCTTTTCGTCGCTTTGGGGACCCCGCGATTCTATTTCTAGTCAGGCCTAGTTCTGGTTAAACTCTGCTTTGGATCTCCCCAGTTCAGCAAAGAATTAAGTTCAACTTTAATCCTATACGTCTTCAAAGCGTTAAACGGCCAAGTCTTGTAGAACCCTATACACCAGCAGAAGTATCCGTTCTCAGAAAAAAAAACATGTTCTAGAATATCCCAACTATTAACTCACAACTTGGAAAACGTGCCTTTTCCCATGCTGAACCTTTTCTATAAAATAAACTCCCGTATACCTGCATTGGCCGAGGAAGTTCATCCAGATTTTCCGGCGTGGCACCATCTTCTCAGTGATGCAGGACGGAGGGTCTGACAAGGACATCTGTCTAGTCCTGGGATGGGACGAAAAACCGAAGCCCCGCGAACACATTGGCATGTACGTAAAAGATCCCCTGACAGTTTGAGATCGATATAAGAGTAGACCGTAGTCAGCTGTCTAGACAAAATTTCCCTCGTAGCACACTGCATGGCGTACAAGGGCGTGGATTTGTCATAACTTTGGGGGGGGGGGGACGAACCCTGGAACCTGTCTTTACCAAACCAAAATGATAATTACGAACAGTGTTAAGGCATAGGCGTAAGGGATCTATGACAGTTAGAGGAGCAGAACCCGAATTGTCCGAAAAAAAATTCGGGTTTACAGACAGCGGCGCCGATCTTCCTCGAGAGGCAAAAAAGCGGAGATTACCTTGTATGCCCCCTGCCCCCACAAGAAAATTTTGAAATATTTGACGGCTGCAAACGCGCTTTCCAGCTGAACAAAGTAACTTTAAAGTACGTAATAAATATACCCTAATTAAGGTGGCTGACTCGAATTCCAATCAATCGTTTATAATCCACGAAGACGGGACCGTTGAGAGAAAATTTTGAAATTGTAACTGTCGCAAACGCGTTTTCCTGCTATCTAACCTGTGAACACAGCAACTTCAAGTGATCCAATATAGCCTACCTGACTGACCTGAATTCCAAACAACCAATCAATCGTAGCGGGATATGGGGGGTCTCAACCTCCTAGGGAAAATTTAACCACCGCAAATGCGTTTTCTTCTATTCTAGCATGTGTACTGTAAGCCACTCCAAAAGTATCCAATGGTTTTGTAACCGAAATCCTACTATGAATTACAACCATCAAATAAGACTGTTGCAGCTGCATTACCAAATTATAATTGATGCCCGAAAAATGTAGCACAAAATAGAATGGCTCCATACCATACAAATGTTTAAATCCTCAGTCAACTCAGTACAAATTCGGGGTATTCAATTAAAAGAAAAGTAAAATTAGTGTTTTATTAGGGTCCGATGACAGTCAGGGATGTAAAACTAGAAATTCAGGTTTACAGACAGCGGCGTCGGGTTTCTTTGAGAGGCGAAGAATAGGTGCTGACCTTGTATGGAACCCGCAAGAAATTTTTTGAATATTTGACGGCCGCAAGAGTGTTACTGCTATTCCAGCCCGTAAATTGGTGTATTTCGGGCACTTTATTTTGCCAAGTAGATTAAATAGAAATTTGTCCTAGAGATCGAAATCACGGGGGGGGGGGGGGGCGGAGACATATTTGTCCCTCCCCCTTCCGATTCTAAGGAGGGACCTGCCCCCCCCCCCCCTAAATCCACGCCCATGATAACGTATGCCCGTCTTCAATAACCTAGTTCGGAGCAGAACAGTAGGACGTTTAACCCCGTTTCTTTTCATTTCACTACTAGCCGCAAAGTTGTTGTATGCTGGTTCACATTTGGTGCAGAAAACTAGGACATTGAACCCCATTCATTTACGAACTGTTATGAGAGCCATTAACTCTCCGCTAATCTCAAATCAGAAAAGTGTTCAGCTCCACACACAATTGTATAGTCCGGACGTCAAATGACAAATTATCACTGAACCCACTTTTGCCTGATATAGAATGTTTCTCGGTGGATTACTGTTGTGCAATAAAAACGAAACACTAAATTGACATTATTTGTAACATTCGAAAGATATATCTATGGTTCCGTTGAACTTTAGACGCAGTAATTACTATCCTTAACCAAAAAGTTAATTTCGTAATCCAACCGGATAACAGATGTTCTTTATGGTCAATAATATATTTCGTCTTTATTTAAAATTTTATACTAGTCCGGACGCCAGGGCTGAGGACCCACTTTTGTTGATATAGAATGTTTCTCGATGGATTATTGTTGGGTAGGGTCCCCTTGATTTTTCCCAGGTGGGTGTGGTCGTGTCACCCTTGAGGAAAATTAAATATTCAAGATGGCGGCCAACGATTTAGGAAAAATACCAAAAAAAAGTCATTTTTCACCGTCCTAGTTCGTGTAATATATCGTTTTTTATGTTTTCGGGGTCGCTCAACACTAAATAGGGCATATTTTTAACATCCGACCAATATAATTAAAATGGCGGCCAAAAAATGCGACGGGGGGTACAAGAATTTCATATTTTGCCCTACTAACTCGAATTCGGGCGTATTTTCAACATAAGACCCATCATGAAGGCGGAAAATAGGAGAAAAAAAAGTTCACACAGCTGGATTTATGATAAATCATTCCAGAAATTTCAATTTTAGCTAAAACTTTAAGTAACCAAAAGATACGATATGTAAATCATATGATTGATTAAAGCAATTTTAATATTAATGAACCACACTGTGTCATCTTCATCATCTTCTCCGTCTTCATCGCCACTGTCCTTTGTTCCAATCTCAACTGAGACGGAATCGAAGCATTTGTATGAATTGGAACAGGAACAAAAATCAAAACATGATAATTCTGACTTTTTACAGCCACAACGGCCGCTGTACCAATCTGAGCACTAGCGATTTTTTGTTCCTGTTCAAATTCATACAAATAACAGAGGGGTTACGGTATTGTTCCACGTATGAGGAAATAAAAACATTAGTAAATGATATTTTATCCTGTGTATTGAGTTTAATATTGCAACTGCGATGTGCACAAAGTCCAGCAGAACTGTGGCTGAACCAGAAAATTGTATAAAAAGGTTTTGTATAACTGATTTTAGTAGCCATTCTAAAAGAGGACACCCATGGCTACTAAAATGTGACTTATGGTTTTAGCTAAAATTGAAATTTCTGGAATGATTTATCATAAATCCAGCTACGTGTACATTTTTTTCTCTATTTTCCGCCTTCATGATGGGTATTATGTTAAAAGCATGTCCGAATTCGAGTCAGTAGGGCAAAATATGAAATTCTTGTACCTCATCCGCCATTTTGGGCGGCTATTTTATTTATATTGGTCTAATGTTAAAAATATGCCCGGTTCAGTGTTCAGCGACCCCGAACACATATAAAACGATATATTACACGAACTAGGACGGTGAAAAATGACTTTTTTTTTGTATTTTTCCTAAATCGTTGGCCGCCATCTTGAATATTTAATTTTCCCCAAGGGTGACACGACCACACCCACCCTGGAAAAATCAAGGGGACCCTACCCAACAATAATCCATCGAGAAACATTCTATATCAACAAAAGTGGGTCCTCAGCCCTGGCGTCCGGACTAGTATAAAATTTTAAATAAAGACGAAATATATTATTGACCATAAAGAACATCTGTTATCCGGTTGGATTACGAAATTAACTTTTTGGTTAAGGATAGTAATTACTGCGTCTAAAGTTCAACGGAACCATAGATATATCTTTCGAATGTTACAAATAATGTCAATTTAGTGTTTCGTTTTTATTGCATCCGAAGTATATTGCAGAAACAATTATATACCGGTGCTGTACTGGTGTTAACTGCTAGTTAAATATATTCTAGCTGTGTTCTGGGATTTCAGGGGATAATTGAATAATCATATGTCCATTATTGTTTACTATAAATAGTTATGTCTGTCCTGTTGACGATACACAGATCTGAAACAGCAGTTGGTGATCATGGCAGTTTTACCCTTAGTTCTCGTAATTTGTTTCATCGGACTTGTATCCAGTAAGTATTATCAAAAAATTTATTCTGCGTTTTCTATCACATATTTTACAAGTCATACCAAATACTTTAGAAACACGGTTTTATAACATGTAATATGTAATATGCAAGAGCTAAATCTGCCAATTGTCCGTCTTTCTTTAGGCCTGAAAGGTTATATAATTTATTAATTAGACATTGAGTAACTTATCATGACCACAATCAACGCTCAAATATTTGGTAGATTTGAATACATTTTGTGGTTGGTGAAATAACCGCAAAAATAGATAATCGAGACTTTTGTCATGGCCCAGAGTAAAGTAAATTGACTGAAACTTTCAGCATATTATCTTTTCATCATCTGGTTTTAAAACTATTAAAGCGGGGACGGTCAAATCTTACCGATTGCTGCTTTCATCAACACAATATGTAGGTTGAGTGGCTGAATGGGTAGCGCGTGCGCGTTGTATCATAAGGCCTGTAATTGCGTCATCTGGCCTGGTTTCGATTTCGCGGTTATTCGTTATAAGGAGTAGGGTCAGCTGCCAACCTCATGGGTTTCCTGTGGGTCCTTGGGTTTCCTATCACTGCGAAAAAACCCACCAAACCCACCAACGCACACGAGTTATTGAAATAAAATTGAATTATGTTAGTACCCAAATGACATACAGTGTAGTTTGTGTCGAGTGGGTGCGCTCTCTCTCCATCAACCCCCCTCCCTGCCCTTAATGGTCACTTTTAGCCGGAGGCGAAAGTTATCTTGTGTATTTGTGACATATTCGATAGTTTTAATGCCAATTTAGAAATGGGCTAAAGTTTAAATATGATTGAAACTAAATATTTTTATATTATAGGTGCAAGTATACAGAATAATACTGATGAATCAATACAGCAAGGTATTATTATTCATTATTTTATTTATCTATACAGGGCTAGACTCACTTTATTATCATTTCATAACTTGAGATGAGTACAATATTAAAAGTTTCATTCCATGACTAGACAATCTGATTAAAACACAGATCCTATTTCATTTCGATTTTTTATAGTTCACAATTTCGCTTTACTTGTGTTTAGTACACTTGTATCTGGAAGAGATGGGTGATACCATATAAGGCGAGTTGCACGGAACTGTGGGTAACCCACTAGAATCATAAACGCCAATAGGTTACTCAAATGTCTGACGTTATAGAGCCAAAAGCCGCTCGTACGGCCTCTGACGCGACATTCTCCTACAAGCGGTCAGATCTTCATGTAGTGTAGGCCATCGAAAACGAAATATAGATCTCTATTTTAATCGGATTGTGACTCAGAGAATGTAATTTCCATTTGAAAATATGAAGGGAAGGTCATGTTCTGGGCCCTAATTGGTCACCTTGTTAGAACCAACCCTTTCACACTGTTGTTTTCTTAATTCAGTATCCCCCTTTTCCCATCGACTCATTGACTTATCCACCGTCTACAGGAGGTCATTCCAGACATGCAAGTAAGATCTTGAAAACTGGTTATAGGGCGTAATTGGAAAGATTGCAAAATCAAATTCTAATGTACAGGCCCCGAGTTCAAACGTCATTCTTAGTCTAAAAGGAGCTGGGTCTCTAACTAAATAGCTTCCATAATATTCGAAATTAAAAAACCCCACACGAATTAGAATTCAATATTGATCAATTTCAATCAATATTGATATCTTGTGAAACTATAGAATCCTAATATCTAATAATATTATTCAAGACACAATTAACATCTTATAATCAATACACGAGTCGTGTACCTTATAGTTTCAGGTGCCATTTTGTAATAACAAAGAAAAACACATCCTACTACACAATTCACACCAAACGACAATAAGAATTTAAAAATCTTGTAGAATGCGCTGAGCAGGCGTAAACGACCGCGGTTCAACTTGAGCTGTTCGCCTTTTTCACCGAACATAATTGAAAGATATTACAACACTTCTCTGTCGCCACAGACGATGCAAACTTATTGATGCAATATCCAGTGTAAGTCCAACACTCGCCATAGACGAACCCACAGCCTTAACCCTTGCACAAGCTTTAGAGCCGGAAAAAGCAAAATCGTACCGGACAAAATGGTCTAAAAAAATGCGGGGCTTAATCCAAAATTCCGTATGTCTATATAGCCAGTCAATCTAGCATTAAAATTGCCAAACTTGCAACAAATTGCAACACAAGCTTTTCTTAGTGCAAATTGGAGAATGGGCTGGTATTAGCAACATACTAAAAATATACATTAATATAATTTGTGGAAAATGTATTTTTGGGATGTTTTTAATAAAAAAAAAGTGGAAAAAAGGTAAAAAAAAGCGGAAAATTCGTTTTTTATGAATTTTGAGAAAAAATGAAATTTTTATTGGAACATGGACTTGTATTAACTAAATTCTAACTATAAAAATATGAAATTGTTAAAAAAGAATTGTCTTTTTGGGATGTTTTTAAGAGAAAATTGTCAAAAAAAGCGAAAAAATAGCTGTTTTATCTTCAGATTTTTAATATTTAAGAATTGTGGGCGAAAGGCAAATATTTATTGGAGAATGGATTTAATAACATCCACAACATATTAAAAAGAAAGGTTGCCAGGCAACGAAACATACGCCCACAGCAGCTAAATCGTCCGGGCAGTCAACAAGAGTTGTTGCATATTTTACTTTTTTCGGTAATGAAACATTTATAATACACTAAAATCTGATTAAAAGTAACAACTCATTATGTAATTATCAGATAATCATTCGAATTTGTTTGGCTTTGATAAAGTTCTCCTCCATGCTGTTCAAGTTATCAAAATTCATCGAAACTCAATATACCTGTTCGTCTCTTGACCTTCAACACTATGTATAAATTTCAAGTCAATCGGATCTTAACTTGAGCCTCTAGAACGTGACAAGGAGTAGGGTCGCCTGTCTAACCTTGTTGTTTTTCTCCGGGTAATCCGGTTTCCTCCAACTGCAAAAGACCCCTACGCGCAAGCGAATTATTGAAATAAAATCAAACCATATGTTAGTCCTGAAATTACCTAGTTTGTGTCGAGTGGACGTTAATTCACATTTCTCTTTCTGTAAGGGCTGTTGAATTAGAGCAGTTGATGCCTCCACATACACCACACCCAAAAGCCATGGTGGCTAGCCTGGGGGTCGCTTGTTCGATCCCTACATTGGCCGAGAAAGTTCATCGGAATTTTTCGACGTGGTTTCCCTTGTCAGTGGTGCAGGAAGGAGGGCCTGACAAGGACAGCTGTTTAGTCATTCGGATGAGACGAAAACCCGAGGTCCCGTGTATATATTGGCGTTCACGGAAAAGATCCATTGGCAGTTGGAATTCGATATGAGGGTAGGCCATAGTACCCAAGTCATTAAAGCTCCTTGATAGTACCACTCCCCGGGTACAATTCATTAGCCCAGTCGGAGAAGAACAGTAGTGGGACGTTAAACATAGCTGGTCGGATAGCCGTGGCGATAGAGAGGCGGCTTCTCACCAATGCACCGAGGGTTCAATCCCAGCGCAGGACAAGAACTTTATCGTTGTGAGAGGGATATTCGGTCTCCCGTCCGATCAGGCAGGTCCCCCCCCCCCCGAGTTCTTCGGTTTCTTCCTGCAGTAATGATCGAAATCATTCGCACGATCTGTGCCAAGGGCCAAATCGGAAACAGGCCTCAGGCCTAATTTGCTACCCTTGTAAAATGACGAGATTATTATTATTATTTCATTTCATTTTTATCCCGCAATTTACGCACTCGCCACAAATTGACACACATGAAATAGAGAATTGAAGGGAAGGTAATTAGGTCCGCATTTATGTACTGAATACGTCAAAACCCCCTTTACACCAAAGGGTATGTTAAGCTATGTGCAGAACTGTTTTGGGTCAGAAACGTTTTTGTAATCATTTGACTAATAATTGCGCCAAGTAACTCTGTACGACAAACCACTACTGAGTCTGAAGTGGGCGGAAGACATCAGTAGTGAAACCATTTCTATGTTTAATGTGGTCTATATACACTGTAAAAAAAAGTGTGTAACGTTACTCTTTTTCACGTGAAATCTTAATCCATATTTGGTGTAACTGGTGCTTTACACCAAGAAAGGGTGGCTTTAGACGATTTGAAGCGCAAACTTACTCCAATGGAGTTCACACCCTTAGTTACACTATTTTGTGTAACAATATACACGATAAATTGTGTAAGTTTACACTTACAAAAGTGAACCAGCTGTTCGCCCTTGGTCGGTGTTAAGTATACTGAAAATAAGTGTAATAAAACATAATTTTGGGTGTATTTTTTTTCCTCGAGGAGGGGTGAGTAACTAGAAACAAATTAAGCATTAAATAGTGTAGCATGACACTGAACGTGGTGTATTCTTGTGCACTTGTTGTCGTGAATCTTTACGCTTATAATTTTAGCACGATAGAAGGTGTTACATTTATATATTGCTTACTATATTTATTGTGTTGGTTTACACCAAACGTAGTGTATTCACATTTACCTTGCTGGGATGTAATATTAACACGATAAAAAGTATAAAATTTCACTTAAAATCGTATAGATCATTACCCTGAGATCGGTGAATATTCATCCTTCTATTCGTGTATGTTTTAACACTATTTCGAGTGTACCATTATATTTACAGTGTTAATTTACACCAATCGTGGTGTATTCATATTATTATCTCCCTTTACTTAAATAGCTGAATTTGAATATATAGCATGCAATTATAATTAATATGCATATTCTGCGACGTACTTGACATAACTAGATTATACTTCTGTATGTCAACTTTATCATAAATTACATTGTGTCCATCTGTTAAATAATGTTGCATTTATATTGTTGACAAATGTAAACTTTGTTTACATAGAGCAAGTATACTTTATAATATTGTATGACTAGGCAATGAAATCTCCGAATGATTGCCATCTTGTCGAGACGGCCAGGCGAACGTGTTATCCCGCACTAGTACCCCGGGTCAGTTGTTCCCACTGGGATATCCATTTCCAAGGTCTAAGCGAAGCTTTGGTATTTACACAAATAGTTCTTGGTAAATGCTCATAGAACGCACAAACCTTACACTCCTTGCAGTTTAAGCGCTTGGGGTGATTTTACCCGTAACTGAGAGCTTAGCAGTCATTCTACTGGTGTATGGGTACCCTTAAAGAAGTAAAAGTTTGCACCGAACTGGGAACTAAGCAGTCGCTCCAGTAGTGTGAGGTTATCCTTCAAATTAAACATGTTTACGCTGAACTAAGCCTGTAACAGTCGCTCCCGTGGTGTAAGGTTACCCTATATGATGTACATGTTTGCACCGGACTGAGAGCTTAGTAGTCGATATAGTAGTGTAAGTGAAGCCCCAATCGTGTACGTTTTCATCACACCGGGAGTTTCACATCACCTGTACCAGTTAAAAGTTACACCAGTCGAGTGTAATTATGTTGGTGTAACCTTACACCGAGCTCTCAGTTACACGTCAGTTACACCTTTTGTGGAGGCAGCAGGAGTTCACCCTAAATTGGTGTAATCTCTGAAATTATTTTTTACAGTGTATTCCGTTTTAGCACCAACCATAGTCTACACTTATAGCACACTGTATGGCGTATGCCCGTCTTACATTAGCCCAGGTTAGGTGCATAATAGTAGGACGTTAGACCCCATTTCATTTCATTCATTAAACCCAAAGATAACTAAAACAAAAACATTATTTGAAGATGGTATGATTAACATAATCTTTAAAAGAGATAGAAACAGGCTTTAGCATCAACTCGACACAAAATAGGTCATTTCGGGACTAACATATGTTTTTTTTTATTTAAATAATTTGCGTGTGCGTAGGGGTCTTTAGCAGTGGGAGGAAACTGGATGAACCGGAGAAAACCCACAAGGTTAAGACAGACGACCTCTCTCCTTGCCACGTAAATCCGGGCATTCGAAACCACGCCAGTTGACTCAATGACAGGCTTTGTGATACAGCGTGCGCATGCTAACCATTCAGCCATCCAACTCCCCCCCCCCCCCGAATCTTTAACATACGCGCACCCCCTTTTAGACTGTTATAATAAACAGTTTGTTCTATCTTTTTTATATTATAAATCGCTCTAGGCCGTAACGATATGGTACCAGTTATGCATATTTTGGAAAGTTGCTCTTTTTGTCCATGATATGGAGATTTGAGGTCATACATTTACCGAACGGTAAAATGGATAGCCGTTTATTATTTTCTTAGAGGTCGATTTATTTCCATATAAATATCAATATCCCTTTCTACTAGGCCCTTTTTTTAAAAAAAAAAGATATTGATTGAGGTGAACCACTCGCCTGTGATTAATGAAATGGGTATGCTGGAACTTCTTTTAATGGATTATAACTTTCCTCCACCCCAACACGAATAGCGTCAGCAGGCACATTATGGTCTGTTATGGAATGACGATCACCTTGGATGCCATCTTAAATTTCCCCCTTCCTTCCCATATTTCAAAGTGACAACCTGTAGTATTTCCTAACATGATTCAATAGTCAAACCTAGGGAACACATATGCGCACATGCCCCCCCCCCCCCTCACATTTCTGCATAAAATATCATATAAAACTATATGATTACACAACTGAAAAGAGAAGACAGAAAAAATATATTTTATTAGCGAGAGAGAGAAATGGGGATTAACGTCCACTCGACTAAACTAGGATATTTCGGGACTAACATGATTTAATTTTATATCAATAATTCGCTTGCGCGTAGGGGTCTTTAGCAGTGGCAGGAAACCCATGAGGTTGGACAGACGACTCTACTCCTTGCCACATACAGAGAGAGAGAGAGAGAGAAATGGGGTTTTACGTCCACTCAAAACAAACTAGGTCATTTTGGGACTAACGTATGGTTTTCAATTTTTATTTCAATAATTCGCCTGCGCGTAGGGGTCTTTAGCAGTGAGAGGAAACCGGGGTGCCTGGAGGAAACCCACGAGATTGAGAAGGCGCCCCTATCTTCATGTCACATACGCTAACACTAGGGCTCGAAACCACAGCCGCAAGCCAGAGGCGACCGGCTAGCTGGTGGTCGAAGTGCGGCAATCTAGACCACTAGGCCATTCCAACCCCCCTTGCCACATACAATGATAGGCTTTATGACACAGCACACACACGCTAACCATTCAGCCAGCCATCCAACCCCCCTACTAAAATCTACAGATTAAATTCTGTGTTCTGCAATATCCTAACAACATTCTAAAGAATTCAACAACATTCTATACGAACCGGCAATTACACTTTTTCAAAAGTACTTTTTTATTGTGGGTTTCTTTGTAGAGTTCAATAACCCAGCTACATGGTTGAGAATGATTGACGACTAAAGTCAAGCTAGGCCGTACTCACAAATAGTTCATTCAATTATCCAGCCTTGTAGTCCTGTACATCAATCTTGAAAATTATATATCAAGCGAGTTATATCCTCAAACAGATGATTTATAGTTCTTTCCTGCCACTGCTAAAGACCCCTACGCGCAAGCGAATTATTGAAATAAAATTAAACCATATGTTAGTCCCGAAATGACCTGATTGTGTTGAGTGGACGTTAAACGCCATTTCTCTCTCTATATATATATAAACACCTAAGTTAACAGCGGGCAGGGGTAAACAAAAAATGAAATGGGGTCTTGCTGTCGAGTCCCTACGTACTGTCCTGCCCAAACCAGACTATTTTTGGAAGTATGAGGATGGGGTGCTATGGGAATAAATATTAGTTGCAATAGGCTTTTATTTATGTCTAACTGCTCTGTTGAAGACAGGCTATAATGAATAAAGGCAGGAGTACGACATGTTGTGTGTTATGAGGTACGTTCTGTCGGGGGACATCAGTGTTTCTGCATACCCTGCTTAAATTCCATCTACCCATAGGACATTGTGTAATTAACATGACACTGGGAATTCCATGAAGAGTAGACAGTAAATATTCATTCCCATTCCTGTAAACTAAAGTGGATTACCACATAGGCTAATGGGTTATAACATGGTATAACACCAGATTATAGATTAACAAACTATAACACGTTTAGAATTCAGAAGCTTGACGCCTCATTAAACTAGAAAACATCAACGCAACTCCCTAAGCTCAGCGATTTATGGCAATATTCAGATGAAAGTTTCACGGTAATCATGTAGCGGCAGTGGCGGATTAAACTCTACTAAGGCCTGAGGCGGCAGTTGCTGAAGGGCCTATATAAGGGCTTGTTTAAAATGGCGTGGGCCTAATTAATTTCGGGTCAGGGCATATGCTGATGGTACCCGTTGGGCCTACCCCCCCCCTTACATTCATTGTCCATGAGTTTTTAATCGTATCAGACAAATTCAATTTTTTTTTTTTTTACAAAATCTTTGGGCCTGACGCTGCAGCCTCATCAGCCTCAATGATAATCCGCTACTGTCTAGCGGCGACCGGGGACTGAGCTATCCCCCAACCACTCAGTGATCGGTCTGGGCTTCTAGACTTGTATACCATTCGGAACTGAATAGATTTTGTATGTGATCAGATGTTATGTAATTTTTCTTGTATTACAGACCGTTAATTGTGTGTTACGCATGCGTGCCATTCAAAAGTATACGCATGCGATTCTATTTCTAGTCAGGCCCAGCTCTGGTTAAACTGGGCTTTGGATCTTCCCAATTCAGTAAAGAATTAAGTCAAAGTTAATCCTATTCGTCTTCAAATCGTTAAGCGACCAAGCCTCATATGATATAAAAGTCTTGTAGAACCCTATACACCAGCAGAAGTCTCCGTTTTCAAAACATCTTCTAAAATCTCCAACTATTAATTTTACAACTTGGAAAACGTGCCTTTTCCCATGCTGGATCTTTTCTACAAAAATAACTCCCCGATCCCTGCATTGGCCGAGAAAGTTCATCCAGATTTTGCGGCGTGCATGTCCCCACCTTGTCAGTGATGCAGGACGGAGGGCCTGACATGGACAGCAGAATAGTCTTTCGGGTTGGACGAAAAACCGAAGCCCCGTGAACACATTGGCGTATATGTAAAAGATCCCCTGACAGTTGGAATTCGATATTAAGAGTAGGCCGTTGTGCCGATGTCCTGGCAAAATTTCCCTCGCAGCACACTGTATGACGTATGCCCGTCTTCAATAACCTAGTTCGGAGCAGAACATTAGGACGTTAAATCCCGATTCATTTCAATTCACCACTAGCCGCACAAGTTGTATGCTGGTTCACATTGGTGCAGAAAACTAGGACGTTAAAGTCCGTTTCATTTACGAATACGGAAGGGGGGGGGGCTAGTGGTCTAGATTGCCGTGCCTTTCGACCTCTAGCTGGCCGGCCACCTCTGGCTTGCGCTGTGGTTTCGAGCCCTGGTGTGAGCGTATGTTGCATGGAGATAGGGGCGCCTTCTCAATCTCGTGGGTTTCCTCCGGACACTCCGGCTTCATCCCACTGCTAAAGATCCCTACGCGCAAGCGAATTATTGAATAAAATTAAACCATATGTTAGTCCCGAAATGACCTAGTTGTGTTGAGTGGACGTTAAATCCCTTTCTCTCTCTCTCTAATTTACGAATTGTTATGACAGCCATTAACTCCCCGCTAAACTCAAATCAGAAAAATGTCTAGCTCCACACACAATTGTATGAAATTTTAAAAAAGACGAAATATATTATTGACCATAAAGAACATCTGTTATCCGGTTGGATTACGAAATCAACTTTTTGTTAGGGATGGTAATTACTGCGTCTAAAGTTCAACGGAACCATAGATATATCTTTCGAATGTTACAAATAATGTCAATTTAGTGTTTCGTTTTTATTGCATCCGAAGTATATTGCAGAATCAATTATATACCGGTCCTCCACTGCTGTTTACTGCTAGTTAAATGTATTCTGACATTGTTATGTGCATATCAGTGGTGGGATAATTACATAATCATATCTTCACAATTATTTACTCTAATCCTATAAATAGTTCTGTCTGTCCTGTTGACGATACACAGATCTTAAACAGAAGTTGGTGATCATGGCAGTTTTACCGTTAGTTCTCGTAATTTGTTTCATCGGACTTGTATCCAGTAAGTATTATCAAAATTTTTATTCTGTGTTTTCTATCACATATTTTACAAGTCATGCCAAATACTTTTGAAACACGGTTTTATAACATGTAATATGTAATATGCAAGAGCTAAATCTGCCATTTGTCGATCTTTGTTTAGGCCTGAAATGCTATATAATTTATTAATTAGACACTGAGTAAATTACCAAGAACATAATCAACACTTAATGCCATCGGAGGGCTCCGATATTTGGTAGATTTGAATACAGTTTGGTGGATGAAATAACCGCAAAAATAGATAATCGAGTCTAGACTTAACTGTATCGCCGATTGCTTGGCCCAGAGTAAAGTAAATTGACGGAAATTTTCAGCATATTCACTTTTCAATACCTGTTTTTAAACTATTATAGCGAGAATTGTAAAATCTTACCTAATGCTATTTTCTTCAACACATGTAGGTAGGGTGGACGAATGGGTAGCATGTGCGCGTTGTTTCGATTTTTCGATTTCGCGGTTGTTCGTTATAAGGAGTAGGGTCAGCTACCAACCTCATTGGTTTTCTGCAGGTCCTCGGGTTTCCTATCACTGCTAATAAAAATACCTAAGCACACGAGTTATTGAAATAAAATTGAATTATGTTAGTCCCCAAATGACATACAGTGTAGTTTGTTTCGAGTGGATGAGCTCTCTTTATCTCTCTCTACCCCCCCCCCCCCCTTTATTGGTCACTTTTAGCCGAAGGCGAAAGTTATCGTGTGTATATGCGACAGATTCGAAAGTATTAATGCTAATTTAGAAATGGACTAAAGTTAAAATATGCTTGAAACTAAATATTTTTCTATTATAGGTGCAAGTATACAGAATGATACTCCTGGATCAAAGCATCGAGGTATTGTTATTCATTGTTTTATTTTATACAGGGCTTGACTCACTTTATTATCATTTCATAACTTGAGATGAGTACAAGATTAAAAGTTTCATTCCATGACTGAGACAATCTGATTAAAACACAGATCCTATTTCATTTCGTTTTTCTATAGGTCAAAATTTCGTTTTACTTGTGTTTAGTACACTTGTATCTGGACGAGATGCGTGATATAACCTGCGTTCTGGATGGTGTGAGGAATAAGCCAATGAAACGGTCTGTTACGGCGAGTTTTTGGCGTGAGGGGCGCGGAACTGTGGGTAACCCACTAGAAACATAAACGCAAATAGGTTACTCAAATGTCTGATGTCATAGGGCTAAATGCCACTCGTACGACCTCTGACGCGACCTTTCAATACAACCGGTCAGATCTGCATGTAGTGTAGGCCATCGAAAACAAAATGTAGATCTCTATTTATATCGGATTGTGACTGAAGGTTTCTAATTTCCATTTGAAAATATGAAGGGGGGGGGGGTATGTTCTGGGCCCCAATTGGTTAACAACCGGGTTCCCACTGTACCACCTTGTTTTTTGCATAGCATAGAATCAACCCCTTTACATTGTTGTTTTCTTAATTCAGCATCCCCCCTATTCCATTGACTCATCCACCGTCCCCAGGGGGTCATTCCAGACATGCAAGAAAGATCTTGAATACTGGCATAGGGCGCAATTTGATAGATTGCAAAATCAAATTCTAATGTACAGGCCCCGAGTTCAAAAGTCATTCTTAGACTTAAGGAGATAAGTAAGGGCTAATTCACACAAACGGCAATAAAAATTTTAAGTTCAATTTGAGCTGTTCACCTACTTCACCGAGCATAATTGATAGATATTACAATATTTTTTTCTCCAAAAATTGAATATAAATTACATTACATAATATACGTTCATATTACATTAATTTGCGCCTTTAGAACCATTTTTGTCTATTTCAAAGTTCCAAAAGTAGGGGAATTCGCCCTCTAAGTTATGAATTTATTCAAAATTGTTCGCCTTATTTTAACTAAAATATAGCTCTCAGGCCCGTCGGAACGATATTGATATTGGGGGGGGGGGGGGGGCTGCGAGCAAAATAAGCGAAATCCAGGGGGCCGAATTTTTTTTTTGAGGCAACTGTGCTTAAGTCATCAGTCAAAGCAGTTTCCAAACATCTAAGCTGCAGCCCCCCCCCCCCCGGCTTCCGACGGGCCTGGCTCTTTATAAAATCGTTTCTTGTTTTAATGCTTCAAATGTCTCAATAAGAAACTATAAGGATTTGTGTTTCTGGATCAAAAATATTTCCCATATTCTTCCAATCACTATTTCCTCTTCGAGAATTGTGACACGTGATATACGATGTTTATGTTGTTTTAATTTAATGTTGTCTATGTTTTATATTTTAGGATTAAGGCAAGCCAATACTGGTTCCGATCAGTGTTCCTATAGAGGTGGGCTGTACGATTTTGACGAGTCTTTTCAATTAGATTGTGATGCTTGTGGACAATGTACTAATTGTCACTGTACGAGAGATGACCAGAATAATCCTAGTGTAAGTTGTTTCACAACCCTTGCACTCTGTGTCACATTAGAATAAAAAGTGTTGTATTGAAATGTTGTGTTGTATTGGGGGTTAATTCTAAAGCTGTGTCCATAAAGCGCCGTAATGAATTGAATTTAAAGGGCTAATCCCGATATTTGTTTTGGGAATAAAACTGCTTAATTTTGTGTTAAAATCCCTTAAAATATTCAAGTCAAGGGTCGAGCAACTACTTCAGTATTTATGATACGTTTTCAAACGACTTATATCCGTCAGTCTTCATCTGGAATTTGAGACCGGTGCCCCAAGGTGTATTTTGTGGTATCTGGGTAAAAGCAAACATTTTTTTTTATAAAAATAATGTTAGGGTGAAATTTGCCTTTCTTTATCAAGAACGGCACATGGGTTATTCACTGCATAACCCTCTCATATAACCGTAATCGGTTATAAGGTCACCCAACGAAACAATTGACCCGAAATCTTAAAAGGGTTACGTGTCCAGATAAGCAGTTTTGGCGTTCACGTCCAAACAACTTAATATTTTGAGTTGAAATTTTGAGACAGGGTAAATACACCATTCCCCTATATTTTGGCGTTTTATTTTCATACATTCTCAGACTTTTTTTATGAGCCTCTGTTTAATTCGGGATTGTCCCTTTAATAGCAACTAAAATTTCAAGAAGTCATGAAGGCCACCTGCATGAAATAAATCGGCCTAGGCTATCTACTGTTTTCCAAATGCAATACCATTCTAAGGGTATTGTTTTAAGATTTGTTTAAAAACAAACTGGATTGTTGGGGAGGGGTTTAATAGCAACTAAAATTTCAAGAAGTCATGAAGGCCACCTGCATGAAATAAACCGGCCTATAAATAGGAGGTAAACGACAACCTGTTTTTACTGTTGGGTATATATGACTGTTATCATGGGGATACAAAGCACCTTAACCCTGTATAGGAACACCACCTCGATCTCCACCCACAAGAGGTGGTTTATATCCAGAGATAACTCCACTAAACGAAACACATTATTTGGAGATGGTATGATAAACAGAATCTTAAACATACGCGCTCTTCCTTTTAGACTGTACCGTCTTCCTTAGCCCAGGTTAGGTGCAGAACAGTAAGACGTTAAACCACATTTCATTTCATTTTAGACTGTAAAAATAGACAGTTCGTTTTATCTTTTTTTATATTATAAATCCTTCTAGGCCGTAACGATATGCCGGTATGCATATTTGTGAAAGTTGGCCTTTTTGCTCATGTTATGGGGGTCATACATTTACCGAACGGTAAAATGGATAGCCGTTTATTATCTCCTTGAGACCTAATAGGCCGATTTATTTCCTTATAAATATCAATATCCCTTTCTAGGCCCTAAAAATATTGATTGTTCGTGCATTAATTAATGAATTGGGAATAATAATAATCTCGTCATTTTACAAGGGTAGCAAATTAAGCCTAAGGCTTGTTTCCAATTTGGCCCTTGGCACAGATCGTGCGAATGATTTCGATCATTTATTACTGCAGGAAGAAACCAAAGAACTCGGGGGGGGGGGGGAAACCTATTCTGGAACTTCTTCTAATAGATTATAACTCTCCTCCAGCCCAACATGAATAGCAGGTCATTATGGTCTGTTATGGAATGACCATCACCTTGGACGGCATCTTAAATTTCACCCTTCCTTCCCATAATTCAATGTGGCAACCTATAGGGAAACTGAAAGGGAGAATGAATGAATAAAATTATGTTCCTAACCTGGGCTAATGGAAGACGGGCATATGCCATACATTGTGCTATGGGGAAAATTTTGCCCGGGCAGCGGTGCTACAGCCTACTCTTATATCGAATTCCAACTGCCAAGGGATATTTTACGTGCACTCCAATGTGTACACAAGACCTTGGTTTTTTGTCCCATTCGAACGACTTGGCAGCTGTCCTTGTCAGGCCCTCCTTCATCACTGACAAGGGGAAATCACATGTACACTTTTTCAATAGGACTTTTTTATTGTGGGTTTCTTTCCTCTGCATAGTTTAATAACCCAGCTACATGGTTGAATATGATTGATGACTAAGGTCTAAGGTCAAGCTAGGCGGTACTAACAAATAGTTAAATTTTGATTCAATTATCCAGCCTGGTAGTCCTGTACATCAATCTTGAAAATTATATATCAAGCGAGTTATATCCTCAAACAGATGATTTAAAGTTCTACACCACACACTGGGGATACTTGTATGTCCACCCGGAAAGTCCCGAATTGGCGGAATTGCTAGCGATTGAAAAAAATACAGTTCTGTGAGCAGAAATCATGATGTAATTAAACACAAATATATTTCAGCTGCTATGGTTGATTGGGATATCCCTCTTTGAGAAACCCCGTCTTCACTTTTTTTCAATTGACTGTCACTATTTTTGTGATTCCAGAACGTTCCATTAAGGATCCCCACTGACACATTTAGATAAATTTACGACATTTACTTTATGAAATGCTTCACAATGAGCCTTCGCCTGTTCACAATAAAGTTCATCAACACTTCAGTCAAGAATAATTCAAGACAATTGAATACCAATTTCTGTCACTTATAAGTTCATTCATTCCACCAAGAATGATTTGAGATGTTTGAACATATATTTCTGTATCGTTCATTCATTCCACCAAGAATGATTTAAGATATTTGCACATATATTTCTGGATCGTATAAGTTCGCTGATTCCACCGAGAATGAATCAAAATGTTTGAACATATATTTCTGTATCATTCATTCATTTCACCAAAAATGATTTAAGATATATGAACATATATTTCTGTATCGTATAAGTTCATTCATACCACCAATTTCTGTATCGTATAAGTTCATTCATACCACCAAGGATGAATCAAGATGTTTGAACATATATTTCTGTATCGTATAAGTCACGTTGATTCCAACGAGAATAAATCAAGATGTTTGAACATATATTTCTGTATCGTACAAGTTCATTAATTCTGATATTATAGTTTCTATTATATTTATATTAATATCATCACAGAAAACCTGAAAATAGAAAGGTGGTTTATAACAATTGGTTTGTTTACGGGATAGAGGCTACAGTTTTGGTTTGAAGAGTTGGGGGTTCTCCATTTCCAGTCCTCTGTGGCATTTCATTTCAGAGTTATCAACACTTTTCCAGATTTTTTTTTAAATTTGGTATATATGAAACATTAATTTGGGTTATTAAAGGACAAACTCTATCATTTTCAGAGTTATTCCCCCTTTTCCCCAAATCTTGTCAATGTAATAAAGACCACAGTATTTGTCAGATTTTTTCAAATTTGGTGAAAAGCATTGGTGTTATGGGCAGACAAATTCTATTGATTATCAGTGTGTTCCAGAGTTATGTCCAATAGCCACAAACCTTGTTAGAGGACAAAATTATAAACAGATTTTCCGGCACCTGTCGTACCCCTCTTGTCCGTAAAACTTGGTTAATGCGAAAGAGGCTAAATTTGTCTAATTTGGTTCTAAACATTAGGGTCATGATACGATGAACCATATCGGTATTTAGAATTCTGTGACTCAATCCTATGGAAAACAAATGCTGTTAATTACATAGCATCATTTTGACCATTCTTTTTCAGAAAAGTTATGGGCACTACAAAATACATGGCAACCTGAAATAACCTGGTCTTCTACATTTTCAACCGAACTGTACAAGATCACAGATTGAGATCATCACAAATCTGTGTACCAATTTAATCCTGGATTGAATACAGTGAATCACCAAAACACGACCAAACTGAGTTCTGCTCTATAAGTGTTTAAAAGTCTCTGGACTATGTCAGTTTTACAGTGGGTAGTCGGGTTATCCAGTTAAATGTCATACAATTTTATTGGAGAGAAAGAGAGAAATGGGGTTTAATCATCCAATCGACAAAAACTAGGTCATTTCGAGACTAACATATAGTTCAATTTTATTTCAATAATTCGCTTGCGCATAAGGGTTTTTAGCAGGAGGAAACCGTAGAAAACCCACAAGGTTTAATAGGCGACACTACTCCTTGTCACATACAACTGGGGAATCGAAACCACGCCAGTTGACTCAATGACAGACCTTATGATACAACGCAGCAGTATACATGCTAAACATTTGATCATTCCCCCCACCTTAGTATTCATAATTGGATATACCGTACTAAATAGTCAATAGAAATTATATATACATGTATAAAAACACTACAAACCTTCCACCATTTTGTGTCTGCTTCCTTGTGGCAAGGAACTTCCGCCCCATGACATAACAAAGCAAAGTACATAACAGCTATAGCCATGTGTTGTGGTTTACTATTTAGACAAATAATGCCATGGTAGCTGTCTCGTAATAGAGACCACGATGTCCTGGCAATAGGTAAACGATCCCACTCCACAGGTTCAAACCAGTCTTGTAAAAATTTTAAATAATGGAGAAGGAACTGAAAAATAAATATAGATTTTAAGAATTCAGGGAATCAGTCAATCTGTTTTCAAAAATCATTATGGTATCATTATTTGGTAATTTAGTTCCGGGTACATAAATGATTTGGCTGGGAACTGACCTTATCTGATTAAAATTTTAAATAATCAATTTGAGTACTGGTACTATACATTTTCTGGAAAAAATTAAATGACAATCACAAAGAGAGAGAGAGAGAGATGGAGAAAGAGAAATGGGGTTTAACGTCCACTCAACACAAACTAGGACATTTCAGGACAAACATATGGTTTAATTTTATTTCAATAATTCGCTTGCACTTAGTGGTCTTTAGCAGTGGGAGGAAACAGGAGGACCCGGAGAAAACCCATGTACAGACAGGCTTTATGATACAGCATGCACATGCTAACCATTCAGCTACCCCCCCCACCCCCCGACAATCACAGACATGAAAATGAGATCATTTATCTTTAATATCTATATTTTAAACTACCAAAAGATTATGTTGAGAAAACCGCAACCATGCAAAATGACTTTACCTTGTGAGGATGAATAACAACAACTTTAAATCTTAGTGCCCTTAATACAAACAGTTCACAACTAGCCACTGTTTCTCTTAAGTTCCAAAACGTTTCTCCAATTTCTAATGGTGGTTTACTTTTATGTAAAGTTCTGTACAAAAAAAATATATAAAAATATCTATAAATAAAAATAAATTTATAAAATTATTTCTTGAATAATCTTCAATCTTTCTTTGAAAATTCCATCAATTTGCATTCTGTTGTAATTTTCTTCAATTTTTTCTAAATTGGACTATAAGATGTCTCTTGCCTGCATTTTCACTTTCTTACTATTTTGAAGAAAAGAAATGGGCTTTAAGATCTTACTTTTCTGTGCCAAGCTGGCAAATGAAGACATGTTTACATAATTTTAATAACCAGTGTCATGGAATCTCTAGCTAGTCTGCAACAGTATACATACGATTTATCTCTTAATCTCGGTCACCAACAACCTCCTAGTCTTCAACATGCAGAGGGTCTGGGACCAATCTCAATATTTGACATGGGAGATTGGTTTTTAGCCAAGTCATGGTGTAAACATCTTTTTTGAGAGGAGTTAACTCCCTCAGAAGTTGTTTATGATAAGCCAATTTTCGTCAAATGTTGACAACGCATCCAGACTTAATATTCATAGAATATTTTTTTTCCTTGATGAAAGAGACTACTTACCTGTGTGACTACAGGTGTAATATAACCTACCTATGACAAATATTGACAACATCTCGTAATTTAACAGCTTCTTCTTCAATTTTACTTCCTAAATACAACGCTGTGGTTCCAATTAACTGAAAAATATTCAAAACAATTGATTAAATTCAAATGAAATTAAATTTAACGTCCTACTGTTCTGCTTCGAACTGGGCAAATATAGATAGGCATACAACATATAGTGCGCTATGACTATGAGGGAAATTTTGCCCAGGAGAGCAGCACTATCACCTACCCTTATAGCGAATTCCAACTGTCGAGAGATATTTTATTGCACGCCAATGTGTACACGCCAATAAGCATCATTAACTGATCCTAGATAAAAATTAATCAGTCAAAGGCACATATTATCTATTATATAATAGGTTTATTATTGTACAGCCTGCCAAAAGGATATCTTGAATGGTTTAAGAGATATCGTTCTGTAATAAAATAGTTATCATCGTTCATCGTGGCGAAATAAAAATTAAAATAAAAGCAAAGCATATTTTCGATGTACATGTACTTACATATGGATCATAATCTGTTAATGCATTCTCTCGGAAAAACTTATGATAAATAACTGCTGCTGTAGCTAAAGGTACACTTTTCATGTGTAGTTTCAAGCCTGAAAATTAAAAATTAAATTGGATCTTGACAGATAATGTCGCATTATGGATCATAATCTGTTAATGCATTCTCTCGGAAAAACTTATGATAAATAACTGCTGCTGTAGCTAATGATACACTTTTCATGTGTAGTTTCAAGCCTGAAAATTAAAAATTAAATTGGATCTTGACAGATAATGTCGCAATTTAAACTAAGCAAGATATTTGTGTTATTAATGAAGCATTGCTGGTTTTCTCAATTTTTGTAATAATAAACGTAAAAGCAGATAACAGTTCATGTGTACATTTGTCCTAAATTCGGTATACAGACAACTCATCCGAAATTAAAAGACAACCCATGGGTCGAGATATAAGACAACTCATCCCAACTTTAAAAAACACTCATCATAACAAATATAAGCGATGCTAGTTATATTTGTTTTAATACAATTATTTCTTTGAAAACCACTCAGCCCAATCTGATTTTGTTATAAAAATGTGTTATTTTAAGAAAATTGATAAAGCATGATGAGTTGTCTTGGGCTGAGTTGTCTTTGGCCTGATGGGGATGACTTTTCAGGTAACCCTAAATTCAAATCCTATAAATGTACTTTTCCTTTAATGTTTAACTAGTTATAATAAATATATTAGAAAGTTTATCACTTTTTACTTTGCTCATAGAGTCATAATGCATTAACTCATTAAGGGAAGACTAAATGTTATTTTATCATGATAAGCATTTTCTTGAAATGGTTTCAGATCATTTCGGGACTAATGATATGGTTTAATTTAATTTCAATCATTCGCTTGCACGTAGGGGTCTTTAGCAGTGGGAGGAAACTGGAGGACCCACAGAAAACCCACGAGGTTGGACAGGCAACCCTTTATACTCTATGTCACGTACAACCAAGGAATCCAAACCCGTTGATTCAATGACAGAACAGCGTGCACATACAAACCATTCGACCATCCAACCCCGGCCCAGTAGGGTAGGCTTGAATATCATTCATACATGTATTCATGTCTACAACTGTAGCCTACAACTTCAAAACTTTGTGAGTTGAGGTTGATAGTAGATGTGTATTGATGATGGGTGTGGGTCATTTATCCTAAAACTGTTCTTAATCCAAGGCTGTTTCATCGGAATCATCTCATCCATTATTGAAAAGTTGTTTGTTTGTGATACCCTCGACATTTTTAGTTGCAAAGAGAATAGGAAAAAAGTATTAAAAATATGTAGCCTGCCAGCCAGTGTTTTTAAAAACAAAATGTTAAATGCACCATTCATTTTAAAATTTACAATTTTTTAGGCATTTTGATTTATTTTAATAAATTTATGCATTCATTTTGAACCAGCTTCATTCCATTGCATTAACCTCACCTGCTTCCTGCATGAATCTCACAACTCGGAAATGCACCTTTGTTTCTGTATCAGTCATTTCAAGGGAAAATAGAATTCAGTGTTCAAGAAGTGATGAAAACAAATTTAATAGGAATATACCTAACGGCACGCCGAGGGATTTCCCAACTTCCGTAAGAATCATTCGAGCTACTTCGCTTTTTAAATATATGGAAGATAACTCTCTTTGAGCTATATGGAATCAGACTAGTAATTATTTTCCCATTGACTTCAATGTTAAATGGCTGTAACATCACTGGCTGTAGCTTTATGCTCAACATTCTGTTGGTTCCAATATTTTTAGGCACAATAGGGACAACATTTGGCAATCTCCCCATCATAAACTTGTAGGGTTAATATGGTTTAGATTTTTTGCTACAGGGATTTGAAGTTGACTTGGGTGAAAATCTCACTTCCGATACATTTCACTGCTCCGCAGAAAGACATTTTACTCCCCCATCCCTCCGCTGTAATATCACCAGTATTACCCAAAACTGCTATAAAATTGCAAATTTGATCCCTTTTCTCCTATTCTAGACCAAAAAGTCAACCCAAAAATGCAGGAAGAGGGGAGAAAAAAATTAAGGGAAAAATTGTCTATTAATAACTCGCACTACTAGTCTTAAGGTCCTATCAATGTTGCCAGTATAGTATTTTCATACTAGATCTAGTATTTTTTGACCTAATTTAGGATTCTAGGAGTTTTTTCTTAAATCTAGTACTCTCTGAAAAAGAAATACAAATAGGCCTATCATATCCCCCCCCCCCCAAAAAAAAAGAAATTAATAAAAAACTTTTAAAGAAATAAAGAGGACAAAGCTTGTCAAACAAGTGGCCACAACATGTGGTTAGCCTAGGCCTACTGTGTGGCATCTTTTGAGGCAACCCATTTTCAAATATGGCAAATGCATACCTAATTAACTTCCACTTCCTGTCAGCATCTTGTTTGTTTGTGTCACAGTATCATTAGACTATTTATTTGCGTTTATTATTTTCTTTTATATCTATGTACAATAGTTTTTAAAAATCTAGTATTTTTCTGCCAAATCTAGGAACATTTTTGGCTGGAAATCTGGTACTTTTTCAAACTTCTCACTGGCAACACTGGGTCCTTTATACCTCACATGTTCTTGCTGTTTGAACAAATCTGTGGTTATCTAATAAACAAACATATATGCAATGCCCTGGCCAAAGAGTATGAAAATCGATGCATTTGCAGATGCGCAGTGCAGCATTCTACAATCAACCATTATGAAAACTAGGCAAATGATTACTAGTCTTAGTCCATATTGGTTTCACACCACAGCTGAAATATGTCGATAGTTCAATCTTTGGTTGTGAAAATACCTGTAAATAGTTTTATCCCGATTTTTGGAACTGGATTTTTTTAATCTGTTGCTACATAATTTACATACACGTCTATATAAATTGAAATGGATACAACACGGTAGATAAATACATACAAATATTAATATACGTCCAATTGAAACAAGAAATCTAACTGTACATCAAATCATAAACCTGTCCGGTCAGAATTAGTGGCTTTTACCGATTTTACGCCTTCGCATACTATTTTATGTAATCTAGACACGAAATAGGAAGTATTTTGTATCTATTTATACTTCCAACACATTTATTATTGTCTTAATAATTGAAAAAAAAAACCCGTTTTAGAATTTAATTATGCAGAAAAAAGTTAATAATGGAAGCTTTTCAGTTTGTTGCCAGCTGTCTGCCATTTGGAGTCTTCAGATGTTATATATAATATAATAATATACTTGCATTTATTGTTGTGTTCGAGTAGACCAACCACCGTAATGTCTTATTAAAAATTTAGATAACATTTGAGGCATAAAGGAAGACCTACAATAGACAGACTTAGCTCTTGCATAATGCAAGTTTAATACAAGAATAATTACTCTTGTGGTTGAGGTGAGGATTTAAAATACTTTATTTACAGATATGGCCATATTTTTCAACTATATTTCTCAGTGGTATAACATACGAGAATTAGTGCAATGAATCGATTTTCGAGAGACATAGTGATTCCAAAGCTTTAGAACCTTATTCATCATAAAAATGTAAAACCCATTAATAAGGTTATAAATGAGAAGCTCGTCAGGTTTATATTTGCTGTTATTCATGACAAATACACACAACTTTCACAATGCTGCACAAATTATTTCATATTATATTCCGATTATTTTTTTGCGATTATATAAAAATCAACACACATAAAATATATGTTTTCTATTAAATGTTTCATTAGTAATTGGGTGAGAATGTTAAACACAAATGATATCATAGAAAATTATATTCTAATTATTTTTTTTGCGATTATATAAACAACACACACACATAAAATATCTGTTTTCTATTAAAAATTTCAATGTTTTATAATTATTAAAATAATTGAGTGAGAATATTGAAAATTTTATGGTCTCACCGATTCTCTTAAATCATTTTATAGTTTAAAATATCAGTTTATCTGTGATGATAAATTGATGAACGAATTCAGATTTTACAGAACAAGGGTATGGAGTAGATTGGCGGTACTATATCTCCTAGATCTTTTAAGTAGGGGTTACGATAGCTAAGCGAATCAGACGCTGGCTCGCCAGCCTGGAGGTCGAGTGTTCGATCCCTACATTGGCCGAGAAAGTTCATCCGGATTTTCCAAAATTGTTCACTCTTCTCAGTAATGCATGACAGAGGACTTCACAAGGGCAGCTGTCTAGACTTTCGGATGGGACGAAAAACCGAGGTCCCGCATACACATTGGCGTGCACGTAAAAGCTAATTCCTCCATAGCACACTGTGTGAGTTATGCCCGTCTACATAAGCCAAGTTTGAATCAGAGCATTAGGACGTCAAACCTCATTCCATTTCTTTTAGTTGAAAGCCTGTCTTCATTAGCCCAGTCGGAACAGAACAATACGACGTTTAACCCCATTTCATTTCATTTAATTAAATGGATAGTTTTGTTATAAATTGGTTATTCCCACGAGTCCGACTTAATGTGAAAATGAATACAATCTAAACTAATAAACCCGTTATTTTGTTTTTTCTCTGACAAATGCCGTTTCGGAATGGAATAAACTATAAGGTATTTGATTACCCTCATCTATGCAAGAGCGTGTTTATTTTATGGAATTTTTTTTGTAAACTGATATTATAGTAGTAGAAATAATAATAAAGATTGTCTTTAGGCCACAGCACTATGATTTTCTGTTCTTCGGGATGTTTAGAAATAATAGCCACTTGAATCCGATGAAAAGGCTTTATTTTGTTTAAATGTCAAAAAATTGGAATTAAAGGCTTTTAAACTGTGCAACCTGGCTTTTTTTTGTTTTAATGTTCAAAACTTTCAAAATGGGAACTCAAATCTTTTAAACCATGCAACTAAAGTACTTTTTTTTGTTTTTAATTTAGTCTATTCCTTGACGAATGACACGAACAATTTAAGTATTTCTCCCCCAAACAACAGCTAATCAAATTGGTGTGGCCTTATTTGAGGTGTAATGGTTCGAATTTGTCACGCCATGACAAAAGTAAGTCACCAGTCACGGTCACCCCATCCACCTCGCAGAGTTCCGTTTGATTAGAGCTAATCCTACTACTCCCTGCTGGACTGAGTGGGTATTATTGTCACAAATTATGAATGGTCAGTGGTCCTATTACTGACCTATCACTGACTTCGTTACAAAGGTATTACCTTTAAAACAGGACGTTTAATTAGGGCAACTGTGTTTACATTACGTTACGTCATGGCTGCACGTTTTTTTTTATGCTATATTAACCAGCGCATAGCAGGATATTGCAGCAAAACTAATTGCGTGACAAACGAGGCTATCGGCATTAACGTAAAGTAAACACTACTGTATAGTAACGAACAGACTTTCAACGTTTTTAATACCTTAAATCTTTGTCCAAAATATTAAGGAAGACTTAAGATTAAACGACGGACTGTCATGTTACTGTACGTAAGTGGTAGATTTGATTGAACGAGAAGAATAGACACACTTACTTAAAAGTTCAAGAATCCGAAGCCAATCCAGCATCGGCCAGAGAGGGATTTCTCGGGCCGTTGCTTCAGGAATATGCGGTCACCCAGGTCTAGAGTGCCGCGCTTCGACCTCTAGCTGGCCGGCCACTTCTGGCTTGCGGCTGTGGTTTCGAGTCCAGGTGTGGGCGTATGTGGCATTGAGATAGGGGCGCCTTTCCTCCCACTACTAAAGACCCCAACGCGCAAGCGAATTATTGAAATAAAATTAAAACCATACGTTAGTCCCAAAATGACCTAGTTGTGTTGACTGGACGTTTAACCCCATCTCTCTCTCTCTCTCTCTCTCTCTCTCTCTCTCTCTCTCTCTCTCTCTCTCTCTCTCTCTCTCTCTCTCATTGCTTAATATGTTTGAGATCGCAACATATTTGAAGGATTTGATTTATTCGTTTTTTATTATATAAAAGCCGTGTCCGTCTGTGTAATTTATCAAGGTATGTCATTTATGTAATCTGTAATGCTAAATGTGATAAATGAGCTGTCAACACTAAAAATTGATGATTTAAATACCAAACTATTTTGTAGACTTGTTGTATTCGTGGGCTCTTAATTCAGGGCATTTCGAATGCGTGGTGCTCTGACCTGAACGTTGAGAGAATACTCTTCGAAACGTTGCCTAAATAAATCAGTAATTGTTCTTCCATATAAGTATATTACAGTTTATTGACTTTACTTCCGTTATAGGCCTACACATAATCGCATGCGCGTGAACATGTATTACTACAAACCACCTGATATTCAGTATACCACATAAACACACGATTAGATTTTATTACACACTTCGAGAAGTAATATAAAACCTTCTAGTAGTTTATCGAGGGCTGGCCGTCCTTACCGCACGGTACAAATAAAACCTTCTAGTAGTTTATCGAGGGCTGACCGTCCTTACCGCACGGTACAAATAAAACCTTCTAGTAGTTTATCGAGGTTCGGGTGTTTCCGGAGTCCAAAATGGCTGCTTCAAATGAGAATTTTGGGTATAACTAACCCGAACCCTGACCCTAACCCTTTTTATTAGACTGAACTTGGGTCTAATTTAGTTTTTACTTCTCTTAAAAGGGTTAGGTTTATCGTTTGGGTTAGTATTCCCCATAATACTCATTTGTATAAATCGGCCATTTTGGTATGAGTTTTGACTTGTTTATCGAGGGCTGACCGTCCTTACCGCACGGTACAAATAAAACCTTCTAGTAGTTTATCGAGGTTCGGGTGTTTCCGGAGTCCAAAATGGCTGCTTTAAATGAGAATTTTGGGTATAACTAACCCGAACCCTGACCCTAACCCTTTTTATTAGACTGAACTTGGGTCTAATTTAGTTTTTACTTCTCTTAAAAGGGTTAGGTTTATCGTTTGGGTTAGTATTCCCCATAATACTCATTTGTATAAATCGGCCATTTTGGTATGAGTTTTGGCTTGTTCTGGAATTTGTTGCTTCTAGTAGTGATAATATTTGTACCGTGCGGTAAGGACGGCCAGTCCTCGATTTCTGAAAGATATCTGATATTTTAGCTGGATACGAACCTGTATAAATATCCCACAGTGGGAATATTTCCAGTCCTTCAGACAACCTACTAATATGATTAGAATTAGATTATAATTTCATAATTTTATTTCCATTAATTTTTTTTCTGAAATTAGAATCTGATTTTAAAACAGATCGGGGGCACTGTGAATATTAAAGTCCTGGATGTTGGCCTAGAAAGAACCTCGTGATTTTCCAGCCTGGTTTCCATTTTTCAGTGGAGTCTGACAAAGAAAAACATCTCGTTTTTAGGATCGGACAAAACCCGAGTTCCACATACAAATTGGCGTAAAAAACGTGATAGATAGAATTCGAAGAGGAGATAGGCGGAAACAGGAAACGCCACCGTCTGGATAAAATGTCCCCCGCTGCATGGCGTGTGTTCGTTTTGACATTGCCAAGGTTGGTGCAAAAAAGTAGGGCGTTGAACCCAATTTCACTTCACTTTATTTCTAAAATAAGGTAAACAGTGGTTAGACCCCCCCTCACCATCCACACACACCCCTTTGATGTTTTGATGGCCATTATTGAGACATTGGGATGTATGACGAGCATCCCGGTGGTGACGTGGCTGGACTGGGAACAACCAATAAACAGGTACAATCCTGTTTTATGTTTGCCCCCCGTCCAGGTTTCGAGTCAGTCGATTATGGAAACATATCTTAAAATATTAGAGCACCCATCAAATAATTTGCCAAAATTGAAATAAAATCCTTGAAGTGGATGTGACATTAAACACCGTGCGCGTGACCACAATAATATGAACAAGTTTTACAGTACAGGTTTTTATAGTGAGACTGTAACCGCCATTTTGAATTTTATGAAAATATCTTATTTTAAATCCATATGACGACGACCCGGGTAACCAATATATTTCAGGAGCTCCCTCCCTCTCCCCACCAAATTTTAAAAAAACCCACAAGAGCGGCGTGTTATAGTGCATTTCGCTTTGAATGCTACTCCTTATTTTTAAAGCACTTGTAAGTGGTTAAATTATTATAATTTTTCGCCAATTTAATTTCACACTCTTCATTCCAGAACCTGTTTCATATCATTAATTATTTCTGCTCTGAATACACATTTAGCTAGGTGTGTCATGTCACGCATCCATTGAATGCTTTAATGACTTTTGGTTGTGTATTTATTCCAGAACTCGTTTCATATTTTCAAATCCTCCTGCATTGAATATAGATTTGGTTAGATGAGTGTTGGGCTCGATCTATTTGTAAAGGCCAATTCAATTTTTGGCCAGGTCGCTGAGATGTAATAAGGTTAGGGCAAGCGATTGTTAGCGAGATTGTGGGTTAATGTTTAAGAATTGGGGGGGGGGGGGTCAAGTCTCCACGCAAGCACTGACCAAGGATGATGTTTGGTTCGTTTAGTCCTGTTTAAATTTCGTGAACTTTGACCAAGCTTGCAGTTGGCTTTATCAAATAGATCTAACGATGAGTGTTGCCAAGTATCCATTGAATGCTTGAAATTGAATATTTGTTTATCGTAAATTCGCACCGTATGCATGACATGCTTTGAATAACAGTTACAATTGAATAGTTTCTGTGGAATGGATGTATTGAACGTTTTAATAGAATAAAAGTTGTTAGCCGATAAATCTAGTCAGTGCATTCACTTTACATGGGGTTTATTTACGGGCACATATCGAAGTGAATAGAAGCCAATCTATAAATTTCAATGTTTCAGGAATTCGCGAGTTAAATGACAATGGGAGATAGAAGAGGTATGACTACTGCAGTGTCCATGTTTCAGGATTTCACGAGTAAAATGACAATGGGAGATGAAAGAGGTATGACTACTGCTTGTAGAATGAAGCTTACAGTCCGGTGGAGATAACGTCGTCTGACATTATGTCTGGGGAATTAACCAAGAATATGTTTTTCAATAAACTGAAATGGATTGAACAACAGGCAAAGGCCTATATAAGTTCTCTCCAAAATATAATCAGATGATCTGGGACAATTCTTCATTTAGGTTTATACATACCAATCTGATTAAAACACAAATCCCCTTTCATTTCGTTTCTTATAGTTCGAAATTTCATTTTACTTGTATTTACTACGCTAGGATCTGGAAGAGTTGTTATAATACCGGTCTTCCTTACACTAGGATCTCTAAGAGTTGTTATACACAGGCGTGTTGGCTGAAGTGAGGGATTAGCCAATTAAACGGTAAGTTACGATAGCTTTCGGCGTAAGGTGCAAGGAACTGTGGGTAATGCAATAGAAACATTAATGCTGATTGGTTAATCAATTTCTGATGTCATAGGGTCAAAGCCGTTCGTATGACCTCTGACGCGACCTCTCAAAACAACTGGTCAGATCTCCATGTAGTGTAGGCCATCAAAAGTATAAAAAAACGAAATGAAATATAGATCTGTATTTTAAATCAGACTGTATACATATTTGGAGTGCGGTCAAAACGACGACAATGGTTCACCCGTTTGTTTTTTCGACTTTATATCGATGAATGTAAGAAAACAAAAATATGCACTGTAGCACACTATATATCGAATCGTATCATCTAGGAATCCGGGTGGCATTCTGGCTTAAACTCTTTTATCAAGTTCCAATTACTGTCATGATTTTGTTTACGTGCACCTCGGTATTGCCTTACTTACCGGGTCATCGCGGCTCGGTATAATTTAAACAAAAATGTCCGTGGATAACTCGAATACCCTTCTTATTTCCACGACTTCACAATTAGAGGGTACTTAGACAACAGCTAACGAACTACAAGCGACTTTTCCATTACAGTCGATTTTACCAAATATAAAAACAAAATTCAAATGAACAAACGTTTGATTAGGTTGATTGATTAAGCCAACATTTCAAAGAAAACATCGAAATCAAAATTGATCCCTCGACAATTTCTTCCTAAAACTACGAGACAAAAAGCGTACGTTATTGCAAATTGGATTGAATTGGAGGTATTTTCTAGTCAAATAACACATTAGTAAAAAAGCTTCTGAAAAGCGGCTGGCATCATTTGACATTAATGCTTGAAGAATTGCGTATAGATTGAATGAAATGTTAACAGTTATTTTCGTACTCAATATTCTTCAAGGAGTTGAACAAGTAGAATTGATGAAGTTCCGTTGAAATGTAAACAGTGGCGTGTCTAGCTTATAATTCGATAAAAAGTTGGGAGAAATTCAAGTATTTTATAATAATGGACTAGCGAATGGCCTAGACACGAACCTATCAACGTATGGCATGTTATAAAGACGGAACTTTTTTTGACTGACAGGTTTTGACCTTTTTCCTGCCATTTCTCTATAGACGCCATCCGCAGACTATGGAAGCCTATTGCGTCCATTTCAGAATCTCGTCTTCTCGCCGCGAGAAGTCGAGGGCGAGAACACGAGAAGACGAGAAGTCGAGGGCGAGAACACGAGAAGACGAGAACACGAGAGGACGAGAAGTCGAGGGCGAGGGAGCGAGGGAACGAGAACACGAGGAAACAGGGCGAGAATACGAGGATCTCGCCCCGAGAACACGAGATTACTTTCACCTCGACTTCTCGTTCCCTCGTCCCTCGACTTCTCGTCTTCTCGTGTTCTCGCCTTTGAAAAACCTCGTGTTCTCGCTCCCTCGCCCTCGACTTCTCGTCTTCTCGTGTTCTCACCCTCGACTTCTCGCCCTCGACTTCTCGTCCTCTCGTGTTCTCGCCTTTGAAAAACCTCGGCTTCTCGTCTTCTCGCTCCCTCGCCTTTGAGCTAATATCGTCCTCTCGTGTTCTCGCTCCCTCGCTTCGTAACAATCTCGACTTCTCGTCTTCTCGCCTCGGAAGTGCAGTTGATACGCATGTCCACTGACTACCGTATCGACATTTGTATTTGGAAATGGATTATAATAAACGGAAATGTTTGAAGTTTTAGGCAATTAAATAGTCCAAATTAATTTTAATCTCTTCTTGCACAGATATTATTGTATTCTGTAATCGATTTTAAGTCTTCAATAAAATCTTTCTTTGCTGTCCAGTGCTGTAGGATGGCGAGTCTGACAAGTGACAACGTATAGTCGTTCGAATGGAATTAAAAATAACGATGTCCACTGCTTGTCAGTGGTATAGGGCGGAAGGCCTGACAAGGGACAACGTATAGCCTTTCGAATGTTATAGATAAAAAAGACAAGGTTCGTTGCCCGTAATCGAAATGACGTGGTGGCCACGGTGACTCAGAGAGTAAGACGTTTGCTCTCTAGCTTCATCGATCTGCATCAGAATTTATCTTGAGATATCCTCCCTTGTCCGTTGTGTAGCTGGAGGACGGAGGGTCTTGCAACGGATAACATGTAGTCGTGCGGATGGGACAGAATAACGGGGCCCCGTGTACACATTGGTTTCGATTCACCGCTTGAACGTGACAGTGATTAGGGTCGTCTGTCCAACTGAGTGGATTGAATCTCTCCCCCCCTCTCTCTCTCTCTCTCTTTCCCTCTTTCGCATACATTGACGTCCACGTACAAGAACCCTTTACCGTGGGAATTCGAAGTAAGAGTAGGCCCTCGTAGCACACTGCATGACGTGCATTATTAGCTTTCGTTAGCTCAGTTGGAGAAGAATGGTTAACTCGTTCTCAAGTGATCATAAGGACTGTCATTGAATTAGCTGGCGCGGTATCGATTCGCCGCTTGTACGTGGCAAGGGGTGGATCGTCTGTCCATTCCCGTCGGTTTTCTCTGGGTCCTTCAGTTTCCCCCTACTGTTAAGGACCATTTAGGTGTGTTTTGATTTAGCGTGGAGGTACCATTGTTTACGTATGTATGTATGTATGTATAGATAAAAGGTATGCTGACACAAACTGATTTCAACACTGTATGTATACGAACACAGCAGCTAAATCGTCTGGGCGGTCGACAAGGGTTGTCGCGTATTTATTTTTTTGGTGTACTTAGGGACATTTAATAGACAATTTTATACAGATTACAGTATAATTTTTGTGGTATGAGGGTTCATAAGGTTCTAAAAACTAAAACTTGGGCCGTAACTCTTGAAGTAATCTACAGAAATTGTTGAAATTCGAGAGGCCCTTCCTTTTTACCTATTCAAATAATGCATATGAATTTCAACATATCTGGGGATAACTTTTGTCGTTTGAACGTTCACAAGGATCAACAAAGGGTCATAACTCTAGAAGTTAATGACAGAAATTCCTGACATTCACTAGGATTCTTTATTTCACTAATTTAAAAAAAGCATATGAATTTCATACAAATTGGGTGAAACTTTTGTCGTTCGAGCGTTCACAAGATTCAACAAAGTGAAACAAGGCCCATAACTCTAGATGTGATTAACGGAAATTTGCTGAAACTCAATAGGCTTGTTCGTTTTATTAATTTAGACGGTACATATAAATTTCATAGACAGATCGGATAATAACTTTTGTCGTTAGAGCATTCACAGGATAAAACAAGGTGAAACCAGGGCCATAACTCTCGGGCTTAATTACCCGAAATTACTGAAATTCAATAGGATTCTTCGTTTCCCAAATTTAAATGATGCAAATAAATTTGATACAGATCTAGATGTAATTAACGGAGGTTGCTGAAATTCAAGAGGCGTGTTTTTTTTTTACTAATTTAAATGATGCATATACATTTCATACGGATCGGTTGATAACGTCTGTCGTTAGAGTGTCCACAAGATGCAACAACGTGAAACAATGGCCATAGAACTCCAGAAGAAATTGAGGGAAGTTATTGAAATGAATATTTTGATGCGTGGTTTGTCAGTACTTTATGATGGGGTGTCTGACAAGGGACAACGTATAGTCGTTCGAATGGGATTAAAAATAACGAGGTCAACTGCTTGTCAGTGGTATAGGGCGGAAGGCCTGGCAAGGGACAACGCATAGCCGTTCGATGTTATAGATAAAAAAAACAAGGTTCCTTTCCCGGAATCGAAATGAAGTGGTGGCTACGGTAGCTCAGTGAGTAGGACGTTTGCTCTCTAGATTCATCGTTCTGCATCGGAATTTATCTTGAGATATCCTCCTTGTCCGTTGTGTAGATGGAGGACGGGGGGTATGGCAACCGATAACATGTAGTCGTGCGGATGGGACAGAATAACGGGGCCCCGTGTACACATTGGTTTCGATTCACCGCTTGAACGTGACAGTGATTAGGGTCGTCTGTCCAACTGAGTGGATTGAATCTCTCCCCCCCCCCCCTCTCTCTCTCTCTCTCTTTCCCTCTTACGCATACATTGACGTCCACGTACAAGAACCCTTAACCGTGGGAATTCGAAGTAAGAGTAGGCCCTCGTAGCACACTGCATGACGTGCATTATTAGCTTTCGTTAGCTTAGTTGGAGAAGAATGGTTAACTCGTTCTCAAGTGATCATAAGGACTGTCATTGAATTAGCTGGCGCGGTATCGATTCGCCGCTTGTGCGTGGCAAGGGGTGGATCGTCTGTCCATTCCCGTCGGTTTTCTCTGGGTCCTTCAGTTTCCCCCTACTGTTAAGGACCATTTAGGTGTGTTTTGATTTAGCGTGGAGGTACCATTGTTTACGTATGTATGTATGTATGTATAGATAAAAGGTATGCTGACACAAACTGATTTCAACACTGTATGTATACGAACACAGCAGCTAAATCGTCTGGGCGGTCGACAAGGGTTGTCGCGTATTTATTTTTTTGGTGTACTTAGGGACATTTAATAGACAATTTTATACAGATTACAGTATAATTTTTGTGGTATGAGGGTTCATAAGGTTCTAAAAACTAAAACTTGGGCCGTAACTCTTGAAGTAATCTACAGAAATTGTTGAAATTCGAGAGGCCCTTCCTTTTTACCTATTCAAATAATGCATATGAATTTCAACATATCTGGGGATAACTTTTGTCGTTTGAACGTTCACAAGGATCAACAAAGGGTCATAACTCTAGAAGTTAATGACAGAAATTCCTGACATTCACTAGGATTCTTTATTTCACTAATTTAAAAAAAGCATATGAATTTCATACAAATTGGGTGAAACTTTTGTCGTTCGAGCGTTCACAGGATTCAACAAAGTGAAACAAGGCCCATAACTCTAGATGTGATTAACGGAAATTTGCTGAAACTCAATAGGCTTGTTCGTTTTATTAATTTAGACGGTACATATAAATTTCATAGAGAGATCGGATAATAACTTTTGTCGTTAGAGCATTCACAGGATAAAACAAGGTGAAACCAGGGCCATAACTCTCGGGCTTAATTACCCGAAATTACTGAAATTCAATAGGATTCTTCGTTTCCCAAATTTAAATGATGCAAATAAATTTGACACAGATCTAGATGTAATTAACGGAGGTTGCTGAAATTCAAGAGGCGTGTTTTTTTTTTACTAATTTAAATGATGCATATACATTTCATACGGATCGGTTGATAACGTCTGTCGTTAGAGTGTCCACAAGATGCAACAACGTGAAACAATGGCCATAGAACTCCAGAAGAAATTGAGGGAAGTTATTGAAATGAAAAGGCTTCTTCATTTCACTATTCATCTCACTAATGTAAGCATCATATTTCAATTTAAAAACAATCAAATGATAAATGTAGTTTGTTCACAAAAAGTTTCGGACGATTGATGGACTGATTGATAGACGGGCGGACGGACCCGGTCGAGGGCAATATACGACCACATTTCCATGTTGGCGTATACAAAACACGACTACGTGAATGTTTTAGGCTGTCAATTCTGGGCCACAGACGAATTTATCCCGTGTAAAGCCAGGTATCCTACGAGTAATTGAATAATGCATCATAGAAAGCTAATGAATATTAATATGTTCTTATACTTATTTATCCGTTAATTCTAAAACATAAACATTTTGGAGCCAACAAAACTAGTTTAGATGTTATTATGTGAACAGTGAGCCTAAAATAAACCGATTGTCCCATATTTGTCGTATGTCTACGGCAATATTTATTATGTCGACAAAAAGCAAAGGGAGTTTCTGAAATTTTGCAGTCTAGTAATTTGTTCGTCCCTTGATTCTGTGAAATATTAAGCATGTTGTCGTCAAAGCTGGTTTGAATACTTTTTGATGTAGGTACCCTTTTCTGCGTGCTCACTTAAAGGAGCTAAATCGCTAACATTTTGGACTTAAAAATGGACAGAATTGGGTCGCAAGGCATATAATACTGTAATATGAATGAATATAAAATGATTTACATTCAATGGGTTCCGTTTTTACTTTAATTTCAAATCAGTTATGTTCCACGAAATAAGCCAGCAGTATCAATCGAATTCAAATTTCTAGCATCTGGTTATTACAGTCTACATACGCCGTTTGATTTGGTGCTGTGACTCGAGCCTCGTACCCCGAGTCTCTTGCTAGAACTGGGGCTGACACGCATTATGGTACACGATTCGTGTACCAATGGTAAAATGTTTATTTTGTCTTAAATAATGGATATCAGAAGCCCATCTATTTCCGGTAAGACCACAGCACCAATTTTGATTTAAATTGACAAATAATTCGTGTTTTCAAAGTTGAAGATTTTGAATGATATTGAATTAGAAAATTAGCTCCTTTACTCTTGTGTGCGTGTATAGTAATGACTTAATGTGGTTATTTTTGGTCTAGTACTTGTATATTTAAGGAGCTAAATCGCTAACATTTTGGACCTAGAAATGGACAGAAGTGGGTCGCAATGCATGTTATAAATGTATATAAACTGATCTACATTCAACGGATTCCGTTTTTACTTTAATTTCAAATCAGTTATGTTCCACGAAATAAACCAGCAGTACCAATCGAATTTAAATTTCTAGCATCTCTGTATTCCAGTCTACATACGCCGTTTGATTTGGTGCTGTGACTCGAGCCTCGTACCCCCGAGTCTCTTGCTAGAACTGGGGCTGAAACGCATTATGGTACACGATTCGTGTACCAATGGTAAAATGTTTATTTTATCTTAAATATCGGATATCAGAAGCTCATCTTTTCCCGGTAAGTTTATATCATCAATGTTGATTTAAATTGACCAATAATTCTTGTTTTTGATGATGAAGATTTTGGGTACGGACCTAGGTCCTTTAATGTGAAGGATTTTGAGTTACGGACTTAGGTCCTTTAATGTGGTTTGTTGGGTTTTTTCCTTGGGGGTGGGTGGCAAAACCTTAAAAGGCTGGACAGACGACCCTACTCCTTGTCACATATAAGCGGGGGATCGAAAATATCCACACACACCACCCACCCACAAACAACCACCATCAGCTTTTTATACGCCAACATGGCAATGTGGTCGTATATTGCCTCCGACCCATTCCGTCCACACTTGTTAATGCTTTGGTCACTTGCTAAGAGGAGTTGGATGGCCAAATGGTTAGCATGTGCGTGCTGTATCCTAAAGCCTGCCATTGAGTCAACTGACGTGGTTTCGAATCCCCGGCCGAAGTGACAAGGAGTAGGGTCGACTGTCCAATCTCGTGGGTTTACTCCGGGTCCTCCGGTTTCCTCCCACTGCTAAAGACCCCTGCGCGCAAGCGAATTATTTAAATAAAATTAAACCATATGTTAGTCCCGAACTGACCTAGTTTGTGTGTCGAGTGGACGTTACACCCCCCTCTCCCCCCCCCCTCTCTCTCTCTCTCTGGTCACTTCTAGACTGGACAATTTTAATTCGTTGTTAGCTGATCTTTTCGAGTTCTGGGCCTTGTTTCACTTTCTTGAATCTTGTGAACGTCCGCACGACAAACGTTATCATGCAATCTGTATGAAATTAATAAGCTTTATCTAAATTAGTAAAATGAAGAAGAAGCCTTTTGAATGTCAGGAATTTCTGTCAATTACTTCTAGAGTTATGGCCTTTGTTTTTAACTTTGTTGAACCTTGTGAACGTTCGTACGACAAAAGTTATCATCCGATATGTTGAAATTTATATGCATTATTTGAATTAGTAAATGAAAAAGCCTCTCGAATTTCAACAATTTCTGTAGATTACTTTCAGAATTACGGACCTTGTTTTAGTTTTTAGAACATTTTGGGCCCTCAAACGATGACAATTGTAACGAGTCTGCATGAAATTGGCTATTAAATGTCCCTAATTACCCACAAAAGAATAAATATGCGATAACCCTTGTCGACCGCAATGGACGATTTAGCTGCCTTGGGCGTATGTTTTGTTGTCTGGCAACCTATTTTTTAAAAAAAAATTCGACACGACTTTTGTTGGGGTGGTGCACTGCAAGTCTGCAACGAGGCGTAATTCGCCCCCCCCCCCCCAATATCACAAGAAAAAAACCGAGATTTTTTTCAGTATTTTCAATATTGTTTTGGCAGGGCATCTGCACACTAAGAAAATATGGCCGCCATTTTGAAATCCAAGATGGCAGGCCAAATAACAGATGTCACATTAGATTTGTTGACCTGTAAAATGTATGTTTCCATACCTTAAATATGTTTCTAATGTTATTAGAAGCCAAGATATTACAATATCAATGGATTACATGGTGGCCATTTTGAAATCCAAGATGGCGGCCAAAGGATTATGGGAAAAAATGTAAACATTGTTTTTTGGATTTATTGGGTCATGAGGTTTCCAAAAATGTATAGTTTTACAAATCCCCAAAAATTATGAACATAACCATATTAAGCTACATAGCAAACTGAACTACTGGCACAACTGGCACATTACTAGTGTTGACACACACATAGATTTTATTTATATAGATATCACCGCGAAGTTATCATGGCCACGTAGCGTGAAGTTCGTGGTTTCAGTGAACTAGCAATTTTATTTCAATAATATGCTTGCGTTTAGGGGTCTTTAGCAGTGGGGGACAGACGACCCTAATCATTGTCACGTTCTAGCGGCGAATTGAAACCGAGCCACTTGAATCAATAACAGACCTCACCCTCCACCACGCCAATGTGTACACGGGACCCCGTTTTTTGTCCCATCCGCACGACTACACGTTATCCGTTGCCAGGCCCTCCGTCCTCCATCCTACACAACTGACGAGGGAGGACATTTCCAGATAAATTCCGATGCAGTTCGATGATGCTAGACGTCCTACTCACTGAGCCACCGTAGCCTCACTTCATTTCGATTCCGAACAAGGAACCTCGTTTTTTTTATCTATAACATTCGAACGGCTATACGTTGTCCCTTGTCAGGCCTTTCGCCCTATTGACAAGCAGTGGACATCGTTATTTTTAATCCCATTCGAACGACTATACGTTGTCACTTGTCAGACTCGCCATCCTACAGCACTGACAAAACCACACATCAAAATATCCGATGAACGTTGTTGAAGTTTGAGAGCAAAGAAAGATTTGATTGAAGACTTAAAATCGATTACAGAATACAATAATATCTGTGCAAGAAGCGATTAAAATTATTTTGGACTATTTAATTGCCTAAAACTTCAAACATTTCCGTTTATTATAATCCATTTCCAAATACAAATGTCGATACGGTAGTCAGTGGACATGCGTATCAGCTGCACTTCGAGGCGAGAAGACGAGAAGACGAGAAGTCGAGATTGTTACGAAGCGAGGGAGCGAGAACACGAGAGGACGAGATTAGCTCAAAAGCGAGGGAGCGAGAAGACGAGAAGACGAGGTTTTTCAAAGGCGAGAACACGAGAGGACGAGAAGTCGAGGGCGAGAAGTCGAGGGCGAGAACACGAGAAGACGAGAAGTCGAGGGCGAGGGAGCGAGAACACGAGGTTTTTCAAAGGCGAGAACACGAGAAGACGAGAAGTCGAGGGACGAGGGAACGAGAAGTCGAGGTGAAAGTAATCTCGTGTTCTCGGGGCGAGATCCTCGTATTCTCGCCCTGTTTCCTCGTGTTCTCGTTCCCTCGCTCCCTCGCCCTCGACTTCTCGTCTTCTCGTGTTCTCGTGTTCTCGTCTTCTCGCCCTCGACTTCTCGTCCTCTCGTCTTCTCGCCCTCGACTTCTCGCGGCGAGAAGACGAGATTCTGAAATGGACGCAATAGGCTTCCATAGCAGACGAACATTATGATTAACAAGAAAACCAGCATGCCCCCGTGAATGTTTTATGTCATGACTTTGGTCCCCGGGCGACTTTAGTCCCTGGTCGAATTTGGACTCGCGCCAATTTGGATTTGACTCCTGGCAAATGTTTTAGGCAAATTTAGGCCCCGGTCGAATTTGGGATACGGGCTAAATTAGGCTCCGGGCAAAATTAGGCACTGGGCTAATTTGGGCTCCGAGCGAATCTAGGCCCTGAGCGAATTTTTGATACGGGCAAGGTATAGTTGAAAATAACTTATCTCTCTGTTCTTTAATAACATATTCATTTTTAAATAACAGAGAAGTAGTTATACCTATGTGAATAACTAACAATAATTCTAGATGTCATTTTATAAACAGTTAGGGTCGGGGGTGGGGTGGATCATAAAGCCTGGCATTGAGTCAACTGGCGTGGTTTCGATTCCCCGGTTGTACGTGGCAAGGAGTAGGCTCGCCTGTCTAACCTCTTGGTGTTTTATCCGGGTCCTCCGGTTTCCTCCCAATGCTAAAGCCCCCCCCCCCCCCCGCGCAAGCGAATTATTGAAATGACCTAGTTTGTGTCGAGTGGACGTTAAACCCCATCTCTCTCTCTCTCTCTCTCTCTCTCTCTCTCACACTCTCTAAACAATTAATAAAATCAATGCCATTGGAAAGACGTCATCATATAGACCCAAACGAGTCAGTGGTCAAGAGACCTCTTGACAAGCTGTCATTAGACGACATTCCTAATGGCCAAACTGTATCTAGATTATTGGAGACAAACTTGAATGTCAATCTCATTGTCAATATTGTAGCTTATCATCAATTAAGGAGCTAAACCGCTAATATTCTGGACACATCTCAAGGGAATGGCAATATGCCAGAAGTCTCAATGGAATGACAATCTCTAGCGTATGGTTATTCCAGTCTACACCGATAGTATTTATTGCGCATGCTCTCCAGATAAGAATATGACGCCACCGTTTGACACGACTTTTGGAACATATCTAGCCTCGTTCTGCGAGTCCCTTGTTACACGCATTATTGTGCTGAAATGCATTATGGTACACGATTCGTACACCAATGTTAAAATGTTTATTTTGTCTTAAATATTGGATATCAAAAGCCCACATTTTCTAGGCATGATCACAACATCAATGTTGATTTATATTGACAAATATTTCGTGTTTTCAATGTCGAAGACTTTAGATGCCATTACGTGAGTGTTGCCAGTTGTGTCAGGTTGCTGTTAACCTAGAATATAGAAATCTTAACAACAAACACGATTCTCCTTTTCAATTATTTATCCATGGAATTATCGATATCAAAAGAAGTAATTTTACTGGAATCGCACTAGACATGTGCGTGCCAATGTTTATACAGCAGCTCGTATTGGGATTTATCAACTAAAGACGGCGTGTCATCACGAAAATATATTGGGTTAAACATACATAATGTAAGAGCTAAATCTACCCGTTGTTGGTCTTTAACCCTGAAATGTTTTCTAAATTATTAATTAAAAATTAATTAACTGATCCAGGTCATAATCAACTCTCGATGGTATCAGATTTTCTCCGATATTAAAGGGACAATCCCGAATTAAACAGAGGCTCAAAAATAAAAGTCTAAGAATGTATGAAAATAAAACGCCAAAATATAGGGGAATGGTGTATTTACCTTGTCTCAAAATTTCAACTCAAAATATTGAGTAGTTTGGACGTGAACGCCAAAACTGCTTATCCGGACACGTAACCCTTTTAAGATTTCGGGTCAATTGTTCCATTGGGTGACCTTATAACCGATTACGGTTACTTGAGAGGGTTATGCAGTGAACAACCCATGTGCCGTACTTGATAAAGAAAAGCAAATTTCAACTACACATTATTTTTATTAAAAAAATGTTTGGTTTTATCCAGATACCACAAAATACACCTTTGGGCACCGGTCTCAAATTCCAGATGAAGACTTACGGATTTAAGTAGTTTGAAAACGTATCATAAATTGCTCGGCCCTTGATTCGAACATTTTAAGGGATTTTAACACAAAATTAAGCAGTTTTATTCCCAAAACAAATATCGGGATAAGCCCTTTAAAGGACCAATCCCGATAACTTTTTTGGGGATAAAACTGCTTAATTTTGTGTTAAAATCATTTAAAACCCATTATCTAAGGCCGATCAACTAACTCGATATTTGTGATACGCTTGTAAATAACTTAAACCTGACAGTCTGCATCTGGAAATGGAGACCTTTGTAGTATACAGTATCTGGATAAAACCAGAGTTTTTTCTATGAAAATAATATGTAGGTGAAATTAACCTTTTGTTATCAAGTACAGTACATGGGTTATTCATTGTATAGACCTCTCAAGAAACGTAAATCGATTATCAGGTCACCCAATGAAAAAAATGACCAGAAATCTCAAAAAGGTTACGTGTCCGTATAAGCAGTGTTGACGTTCACGTCCAAACGACATTTGGCAAACCTCGACAGATTCCGGTACTCTCCGTAACCTACATCTAGACTCTGCTGTATGACGAAGTCCGCCATTTTGGAACTATTTTAAAGGACCCGGATAAACATTGTTGCCCCCAGGAGATGGGTGCCAGTCAAGTCGTCCACAAGCGAAGTCGTCCACAACCGTTGGTGGAGTCGTCCACAAGGCATTGGTGGTGTCTACAACAACTATTAGTGATGTCCTCCACAACTAAATTTGTTTATGAATTTGTTATTTATGGAATAAAACGATTTACTTTGTTGTTTATTTGCCGGGAGAAAGGGTGACCACGCAGAAAAAAAATATACTAATTAAAAATACATCGTGTGGACGACTTCAAAAAACGTATTACAATATCCAGAAATATACTTTGTTGTTTATTTACCGAGAGAAAGGGTGACCACGCAGAAAAACTATACTATTTACAAATACATTATGTGTCCAGAAGTTATTCTAAGTCTTGTGGACGACTCCACCAACGGGTGTGGACAGCTTAACCAGATTTTGGGACTTTTTTGTAAAAGCGGAACGTTTTCTTGTTAGAGTAAATCGGTAGTCGACAAGCCGCATCGCAAATGTATGGTCGTAGGTACATATCAATGACTATCATACATCCGAGTCTAGATGTAGGGCACCGGAATCTGTCGAGGTTTGCCGAATGGTCCAAACGACTCAATATTTTCAGCTGAAATTTTCAGACAATGTAAATACACCATGCTTTTATATTTTGGTCCATAAATTTCACAAATACTCGGACTTTAATTTTTAAGACTCTGTTCTTGTCGGGATTGTCCCTTTAAATAGAGGAGCGAGACTTAGCTTCGAACAATCAGGTGGGCCTACGGTGGTTGAAATTATTGCACACGTCTTGTCAAACCCACAGGTGCATGGGGACAGGAAGGCAATTTGAATCATTAATATGTTTTTTTTCTTCACAATATCAAATTTTTCACTCTTATTTTTCTCTATATTTCATGCTTCATGATATGATATTTACTATCAAACATGTAATTCACATTTAAAAAAAAAATACCCTCTGATGTATTACTAAAAGAGAAAGGTAAGACACTTTGCTGTCGAGATTTTTCTCTCCGTGAGATACCTCTGTCGCTATTTAATTAAAAATCGTGAATAAAACTGTCTTGCCTTACAAATCAACCACTTGGTTCCTTTTGATATATATTCCTTTCGACAAAAAAACATATTTCAAATTTTAAAAAAAATTCTAAGTCAGTTTTTTTGCCATAAATCACTCAAGTTTTTATATAAAATTCATCCACATTTTGAACATGTTGAGTAAAAAACCGAGCGGAAGCTCTCACCCGGATTCCAGCACCCGGATTCAAAATCAAGTTAGCAAACAAAATCTCGCAGCCATAACCTAGCACCCGGATTCGAAATCAAGTTAGCACACATATTCCTAGCGGAGGGAAAATAATTGTTACCTTTGTATTTATTAGAAAATAAAATCTTAAAACATATTAATGCAAAATTTATACATAATAGATCCCCCACCTCACCCCTCACCCAAAAATATACAATTACCGTAAACATACTAAAATATCGCACATTAGAGGCTAACTAATCATATGAGGGGAATCGGGTTAGGGTAGGCACAGGTGCATAAGGCATCAACATGCCAAAATTCATCAACTTTCTATGTTGGCGTATCGAGTTATACCACCGCAAAGTTCCTAGCACCCGGATTCGAGGTGGAGTATGTGGGTTCAATCAACAACGGGTACGCCTATGCTGCATCAAAAAGCTACCCAAACCAAATTTGGTGGCAAAATGATTTTTATTTCACGGAATCAAGAGATGAATAAACTACTAGAATACAAAATTTCAGAAGGCTCCTATGTTGGCGTTTCGAGATATATTACCGTAAACATACTAAACATATTAGGGGAATAGGGTTAGGGTAGGCTAACTATACACCTAATAACTTCTAAACTAGCTTTGGTGGCATCAATATCTTTATTTCGCCAATTGCACAGGTGCATAAGGCATCAACATGTCAAATGTCATCAACTTTCTATGTTGGCGTATCGAGTTATACCACAGCAAAGTTCCCAGCACCCGATTTGGCGGTTGAGTATGGTGCTTCAATAAACAACGGGTACGCCTACGCTGCATCAAAAAACGACCCAAACCAAATGTGGTGGAAAAATGATTTTTATTTCACGGAATCAAGAGATGAATAAACTACTAGAATACAAAATTTCAGAAGGCTCCTATGTTGGCGTTCAAGATATATTACCGTAAACATACTAAACATATGAGGGGAATCGGGTTAGGGAAGGCTAACTATACACCTGATAACTTCTAAACTATCTTTGGTGGCATCAATATCTTTATTTCGCCAATTACACAGGTGCATAAGGCATCAACATGCCAAATGTCATTAACTTTCTATGTTGGCGTATCGAGTTATACCACCGCAAAGTTCCCAGCACCCGGATTCGAGGTGGAGTATGTGGGTTCAATAAACAACGGATATGCCTACGCTGCATCAAAAACGACCCCAACCAAATTTGGTGGCGAAATGATTTTTATTTCACGGAATCAAGAGATGAATAAAATGACGGAAGTAGTAATAAGGGAGACAACTGTGGCAACTGGCCCGAATGGATCGGCATTACGAATATGTGTTCCGAATGAAACATGCTCAAGTTGTGTCCATTTGACACGAAATTAAACGCATTTGCTTGACATTCATTTATTTTCCCCTTAGATAGTTATTGTCACAATGTTTTACAATATCCTTTTTCGCATGCACCTGTGATTTTCCCTTATTTTGAATTTCGGGCCACCTTCGTCGAATGCCGATTAATTCGGGCCAGTTGACAGAGTTGTCACCCTTATTACTACTTCCGTCATTTCTACTCAACATGTTAAAAATATCAAGGAAATGTAAAAAAAACTCGAGCGATAAATGTCAAAAAAACTGACTTTACATTTTTTTTAAAAATCTGAAATGTGTGTTTTTATCCAAATAAATATATATAGAAAGGAACTGAATGGCTAACTTGTATGGTAAGCCAATTTTATTCACAATTTTGAAGTTAATAGCGACAGAGGTACCTCTCGGGGAAAAAAACGTCAACAGAAAAGTGTCTTACCTTTCTCTTTTAGTAATACATCAGAGGGTATTTTTTTAAAATATGAATTACATGTTTGATAGTAAATATCATATCAATAAGCATCAAATATAGAGAAAAATAAGATACAGAATTTTGAAAATATGAAGAAAAAAAAAGAAACTCAAAATTTTTGAAAAATCACATATTTATTTAAAATAATTGGACCAGATGTAACATATTAATAATTCAAATTGCCTTCCTGTCCCCGTGCACCTGTGGTCAAACCTTCAAAGGCTAATACCATCGCTGGCAATGAAGTAATATGAATGAACATTTTAAATTATTCATTTTACATTATCTATTTTAGAACTATAATGTATCTGTAATTAAGAATAATATTATATTCAAATAACAGAAAACGAGCAACGCCATGCTAGAGTAATAAGGTTTTTTTTGTGGACGAGCGTAGTGCAGGCTCTTGCTTAAATACAAACTACCATTTCAGTTTACCCAAACTTTAGGACCTCTTCCACCAAAGGTGATATAGCAAACACAAGCAAGAAGAGAAGGTCATGAATGAGAGGCCGAATGAAAATGGTTCTCTTAAGGACCATCCCTACAATGACATACCCTACACAACTGCTTTATAATCGAAAACAAAACTTTCCAAATCAGCATAGCTCCCCTTTAAAACTATTTTGACCGAGCAATGGTTTAGAAAATTATCTTAAGGTCGGATATAGAACTTATGGCTTTTTTATGGCATTATTTTTATTGTATATTTGCATAATGGTGTTTCTGTAACAGTAGAGTGTACGTGGGATGAATTATGGTTTAGATTATCAGCCTCAGGTAGGATTGCGAATTTATGGCTTTTTTATGGTATGAATTGTCTTGCATATATTTGTATAACGGTGTTTCTGTAACAGCAACGTATACGTGGGATTTATCGACATGGATCAATTAATTGATCAACACGGATGAATGTATCACCCAAAGACTGGTTATCGGATATTTTTAATGATTATTTACTAGGAAGTAGAATTATAAACCATCCGCTTCTCCCAATTTAGTTGGATTCCAAATATTAGGAGTATTTGTGAATAAGGCATGTGACAGTTGACTTTTGAAAAAAATATAACGCTCTGGCTCCTGTCATACCCTTCGGGGAACTTTTATTTACTTAAAACCATTTGTTGCCATTGCAATTTTCGTGCAATACTGATTCATGATGACTACTGATTTTATTTAGCGATAATTAGTAGAACAATAACGAAAAAAAATCAACGATTGATAATCGCCTGGTTTGATTTTTAAAAAAAGGCCCATCTTAAGATTTTATCCAAGACTTACATGTGGCACTGGCTTGTTTATAAGGATGTCAATTATTAGCAATTTTCAATTTATCATAACTTTGTTAATACTTATTTAATTCATGATATCTTTGTAAATATACTGATATTCATTGTAGAGATTCAACATGTACAAGATGGTAGTTTTACTACTACCACCTTCGCATTTTTAATAATTTTACTTTCAGTTAAAATTATATTTCGAGTTGGAGCAGTTCGCTGAAATCAAATCAGATTTCTTTCTTCAGATCTAGTTATCATCCATGCTATGTCTGTTTGGTGTAATAACCAAATTATCTTGTTAATGTTAATGGGGATGAAAATTGTCTGGAAACTGGCTTTAACACAATTATTAAAGATGCATTAGGTAAGAGCTAAATTTATTTGAGGTCCCCTTTTTAGCTTTAAATGTGATATAAACTATTATTTAGACATACATTATCCGCACGACAAGCCTATAACCAACTCTCTAGACGAAATATATTGAACTTCAGCGAGGGTTAAACTTCTAACGATAATATGGGATAATAGAGACTAAGTCTCGATTGACAAGCACCATTGCTACGATATTAAACAATCTACGCCATGTCCTGTCAAACACCAAGAACTTAAACTATAACATACTTAGAAAACATAAGATTAACTCGTCTTTATAAAACAATAATAAAGACTAGAGTATCCTCGTCGAATCGTCGCTTACTATTAGGGGGATTGGGATGGCCTAGTGGTCTAGAGTGCCGCGCTTCGACCTCTAGCTGGCAGGTCACCTCTGGCTTACGGCTGTGGTTTCGAGCCGGTTTCCTCCCACTGCTAAAGACCCCTACGCGCAAGCGAATTATTGAAACACAAATTGAAAACCATACGTTAGTCCCAAAATGACCTAGTTTGTGTCGATTGGACGATAAACCCCATTTCTCCCTCTCTCTCGCTTAGTATTAAACTCAGTAATTGTGCATCCATAAAACTCTTCCTTGTAGTACATGTATATCTTCAAATAATAAATTCCATCCAAAGACGAGCCACTTCTTCATTTGGGCCTCTCAACGATTATTACCGAGAACTTAGTTAAGAATAAAGTAATTTGGACGAAATTTTTCAATTATTAATTTTTCATTATCTATTTTTAAACTAATATTGCAACAACTGTCAGCTCTTTATCTACTTTAAACTCGTCATATTTGTAAATCAATACTACTCTCAATATTTAAAATAAAACATACTTCAAGCAAGGGAGAGATAAGGGCCCGAGTTCAAAAACGCAATCTGAGACTTTACTCAAAAAAATTGTTCGCCTTACTTTAACTTAAAGTTGCCTTCCCGGGTACAAACCTTGTGAATCGACGATATATGTGGACTAAAAACATATTCAAAGTAACCAATCTATCAAAAATTTGCTTCAATCTCCTTTCAAAACTTTGCTTTCGTCGTGGATAGGCTACCCATAGCTATAAGTAAGCTGTTGTTAGACGCAATGTCTGCTAACTTAACTTCATTGTGGGAGGGTCCATTTTTCAAAATGTATCCTTTATACTTACTGTACATTTACCATACTTACTGAGGCCCAAGTAAATTCTTAGTTATTTCTGTCTACTTCTTTTAAGACCTTTTAATCGCAGAGTCTTTTGTACGTTGACAACACTCAATGTCCCCCAAACCGCCTAACTATTTGACAAGAAATAACAACAGCTCTCTGACCTTAGCTAGCAGACAATAAGCCAGCAGAACCTGTTGGGTTGCTAGTTAGTGATTCCCTGACAATATTGCCCAGTGCTTGCCCCATGGGCGTTTTTCGCGTAATCCAGTATTTTTCTAGTAAGATTGGGTGTCTATACTTTCCATATATACCAAATTTGACATACTTTTATCGGAAATAACCACCCGATAAATACTTTGCTGGGAACCCAACTTTAAATACAGCCCTACATATAAAATGTTTGTTGTTTTAATGTATCAAATACATCAATAGGAAACTATGTGCAAATGTTTGTGTTCCTATATCAACGATATCTCTCATAACAGAGAATTTGCTAAACTTTCAATCACTTTAATAAGAGTGTGAAATATTCATATAGACCCTGTTCCCAACGTCTGGGTTGCGGCTGGGGTAGCGGAATAATTTTTGTTCGTTCGTGACGGACTACACTGAAACTTTCGGAAAATATTATGTTTTCATAAAAAAGCATATAAAACTTCGATCTATACATCATCTTGCCACATTACCAATAGTGTTTGCTCTCATGATTTGCTTCCCCAGTCTCTCATTACAACGTTTTGATCTGTAAATAATGATGATGTTCTATAGTAAAGAGTGACTTTATTCCCGAAAGGTCGCGATTAGATGAAGGCTTCTTGAATGGAGTCACAAACAATCTTAGTTTGGGACCCATTGATATAGCAGGGAGGGGAGGGGGGGGGGGTAATGGTTAGCACGTGCGCCGCACTGTATCATAAAGCCTGTAATTGAGTCAACTGGCGTGGTTTCGAATCTCCGGTTGTGCGAGGACTAGGGTCGCTTGTCCGGGTACTCCGATTTCCTCCTACTGCTAAAGACCCCTATGCGTAAGCGAATTATTGAAATAAAATTAAACCATATGTTAGTCCTGAAATGGCCTAGTTTTTGTCGAGTGGACGGTAAACCCCATTTCTCTTTCTCTCCCCCACTTATTTAATGTTTGGGAGTGGTTATAACCATATCTATATAGAGCCAAATTTATATGCATCGTTTTTATGTCACGTGTACACGTTGGCGTGCACGTAAAGGAATCCTTGACGGTTAGAAAGGAATTGCTGTCGGACAGAATTTCCCCACGACCCTCTGCATGGCGTCACCCTATCTTGTTAATCCAGTATTTGCAGCCAATTAAGACGTTAAATCCTATTTCATTTCATTTAACCTACAACCACAGGCACTTCAAGGGATTAAAATAAAACTTCTTACTAGGCCGACTGCTTGACTAATATATAGTCAAGCAATAGGCCTAGTAAGAAGTCGAGCAGTAGGCCTAGTAAGAAGTCGAGCAGTAGGCCTAGTAAGAAGGTTTTTTAACCCCTTCAAGTGCCTGTGCCTACAACCTACATTCTTGCATTAAATAAACAGATCTGAAAGAAGAATTGAATATCTTAAATATATAGGCATGTCTTTACACATCCCAATTTCGCATTGACATACTATACTGAACATTACTTATTGATTCTTGCGGCTTCTCTTATACATAGATAAACATCCCTCAATACTGCAAGACTTCCATTATGAAGAGCAGGAATGCAATTCGTGGGAAAATAAATAATAAATGTCATCATCTTTACTTTCGTGACACACGACTGATCAAAACGTACGCTTTCTTTGTTTTAAAAATATTAATAACTTATTTTATTGACAATTTAACGATTTTGTTTGTTTCCCATGCCAATATTATTGTCTTAAATCATATATAACCTAACTATATTGATTGCGAGTTATTTTGTGACCGACAGCTGTGATGTCTCAGGGAAAGAAAAGTGTACCTTATTGGAACATTTAGATCTACTTTCTCAAATGGAGAGCTGCGGTGGCTACGCTGGTAAGACGCTGGCTCGTTAGCCTAGGGGTCGCGTGTTCGATCCCTGCACTGGCCAAGGAAATTCACTGGGATCCTTTTCGTGCGTGGTTTCCCCTTTTCAGTGGTACAGGACAGAGGGCCTGGCAAAGTCTAGTCGTTCGTGTATACATTGGCGTGGAAGTGAAATAATCCCTAGCAGTTGGAATTCGATATAAGAGAAGTTCACCGTGTCGTTGCCTGGGGAAAAGTTCCCTCGTAGCATGCCAGAGGCTCGGAGTAGAACAGTAGAACAGTAGTACGTCAAACCCCATTTTATTTCATTTACTTTTCTCCAATAGATACCAGCGCGCTCTACCGAAATGTGAATATCTTCTGTTTCCATAACAAAACACACTATGAATTTCTCTATTTTGATATAAAAAAGGGTAGCGTCTGAGCTCATTAACCGCAATTATTACCAGTAATTCCTTCATAAATGGCAACTTTTGTTCTTCTATGAAAAAAAAAAATATACTTGATTGATTGGTTATATCCTACGTTTCAAAGAACAAAAAATAAGATACCAAACAAAAACCCTTGTGATTTGTAAGTCATAATTAAAAAGTCATCATCACGCTCAACCAGAAAAAAAAAATCATTCAAAATAAGTCCAGACTAATTATCTACAGTTCAAGCAATGGCCTTCTTAAAGTAACATTATTCAAGAGCAAAATCTGATTACTGCAAGTCTTAATAAAGGCTTCAGATGTTATATAGTAATTATAACTGAGACATTAATTAACTTTTTCAGACCATAATCAGCTCTCGATGGTAAGCCTAGACTGCGATATTTGTTGGATTGTTGTCCGATTTGCAAGAAAACTTTCCTTCCTTATTAAACAAATAAATGGATAATCGAGACTATTAGTTTCACCTTACCGACTTCAGTAATGATGATCGAAGCTAAGCGGAACGTTCATTCGAATGGTTCACGGTTCATAGTAGATCAATTTGACTGAAATTTTCAGCAAATTGCCTTTACATTATGTAGTTTTTAACTATTACAATGAAAACTGCCAACTCGTTATCTCATCTCCCATAATGTATCTTTAAGGTATTAAGAACGACTGATAAATGCTCTGATAAAGCTAGATGGTCCAATATAGCCTAACTATACCAAGTTTAACATTTCTTATAAGTATATAACCGAGTACATATTGGATAATTATCCAATTTAATTTAGTTTAATTTGTATAGTTACGTAACCCTGTTTGGATTATCGCCCTTATTGTTATTATTTTATGACTTCATAAATACACTTACATTGTATGCTTTCTTCTACATTCCTGTTTTGCATTGCTTGTATGGGGTATTTAGTTTTATGTTTTGTGCAATTATACAACTTAAAAATTATGATTGGTTGTTTAAACTTATAGCTGTTAGCATTATTCAATCTTGATTATTGTGTTCGGTTGTTTGTGCGTTTTCTTGTACGGGTGAAATAAGTTCAATTTTGAGTGAAGTCTGTGTTGCTTCAGACCCGGGACTGTACAGCGCAGTGGACGCTTACGGCTAGCCCCCGGATCCATTCACTCTTTTTTGAATTGTTTTTTTGTTTGTTTTGTTTGCTGTTTCGGAGTATGATGTCTTGTCGTTATATTTGTCCTTTCTGTAAATCATATGTGGCGCAGTCCCCCTGCACTAACTATTAGGTGACCTACCCGAATCCCATCCTCCTCGCAGTGTTCCGTTTGATTAGAGCTAATCCCACTACTCCCTGCTGGACTGAGTGGGTATTATTGTCACTAATTATGACTGGTCAGTGGTCCTATTACTGACCAATCACTGACTTCGTTACAAAGGTATTACCTTTAAAACAGGACGTTTAATTAGGGCAACTGTGTTTACATAACGTTACGTCATGGCTGCACGTTTTTTATGCTATATTAACCAGCGCATAGAAGGATATTGCAGTAAAACTAATTGCGTGACAAACAAGGCTATCGGTATTGGCGTAAAGTTAACACTACTGTATGGTAACGAACAGACTTTCAACGTTTTTAATACCTTAAATCTTTGTCCCAAATATTAAGGAAGACCCAAGATTAACGACGGACTGTCATGTTACTGTACGTAAGTGGTAGATTTGATTGAATGGAACGAATAGACACATTCCCGCGTAAGTTCAAGAAACAGACGCCATTCCAGCAATGGCCAGAGAGGAATTTCTCGGGCCGTTGCTTCAGGAATATGCCCGAATCCCAAACAACCAATTTTGGAAATGTAAGCAACGCAAATGCGTTTTTCTGCTTTCTAACCCGTAAGCAACTTCAAAGTTTCCAATCGGGTTGCAACCGAAATCCCACTCTATATGCCGACCTGATTTGCAAACCACCCAATCACACCGCAAAATGGCACATAAGATGCTTTAATCCATAGTAAATTTAGTACAAACTCATTTTAAGGAAAAGTAAAATTAGTGTTGCATTAGATTTCTGACACTTCATTTCACCAGTCTGCCCGAAAAGTCAGATTGCCCGAAAGTTGAGGGTGTGTTTTCAAATAACACACTATTTCTAGATAGCAAAATTGCAATATTACATCGCGACTTTTCAACAAGATTTCACAGACCCTTATAAAACATAATTACAGCTTACACCCAAATAATGACGCGTGAAACCTGTGTGAAACGTCACAGTGTATTACACCATAATTATTATTATTCAATAAATAATGATAGTGTGTTATTTGATCTTCATATTTAAACAAAACCGCGTCGAATAGAAACATATTTTTTACCAACTGGCAAATATTTCAGACAGTATCGGCCTGGAGTTTCTCCGCCTGATTATAAGATCGATACTATAAATTGATGTTTACTGATAAAAGAGCGAGGTTTGTTTAGAGAACAAATAAATAAAATGAATACTCCCAGATCTGTATAAGAGGAAATAACAACACAATAAACCCCGCAAATGATAATGATTAGAAGGTTAGATACAAAAATCAGATGCCATTTTGTTTATAAGCTGGTTTGTTTACTATAGTAACGAAGAGTCAAGTGAGTGCGAGAATATTTATAACATCTAAAGGGCGTTTGGTGGCGTAAAGTATTGTCATAGGTTCAAGTGTTTCAATTCGTCGCATGTACGTGACAACGAGTAGTTCGCCTATCCAGCATGATACCCTACTCTCTCTATCTCTCTCTCTCCCTCTCTCTCTTTTCCGGTTGTACGTGAGTAAGGTCGCCTGTCCAACCTCGTGGGTTTCCTCGGGGTCTCTCTATCCCTCTCTCTCTCTCTCCCTCTCTCTCTCCCTCTCTCTCTCTGAACCAAATTGTCTTCATATACATGGTCGGCACACCCCATTTCATTTCGGTACGATATAGCTACCGTTTGTAAATGAAAAATAAAATGTAATAATGCGATAGCTACCGTTTGCCAATTTAAAAAAAGTTCAGCGGAGTATCGTATTATGTTCATTTCCGCCTTGCGACTAGAAACGTTGCAAAGCAAATACTCTGCTGAAAACGGGGCCGATATGATTCTCATTTAATTGGGAAGTTGACGTATCGAATAAATTATGTTGCGGTTTGAAATGAAGGGTTAACAACATTTTTTCTGTCGAAATAGCAAGGAACGAAGGTAACTTGAATGGATAGATTAGATAGGTTAATAAAGCCACGTGTTCGGATGCACTCTAGCACCCGCATTCTTCTTAATCTACGCGTGGTATAACATGTAAGCATATGAAAACATGAACGTTAAATACCAACAGTATCATGTTTGGTTCGGTTACTGGTTTGAATTTTAAGGTGAAGGAATTCTAACCAAGAATCTTTAGTGGGCGTGATTTTCCGATTTCATCTGATTTTAATAGTGATGTTGGTTGGAGAATGGTTATATAATTTACACTGAAATGGTCAAGACATGAAACGAAATGAGGTTTAACATCCTACATTTTTGCACAAACCAGGATAATGAAGGCAGGCATACGTCTCGCAATGAGCTATGAAGGAACATTTGCACAGACAGTATAGCGCTACGGTTAATCTGATTAATATACAGACCTATATTTCGTTTCGTTTTAAACATAGATTGTTTAAAACTTGCCTTATGTACATACTATTGATACATTCTTTTACATATGTTGTTATAATATTAACCAGACTTTAAAGGACCTAAGTCCTGAACTCAAAATCGTGTACCATAATGCGCTTCAGACCCAGTTGTATTGAGAGACTCAAGGGGCGAGGCATAGACATGTTGCATTAAACCAAACGGAGTTATGTAGAGTGGAATAACTGGACGCTAGAAATGCGCACTTGATTGAACATAACGGGTTTGAAATAGAAGTAAAAACGGAAACCATTGAATGTAAATCAGTTCATATACATTTATATTACAGTATTATATGCGTTGCGACCCACTTTTGTGAATTTCTAGCGATTTAGCTCCTTTAAACCAAGAAGATATTAACTCTTTGCAACAAGAAACAAGTTATTATTCTGAGTATTAAAGTGCACCAGGATTTTACTGTTGATTTGATTATACGGTTTATCCTGAAGTGTTCATATTAGATTGTCTGCGAACATGGAGAAATATCTGTCATTTCATCGCTATAATCGCAATTTTCTTTAGATTCAATACACAATATAGCCTTTCGATGTTCGTGGATTTTCGACAATTGTGTGCTGCTAAAGTTTTTTTTTTAAAAATGGTATTATATAACAATATCACTGCTGATAGCTGATACAGGATAGAAAGAGAGATAGAGAGAGAGGAGAGGAGAGGAGAGGAGAGAGAGAGAGAGAGAGAGAGAGAGAGAGAGGGGGTAGCGTCCACTTGACTAACATATGGTTCAATTTTATTTCAATAATTCGCGGAGGGGTCTTTAGCAGTGGGAGGAAACCAGAGGTTGGACAGGCGACCCCACTCCTTGTCGCTGGGGAATCGGAACCACGCAAGTTGGCTTAATGCCCGACCTACTGATACAGCGCGCACGTATCCCCCCTCAATATATAAATGAAATTAAATGGGGTTTAACGTCCTGCTTTTCTGCTTGATTATATATGGTCGTTTTAAACGGAACAGCTGCTTAGCTAAACCACGTTTTACATGTCGTAATCTGACATTGTTTAGAGATCAGCTGAAATCCAATATTACTGATCGTGTAAACATTCCTAAAATATCCGAAGTATGAAATTAATGTTTAGGGATCCGGTAAAGAGATCCATACGTACAGTTATACAAGCTTTTATCTGTAATATTACATGAGGCTGTAAAATTATTACAACGAATGTATATACAAATTAATAACAGGCCATCTCCATTCCATACAGCTGTTTTAGATTTTATACATTTTTGACAACCAACGCCTACTACTCTCAGAAATGCAGAATCGGTTAACACTATATTAAAGAATGCTCTATAGAAGAATGATATCATTTTTTTTTTGGAATTCTTCAGTGCTACATGTACTTCTATATCTACAGTAAGTAAGTACTAGATTTTAAGAAATGTGGCACCGTGTTATAACCCGCTTCGACTTTGAGAATGTTTTTATGAGAATAAAGGTTTACTGACAAACTAAGAATGATATGTAGTTGGCGAATATCAGTTTTGTCTGGCATGCCATTGGCTTTCCGAATACTCAATCTACCCAAAGCAAGGCCATGCAAAAATTCGAATTCTAAGACTATATAAATATATAGCTTCGCTGAGACTGAATCCCCACTGTACTAATATAAGGACAACTTCTTTGATACTATACAAGAGGACAATATACTATACAAGGGCACAGAATTAAGTTTGATAAAGTGTCATTTGGATTATGCAGTGCGCCTGAGACGTGAAGTGGCATCCTGTAACTCTCAAGAACTCGCATCTAGAAATTTAATCAACGTTTATGAATTAACTATCAGGCCATAATAGGTTTTTAGAGCAAACAAAATGTCTCCGCCAGCTTAATTTTGTATAAATAGATAACATAAAACATTTTGTTTATCAATCAATTGACACAGCTTGGCAAAAAGAAGCTAATGTTATCGGAATTAATAATATTAATCAAAACGCATTCATCGAAGTGTCAAATAAAGTTGCCAATAATTTACAAAGTTTAATATCGTTTATGATCTGATTATTATGTCTTAGTTCTTTAATTTCCAACAAAGTAGCTTATCATATAAAAAGCCAGTTCTTATTAAATGGTAAATCCCGATAATATGTTGGAAAATAAAACTGTTTAATTTTGTGTTAAAACCCCTTACAATCATCTACCTAAGTGCCAAGCAACTAACTGAATAATTGTGATATGTTTTGAAACAACTTATACCCGTCCGCCTTCATCTGGAAATGGAGACTGGTATTCCAAGCTGCATTATGCGGTGTCTAGATAAAACCAGACTTTTATTTTATAACAATAATGTGTAGGTGAAATTTGCCTTTCGTTATCAAGTACAGCACGTGGGTCATTAACTTACAGACCTCTAAAGGAACGGGAATCGATTATTAGGTCACCCAACGAAAATAATGACCCGAAATCTCATACGTACTCGGACTTTTATTTTTCAGACCCTGTTCATATCGGGATAGTTCCTTTAATTTAATTGATCTTTTCAAACCCTTTTTTTTTTCACTATCAGCTGTTGACATGAATACACAAGCTGGACGTAAAACTAACTCCTCATTAAATGGTCCATACTCGGTATCCAGTGACATCTGAACACGACAACTAAGCGCAATATGTCGACTATCTAAATCCACACTCAAATAATGTAATACCTCATTAGAACAATATGCATCAGTTCAGATAATATAATCTTTTAAACACGGATAGTTAATATCGACAGGAATAAACCGGAAAACAACTAAAAATTGTATTATTTAATCTGCGTTGTGTACAAAAATTCTAAAATGTCCAACCACAAGTTTACCTGTACAAGTTTCCATGTGTTCTATATAACAACCGTTGCTAAGATTGGTTTAAGATAACCTTTGTTGGATCATTAGGATCTATTTGCGTTTACTGCAAAAAAAAAAAAAAAAAAAAAAAAAAAAAATTATGTTCAGAAATAGAATTAATAGTTCCGAATTGCTCATCCCTATCAAGTTAGCGATGAACATAATTAACAGTGTAAAAACAGAAAATTGCAATGCCCGTTAGGCTAAGCAGGTGCCAGTCCGTCACTCTGTTTGGAACTGTACTTTGAATTGAGATATAAATGTTCAAAGATGGTGCATGTCTACTCTGAGATCGAGTATGATCATTTTATGCTTGATCTAAACAGCGCTACGAAATTGGTTGACAGGGACTTAGAAAACGGTAACACTGCTAGTTGGGCTAAGCAGAGATTAACAATTTAGGTTTTCGATGCTTTAAAACGTCATATAATAACTTTGATTCTAATTGAGAGAGAATGATTAAACTTGATGTATAGTTTTATTGCATCAATAATAACGTGACTATATAGGGTAGATGATGAGCAACTATTTTCCTAGGCTAAGCAGTGATGAACAATTTGTTTGTCGGTGCTTTCGAAAGGATTGATGAAACTTGGTGTATAGTTTTATTACATCAATACCATTACTGTTTCTTTTAATAGCCTACATATTTTATGCATGGGTAACGCAGCACGGCAATCAATTTCCCTTTCCGCGTGTTTTATAGAAGGAAAAGGGTGTTAATAATTATTGGGTGTCATATATTCATTTATAGATTAAGACGTGGGCTATCAACCTTACAAAATAATGGTTGCTCTGGCTTTAAAGGATCATTGACAATTTTTATGCTCAAGCAACCAAGAGGGAGATTTTGATTTCATTGGACTAAACTCGCAGTGTTTTTGTTTTCAATTACGTCAAATTTGATTAATTGGTTTCACAAACTATCCTTCGTCACTTATTCGATGATTCAGCTGCGTTCCGACAAGAAATCTGCGATAGACCGCATCAGAAGTGGCTAAATTTATAAGCCAGCCTCCTTTAACCTCTGGTGATCTTTGGACCTCGATAACCCCCGAATGCTCCCTCACCTGACTGACCACCAACAACCAATTTTGGATTCCGGAGGAAAATGCTTCTAGAAACGTCAACTCCCGCTTTTAGCCCCCTTTCGGATAATACCCCCCTTCCCCCCTCCTTCTCCGTTAACCTCTGGTGACCTTTTGAAAAAATATAATCAGACAATGTAACACAATAATGATTTAGGTGCATAGAACTTAATGAACTCTGCTAATTTTGACAATAGATAATTTGACTTTCACCCATATATAAACTTTTATCTATTGAAATAATTAGATTTAAAAATCTAATTAATTCAATATGTCCATTACAAGCTATACATGATCTGTGCACAAGATCCACGCGACTTCAAATGTTTATGCACATCTTTGTGGCGAGATAAAAGAAACAATTGCAGATATGACTATGTGCCTTCTCTGCATCCCGTTGATATATATATAGTAGTAGATCACTGACAGTTAAAAAGCGAGGAGCCGAGGGAGAAGAAAGGCTTGGACGGGTGTATGGACTCACCTGAGTCCAGCCGCTGCCTTGGTAGAGGGTTAGAATAGTAAATGTTGTATTATGAAGAAGACCATAGTAGTTATAGTTCCAGTATTATATATTGATGTTGTATTCATGTTGAATGTATGTAACCGAAGCTGTTTTAGATACCCGATGAAAATAAATCCTTTATCTACGAAATTGTTATCTGTTATCACAACGATAGTGTTACAGCAACGCTGTTGATAATCCGGGAACTTGAAAGTAGTTCCAATGGCAGACTTCCATCAAACAGCCAAGGCTAGATGTAGGGTACTGGAATCTGCTGAGGTTGCCAAATGGAAAGATTTTTTAGATTTATAGTCATGTCTTAAATAATCATTTGATATTTATTTCATTTCATTACTCCTGTATTGTACTAGTGTCAGGTTATACCAGGAGGACTATGCAAATTTATGTCATATTATGCATTATATATACTTTATAACCCTTCTTTTCTATTTTATCCGATATTATTTATAATCCATTGTCATGGGAATCTATTATTCTACGAATGTTTACAGCTAAATATTTAATTATTTAGTTTCATTATCATCTGAAGGCGTCTAACCAGGACAGGCAGCAAGCTTATGATTTGGTCTGTATCGTAATGAAGTACAATGGGTTTTTTTTTTTACGTGGACGTATTTTTTTATTTATTTATATACAAAAATTACATTGGAAAGGGAAATAAACATGTTTTTGGCTAACGTTATCAGTTATCTTAAATCTCTTCAGATCATATTAATATTTCTGTTATTGTCTGTTGTTATCAGTGTCGGATATACCTATGACCTTGACAGGCTAACACCTACGGCCTAATGATCTAGAATGCCTCTGGTTAAGGCGTAATTTTTACGCGGTCATAAGCCTTTCTAACACGCACTTACACATTTCTCACCATTCCCGGCTTTGCTTTAAGGCGTAGGAATATAATCAGCGGATTCGGATTTCTTTCTATTAATCATTACCAAGAGTGAACCTAGTCTTTGGTCAGCAACAATTTAAACAGAGGATTCAGATTATCAGGATGTGAAAGCTATATTTAAGTGGACAGGGCAATAATTGGAAGATTCGGAAACATTTCTACCAAACACAACCTAAAACACATTGATTAGTTAGTATTTAAAAACTTCCAGGCCATCACTTGGACTTTCTCGTTAGGCTGAATGCTATCAACATAGCATTATTAAAGGGACAATCCCGAATTAAACAGAGGCTCAAAAATAAAAGTCTGAGAATGTATGAAAATAAAACGCCAAAATATAGGGGAATGGTGTATTTACCTTGTCTCAAAATTTCAACTCAAAATATTGAGTCGTTTGGATGTGAACGCCAAAACTGCTTATCCTGACACGTAACCCTTTTAAGATTTCGGGTCAATTGTTTCGTTGGGTGAACTTTAAACCTATTACGGATACTTGAGAGGGTTATGCAATGATACTTGATAGAGAAAGGCAAATTTTAACTACACATTATTTTTTATAGAAAAAAAGTATGAAAACGTATCATAAATACTGAAGTACTGAAGGGATTTTAACACAAAATTAAGCAGTTTTATTCCCAAAACAAATATCGGGATTAGCCCTTTAAATTCAATTCATTACGGCGCTTTATGGACACAGCTTTAGAATTGACCCCCAATACAACACAACGTTTCAATACAACACTTTTTATTCTTCTGTGATACAGAGTGCAAGGGTTGTGTAACACCTTACACTGGGATTATTCTGGTCATCTCTCGTACAGTGACAATTAGTACATTGTCCACAAGCATCACAATCTAATTGAAAAGACTCGTCGATATCGTACAGACCACCTCTATAGGAACACTGATCGGAACCAGTATTGGCTTGCCTTAATCCTAAAATATAAAACATAGACAACATTAAACTAAAGCAACATAAACATCGTATATCACGTGTCACAATTCTCTAAGAGGAAATAGTGATTGGAAGAATATGGGAAATATAGTTTCTTATTGAGACATTTGAAGCATTAAAACAAGAAACGATTTTATAAAGCGCCAGGCCCGTCGGAAGCGGGGGGGGGGGGTGCAGCGTAGATGTTTGGAAACTGCGTTGACTGATGACTTAAGCACAGTTGCCTCAAAAAAAATCGGCCCCCCTGGACTTCGCTACTTTTGCTCGCAGCCCCCCCCCCCCACAATATCAATATCGTTCCGACGGGCCTGGGAGCTATATTTTAGTTAAAATAAGGCGAACAATTTTAAATAAATTCATAACTTAAAGGGCGAATTCTCTACTTTTGGAACTTTGGAATAGACAGAAATGGTTCTAAAGGCGCAAATTAATGTAATATGAATGTATATTATGTAATGTAATTTATATTCAATTTTTGGAAAAAAAATATTGTAATATCTATCAATAATGCTCGGTGAAGTAGGTAAACAGCTCAAATTGAACTGCAGTCGTTTTTTAAAATTTTTATTGTCGTTTTTGTGAATTAGCCCTTACTTATCTCCTTTAAGTCTAAGAATGACTTTTGAACTCGGGGCCTGTACATTAGAATTTGATTTTGCAATCTATCAAATTGCGCCCTATGCCAGTTTTCAAGATCTTGAATGACCTCCTGGGGACGGTGGATGAGTCAATGAGTCAATGGGAAAGGGGGGATACTGAATTAAGAAACAACAGTGTAAAAGGGTTGGTTCTATTCTATGCAAAAAAACAAGGTGGTACAGTGGGACCCCGTTTGTGAACCAATTGGGGCCCAGAACATAACCTCCCCTTCATATTTTCAAAGGGAAATTAGAAACCTTGAGTCACAATCTGATTTAAATAGAGATCTACATTTGGTTTTCGATGGCCTACACTACATGCAGATTCGACCGGTTGTAGTGAAAGGTCGCGCCAGAGGTCGTACGAGTGGCTTTTATCCCTATGACGTCAGACATTTGAGTAACCTATTGGCGTTTATGTTTCTAGTGGGTTACTCACAGTTCCGTGCAACTCGTCGTATATGGTATCACTCATCTCTTCCAGATCCAAGTGTACTAAACACAAGTAAAACGAAATTTTGAACTATAAAAAAACGAAATGAAATAGGATCTATGTTTTAATCAGATTGTCTAGTCATGGAATGAAACTTTTAATCTTGTACTCATCTCAAGTTATGAAATGATAATAAAGGGAGTCTAGTGCTGTATAGATCAATAAAACAATGAATAATAATACCTAGCTGTAAAGGTCCATCAGCATTACTCTGTATACTTGCACCTATAATAGAAAAAGATTTACATTTAGTTTCAAGCATATTTTAACTTTAGCCCATTTCTAAATTGGCGTTAATACTATCGAATATGTCACAAATACACAAGATAACTTTCGCCTCCGGCTAAAAGTGACCAATAAGGGCGGGGGGGGGGGTGGGGTGATGGAGAGAGAACGCATCCACTCGACACAAACTACACTGTATGTCATTAGGGTACTAACATAATTCAATTTTATTTCAAAAACTCGTGTGCGTTGGTGGGTTTGTTGGGTTTTTTCGCAGTGAAAGGAAACCCAAGGACCCACAGGAAACCCATGAGGTTGGCAGCTGACCCTACTCCTTATAACGAATAACCGCGAAATCGAAACCAGGCCAGTTGACGCAATTACAGACCTTATGATACAACGCGCACGCGCTACCCATTCAGCCATTCAACCTACATATTGTGTTGATGAAAGCAGCAATCTTTAAGATTTGACCGTCCCTGCTTTAATAGTTTTAAAACTAGATGATGAAAAGATATTATGCTGAAAGTTTCAGTCAATTTACTTGGCTCTCAGCCAAGCAATCCACGATTGGCATGACAAAAGTCTCGATTATCTATTTTTGCGGTTATTTCACCAACCACAAAATGTATTTAAATCTACCGAATATCGGGGCCCTGCGATGCCATTGAGCGTTGATTGTGGTCATGATAAGTTACTCAATGTTTAATTAATAAATTATATAAACTTTCAGGCCTAAAGAAAGACGGACAATTGGCAGCTTTAGCTCTTGCATATTACATATTACATGTTATAAAACCGTGTTTCAAAAGTATTTGGCATGACTTGTAAAATATGTGATAGAAAACGCAGAATAAAATTTTTGACAATACTTACTGGATACAAGTCCGATGAAACAAACTACGAGAACTAACGGTAAAACTGCCATGATCACCAACTGCTGTTTAAGATCTGTGTATCATCAGTAGGCCAGACAGAACTATTTATAGTAAACAATAATGAACATATGATTGTGCAATTATCCTCTGATATGCACAGAACACAGCTAGAATATATTTAACTAGCAGTTAACATCAGTACAGCACCGGTATATAATTGTTTCTGCAATATACTTCTTATGCAATAAAAACGAAACACTAAATTGACATTATTTGTAACATTGGATAGATATATCTATGGTTCCGTTGAACTTCAGACACTGTAATTACCACCTTTAACCAAAAGGTTTATTTCGTTATCCAACCGGATAGCAGATGTTCTTTATGGTCAATAATATATTTCGTCTTTTTAAATTTTTTTTATACAATTGTGTGTGGAGCTGAACACTTTTCTGATTTGAGATTAGCGGAGAGTTAATGGCTGTCATAACAATTCGTAAATGAATGGGGTTCAATGTCCTAGTTTTCTGCACCAAATGTGAACCAGCATACAACAACTTTGCGGCTAGTGGTGAAATGAAATGAAACGGGGTTTAGCGTTCTACTGCTCTGTTCTGAACTAGGTTATTGAAGACGGGCATACGTCATCATGGGCGTGGATTTAGGGAGGGGGGGGGGGGGGTCCCTCCTTAGAATCGGAAAGGGGGGGGGGGCAAATATGTCTCCGCCCATTTTTTTTCGGGCATTTCTAGTTTTACTTTCCTAACTGTCACGGACCCTAATAAAACACAAATTTTACTTTTCTTTTTATTGAATACCCCGAATTTTTACTGAGTTGACTAAGGATTTACACATTTTGTATGGCGCCACTCTATTTTGTGCGACATTTTTCGGGCATCCATTATTATTTGTGAATGCAGCTGCAACGTCTGATTTGATGGTTGTAATTCATAGTAGGGTTTCGGTTACAAAACCGTTGGATACTTTTGGAGTTGCTTACACAGGCTAGAATAGAAGAAAACGCATTTCCGGTAGTTAAATTTTCCCCGGGAAATATTGAGTTGTTTGGACGTGAACGCCAAAACTGCTTATCCGGATATATAACCCTTTTAAGATTTCGGGTCAATTGTTTCGTTGGGTGACCTTATAACCGATTACGGTTATATGAGAGGGTTATGCAGTGAATAACCCATGTGCCGTACTTGATAAAGAAAGGCAAATTTCAACCTTACATTATTTTTATAAAAAAAAAAGTTTGCTTTTATCCAGATACCACAAAATACAACTTGGGGCACCGGTCTCAAATTCCAGATGAAGACTGACGGATATAAGTCGTTTGAAAACGTATCATAAATACTGAAGTAGTTGCTCGGCCCTTGACTCGAATATTTTAACGGATTTTAACACAAAATTAAGCAGTTTTATTTCCAAAACAAATATTGGGATTAGCCCTTTAACAAGCTAATCAAAGCTGCAAAAAATATTTACTATGTTGAAATAGCTTGACTTTACAGATTTAGGTCGAAAATAAAATGGTCGAGTTCATTGGATGCATTGATTTGTTTACTGAGCCAGTGCCAGACTGGGATGAAAATTTTTCAAATAGTTTTCCCTGTAAAGGTTATTTATATGATTTATATTAAAAAAATGCTGATCAACTGTCTCTGTTGGGTGTCTAGCTGGCGCCATTTTGTCCTAACTGAACAATAACTTAGTGTTTGAATGTATGTATCAAACAATTAATATACAAAATTACAATTGTGAATTTATCGAAAATTCTTACTGTCATTATGGTGACCAATCAATTATGTACAACATAAATCGCTTTTGAAAAGAAGCTGAATGTACTCGCCGTAATAATATTTCAAAAATAGATAATGGAAAATGAATATATTGAAAATTTCTTTCAAATTACTTTATTTTTAGCGAAGTTAACAATGATTGTAGTTTTGACAAGATGTGTGCAATGATCCACCGATTTTTAAACTAAATCATTAAATGACCGAACAGATCTATTCTCGATGACATTGAGTGTTGGTAATGATCTTGTCGTGTAAATAAATATCCAAGTAATAGTTTATATAACATTTCAGGCTGCACTGGTAGATTTAGCTCTTGCAAAATGCCTCTTGAAGATACCTCTTGATTTCAGCAAGCACATGACCATGATCCAACTACGTGCGTAACCACAGTGATAACATTGCGTCAAATGTACATTCCTGTGGAAGACGGGCATACATACAGCGGCGTTACGGCCTTCTCTTATATCGAATTCCAAACACGTCAGACCATGGTTATTCGTCCTATCAAAATGACTATACATTGCCCCTTGTCGTCCCTCTGTCCTACACCACTGACAAGGGATTGGGGACCGATGGAAAATCCAGACGAACTTTCTCGATCATTACCGGGATCGAACAAAGTACCCCCGGGCTAGCGGGCCAACGTCTTACTCACTGAGTCACCGCGGCTCCACATAATCTGGACCCATATATTACGGTTACGGCCGATATTATTGAGGGTATAATGAGGATTGTCAACCAACCTGAAACCGATATAAAACCGATATAAAACTAATGGGATTATATAGAATATGCATGTTAATTAATTTTTGTATTTAAGATACGTCAACTGTAACGAAATTAATTGCATTGAATGGATGCCAGCTGTGAGACATGCAACACATGGGTGTAAATAAACCCAAAGCATTTAACGATAGAACAATGGTGTTATACGTGTTTTATTGATGAATATACCATAAAATAGGCTTTAAAGTTCTGCGAATGACTTACGTACTTTTGTACGTGACAAGGAGTAGGGTTGTCTGTCCGACCTCGTGGGTTTACTACGAGTCCTCCGGTTTCCTCCCACTGCTAAAGACCCCTACGCGCAAGTGAATTATTGAAATAAAATTGAACCAAATGTTAGTCCGAAATGACCTAGTTTGTTGCAACACGAATATACAGCTAGATGATAATAATGAGATCCGCATTACACAGACACTACCACCCATATCTGGAAGACAATTGCGATTGATTTTGAATATTCCCCCTACCTTATCTAAGTTTGAACTATTATAGTTCCAACTGAGAGCTCTTTATCTAATCTCCCATAATGTATATTTAATACAATATAACCTGAACATGTCGGGAATCGAATAAACGTCATAACGCATACCATCGAAATTGAATTTTTTTACTAAGAGAAGAAGTTTATTGCTTCTCCAATATCGGCATGACATGCTTATAGCTTATTTATTTAGATCAGAAGTAAAATTGAAGTTGTCCCTGGATTGTATTGTATGTATATATTTGATCTATTTTAGGGACGACGGTACTTCTTCAATGACAATTTTACGTCTGTAGATAAAACCTAATTTGTGTTCCGCTGTTAATACACTAAGACAAAATTAAAGACAAGTCGACATCCGCTGAGTTATTTCGAAGTGAATTAAAGGTCTGTGTTCTTTTAAACGAATGAAAATTAAAAAATTTACGACAGGCTGGCTCTAGTTCTCCAGTCTCGGACACCCAGAACCACCTTGTCTATGATATTTGTAGAATATTTCTTCTGGATGATAGCGACTACCAGTTCTCGAGCATTTACAATTACTAATAATTACCTCACTTAGTTTGAAATTGAAAGTTTCCACGTAACCAGATACCATCACAAAAAAATAGCATTTTTACGACAATGTGTCACATGCGATAACTCTCGCGCAGGTGTTTGGATTCAAAATTAATGTTCTAGTTTCCCAAAGCTGATGAAATGTCCAACTGTAAATAAAATAAAATACCCAAGAAAAAAACGTATCACAATGTAAATAAATCTGTTGACAAGGGCTAATTATAAGCATTTTACACTTTGAAGAAATGAAGTTCAGTTTTGTCGACAGATCCTGACAATTAAAGGGACAATAACACTCTTGCTGGCTTGACATGTCCAGAAAAAAAATTAGCCTTATTCTAACTACAAGATGTTTAAGTGTCCTCCTACCTGTTGTGTAAATTATCCATTACCACCTATCTTACTTGTCCAGAGGGTTCGAAAATATGTTTAAATCCAAGTTGCATTTGAAAGTGCTTACGTAAGGCTTTTCAAACCATGTTATGGCATGTGGTTGAATTTTTCCAATTTTTAAAATTAGGTGTGTTAAGATAAAAATTTGTATCATTTTTTAATTGAAATATTGTAAAATAGTACAAATTGTTGACAAGAATAAAGATTGGAACATATTACAACAAGAGTGGTATTGGGGCTTTAACAGACGGAGAAAAGGTAACGTGAACAATTGACAATAAAGGGAATATCTCCTTGAAAATACCCCCCTTATGGCACCTTTCTTACAGTTTCCGGCGTCGTTTCCACTTTTCAGTGATGCAGGACGGAAGGCCTGACAAGAGCAGCTGTCTAGTCGTTCGGAGGGGACGAAAAACCGAGGTCCCGTGTACACATTGGCTTGTACGTGAAAGTTCCCTTGGCAGTTGGAATTCGATATAAGAGTAGGCCGTAGCCCAGTTCAGAGCAGAACAGTAGGACGTTACACTCCATTTCATTTTACCCCTCTGACAGGTTATTCATGTTACTCGACCCGCTGCTATATTTTTGGTTAAGGTTTTATTTTAATACATTTACAAAATACTACTTTAAAATATGAAATTGTAGCTTTAAACTTAAATAGGGATGGCATAAAATATTTACATGTAGGTTACAGTCAAGATCAATATATGAAATGAAATGGGTTGTAATATCCTGTCGTTCTGCACCAAATGGAATAATGGCGACCGAAGATCGATATCAGTTTAAGTAGCTATTTTAATGCAAATATAAATAATTTCCATCCAATAATTAACGGTTTCTGAACAAATAATCAGTGAAACGTTCAATTCTAATTTCATTGATATTAATAGTAAAGTTCAAGATCCCTCTGAAATTCTGTTCTGAATTATGAGATGATTTATTAGTTGTTAAAGACTAAAAAATATAGGGGAGTCATTTTTTAAGAATCATTTAATGATTTTATGCAAATAAATGAATGCAATTACCAATGAATGTGTTCTTGGGGTATCTTTATAACTTTGTAAAAGGTCCACAGATTCGAGCCACGTGCTGGCCGCGAAGGTTCATCGGGATATTCCAGTCCGCTTTCCCCTTTCAGCATCTAGTCGTTCCAATGAATCAATACACTGTTGTCCCATCATATTCCCGAAGCAATGGCCCGAGAAATATCTTTCTGGCCACTGCTGGATTGGCTTCTGATATTTGAGCTTTTGAGGGGTGTGTCTATATGTTCAGTTCAATCCAATCTATCAAAAGTACAGCCATATGTCAGTCCTTCGTTTAATCTGGGGTTTCCCTTAAATTCTGGACATTGATTTAAAGTTCCAATTTCATATTTGAAGTTATTGTTTTAAAACGTATTAAAATGAAGCCTAAAAATAGATGGTATTCATAAACAGTCCTACCTTGTTAAATGATAATCCTATAATAATTCATCATTGCCAGCTGAGAAATGGGCAAAAATATCATTTTCAAAATCAAGTTCCAACGTTTGGAGTTGACTAATGCATGGAGGGCAATGTGAAAACAAGGGAGGTAATTGCGTTTTTATTTGCTGTGTCGCTGATTTTGGAGGGTGGGAAATAATACCCGTGGTCGTATAATACTATAGTGAGTTGATATCCTATCGAGCAAAAGACATAGAAATAATAATGTTTTTACTTTCTTAGAAAATATGAAATTCCCGCTTTAAGGCATTAAAAACGGTGAAAGTACTGTTCGACTCCAAACAGTATTGTTTACATTGTACATGTATTCTATTTTGCCACGCAATTAGTTTTACTGCAATATTCTGCTATGCGCTGGTTAAATGGGCATAATAAAATCATGAGTCATGACGTAATGTTATGTAAATATATTTGGTCCAATTTGGAGCCCTGTTTAAAGCGTTATGCTTTTGTTACGCAGTTAGCTGCTGGTTGTTAATCGGGTCTTTGACCAGTCATAATTTGGAACAGAAATTTACTTTCGTTAAAACAGTGTTTAATGGCATTAGATATAATCAAACGAAACACTGCGGGGAGTATGATGTCCCATGGGCTATTGGAATTCAACGAAGAACTCATAATGAAGTGTTCAAGCTCTGGAATAGTATTCAAATGAGAAATTTAAACATAAAACCATTCATCTTGTCATAAAGTAGAACAAGGTTCTGTGGCTTTTTTTTTACCAATTTCTAGTGACAAGGACCACGTGGGAGGCCGTGTTGTCAGTATCAGTAGTTTCTTCAACTCTTTTGGGATTTGAGATCATCTAGAAATTAGATGATTGGCACCACTGTGTTCGTAGTTAGTATTAGATATCTGGAAGCCCTTGTTTAGAGTTGCAAGAAACGATGTAACAAGGCCCATAATGATGTAAGAAGCTTGGATACCAGGGCCGGCGTAAGCAGTTCTTGATTGGAGGGGGGGGGGCTTCCATACTAAGTCCCTATAAGCGAGCATTCAGGGGCCGCAATAACCTGCGGCCAAATTATTAGGGGGTGGGGGCTAGTCCCCCTACTTCGCCGGGCCTGGATACTGGTTTTGTTAATTTAAGTTAAGAGACCAAAAGAGGCATAGAAAATTCAGCATCTTTATCTATGGAGTTCACTCCGGTTCTTACACGTCAAAAAGTGACTGTGAGGATGACATTGGAAGTGTATCTTGTCGGTCAGATGGAACGACAAATACATGTTCCAATTGGCAGCGTACACAAAACATGCCTTTCCAGTTACAGCTCGATTACCATAGTATTGTAGCACGAGAATTGTATGCCAATTCCATTCGATTCCATTTTATAAGAAGCCGTATCAGCTTATCAGTCATTGATGAATGACATATTTTTCAAGAAAAAGAAAGAAATTGGGTTTTACATCCACTCGACAGAAAGTAGGCCATTTTGTGAATAACATATGGTTTTGTTTTATTTCAACAAGTTTTCAAGAAGCCTTATCAGCGTACCTATCATTGATGAATGACATATAGTTATCTAGCAGTATTCCTAAATCTATATAAACGGACACGGGCTTGTTATAAAATGTCATTGAGAAAAACACCCATCTTCCGTTTAGGAAGTCATTAGTCTTCTTGTAGCTATAAAAAGTCTTTGAGAAAAACATCCATCCTTCGTTTAAGAAGTTATGAGTTTTCTTGCAGCCTTTCATCCACTTACAGAGTTCATTTGTGTCGATGTCCTCTAGCTTCCAGGGGTTGGATGACCGAATGGTTAGCATGTGCGCGCTGTATCATAAAGCTTGTCATTGAGTCAACTGGCGTGATTTCGAGTGTCCGCTTGTACATGACAAGGAGTAGGGTCGCCTGTCCAACCTCGTGGGTTTTCTCTGGGTCCTCCGGTTTCCTCCCACTGCTAAAGACCACTACACACAAGCGAGTTATTGAAATAAAATTTAACCATATTATGTTAGTCCCGAAATGACCTAGTTTGTGTTGAATGGACGTTAAACCCCATTTCTCTATCTCTCCCTCTAGTTTCCACCAGTTCTTTCTAGTTTTCTTCTACCGAGACCATAACAATTTTAGAATATTTGTTCTCAGGTTGGATAGGATTAGGTCAATGTACAAGTCGTTTGTTTTCTTGTAGCATTAGATTCATGACGCCAAGGGCCAAGAACAAGAAAGCGTTTCTGTGACGTAGCAATGGTTCTCGTTGTCCCAGGGTATCTCCAATTTGGCAACCCACGCCCTTAGATAATGGATATTTTAATATCTAAGTGTTTCTTCGTAAATAACTGAAACTTTTGCAGCTGCACCTGTGAACACCTGACACCCGGCTACGTCACTGGTATCTGTGTCAATAATTCTTAGTGCGGTCTTATTGTTAATTATTTTTAGATATAGTAGATTTTGAGTACGTAGGACTTGCTTGGAATACGACTCCATGGGACGCTTAATTTTTAAAAGATATAATTCTATTGACATAGCAAATGAAATCTTACAGACGAATCTGTTAAAAAAAAGGGGTGGGTATAACCAACAATATCTTTTTAGAGAACGTTACTATCTGACACTAAAAAGGAAAGTTTAGAGGATTCGGGCTAACGATATAGTAATTGATACCTAGACGAACACTTTTAATGCCTTAAAACAGAAAAAAATTCAGAGTTGGTCATTAATTTACCCGGAATTTCATGTTATAGCATTTTGAGAACTGTATTTATCCCACAAGGAAGAGTTGGGTTCGAAATGAAGCAAATCGACCACGTTAATAAAACCAGAAGAAACTGATATAAAATATGGATTGTAAGAACTATATAACACGTTATCGACAAGACATCTTTTATTTGATATTTAAACAAATCAATCACAGCGACTGACCTAAAAACAGACCATTGAAAGAAGCTTAATTTTGTGTCCACGTTCTTCCTTGTAACTCGCGTGGAAAATTAAATTCTATAATACACTGCCAAACGATCCAGTTAATGTGACTGTTAAATGATCTACGAATGGCCTTGACATCGTAAGTCGTACATCTATATAATACAAAATACAGTACGCAAGAACCTAAGATATACATCAAACTGTAGCCATGATAACCCCTCAAAAATGGATTATTGACATCGATATATAAAGGTGAAATCCGTATCAGTATTTAAAATGCATTAGTATATCAATAAACATGCGTCCAATCCTACAATATCATCTAACAGCGCGCACGTGCTAACCATTCGCCCCCCTATCATCTAATAATGGAAGTATAGATATCTGTGGTCACTTATGTAATTCATGCACACGTGACTTATGAACAATCAAAGGAATAATTGTAGATTAACTTTTACTAACTAGCAGACGCACCAGCCCATAACTTTATTTAACATTCTCTGTTGCCCCTTTGGGGTAGAAGAAGAGGCAGATGGCCGAATGGTTAGCGTGTGCGCGCTGTGACGTAAGATCTGTCATTGAGTCAACTGTCGTGGTTTCAATTCCCAGTTGTACTTGACAGGGAGTAGGGTCGCCTGTCCAGTCTCATTGGTTTTCTCCGGATCCTCCAGTTTCCTTCCACTGCTAAAGAGGGAGAGAGAAATAGGGTTTAACGTCCACTCAACACAACTAGGTCATTTCGGGACTAACATATGGTTTTAATTTTATTTCAATAATTCGCTTGCGCGTAGGGGTCTTTAGCAGTGGGAGGACACCCACGAGGTTGAGAAGGCGCCCCTAAATCCATGCCACATACGCTCACACCAGGGCTCGAAACCACAGCCGCAAGCCAGAGGTGGCCGGCCAGCTAGAGGTCGATGCGCGGCACTCTAGACCACTAGACCATCACACCCCCCCCCCACCACTGCTAAAGACTTCTACGCGCAAGCGGATCATTGAAAAAAAATGAGCTATATGTTACTCCCGAAATCACCTATCTTTTGTACGCTTGTTTATGGTAAGATGAATTGTCTTCTATAACCACATGGACTTCTGCCACGCTCCCCGGTTTACTCCAATCACAAGCGAATTATTGAAATATATACATGATATATGGTAGACCCGTAGTGACTCTGTTTTCGTCCAGGGGATGTTGGTCATCCATCAAGAACTTCCGTCCAACATGATCTACCCGTTTGATATGTAGGCTAAATAGTCGTTGGTACCTTTATGGATCGTTCTTGTTATCTACCAAAGGGATGTAAGATCACGGAATTGACTCCGTCATGCAATAAATAACTTAAGGATTCCTCATTTTGACAGCCCATAGACAGTTTTTATTCATGATAAAACTATGGTAATGGTGACAATATCATAATGTATTGTTCCATTTACAGGAGCTGAGTCTCTAACTCAATATCATCCAAAATCTTCAACATTGAAAACACGAATAATTTGTCAATTTAAAACAATATTGATGCTGTGATCTTACCGGGAAAACATGGGCATCTGATATCAAACAGAGGCGGATCCAGGGGGGGGGGGGCTAGGTCCCCTCCCCCCTAAATCCCTAAATAACAGTATAAAAATAGATATGTGCCACAAATCACCACTGACACCCCAATTTGTTCAAAAATTTTCGCAGGGGACCCCCACGCCCCCCTAACTGGATTTCCTGGATCCGCCTCTGTTATCAAATACGAGTCGTATACCATAATGCGTTTCAGCCCCAAATCTAAACGACGTATGTAAACTGGAATAACCTGACGCTAGAAATTTGCATTCGATTGAGACTGCTGGTTTATTTCGCGGAACATAACTCATTTGAAATTAGAGTAAAAACGGAAACCATTCAATGTTGTGTCAATTTCTAGGTTCCAAATGTCAGCGATTTAGCTCCTTTAAAAGCCACTAGTCCTGCCTGACACTTTTGTTTCCTACGATATGATTAAGTCAAGAGAACTTGCCACCATTAGGTGTGTATTAGTTGATTGCATTGTCCTTTAAAATGCATACATATGAAACGGTGACATGATTTATCACGTAGCTCCAGATTCTTTCGTGGCAAAAGGAGTAAAGGTTTATTGGCTCTTTAAAGATCACCAATACAGTACTCCTGGTATTGGGCCATGGTGACTCAGTGATTAAGGTGTTGGCTCACTAGCCGTGAGGTCCAGAGTTAGATCCCTGTGTTGACTTAGAACGTTCCGTATTGTTTTCCCGGTATGACAGCGTGAGGTGGTTCCTGATGTGTGATTAACCTTGGCGCACGCGTAGTTGTAGGAGTCAGCTGATTGACTCCCAGTAATAGGATTTCCCCTAAGATTTTCTTACGGTCAGATAGATTTCTACACTTTTATCTACCAATATTATTTTTTACAGTATTACTATAATTTATATTAGAAGATGGTGTTGAGTTTGTTTATTTCGATAAACGGTAGACATACAAATTGACTAAAGCGCCCCATACACGATCAATTATATTGCTCAATTTAATTGTCAATACCCCGAATTGACAATTAAATTGACCGTGTATGGGTGATATTGATGACTTGAACAATTGTATTGAGTGAATCAAACTCTGCTTGATATTTTATTGTACAAGTCTATTTGATTGCACAATTAATTGATCGTGTGTGGTGATCGTCAATTAAATTGTGCAATAAAATCATTTGGAACATCGGTTTCCTCTTCTACAGCAAGAGCAACTGCCACGGTGATTGCTGGGTCAAAATCCCCCATCCTTTCTCAACGCATAGCAAGACCAAAATGAGTCTAGTGTGCGCAATTAAATTGTCAATTATATTGAGCCGTGTGTGGGCAGCACAAAATTGTCAATTATATTGTGCAACCAGGCTTGCGCAATATAATTGATCGTGTATGGGGCGCTTAAGGCGCGTATTCACCAATAAACTGAGTCGTAGATACAGCTGCGTCGTTAACGCTAACAATAGTTTCGGACATGCGCAAGTGCCCAGGAGCAAACACGCACCGGGATTCATTTCAAACTGTCCCACCGGTAATCTTGTCACAATAGATTACATTTTCGCGTACGCCGCCATTTAACAATTTATCCGACTAATGAGAGTTCACACAATAAATGTGTGAACAAATGTAAATGGAAAGATAAAAGGAGAGATTTATATGTTGGTATAATTGATTTAGAAGCTGTTGATAAATTGTTCAATAGTATATTATAGTAATATACACTTAGACAATATTACACATGATATAGTAAATAGTATAAGTAGCGATTTGTGTAAAATATACTTAAAAAGTGCAGATAAAACCTTTCCAAATATTAGATTTGCAAGCAGCGGAAATGCTAAAACAATGGTTTGGTAAAGAATGTAAAATTGCCCGGGCTAAATACTATGTCGCCAGAAAGAAATATCAACATCATAGGAATGGCATACTCGTCCCAGTGTTACGTTTGATTAGAGCTAATCCCACTTAACACTGCTGGAAATAGGGAACATTCTTGTCCTAAATTATGATTGATCAATAGTCCGGTTAACTACCAATCGCTGACTGCGCTACAAAGACATAACCCTTAAAACAGGGCGTCAAATTGGACGAAATATGTTTACATAACGTTACGTCATGGCGCACGATTTTATTTTGCCCAATTAACCAGAGCATAGCAGAATATTGCAGTAAAACCAATTGCGTGGCAAACCAAGCTATCAACATTGACATAAGAAAAAAAACAATACTGTATGGAGACGAAAGACTTACACCGTTTTTAATACCTTTAATCACTGTCCAAAGTTTTAGGGAAGACCCCAGATTAAACGAAGGACTGTCATGTTGCTATACAATTTTGGTATATATGGAAAGTAGAAACATCCAATCTGGATCCCCTTGAAAACCCCCTTGGGTATCCCAAATTGACAACCCGACGATTAGTGAAACACCCATGTGTGACGTCAAGGGATGTGCGCGCAGGTTGTATGAGGTCATTGTACGAGGGGTCGCTCAATGTAACTTCCAGGTAAATAACCTATCGCTCATATGTCATGTATTTGATCTGAGTTGTAAATTAATTCTGTTCTGTTCTGTTAACGCTCACAACAGTTTCTGACATGCGCAATTGCCCAGGAGCAAACACACACCGAGAGTCAATTCAAACTGTCACACCGATATCCGCTTGTCACAATACAATACATTAGACACTCACACAACCCATCCTCGGTAGCAGTAAACTAAATTATATTTCATTACCAACAATAATAATAACCTAAAGTCGTAAACCCGAGATGACCCATGTTTTATAGGCTCCATTAATTATGCCTTTTAATTAGTGGTGCGGACAATGGAACCACGGGTTATTAACTGTATGCAATAAATGTATCAATATTTCATACTTTAAATTTTTGTGGCCAGGATTTTGGCTGACCTAAAGGCATTTGCCTAATCGTCCATCCTGTACTGTTTACAGTCCTGGACCTGTAATGATGCAGACTTTACTCAAAATCATAAACAGACTAACAAAAACAGAACTGTACCGGTGTTGCAGCTACAATGGGTTCCGTCGGTGCCGTTCAGCCTCTGAACAATATATCTTCGCATACACATGGACATCGTCAACAGAAAAATCAGTTAAATTAATCCTTCTATTGCTTTGAAAAACTTACGGAGATGTCAGAAAATAAAATCAATAATAATAAATGTTATCTCGAAAAATAGGCAGCTAAAATCTTCTAAACTTTTATTAAAGTATTAAAATTTTCCTATTCGCAAATCAAAAACTGTTTACTTGATGAAACGGTAAACACTCTTGTCACAGTATATCAATGTTTTTGAGTCAGATTAATGTCATTTCAGATGCAGACAGTATACATTTTAGTGTCATAAAAATGTCCCCGATGAGCTTAGATCAAAGGACAAATTCAGCTATTTCGAAGTTTGGTAGTATTGATTCTGTTCAATGAAATACAATAACTATTAGATGTCACTCGCAATATTAAGAAACTTCAGACGCTGTATCATAAGGGGTATCATTGAGTCAACTAGCGTGGTTTCGATTCCCCGGTTGTACGTGACAGGGATTAGGGTCGCCTGTCAAACCTCGTGGCTTCTCCAGGCCCACCGGTTTCCTCCCACTTCTAAAGACCCACACGCGAAATCGAAGTATTGAAATAACATTGAACCATGTGTTAGTCCCAAAATGACCTAGTTTGTGTCGGGTAGATGTTAAACCCCATTTCTCTCTCTCATGTTTGATTATGTAAGCTGTAAATATCGCGGTGTTTTGTTTCATTGTATAAACACTGGATACGTTTCTAATGCACTGCGGTTTCGAGCCCTGGTGAGCGTATGTGGCATGGAGATAGGGACGCATTCTAAACCTCGTGGGTTTCCTCCGGGCACTCTGGTTTCCTCCCAATGCTAAAGACCCCTACGCGCAAGCGAATCATTGAAAGAAAATGAAACCATATGTTAGTCCCGAATTGACCTAGTTGTGTTGAGTGGACGTTAAACCCCATCTCTCTCTCTCTCTCTCTCTCTCTCTCTCTCTCTCTCTCTCTCTCTCTCATGCACTTGATATAAAATTCTAAAAAACGTGACAGTCGGAAGATTTTGTGTTTTATCGTTCCCATCGTATCCATAGTTACTGGAAATGTGTTTCACATAAACATTAAACATACAAAAAATAGATATGTACAGAATGAAAGAAAGGAATGAATTAAAATCAAGTTCATGGTCGTGTTGATATTTTATGGCAACATAAAGTTATTATTCTTCTTTATGGTTGCATAAGAAAGAGCAAGGAGTTGCCTGGGACAGCGATATTCGCGGCCTACTGTTAATTGTCAAAGTCAAGGCTTCTGTCACTTCTACGCCTATGTAGGAAACGAGCAGATAGATTGACAATTTGATCCTCGTCGTTAACAACCCATGTGTGTGCGTGTTAGTCCCGAAATGACCTGGGTTGTGCTATTTTTTTCCCATAAAAGTAATTAATGAACCGTTTGTAGTGCGCGTGTTAAGTCGATCTATCGAGGAGATCAGTCTTAAATATTCTTATTAAATATATATTGGTCCTAAAATCTCACTGAAGTTATGACAATCTATTCTATGTTGATTCCACGCAGCCATCACGTTTGTCGCTTAAGATCGCCCGTCCGTCGATGCGTTAAGATATTATTCAACCCACGTTCAGTTGTTATTGCCAGAAAGGCACCATGGGGACTTTAAGGAACCCTGGTCTAAAAGATTGATTTAGACAACAGAGATTAAATACATGACAATGTACATGAACAGTGACCCTTGCCAATTGGAATTCTAGGTGTAAACAACGCTAGCCTTACACAATTTCTTGCATAGCACATATCATGTCATATGTATGTCTTCATTATGTCGGTTGGTGCCGAAATAAAGAACCTTAATAGCCATTTCATTTCATTACTGTTCACTATATGTTCCTGAACTTGGATTATATTTGTTCGATATTATTAGATGATTTAAGCATAAAAGTAACGCGCCAAATTCCTTTTCATTTCATTTCTGTGCATCTTACCTCATACATGTATATGTTGCGTATTATTAGAAAAATATATGTAAATTAACATGGACGTTTATGACAGTGTATACATACATCATCCCATAAAACCCATATTCTTTCATCTTACATTTTTCCAGATATACTTTTTTGTGAGTAACGGATTTAGATATCAACAGAAATTCTCGACCTTCCAGTTATAATGATTTATATGCAAATCAATTTACTGACAGTTTCCCACTATCATTGATGTAGAAGTCAGAGTGAAACATCTAACAATATACTACACAGGGGGCTTGAGCTGTAGTATTCCGATATTTCTGCACATGGCGCGTTGTCTTCAGAGCTTAGACAATTCACAGTGGATGTGTAGAATTCTTCGCGCTAATATCGAGCATATAACGGTCGAAGTTTTCTAATAGTGTGAACATCTACAACTATAAGTCGATTCGATTGCAAACTCAACACAGTGGATAAGAATAACGGATCGTTCGGACTTAGCGCATTATTTTTAAAACTCAAACTTTTATCATATAAAGTGAATATTTGCACCCAATAATCGATTGCAAACTTGCCACAGTGGATAGTAATAACAGATTATTCGAACTTAGCGCATTGTTTTAAAAACTCAGATCAATTGCCACCGTGGTTAATAATAATAGATCGTACAGACTTGCGTATTGTGTAAAACTTTTATCAGAGTGTTTTTAAAATACATGTAGCGTGTTCAGGTATTGAACCCCACCGTTTCCGCCACTGTTTCCAGCGGATTAAACACAGAGAATGTTCATATTTGGAAAAAAATCAATCGATAGCAAAGAACGATAAGAGTAAATCATTTATCGGTAATTTTGAGCAGTGTGTTATAATTGTGTGTCTTGAATTGACTCGACTTAACAAATGAAGCGATAGAGGAGAGGATATTTATAGGATTAGCGGGCTTGCTGCCATGCTCAGAAAGAAAACAGAATAAGAGGAGCTGATGTGAATTTACCAGGATAGCATGTGTAATTGTTCGTGCTTCGACATTTTTTTGCTCTTATTTACACTCAATTAAATTTCGCGTTTTGACCGATCCGCGAATAACCTTGAATAGTGAATGTTCGTAAATCGTGTTTTTTGCGCATAATTTCATAAAAGAAGAATTTGCTAGAATAATTGGATATCACTAAAGAATTCTAGGTTTAGAAGAGACATATAATTTAAGAAAAGAAAAATGGGGGCCAAGCAAGGTAAATTAAAAGCGAGATTGAAATGCTCGAAAATAGCAAAGAGACTAAAGCATGGGCCGCCATCAATATCACCGGCACAGAAACAGATTCTGGAGAAATCCTGGTCGACGATGAGAGACGACATATCACAAGTGGGAATTATCACTTTTATAGGGTAAGAATTTTAATTAATTTTGGGAGATGAGGCAGCAAACTAATAACAATGGTATTTTACTTTGTATGCAGCTGCCACAGTGCTGTGTTTTGGGAATTTATTCAATTTAAGCCAACTCCAGCGCTAACCACGATAACTTGGTGTACGTTTTACTAAACCATTGTACACCATCGGGTAAAGAGACAATAGCGATGCCAGTGATGAAGGGGTGGGACTGACAAGGCACGACATCTCGTCATTCAGATGGGACGAAAAATAAGAGTGTGATGTGCACGTTGACGTACACGTAAAATAGCCATTGACATATAAACTATGTGGAAACGATGCAGACCAGGCCAAATTACCCATCATCACAGTGCATGGCATATATCCGGCTTCGTTATCCCTGTTAGTGTAGAAGGGTATGAATCCTAATTTCATTTCATTTCACAATGACCATAGGTTTTTACTATAGAAATGGGGTTTAACGCCTTACTGTTCTGTCCCTACCGGACTAAGACGGGCATAGGCCATGCAGAGTATGAGGGACATTCTGTCTGGACAGCGGCGCTATGACCTAATCGTTCTTCAAATTCCAACTGTCAAGGGTTCTCTTGGTGCTCTACATCACTGCATGGGGTGAGGGGGGCTGGAAATGTTGATGAACTTTCTCGGTCAATACAGGGATATAAGACGGGACGATCAGGTTAGCGGACCAACGCCCTAGGCACTGAGCCACCATGGCTCCCATTTTACATCAGACTGAAGTTACAATGATATAGCCCGAAGTTGCAGTATGATTTACAGAAACAGATATGCAAGATAAATTAATATTATCGCAATACTGAATTAAACATAGGCAACATATGTTTAAAAACAGAAAATGATAGATATATAACAAGAAGGCGTGTCAACTATAATTGTATGTACACTTAATATTACATCTGTACACCAACAAGTTGATATCTATATGCCTAGGGATGTACTACCGATGGAAATTGATAAGACTCGCGGGCGTCTGGAATATGTTCCCCGGCACCCAGTGGAAGCCTTGGGCGTCTCGAAACATTTGAAACCTTGCATTTCAGTGCAAGTATTGGAATTTTTCGCAGTTCTCCCGAGGCCTCCCGATGGTTCCACATAGCTCACGACGCCTACCGAGGTTCTTCAATTTCCATCGGTAGTATACAGGGCTGTAGTGGTAAAGTTTTTAGTGAGTAGGCCCTCACTTTACTGACCGCGGAGCCTGGGGAGGGTTCGGGGGGAAAATTTTCGAAAATCAGATGCCTGGAAACGCCATCTGCGGCCATTTCCGAGGCCTGGTCATCCTGGAAAATCCTTCGATTTTTACCAAATAAATCTAGAAATTCTCATAAAAATGGAAAAAATTCAATCAATTTATCATAAAACAGTAAAAATTGCGCACACAGTCAGTCCCAGAGAATATGAATTTCGGAAATATATCACATTTTTTTCTTGCGAAAAATGCTTGAACTGGATTCAAATCGCCAAGAGTCTTTAGCCTGTGAACTCGTGATCTGGTATCATTTGCATCTCGATGCTTCGAGAGCCACTTGGTCACAGACTGTTGTGAATCCCCAATATGGGTTGGTGGACCATTCATCGAAATGAACATCAGACTCGGCGAGCTGTGACGCACAAAACTACGGTAGAAAGTGAAACTTCAGCCGGCGCCGCACTTGAGTCCAGTCATGGTTGTTGGCATTGGCTGGTTCCCTTCTCGCCTGAATGTCATCAGGCCGCTCACCTTACCGTCACACTCCAAGATTAGACTGCAGCAGAGCAACGAAAGAGGGCCTTTTTTCAGTGGGCCTCACAATGCCTACTTTTTCCCGCCGAAAGGAGGGTAGGCCGGGCCTACGCACCACTACATCCCTGGTAGTATAACGGGGAGAAAAAAAATGCCCAGCGTAAGTGACGCCGATATGCCACCACGCAAGAGACAGTGTTTTTCCAGCACGAATGTCCACACGATGATGTTTATTAGCGAAGATACCACGGAGCTTTACCGATTTTTCGGAACCATCCCAGAAGCTTTGTGACAATAGCCGAAGAATCAGTAAAAGTTCACTGGACATTCCCCGATGCCTAATAAATGCCATTTCGCATGGGACTAGTTCGGTTTGTTTTGGAAAAAAAACATCGCAAGAAAATTTGTTTATTTCCACATCGTCGATGATTTTTCCTCAGTGGGTCTAGGAATGACTAATAAATAAATAACTTTTAATGACAATATATGACAAAAACTGGAAGCCACGGTGGCTAAGTGGGTAAGGCGCTGGCTCTCTAGATTGGAGCCTGAAGTCGGGTGTTCGATCCCTGCATTGGCCGAGGATGTTCATCGGAGTTTTCCGACATGGTTTCCCTTGTCAGTGGTGCAGAACAGAGGGTCTGGCAAGGATAGCTGTCTAGTCATTAGAATTGTACACGTAAAAGTTATAATTCGATATACAGTGGCATGTACGTAAAAGATCCCTTGACAGTTGAAATTTGATATAAGAAAAGGCCATAGTGCCTCTGCCCGGGCACAAATATATAGTACACTGTATGGCGTATGCCCGTCTTCATAAGCCCAGTTGGAGCAGATCACTGTAACACTATTAGTGTATAACAGAAGATCGGTTTAGTAAATATAGGATTTATTTATAACAGGAACACATCTACATAATACAGCAATACGGGTACTTAAACTATACAACAACTAGTCTACGACAGAAACACATCCACATGATATGAAATCTACCATTCTGCCCCCCTGCCAAGCCTTTCTTCTCCCCTACTTCTCGCTTACTAACTGTTAGTGAACTACTCAATATAGGCATCAGGATATAGATGTTAAACTCCATTTTATTTCATTTCCATTTAAACTATTAGTAATCAGGCAGGGTACACACCACTAATGATTAGGTTGCTCTGGCAGTGATGATGGGTATTATAAAAGTGACATCTTTTGTAATTAGTTACACACCTGCTAATTATTGACTACTCTGTAATTTCACCATTCTATGGAACATAATTACTGCTTCTTACTGGGGGGCGTATTCCCAAGTATTTTTTAAAGGGCTAATCCCTATATTAGTTTTGGAAATAAAACTGCTTAATTTTGTGTAAGAATCCCTTAAAAAATTTGAGTCAAGGTCCGAGCAACTACTTCAGTATTTATGATACGTTTTCAAACGACTTAAATCCGTCAGTCTTCATCTGGAATTGGAGACCGGTACCCCATCGTGTATTTTGCGGTATCTGGATAAAACCAAACATTTTTTTATAAAAATAATGTGTAGTTGAAATCGTAAAAGGGTTACGTGTCCGGATAAGCAGTTTTGACGTTCACGTCCAAACGACTCAATATTTTGAGTTGAAAATTTGAGATAAGTTAAATACACCATTCCCCTACATTTTGTCGTTTTATTATCATACATTCTAAGACTTTTATTTTTTGAACATCTGTTTAATTTGGGATGGTCCCTTTAAGCAATGTTAATTAATGACTCTGCTTTCTATTCATTATAGTACTCGGTATTAGTTTAGAACAACATTGGTATGAATAGTTAAAGATGCATTCCCGAGTACAAACTGGGCGATCTAATGGTATAAATGAACTAAAAACATATTCAAACTAATTACTTTGTCATAATTTTGCTTCAAATCCTTCTCAAACATTGTAATTGCCAAGGAGTGCACGCTATAAAAATTCGATCAAACCAGGGAATGTTTTTGTCAAGCGACTTACCTCTCTCGGAAGTCAGAGGATAATTCATTGCATACATAAGACGATGTTGTCTTTAATCGCTTACTATTTATTACAAATATCGAATCCTAATTAAATTCTCGGATTATCCACTGCCCGCGTCTTTTCCCGTCATTTTTTTTATCTCAGAAAGGGTTGTACGTGTATCTTTTTGTAAAGTTTATCAATTTGCGCATCAAGCGCTCAATGTTCGCGTGCAACCTTTGACATCACGCGTGCAGATATTCCTAATCGTCGAGCTGTCGATTAGGGGAACCCTTATATTTTTGTCATACGCTCCATAATGAGTGCTTTTCGGGGAATCCAGTGTTTTTCTAGTAAGATTGTACATTTCTACTTTCCATATATACCAAAATTGCCATACTTTTATTGGGAATAACTACCCGATAAATACTTTTCTGGAAACCTATCTTTAAGATTCTTGAAATTTAAACGAGATATCAGTTTTGTTTAAACGAATTTTATTGCACCAACAAAAACGATTTTCGGAGATTGACAAAAATCTGCGTTGCGTGTGGGATTGAGTAATCAGCGTTTCTTGTTTAAACGAATTTAATTGCACCAACAAAAACGATTTTTGACAAAAATCTGCATTGCGTGTGGTATTGAGTTATCAGCGTTTCTTGAACGTCAGTAATTTGGTCTTGTAGACAGCTATCGACAAAATTTGATTAAGAATTCAGTTAGGTAGGACTTTAGTTTTGAAAGCTGAACTTTGCCTAATCTATATTTAAGACATTGCCAACACAGCCGTCGTTTTTAAATTTAACTAATCAGAAGATTGTTTTCACGTGGCCAATCGTAACACCCAGGAACAATGACGCCTAGATTGTAAGGGTTTCACAGATGCATTATATAAGATCTAAATCTGTATATTTCTTAGACATTCATTCACATGGCAAATCCTTAATAAACTATCCTGACAAACGGATGGCCGCGATATTGAATGGATTAAAACATCTTTGCGATTTAACAATTTAAAGATAAAATGGATAATCTAGACTTTGTCGTAGCAATGAAACTTAGCAATGGAGACAATACAATCAAAACTTGAAAGACCCATAACTTCGCTGAGAATAAAGTAAATTGTTTGAAATTTTCAATATATTCATTTTTTAAATGGATCTATTTGTCAACTATATATAGTTAGTGCAGGGGGACTGCGCCACATATGATTTACAAAAAGGACAAATACAACGACAAGACATCATACTCCGAAACAGCAAACGAAACAAACAATAAAACAACAATTCAAAAAAGAGTGAATGGATCCGGGGGCTAGCCGTAAGCGTCCACTGCGCTGTACAGTCCCGGGTCTGAAGCAACACAGACTTCACTCAAGATTGAACATATTTACTCGTACAAGAAAACGCACAAACAACCCAACACAATGAAGCAAAGAAAATGTAGACCGCCTCGGGAGGCAGTCGTCTGCTAACTGAATGGTGTGACGTAAATACGTCGTAATGTTATCAATAACGTCAATAGAATTTCTTAACAAAAAGGGCGATAATCAAGATTTAATAATGCTAAAAGCTATAAGTTTAAACAACCAATCAGAATTTTTAAGTTGTATAATTGCACAAAACATAATACTAAACACCCCATACAAGCAATGCAAAACAGGAATGTAGAAGAAAGCATACAATGTAAGTGTATTTGTGAAGTAATAAAATAATAACAATAAGCAAGAAATGCTAGCCGAATATACTTGAACCCCACCTCCATTTACATAGTAGGCCCTAACTCCCATATACAACAATTATTATGATATTAGGATAAGTTAAGATTATAGGCTGTCAACATTTTAAATAATTTCATCTGCCCCCCCCCCCCCAAATATATATTACACAGCTACGGCTCTGCTTACACACTGCACCTTTATGCCCTGGTCATAAAAAAATGAAGACTTGAGGGATAAATCGTTTAATTGATTTGGTTGGCCGGGTCGGTTCTGTCTGTTACGTTAGTTTATGCTTTTTTCGTGGACACCTTTAATTAAAGTATCCGGTCGGCTCACACTTGAATACAGATCTATCAAAATCCAGCTTTTAAAACCGTAAACTTGTCTGAAAGGATCATAACACTTTTTGTCTCATTCCATTGAACTTTTAATCAAATTTCGGCCTCTAACTGGCCTGTCTCTAGAGCCAAGTTAAACTATGGAAATATAAACATTATCTATGTGTTTCTTTTGAATATATTTCGATAAGCCCGTCTTACAAATGGATCGGGGTTATCGTCTTAAGAGGCATGATGATAGAGCTTTTTAAAATGTTGAAGAGAACTGAGCTAAAAGGATTTTTAGTCATTTAGTCGCAGGCCTAGCCCCAGCATCGTACGAGGTCAATACACCGCTCACGGTATCTTCTCTTTTCTTGTTTTCTTGTGGCCAGTTCGCTTATAACTGCAAGTTACAAAGTTTGTGAAAACCACATGGTTGTTCTTGGCGAAGTCGTATTCGGCATGACCGGAACCGGCGGAACCTTATGCACCACATTTAAAACCCTTACAATTTATACTTAGAGAATCCCGAGTGCTACATTTATGACTAACACCGTGGGTTTTCTCCGGGACCTCCGGTTTCCTCCCACTGCTCAAGACCCCCACGCACAAGCGAATTATTGAAATAAAATTTAAAAAAACATGTGTTGACCCAATATGGACTATAAAAGTCCCACTTCCATCCAGTATTGTAGAATGCATCAATGGCAGTAGGGCGTCATGGTAGTCAGTGGTGTGTTGTCATTTCTTGTTGACGTTGACGAGCACGACTCCCAATCCCCCTTCGGGTTGTCATAATGTTGTTTTCCAGACATGCCCACTAACTTATTTGATTAACGAAACCTTTCAAATTGTGTTTTTCGCGGAAGGAAATCCGACCTACACATATTAACTAAAGCGGCACCCACCTTCAAGAAATCCTTTATATGTGATATTGATCATTTTGTTAGCCTTTTAAGTGCAAAAGGCTATCTAAAGTAATTGGGTGAATCTGGGTTTTAAGCTTTAGTTCCATAAAACTGGCAACATTATTGTGGTACTTTTAGTGTCTTGTCTGCGAAAAATACATAAAATTGGGCTTCATTAGAATTTAAAGAAGAGGTGGTGTAATTTAATTTAAAACGTGTCTCAAGTTTCTCAGAACCCCGGAATAGATCAAATTGCCTACATGTCTTCCACATGGAGCTAATGATGTGAATACACAGTGTTCTAAAGGGAGATTGTGAACCAACGAAATGAAATGAAATAAGATTTAAAATCCGACTGGGTTAATGAAGACGGGTTGTATAGCCTAACAACAGAGGAGGCACAATGGCCTATTCTGACTCCCATACAAAGGGTTGTAAGTAACATTTGGACAAAGAATAACATTGTTGTCAACGTGTATACTGTATATTTGCAGCAGCATTTGTAGTATTTATGATAACGTTTGGGTTGTGGTTTCGACCCCTGGTATGAACATATGTGGCTTGGACCTCGTAGGTTTATTCCGTGTACTTCGATTTTCTCCCACAGGAAAGGTCCCATTTGCGTGCGCTAAGATAATGAAAATGAAAAACAAGACTTAAACACTTAAGAAAAATAACAAGTTTTGACGAGTTCGTGATTTATCGCTCTTTTGGCGTCTTTGTTTATCAGTACCCTTCATACTAGATATTCCCCAACCTTCATTTTATACACTGCGCGTTTCTGGGATTAATCTATGTGACTCCATTAACATCGAAAATAATGAAAAACACGGTACATATTTTGTCCGCCCTAATAACACGAGGATACTGACTGAGTCGAAATGGTTTTTTTTGCGGATGGTTTGGGTGTTTTTGATCATTTTCGTCAAAAGTGGGGTTGTATGGACGAGTGGTTAGCATGTGCGCGCTGTTTCATGTCTGTCATTGAGTCAGCTGGTGTGGTTTCGATTCACCGGTTGTATAGGACTAGGAGTAATGTCGCATATGTCCAACCTCGTGGGTTTTCTTAGGGTCCTCCAGTTTCATCTAAATGCGCAAGCGAATTGTTGAAATAAAATTGAACCATGTGGTAATCCCGATTATTTTCTTCAAAAGCACTGACCCTGCTCTTGACCGATTGTGTCGATGTTTGATTGATAAGTAGCTGTCTTAAAGATTATTGGACAGGATGCCTCCTGTCACTTGTATATCAATATCTTATTGATTAGATGACACTGAGTCTATCAATTACTTATAAATAAACATGATACCAATCTGACGACTGACCCTTTCACAGAAAGATTTTACTGCACACATACTAAACATAGACTAACCGTATAATTCATTATTCGGTCCCTGCATTGGCCGAGAAAGTTCATCCAGAGGGTCTGACAAGGACAGCTGCTTAGTCTTTGGCGTGAACATAAAAAGATCCCTTGACAGATGGAAATCGATATATAAGGGTAGGCCGTAGTGCTGCTGTCCGGGCAAAGTTTCCCTCATAGCACACTGTATGGCGTACGTCCATCTTCATTAGCCAAGTGTGTAGCAGAATAGTGGCACGTTAAACTCCATTTCATTTCATTTATAATAAATCGTTAACCTTTGTACAACGTGATTTGTTTCATTCGGTATCCGTCCATATACAGATTGTATAGTTCCTGGTATTTAATCACGTAATCCATCTATGTTCGACTTCCTTGGATTCGTCTAGTCGACTGAATTCACCTACACCTTCTATTAAGTTTAACACGGATCTTATAATTCATTCTTAACCGTGAACATAACGTTATCAGGATCATTCTGTTATCCGTCCGTCATGTTCTATATCATGGGGCCTAAATAGGGGGAGAGAGAAATGGGGTTTTACGTCCACTCAACACAACTAGGTCATTTTGGAACTAACACATGGTTTTATATTAGGGGTCTTTAGCATTGGGAGGAAACCGGAGGAAGCCCACGAGGTTGAGAAGGCGCCCCTATCTCCATGCCACATACGCTCACACCAGGGCTCGAAACCACAGCCACAAGCTAGAGGTGGCCGGCCAGCTAGAGGCCGAAGCGCGGCCCTCCAGACCACTGGGCCATCCCACCCCCCGGGGCCTATATATTTCCTGGAATTGGTTGTATAATTCATCAATGTTCTACTAATTGGTCTATTCTGAAGAATTTGTCAAGCTACTGCACTGAAAATTATGGGAAAACAACGTTGTTTGTTTACAAGTGTGGTCGATGCGTAGTGTGTTTCTTTCCGGTTGGAGGTTCATCGGCTAAAACAAGGACCTCCCAGTGCGGTACATCCATTGTTCAAGTACGGAAGACTTTTACAAGGTTTTTCTAGATTTTAAAAGCTAATTTATTATTTATACAAATACTTTGCTATCACGACCTACCAATGTAACTTGGATATGTTCTGGATATGTTTATGAGAAAATTGATTCCTGTTCTATTCACTCGGACCATTAAGAATGGCGTTCCGGTTCGGAATCATAACCTCGCGGCTACTTATACCATAAATAAATAATTGTGATCCCTCAAAAAAATTCGATATTTAGGAGTCTAATTGATACCAGCTCTTTTGTTGTAAGCTTAGACCTTATCATTCATATAAATCGGACACAATTCTAGGGCAGAACAGCCATTAAGGAAGATTTGATACGGTGTATCTCATTTTGCCTAGACGAAAATAAATGCTCAAATTTGTGGAAAATGATTAATGACCATAATCTCCTTAAGGAAAAGGCAGTAAATATAGTGTTATATGAAGTCAATAAACAAACTATTAAGAAAATCAGCTTCAGAGGTTCATCGTAATACTTATTGATATAGAGCAACATTAATGACTTTTATGTCGCAGTTAATCGGATAATGATTTCTTTTTCATCAATAGCCAAATTGCATCGTGTATTTGGGAGCCGCGATGGCTCAGTGAGTAAGAAACTTGCTCGCTAACCAAGGTTTTCAGGTTCACTCCCGGTGTTGAACCCGAGAAAATGCTTCGGGATTTTTTAGCCTGCTTCCCCCTTGCCAGGAGGGTATGGCACGAAACAATGTATTGTCGTTGTCCCGTGTACACATTGACGAGGTGCTCGTAAAGAACCCTTGATAATTGGACATTGATGAATAATAGGCTGAAACGCGGCTGTTTTGGCAAAATTCCCCCATAGCACAATGCACATGACGTTTGTTAGCAAGGTTAGTCTCGAAATGACCTAGTTTGTGTCGAGTGGACGTTAAACCCCATTCTCTCTCTCTCTCTCCCCCTCTCTCTCTCTTGCAGGGTTAATGTAGACCACTAAGCGTTATATCACATTTCATTCGACTTGAGGGGGTTTAATGGCCGAATGGTTAGCACGTGCGCACTGTATCATAAGGTCTGTCATCGAGGCAACTGGTATGGTTTCCACGGTTGTACGTACAGGGGTTAGGGTCGCATGTCTAACCGCGTATGTTTTCTCCGGGTCCCCCGGTTTCCTCCCGCTGCCAAAGACCGTACTAGCAAGCGAATTATTGAAATACAATTGTATCATGTGTTAGTCCCGAATTAACCTAGTTTGTGTCGAGTGGACGTTCACCCAAATTCTAGCTCCCTTTCATTCCATTTGAATTATCCCGAACTGTCCCTTCAAGACGCACAGATGGATGTTTATCAGCACAAAAACAAGAACAGTTTGTCGTTTATTATTGTTACAACCTGATAATGGCACATTCACAATAAACATTGATTTGATTCATTTGTTATCGTTTCTACAGAACCTGTTTTCTCCAGGAAAATGGCAGGATGTTTTGACACGGGATGTTATTGGACTCAAACAATAAACAAACTGCCAGATTTTTTTTTTATTTTGTCTATCACAGGTTCAGTTTTTTTGATATTCGTAGACTCGTCTATTAAATTGTGTGCCATGTTGAAAACACTTGTTTAAAGCGCCATAAGATTAAATAAAGAGCTGATAGTTCTCGTTATAATAGTTAAAACCTAGACAATGAAAAGGGCATATCTTGAAAATTTCAATCAAATTACTTTGTTCTGAGCGACGTTAGGGCTGTTTGGAGAATAGTAGAGTCACCGATTTTTATTGCTACTGTTGTTACGATTTTAAAAGTAGTCTCGATAATGAAAAGGGAATATCGTGAAAATTTCAGCCAAATTACTTTATTCTAAGCGCGTTTGGGCTGTTTGGGGAATAGTAGAGTCACCGATTGCCATTGCTACTGTTGTTACGATAGTATGTAATCTCGATGATATATTTGTTAATTAAATCAACACGCGATGGTATCAAGAGTTGATTTGTTCTTGGCAAAATTCATAAATGCCTAATTGATAATTTATTTAACATTTAAGGCCTAAATAAAGACCTGCAATAGGCCCATTTAGCTCTTGAAGAGGTTATTTATAAAGGATACATAGTCACGGTTACAAGGATGAACCGGCAGCAGTATTTGCCATTCTGAAACTCCAGATCGAGTAACTATTCCGGCGTGTGAGTAGGATTCTCAAAGAGAAACTCTAGCTTTGATAAGGATAGATCTCTTACAACTGTCTTTTTGGGGTCATTGAAAAATAGATAACACATGAACTGTCTGCTGAAATTAATCTGTAATTTTTTTTTTACAATCAAGCTCAAATAGACAGCCCAGCCACTATTATTCTACTGGTGAAAGCTGATCTGAGTTCAGACATTCACAGGCATTTGGATTATCACGTTTTTTGAGGTACGATAGGTGACCGAATTGGCCATAAGACATTAAGATATATACCGTATCTTTTATTCTTTAAATTGGAAGTTAACACTCTATTGAACTGAACGGAGTAAATTAGATGCAAAAATTCGCGTATATTTGAATTATGGTACGACGAAGATCAAATTGACTCGATGAAATAATAATATTGTTAAGTCTATCTCTTGTTATCAACCCCCTATTGTACGAAACGTGGTGCTTGTAGGCGGTTGAATATAAACCAGATGATCATGACTTATGTAAGGTAGATGTAATTTAATTTGTTTGAGTCATCCATTGAGAATTTAGTTATGCCTTTGATATGGTACGTCAGAATCCCCCCACTGGTTCCAAAGAAGGTTACATCAATATCGAGAGTTGGTCTATAATACAATATACAATTGATAAGACTTTCATCCCATACCTCTATCGTTTGTGTAGAGTCTTGCTATCCAGTGCAAGATCGTGATATGGAAATATAACGCATACGAAACTGGCGCTGTCTGTCTACAATTAGCTTCGCTTGAGAACAGGCGCCAAGTTCGTTGACCGACACTTTAATTCCTTAAGCCGGGCGCAGACGGTCAACTTTTCGTCGCTTGTTGCTGCAATAGGCAACTCTGAGCAATTGACAACTCGAGGTCTCCCGTGTGCGCTGACTGGCAACGAGAAGCAGTTTTTTCCCGGATGTATCTGGAATGCCGATATCACGTGATCATTCAAAATGGCGTCGTACATACAACAACAAAAGCTTTTCGCGACAGCTGTTCCATCTTGAAGTATCACATGACAGTAGAGCGCTCGCTGTTTTGACAGTTAACCAAATGCTTGTTGCCTGATGTCGCCTATCGCCGCAGACGAGCAATTTTGAAGCAATTTCTCGGCGACGAGTGATTTTCTGTTGTCGAATATCAAACATGTTAGATATTGGGCAACGAGAAGCAACTCGGAGCTCAACAGGCAACTTTTGTTGCCCGTTGGCGCAGACGAGCGATTTTTTTCTTTCAACGACCAGCGATTTCACTGTTGCCTGAAAGTTGTTCGAAAAAGTTGTCCGTCTGCGCCTGGCTTAAATCAACAATTTTAGTCGATAACGCCTATGCTTCCATAGTGTTTTTGTGTAACAAAGATGTAAAACAGATTAGATTAGAAATGCATCACAACATAGTATACTAATTGATGAATATTATGGTCATTCATCATGGCAGAGATTTATTCTCAATGTAGATACATTGTAGTCCTCTATGTGCAAGATGAGTAAAACGGGGATTTCAGTCGACAGAAAGCCGATAGTTGCGCTGAACAGACAAAATGAGTATTTATATAAGTAGATAGAATAAATAAAGTAAATCAGTGACGTCAAATCTAATAAGTTGGATATATTTGGGTGTTTCAATTGTTTGACCGTTGACAGGTGCGCTATATTGTATCATAGGAAAACGCGAGTAGCCGACCTTTTGAGTTTTGGGTAAAGGAAGACAGAAATGGGGGTTAACGTCGAATCGACACAGACTAGGTCATTTCGGAACTAACATAAGGTTTAATTTAATTCAATCATTCGCTGGTGCGTGTGGGTCTTTACCATTGGGAGGAAACCGGAGGACCCGGAGAAAAACAACGAGGTCAGACAGGCGTAAAGTCTTCGGGATATCATATGAAAGCTTTCAAAATAACACAACTTTATGGATTTACCACTTCTTAATTTATTACATGCAATGTTTCAATACTGCTACAGGTATTTTTATCAAGCAAAAGTTGTCTTTGATTTTTTTTCATATAGCGCTATGGAATCATTATACTTTTTTCTATTGAGATTTCCGCTTAATAATTAAATGATTAGTTACCCAGCACCTTGGTTCTGTGGGGTTTTTTTTTAAAATGACACGGTAATAAATGTTCTAAGTTAACACTTCAAAAGGTATAAACCCCTATATACATAATTAAAATTACCAAGGAGTTAATTACGTTTTGAGACTAATGGAGTAATCGGATATAGTGAGCACACGTTTGAGTTTTCTTATTGAGGCAACGACAAATCCAATTTCATCCTGAAAGAAAAACAAAATGCGTCAGATTCAGGATTACGTTCAATTGAAGCGGTATTTAATTTACACAAAGCAATATATCTAACTAAATCATCATCATTGATTTCCTGTTTAAAAAAGGAAAGGTACTATAAAAAACGAAACGAAATTGGATCTGTGATTTAATTAGATTGACTAGAGACTATAGTTACTTAAGTAACATAATCTAGAGCCTGATGAGCTCTGAACGTTACTAGCAGCTTCTATTGACAAACTAGTATGAAGATAAGGCTTTCTGCCCATCTCGGTTCTAAGGCTTTTTTAGAATCCTTATCATCTATTTTGTACCGTGATTCTTCTTTGATCACCAAAAGAAATCATTTCCTGCCACGACCGACACAAATTTATAAAAATCCAACAATATTTTCATGTAGAATTACGCGATACCAAAACATAAACAACTTTCATTTGAATTAAGCCGATGCAATTTACGTTATTGAAATAACTAACTAGAGACATACTTACTCTCCCTAACCTTCATTTGGAAAACATTTGATCAGCAACTATTAAACATACATTATGCAAGAGCTAAATCTGCCTATTGTAGGTCTTTCTTTTGGCCTTAATTGTTATCTAAACTATTAATTAGATATCAATTAACGTATCCAGACCATAATCAACTCTAGATGGCAAAGCTATTGTATTATCATTATAAATCCAATTTCCTGCAAGAAATCACGCCGGAAAGTCGGAATGAACTTTCTCGGCAAACGTGCGAGCGTCTTACTCACTTAGCCACCATGATCCCCAGGTGAAGCAATGAGGAGTCGGCCCGGTTGAAACCCCCACCCCCACAATCAAGAATTGCTTCCGCCGGCCCCGAGGAGTGATGACAAAATAATTTATTCGTATTCATTGGCCTGTTTGGTGCAGAATAATAGTATATTATTAAACCCTATTTCATTTCATTTCCTAACCTGTAAGAATATGTTGCCCTGTACACGACACTCGGGGCTACTTCGAGAGAGATGGGGTTTAACGTCAATTCGGGGCTACGTAGAGAGGCAAGCGAGCCGTCTCATTTAACGTACATGTTTGGGGTTAAAATCGACCAATGAAAGAGAGAGAGATGGGATTTAACACCCACTCGACACAAACTAGGTCATTTCGTGACTAACACATGGTTTAAATTTTTTCCGCTTGCGCGTAGAGGTGTTTTGTAGTGGGAGGTAACTGGAGGACCTGGAGAAAACCCACGGAGTTTGACAGGAAACCCTACTCCGCGCCACGTACAACCGGGGATTCGAAACCACGCCAGTTGACTCAATGACAGGCTTGATCAATGACAGACCTTAATTTAACCTTTTGAACATGTACAAGTGCGGTTTGTCTTAGTACTGGTTTGAGTAACGATATCCTGGCAATACCAATTATTACTACTGGAATAGGATATCTGACCTCTGTGGACTTGTCCAATCAGTATTATCAGAATACAGCATCTTATAACCGTTCCATGTGTTGATGTGGACTATGTTGACCCCTGAGGTACAATTATATATTCCTTGCACGCAATAGATCCATGTGATAAATTTCGATATCTCTTGATGACTGTGGTTTATTAAAATACCCAACTTTTATTGGAACGTATACTTAAAGGGGAAGTCAGTTGTTGCAGATGGGTTTCATTTTTTTTAAATATTTAGTATCAAAACAGTTTCTTCGATACACTGGAAGTTCAAATGGTTTTTGGTATTAGTTAACAGAAACCCCACCACCCCACGCCCTCCACCTACTACCCCATGATCTTGGCGGGCGACCATCTGCAAGTTTTCATGAAATATCCATGCACAAGATATGTAATTGAATCCTTTGTCAGCGATATCACTAAGGTGGAAGCGGACGTTAAATAAGGCTATTTCACGCACGTATTTAAATCCTGTTAGTAATTAGAAGAGTTAACATGCATCATAACTGTAATTACACGGTGAGGTGTCAACCTCGCTCCCGAAGATTTATTTCTTGATGTCAGATTCGAGAGTTTTTAGGACTCTAATTGAATATATCGATTGCAGTAGAGAGTTTAGGGCTCACAAATGACATGTTTGAAAATAACCAGAAATTCTATTCTCTTGACAAACGATTGAAAAAAGAGAAGAGTTGATTTTGTTCTGAATTAATTGGACCAATATCACGCCTGCACAAGGGAGGACAATGTTATCGTACAATGCGTATAAGTGGGTGATAAAATACGTTACACAGATTCCTTGCATTTTGCCCTGGTTGACCCATAACCCCAACACGCGCATACCGGATGTGACGCGTTGACACATAAGTTGTTAACTTCTTTTGAAGTAAGGAAGAGTCACGCTGAAATGAAATGGGGTTTAACGCCCTACTGTTTTGCTCCTTTACTGGGTTAATCAAGACGGGCACGGTGTTCTATGAGAGAAATTTTGCCCGGGCAGCGGCGCTACGGCCTACTCTTATATCAAATTCCAACCGCCAGGGGATCTTTAACGTACACGCCAATGCGTAGATGGAACCTCGGCTTTTACTCCCTTCCTGCATCCCCGACAAGAGGAAAGGGACCACGCCGGAAAAATCTGGATGCCAATGCAGGGATCGAACACCCGACCTCCAGGCTAGCGAACCAGCGCCTTACCAACTTAGCCACCGTGATCCTTGCAGTCATGGCGTTCCATATAATCAGATTGTTTATATTCAATGGGGATGGCAGGCAACAAGTTTAACCTTTTTATCATTCGTGTCATCCAAACCTGATTATAATAACATCTAAGTACAAGGGATTATACCTTCCCTAGATAAGGGTCAGGTTAACTGAAAATAAATGACAAGGAAATAACCTATCTTGATTGAAGTCGATATAATATGTATGGCTCAAACATAATTGACATCTCAAATGCTCAAATGCTGATTTCTTCAATTCGATGTTGGCCGAGAAAGTACCTCGGGATTTCGCGGTGTGGTTTCCCCTCGTCAGTGATGCCAGGTGGGGGCCTAGCAAGGAGCAGTGTCATATCATTCCCATGGAAAACCCCTAGGTTCTGAGTACACGTAGTGAAGTATGTAAGAATCGCCTGACAGATGCAATTCGATAAAGCATGGCGGCTGCAAAATATTCCGTATTTTACACTTCGTGGCCCACGTCTGGCTTCGTTATCCCGATTGGTGTGGAATGGTAGGTGGTTAAACACCATACTATTATATTTCGAAAAGATTGGGTTTACTGTGTGTTTGTGACTGTCGACACATCTGTGATTTCAGTAATAACATGATTATCAACATGAGTCATCCGAATTGAATTTGGAAAAGTTCTAATATCGAAATATGGAAATTCGTTTAATCAATGCACGGAAAGAATTTGCTCTGTGTCTGTAACAGGCTGAGTAATCATACCATTGTTTACATTTCAATCCGCTTGACAAATAACGTCTGGTAGATATCTGGTAATATTAGAATTCGCGTGACCAAGGGTCGTATTTTAAAAGCTGTTATATACACGGAAGCACGTGGATTTATTTGAACATTTAATCAAGTACGCTTCCATATAATAAGGTAAACAGAATTTCTGCGGTAAACAAGAATTTTCCCCGAAATAGAAATTTCAAATTAGAATGGCTGGATCATAAAGGTAGAGTCTATTTGTCAAGCCGTTAAAAGGGATAATTTGCATACGGTATATTCATCTATTTGATAGTGCGATAATGTGACTTCGTACCATAACCCTCACCAGGGTAGGAACTTACAACATCGTCAAAATCTTGTTTTACAAAGCATTCCTGTAATGACTATTTAATATCACCGCTTTAAATGTTAAAACTGCACATCAATATCTGATTGGTCAATGCATCCTAAGTTCGTGCCTTCCGAGCCGGACTGACAATAGACTGTATCCCAGGCGCGGGTTACCAGACCATTCGCGTATATATTAATGTTTAGCATCGTAGTATTTTTCACGAAGAAGCTGTTGATGCCCAGGATATTTTACGCGCACACCAATGTGTACACAGGTCCCGAGTTTACGTCCCATCCGAACGACTTAACGGCATTACTGACCAGGGAAAACCACGCCGGAAAATCTGGATGAACTTTCTCGGCCAATGCAGGGATTGAACACCCGACCTCCAGGCTAGCGAGCCAGCGTCTTATCCATTCTGCCACCGCGACCCCCATGCTAATAAATGTAGATGGGGTTAGACGAACCTTCGTGTTGAAAATGAACATGGTTAGAATAAATGTATTGCATTAAATTACCGGAGAGATGTGTCTGTCTATGTTCAACATCGGTAAAATTATATCTTCTCCCGTACAAAAGAACATCTTAGCGCCGCAAAGTCTGACGTTCTCTGTGACGTTATTGAACAACTTTAATGGTGGATTTCTTGTTTGAAGTCTAAGTTTGCATCATCCTAATATTAACAGTAATCCATAAATGAGGCGAGTTCAAGATTAAATTTAGAATAAAATCTTATTGGAGGTGCAGATAAGATCTAATGATTAAACCCGTATAAATATCTAATAGTCCATACAATCACATGATATTTATCAGCTAAGAGATTTTACCGATTACAAATGTTAGATTTTTATTTTAATCCTTCAGTGACATTTAGCGGTTAACACAGAGAGAAAATTGGGTTAAAATCCCCAATCGACACAAACTAGGTCATTGAGTCACTGTACGTGACAAGGAGTAGGGTCGCCTATCCAACCTTGTGGGTTTTCTCCGGATCCCCCGGTTTCCTCCCACTGCTAAGGACCCCTACGCGCAAGCGGATTATTGAAATAAAATTAAACCATATGCTAGTCCCGAAATGACCTAGATTGTGTCGAGTGGACGTTAAACCCCAGTCTCTCTCTCTCGCTTTACATAATGTATCGTTAATTGGGCATTACACAATATATCATACAGGCATGCAAGTCGATGTCATTAACAATAGCAGCTATAACACAATGAACTAAAATCTTCCTATTTATTATCGCCATCTTCAATTGTGAAAATGACAAGTTGTTTTGCTGTCGAGGGAACGTCATTAGAAAGGATAAAATGGATTTTGTTGTACTCCATTTTTCTAAGAATATATTTCGATCCATGGTTTTGTCTTAAAGTGGAGGTAGTTGTAGTCATCAAGTATGATCGTATATTATTGCCCAGAAAATGTCCAGTTTATTTGATGAAATTCAAAAATCTAATTCACCAAATTGCTGCAGAACTGTGCAAAGAATATGCACGCATATTTTCATGTCAATCGGACATGAATCGACAGAGCCTTAGGCTTTTTCATAGAGAGTCACCTCAAGAACAAGACCAACAAGAAGAACAAGACGAGTAGTAGTTAGCCACCAGCTCCTGGTCCTAAAAACTTTATTTGATGCAAAATTACAACATAATATTATCTTTGTTACCCGAATCTTTTAAAATCTGTGTTAAGTGGTACCGGGTGTTCTAAATATCCTGAATTGTTCTATGGACAGTATCCGACATGGTAAAGAGATCGTTAGGGTATAGCTTTAAGAAGTGAAGGTGCTTGGTTGACATTAATAACAGGGTACAGACCACAAGTAAACGCGCAGCATTAATATTAATGTTCGATGTGTAACTGAAAAAAGTTTAAATACGGGTAAAAATGTATTTTCCTGCGATATCAACATATACATTTGTCCATTCCACCGACACCGACATGGGTATGAAAAATTTGCATTGACCCGGTAATCCGCTTTTGTTTGAAAACAGATTGATTTGTCAGGAGATAAAATTTTCAAAAATAATAGGTGAGAGAGGAGGGAGGGGGAAAAGAGAGTGATGAAATTTAACGCCAACTAGAAACAAACTAAGTCATTTCGGAACTAACATACGGTTCAAGTGGTTTCAATAATTCGCTTGCGTGTCGGGGTCTTAAGGAGAAATCCCCCAAGGTTTGACAATCGACCCTAGGAATCGAATTCACACTAGTTGACTCAATGACAGACCTTATGATAAATAGGCTGTCGAGTAGCTTAAATGAAATATGTCTGTTTGTATGGTACGTTAAACTCTATCATGATATATTAGACGTAAAGAAGATGGGTATTGGACAACGATGTTATAAGCCTGATTTAATTCAAAAATTTTCATATTACCCAACAGTATTGATCTCATGATCGTTTAGTTTTGCTTTGTATATAGGTAAATGTATATTTATATTTCTGGATACCTAACTAATTAACGGAGGGCCTGACAAGGACAGCTGCCTAGTCGTTCGGATGGGACGAAAACCGAGGTCACCGTGTACACATTGGCGTACACGTAAAAGGTCCCTTGGCAGTTGGAATTCAGTTGCTGCCCGGGCAAAATTTCCCTCATAGCACACTGTATGGCGTATGCCCGTCTTCAATAAGCTTAGGTTAGGTGCAGAAATTTAGGACGTTAAACCCCATTTCATTCATTGATTCCTAACATATTAACTATACAAATATACAGTTTTTGTAGAATTAAATATTGTTTATTTTCGACGCTCCAATATTTCCAATTACTGATTTGACAGTTCCATGGTTTAAGGAGAGGCGTCTCGTCAAATGACCTCTATGGAATCAATCAACCCCGACTGTTTGATAATCAAACTTTGATCGCTTTGATCTGAATGGTTAATTTGGCTAAAACTAATCCCAATATGGAGTTGCCCGTATTACTTAGCATAGTTTAAAAGGACAATATGGCGGTATATGTGAGGGCGGGTCTTTGGAAGCTAGTCGTTTCCAATATTACTCTGGAATTATAGAATTTGTTATCGTCGAAGCTCGTTGTTATAATATTATTACTCAAATGTCACTGAAGCTATTTGCTCCCAATGTCACTGATGTGATAATATGTTATGTCACTGAAGCTGTTTTTTTTTTCAATATTATTTTGATAATGACGGATAAAAAATACCTTACTATCTCTATAAATCTCCATTTTGTCATCCATTATTTCTGCATCAACCGGTATAATGAAGATGTGCATATTTTTAAAATTTGTCTCGTAGTAAAGATGCCTCATCGAATTTATTCGCGGTCCAAAGGTATTAAACAATTTGTAAGATGTAAGAGGATGGAAGAAGTCAATACTGTTAGCAATTTGTATTTATTTAATTGATCGAAACACGTACAACACTGGTTATAATCGAACAGTGATCACAGAAACGTCTCTAGAGATGTTCAAGTTAAAGGGAAATAGGAAACAAATGGATCATAAATACCGTATTAAATACAAATAACATAATCCAATTTAATGGATCATAAATATTAAATACAAATAATATAATGCGTTTCATAATGGATCATAAACACCTTATTAAATAAAAATATTGTAATGCGTTTCACACGCTGATAATTAAAACGATCAGTGGTTTTACGATTCAGTGCATCTACATCCGTTATGACAATTGCATCTGTTCACGGACAGATAGTTCTAGTGATCATCATTATTCATTAAAATTCTCCAAAGCAGCTTGCAGTCTAATTTCCGTAAATAAAATAAAATACCATCTGCCCTGACGGGCGATCAAAATTAATGATCAAAAACTTTAATAAGTGAAACCTTTAATAATTACTCCAGTTGTATCCTTTTCAGATCAACGGGCGCATTAAGATGTGGATGGGGGTCCAATTTGTCTGATTTCTCAATAAAAGTCTAGATGACATCGCGCCTGGTACGTTCGTGCATTTTTTATGCGCGAACTCTTAGTTTTTCTATTACTGACACGCGCACGGGCACTATTTTGGTACATTGTTTAACATGTACCAAAATCTGGGATTTCGCGCGTAGGTACTTTTGAGTTATTATTCTGTGAAGCATAACACTTGCCACTGTACCTGTGTATCGCTAATTATAAACCGAATGTTTGAAGACCGTTCATATTTATTACGCACAGAATTTTCAGTACAGAGTTGATGCGCGCTCCATTTGTTGCAAAGCAAACCAACGGTATTATTTTCTCAACAGTATATGAACTTATTCATAGCGATAATATCCTTACACCGAGAGATATTATCTAGTCTCGGTGAATAGAACCATGGTTGTCTGGTAGAAAATTACTTTTGTATTTTTTGGAACGGAGAACAGCGATTTTAGAAGCAAACTAACCTGCCGCACATGATACTCACAATAAAAGGCGAGAACTCTTTTTGCAGCGGAAGATTATCACTGAGTAATAGGTCAAGGTGTTATACGTTTGCCGTATAAAAATCTAGCAAACAAGGTAAATACCTACGAATCTCGATAAAAAAAATAACATTCGGATTATAACTCCAGACAAGGTGTGTTAAGTAAAAAGGGTGTAAATTGAATATTATAATATGTATAGGAAGCCTATAAGTGACGAGTGTAGTAAGTGCGGTCCGTCCGTCCGTCGGTCCGGCGTCCACAATTGCTTGTGGACGCCCCAGAGGCTAAAGTTAATATCCAATTGGTTTTAAATTTATACACGGTGTTTAAGGTCATGAGACAAAGAAGCCTATTGATTTTAATAACTGCCAGAGCTATGGCCCTTAGTCACTTCAAAAAATCTTGTGGACGCTCTAGAGGCTAAAGTTAATAACCGATTGATTTTCAGCGATTTCCGATAATTGCTGTTTGAGTAATGGCCCTTGATCACTTAAAAAAAACTTGTGGATGTTCTAGAGGCCAAAGTTAATATCCGATTCACTTTAAATTTATACACAGTGTTTAAAGTCATGGAGCGAAGAATCCTATTGATTTTTTAGCAATTTCCGATAATTACTGTCAGAGTTATGGCCCTTGATTACTTCGTAAATTCTTGTGAATGCTCTAGAGGCCAAAGTTAATATCCGATTGACTTTAAATTTATACACAGGGTTAAGGTCATGTGACGAAGAAACCCATAGATTTTCAGCAATTTCCGATAATTACTGCCAGAGTTATGGCCCTTGATCACTTCAAAAAATCTTGTGGACCCTCTAGAGGCTAAAGTTAATAACCGATTGACTTTAATAATCATATTTTAGTGTATTATAAATGTTTCATTACCGAAAAAAGTAAAATATGCGACAACCCTTGTTTACTGCCCGGACGATTTAGCTGCTGTGGGCGTATGTTTCGTTGCCTGGCAACTCTCGTTAAAAGTTGTACGCGAACTAAATGCATTTGTTAGATACTGACAGAGCAGCCGGAGTCGAGCAATCGCCGCCCGAGCTGTCTTCGTCAGCTAGTTTCAAAATGGCGTACAACCAGTGCAATAAAAGACGACAATAAAATCAGAAATATGTTATTATTATTGTCGCACTTATTACATCACTCCTGTCTAACAAATCATAAAGCTGTGGTGTTACGGTGGCGGCATAGTATTTCACCGTAACACCACAGCCACTCTAACCATTCATAATACATCTAACTATCACTCCCTACACTCCCTCGTCTACTTTCCCAAATGTCAACAACACATCTCATACATCCATTTCGCTGATTAACCCTTGTTCCATGTCTACTGGATCATTTCTTTTGCAAGTAAAGATCAACATACGTCCTACCTAGACTTGGTTTCTGGTAATAGTCTTCATAATTCGGCCCCTCTTTTGGTTGCTTTAGCTATTGGTACACGGGTACATTGTTCAAACACCAGAGCCTGGCTTAGTTTGGTTTGACAACAGAGCCTAAGTTACGTTGTTTTGACACGAGGGCGTGGATTACTTGGTCTTGACACCTGAGACTGGTTTACTGTGTTCTGACCAGATCATGGCTTACTTTGTTTTGTTACAAGAACTATGCGTACGTCCTGGCACGAGGGCCTAGTTTCGTTGTATACAGACATAGTCATGATTATCACTCCATTTTAATTGGAAACCATCTCATATCATCAACCAAGTCATTTTGGCAAATAATTTTGAAGTGTTGATACATGCATATATTGTCAAATTTAATAATTGGCTTGAGCTTGATACAAATTAATGTCTGACCTTTCTGGATTTATCCAATCAATACACTAAATCCAATCATCATTACATGTATTATAGGTCGACCCCAAGGTACTATTAATTTCCATTAAAGATTCGTTGAATCAACGGGCAACCAGCGATGCTGTCGAAATCGTATCTATGTGTATGCGCGTATGAGCAAACTTTAGACGACGGTTCAGGAATGTCAAAATGGAAGCACCCACGAGAATTTGCTCCAGGGGAACCTGGCGATAAAAGCCTATATCTGTTGCCGTCACAGCTTGTATACGATATCACCCTAGGTGGAAGTGGACGTTAAACTCCAGTAACGAACTGTTTCTAGAAATTAAACATCAATACGTAACTGGTTGGTTAGTTCCATTTGGTCGATCTTTAAACAATTTATTCCAGTACGTTTCGAGCCATGTTCTAATGAACAGTTTTCATTCAATATCCATGAACAAGAAATGTAATTGAATCCTGTTAGTAATCGAAGTTAACATGCATTATAAATTTAATAGTTATGGTGACAGGTCAATCTCGCTCTTGATGAGTTATTTATTTCCAACAGATTTGAGAGTTTTTAGGACTCTAATTGAATATATCGATTGAAATTACATGCTTGATAATAATCAGAAATTTTATTCTCTCTCGGGGACTCCGTGTAATCCCATAAGTTAAAGGATAATGTAAATAAATAAGCGATAAAGTAGGATATACAGATTCCAAATGGAATATTAGAAAAAAGATACATGTGCATACTTCGTTTGACCAGGAGCATCAAGTAGCCCATACCGAATGGGATGCGGTGGTACGGCGTCAGCTATGAATTCATAACGGTAAACCCAGACGATATAGAACTTTCTCAGGGGATGCAGAGTTAATATGGCACTATCGAAGGCCGTCAGTCAAATCCCGAATATCTATTGTCAGGATAACGCGAGGCCATTAAACATACATTGTGCAAGAGCTACATCTGCCCATTGCAGGCTTTTCTTTAGGCAGGGAATGTTATCTAAATTATTAATTAGACATTAATTAACTTATCCAGACCATAATCAACCCTCGATGCCATATTTAGCAGATTTGAATATATTTTTTGAAAAGAATTATTAAAAGTAAAATTGGATAATCGAGACTTTGTTTTAATCGTACCGACTTTAGTAATGATGATCGAGGCCAGTCTAAAATTGAGAAGCTAATATCTCTGTTCTGGGTGGAGCAATTGGGACTGAAATTTTCAACATATTGTATTTACGTTATCCATTTTTTCACTATTATAGCGAGAACGGTAAACCCTTCATCTAATCTCCCATAATGCCCCTTTAACTCATGTGCGTATACAAGGGGTATTTTGGACCCCGCGACAATATCCTTAACGTTTGTGAGGAACTGGGGCCGTATTTATAAAAAGTCTTAGAGTTTTCTTAGCTTTTACTCTAAGACTTCCTAAAACAACATTTAGTTAAAAGTTACTCTCTAGAAATATTTATAAAGGACCTTAGAGTTACTTTTAACTAAATGTAAGACTTGGGTACTAAGCAAACTAAATCTGTCACAAAAAGAATCCCACCCATGTCCATTCGATATCTCCTTATCAACTCGTCATTGTTGTACTCCACTAAGAAATCTCTGCTTGTTTTAAACCCTCTTAGGCGGCGAACACGGACGGCCATGTTAACCAAGATAAGAGTACTTTTAACAAGTTAGGAGTGCTACAGGAGGACTCCTAAATATGTGTCATAGTTAGGAGTAATTCTCAAAGTAAAATGTTTTATAAATAGGTCTAATGGAAATCTACAAAATTAGGAGTGATTTTTGACAGTTAAGAGTTGATTTTAACTCTTAGAATGTTTATAAATACCGCCCCTGGTCCATACTTGTCTGGCGAGAATTTCACACATAGTCAGCTACATAATGTCAAGTATTATGCTGTTAATAGAATGGGCGTGAGGCAGTGGAAACTTTCAGCATTTGGCAAGAAACTACGAGTATTACATTATCGGACACCAGGGGTCTTGTCAGACCCCCCCCCCTCCTCGCCTTTCCTTTCAACATTTTGCTGGTTATAGGTGTCTAATCTGATCTGCACTCGGTGCTAGCTTTGTATTTGTAATCTTTCTTACTGATGATATTCTTTTGGTGATTCTAATAATCTAGATCTGAAAGTAAATCTGGGTACCCTACCAACCCCATCAAAAGATGATTCCATGGAATGTGACAATTACGTTATTTGTAGATTTTTAAGGTTTCAAAAATACTTTTAAGTAATTGATATCGTCACTGTTCATACCCCAAATATTCTTTTTTTTTTATTAAAATTCAGTCTTTATATGAAGCTGTAATTTGATCGTTTTTCAATAATATTATGCATCCAAAAACCCATTTTTTGTCTGGGGTCTTAGATTACCCCTGTGTTGCCGACAACGTTTTTCGTGCGACGGGGGGATCACAGTGGCTAAGTGGATAAGGCGCTGGTTCGCTAGCCTGGAGGTTGAGTGTTCGATCCCTGCATTGGCCGAGAAAGTTCATCTCGATTTTCCGGCGTGATTTCCCCTTGTCAGTTATGCAGAAGGAGGGCCTGACAAAGACAGCTGCCTAGTCGTTCGGATGGGACGAAAAACCGAGGTATCGTGTAAACGTTGGTGTGCACGTACAAAATCCCTTGGCAGTTGGAATTCGTCTTCATTAGCCCAGTTTAGGAGCAGAACAGTGGGGCGTTAAACCCCTTTTCATTTCTTTTCTCTCTCTCCCTCCTTACATCGGAAGTGACGAAACATAGATTTTCTTCCAATCAGTGCACGTTATGATATAATTGGCTATGCTAACCTGTACAATTGATATGACTAAAGTGCGTAGGGTGATCTCGATCAATCGGGCTGTTTCCAGACATTGTTTATCTGATTACTTCTGCTGTATCTCAAATGGTGACAGTTTCAATTGTTCCCAATCTACGCACTTAAAGGGACCAGCCCGAATTTAAAAGAATCTGGCAATTACACGTTCATGAACGTATGAAATTTAAACGCCAAAATATAGAGGAATAGTATATTTACCTTGTCTGAAAATTTCAGTTCAAAATATTGAGTAGTTTGGACGTGAATGCAAAAAAAAGCTTAACTGGACACTAGCTCCTTTAAGTTTTTCTTTTAAATTGTTATGATACCAATTTTAACTTAATCAAAGGAGAGCTTTAAAAGTGAGTCAATAGGGTTAGATTGAAAGCTGCACATAATATAGACTCGTTTTATCCAGACACTTCTGTGTAATGCAAACAGAACACAAGTCTTCGGCCACCGAGCCGTACCGGCGATTGGAAGTTGTTTGAAAACGTATCACATAGCTTGAAGAATTTGCTCGGATCTAAGTTAGAGGCTATTAAGGGCTTTTCATACAAAATTAAGCAGTTTTAACCCCCAAAATGTTATCGGGATGGCCCCTTTAAAGGGACAATAACACTCTGTCTGGCTTGACGGGTCCAGAAATTTATTTAAGCCTTATTCTGACTACGAGATGTTTAAGTGTCCTACCTGTTGTGTAAATTATCCATTACATCCTATTTTACTTGTCTAGAAGGTTCGAAAATATGTTTAAATCCAAATTACATTTGAAAGTGTTCCCGTAAGGTCTTTCATTATCACACACTTAAATTTTTTCCAATTATTTCAATTAGGTGTTTTAAGATGAAATTGTATCATCAATTAATTGAAATATTGTAAACCAGAATAAAGTTTGGGACATATTATTCAGTTACAACAAGAGTGGTATTCGGGGCTTTAAAGAAATTTACGCTGCGGCTGTGAGTGATTACAGCAATTACACCAGTAATTACACAGTATGTTCTGATGTCATCTGGAATATTTCTAATATCAAAGTATTGAATTTCTTTCAGTCAATGCACGTAGATAAATTTGTTCCGCGCCTGTGACAAACTAAGTTTTTAATCCCAGCATTTATACATTTTAACCCACTTGACAAATAACGTCTGGAAGGTATCACCTACTATTAGGTCGTATTCTAAACGGATGAGTCGTAGACACGAACGGACGTGAACGTGATTTAAACTTTTAATGAAGACAATTCCCATTTAAAGTAAAGATGACTTCCTATCTGAAATAAAAACACGTTTGTAATGGAATTACTTCTGCCACGTAATGACTTTCATCCTGCCCGTCAATCCTTTAACAATTGGCTTTTTAATACGATCGCATCTTCCATTTTTAACGAATTTTATTTCTTTGTTAATTTAATGTGAATCATTTTCTTGTTATGAGTGAAAGGACGATTCCCACAGAGTTTTGACACATTTTCCGATAGAGGCTATGGATTTAAACAGTGTTTTTTTTTGTTTCAAATTTGACTGGAAATATTCAGCGTTTGGTGATCTTGATGAAACTTGAAATATAGGTTTATCTCCCAAAGATCTCGGTTCTGAGTGTAACTTCATGGTTCATGGCCCCTGATTTTAGCTTGTGGACACTTTAGATGTTACAATTTTTATTCGATTTTGATGAAACTTGAAATGTCATTCGGCAAACCTCGACAGATTCAACGCATCATAATCTCGGCTTATGACCATTTCCGCCATATTTGATCTATTTTAATGTCTGCCCCCATGAAGATTTCTGTGGAGAGTGTATTATATCAACAAACGTCACGTTTGGCATTGGGTTTGTTGAATTACCAGGGAATTTTATCAAACCAGCTGCCTTGAGACAATATCTCTGCTTATTTAGGTAAACACACTCTACAAAAGACGCAATTAGGGATTCTTTTGTAAAAGCGCCACGTTTTCCTGTTTAAAGTAAATCGGTAGCCGCATCGCAAATGTATGATCGTAGGTATATATCACTTACTGTCATACGGCTGAGATTTGCCGAGTGTTGAAATGTGTGTTTTTACCCGATTTTTAAAAAAAAAACCTTCGAATATATCACTGATACGCCATAAAAACATACCAAAATTGCCTAAGAAAATGACCGCTCTCTGTACTAAAATAGTGTAAAAGTATGGAATATCAAAGGTTTTGGACCCTTTAAAAGTCAATTTTTTTTATCCGAGTTTGATAAAACTTAAAATATATAATTATATTCAAAAGGGCCCTTTGGTTAAACATGTCTTTATATAAATGGAGTCCCCAATCAGTTCATCGGAATGAAAATAACAAACTGGATTGTGTTCGGTAGAGCGATAATATCGAAGACATTACTACATTTATAATTTGTATAGAGACGTGGAAACATTGAAATTCAACATTATTTATGGTTAAGATTATAAAGTCTTCTAGATCACATTCTTCGTGTAATTTCATCTATCACGCAATCGACCGGCGTTTTACTTTTTTACATCCAATTGTGGAAGTTGCAAACTTATTACCGTTGAGTGAATGCCATTAGTAGAAATTCAAAGAGGATGCTTTGTTTCTTAATGCTATAAAAATGTAATTTGATCAATAATTTTGTCTTAAAGTTGAGATACCTGTTGTCAAATGTTATATTTTGTCCAAATTTACAACCGAATATTATCTTTATGACATTCAACCTCCTCTTCCGAACACAAAAATGTGAAAAGTGACGTCAACCAAACAATTATAATCTCCGCATGGGCGCCATTTATGATTTAATCAATCAGTGAAATCCTATATAAATCCAAGCTGTAGCCGAGCCTTCCGTGGGTCTACATGGTTGACCTTTGGCTATTTGTTTAAATAAAGATACAATTTATAATTTCTATAACATCTGAAAGCCTAAATTAAGACTTGCAATAATCAGATTTAGCTCTTGCAGAATGTATCTTAAATTCAATAGTTTGTGAGTAAAATTTTAGTAATTATCAATTGATATTAAGGTCTTCTTATGTTACCCCAATTATTAATGAGATACATGACAGGCTTATGAATTGATTACTTCTTCGCCAAGTATAAACGACTATAGCCTTTCTAAGTCAAATCCGCTTTAGGGCAGATGTTTTTTTAATAGCAAGCTATATTGAGGTTATAGAAATATGTAAGCTGTCATTATATCCCTTACTTTGTTCGGTACATTAACCTCAATCATGGGATATAGAATGGAAAGAATTGATTTTACCAACTTGATCTTAATCATAACATCTCATTACCTAGCAATATCGACTTTAATGATTCTGTATTATAATATATATAGGAATATTCAAATTTCTTTAACATCAGAACGATAAGAAATGTGGATTATACGTACTAAAGGGACAATAACACTCTTGTTGTAACTGAATAATATGTCCCAATCTTCATTCTGGTCAACAAATTGTACTATTTTACAATATTCCAATTAATTGGCCATACAAATTTCATCTTAACACACCTCATTTAAAAAAATAGGAAAAATTAACTGTATGATTTGAAAAGCCTTACGTATACACTTTCAAATGTGACTTGGATTTAAACATATTTATTTCTGAATCCTCTGAACAAGTAAAATAGGATGTAATGGATAATTTACACAACAGGTGTAACATTTAGTACTTAGAATAAGGCTATTATTTATTTTCTAGAGCTGCCAAGCCAGCAAGAGTGTTATTGTCCCTTTAAACCAGCGTACTTACAACCAAGCTAAAATACATAGCCCAGCACCCATATTCCACTGGTATTTGAATTATCATGCTTTTTGAGGTACAATAGGTGGCCGACTTTGCCTAAAGAAATACACCGTATCCGAACGGTTAGCACTTGAGTGCTGTATCATAAGGTCTGTCATTGAATCAACTTGCGTGGGCTTGATTCCCCGATCTAACGTGACCAGGAGTAGGGTCGCATGTCCAACCTCGTGGGTTTTCTCCGAGTCATCCAGCTTCCTCTCAGTTCTAAAGGCCCTAGAAACGTATTATTGAAAAACAATTGAACCTGTTAGTCCCGACATGAACCTTAAATATCTCTTTCTCTCTCTCTCTCGCCGATATTATTCAAGTAATCTAATACTAGACAGACAGTGAAGCCGTAAATCTCGTCAAAATCTTCCTAATCACCGGTTTTGCGTTCGTCAAATAGCAGTAGGAGAAATCGTGGGAGATTATGCTTGGAAATGTCTTATTATTTTGGCATTATGGTATAGAGTATTAGAAACTGCCGTAGTTCTACAATATGAACATCACTATAGTCTATAATTATTACAGTCTAGTCAAATCACATAAAATCTAAAAATATGTATAGTGGCTTAACTCAAAAAGTTCTAATCTAATGTATCGTGTATTGGCAGTATTTTCCGAATAGGGTTTCTTTTCGCTTATGATTTCATTAGTCAAATCACGTTTTAAAAACTGACCCTGATCTATAAAATGCGAATGTCTCTTTAATAGAGCACGAGACGGTTTTATCAGCTCAATACAATTTGACATACTATACAATCAGTTTTGTTCAGTTCAGTGGCTACCTATTCAACACTTATCATTGAAAATTTGGTATGCTACATTTCATCATCTGAAAATTTAATTGGAAATAAAGTGACTCGAATGCTCAACTCTCGTGAATGGAATTGTAATTCTCCAGCAAGTGAGCAGTCGTGAATTATTAAACCGATTATTGACAGTAGAGATATACAGATAGATAGATAGATAGAGAAATTTGGTTAAACGTCCACTCGACACAAATTTCTCTCTCTCTCTCTCTCCCCCCTTCTCTCTCTCTCTCTCCTTCCAGTATAGAACACTTGATAGCACTCCACATTGTTTGGAAGAGATGGTTGGATGTAATAAAGATAATATTCGGTTGTATTTTTAGACCAAAAACTATATTATATCGCCACTTTAAAGCAAAATCATTGATCAAAATAAATAGAAATGGCAAAAAACCTTCTCTTCCGTTCCTTCTCAATTGTACAATGAATTTTATTGAACCGGAGCTAATTTAAAACTCATTGGCAAGTTGTTAAATCATTTTAAGTTGTTTGTGCGCAATCGAGGTAATCCGTTTAAAATTTAACGACAATTGTACAATGAATTTTATTGAACCGGAGCTAATTTAAAACTCATTGGCAAGTTGTTAAATCATTTTAAGTTGTTTGTGCGCAATCGAGGTAATCCGTTTAAAATTTAACGACGGTTCAGACAGTATGTTATAAACCATCGAATTCAAACACTTCAGTCTACCCAGCTGTAAATGGGTACCGGTAGGATGGTGTATATTACACAAAAAAAACTGTTGCGCTCCTTGAAACTTCAAGTTGTAGCTGCATATGTTGGAGCTCTTTCTAAAGTAAGAGTTGTAAAGGGAGGTAATCAGACTTACCTGTATCCTAGAGACCGGGATAGTAATTTCATTACGCGCGCTATGAGTACGATTGTGGATTTAGCGCCATATAAATGGACATATTATTTTATTTATTATTATTTATTATAATGTATTGATCTTAACCTCAAGACGCTTAGCCAAATCCCGTAAACTCGACAACTTAGATGGTCTTATTTTCAAACTACAATATTGGCTTATGAATCATGCACATTACAAAGGATTATATCAAAAAAAACAACCACTGATGTAAATCACAGCCATGAATCTAACCGAAGACTGACCGATATTCTTGTTTAAAGGCCTTCTTGCTTGTTGTACAAGAAATACAGGTTGAACTGTATATACTACGTTTGAAGCTCCGCATTTCTAGAAACAGTTACCAATTAAAATCCTAAAATCAGAATCTATCAAAACAATTGAGTCAAATTTAAAGACCGTGACAAGGATTGGGATGGCATGCCTAACCCCGTGGATTTTCTATGGTTCCCTTGCTTCCCTTCCAGACGCCGCAGTGGCTAAGTGAGTATATTTTTAGCTCACCAATCTGGAAGTCCCGTGGAGTGTCAGGCGTGGTTCCAGCTTGTCAGTGATGCAGGATGGTTGTGGTGTGTGTGTGTGGGGGGCGTGGCAATGTGCAACGTATGGAACGAAACGGTTAGGTCCCGTCCGTGTATACGAAATGAAATGGGGTTTAACGCCCTACTGGGATAACTTGGGCTAATGGAAGAAGGGCATACGCCATACAGAGTGCTGTGAGGGAAATTTTGCCCGGGCAGCGACGCTACGACCTACTCTTATATCGAATTCCAACTGCCAAGGAATCTTTTGCGTGCACGCCAATGTGTACACGGGACCTCGGTGTTTCATCACATCCGAACGACTAGACACCTGTTCTTTTCAGGCCCTCCGGTCTGCATCACTGACTAGGGGAAACCACGCCGGAAAATCGAGATAAACTTTCTCGGTCAATGCAGGAATCGAACTAGCGACCTCTAGGCTAGCGAGCCAGTGCCTTGCCCACTTAGCCACGTGATCCCCCCCAGTCGGTGTACACGTTGGCGTGCAAGGAAAACAGTCATTGACAGTTGGAATTCGAAAAAAGAATAGGCTACTGTGCCGGTAAAATTACCTGTCTTCATTAGCCCAGTAGGTGCAGAACAGTAGGACGTAAAACCCATTTCATTTTTTTTCTTGTTTCATCCCACTACTAAAGACCTGCCCTCTCTCTCTCTCTCCCTCCCCCTCTCTCTCTCTCTCTCTCTCTCTCTCTCTCGCCCTGTCTGTATAATACCGACAAATCATCGGTAGCATAGGATGTCATTGTCGATTAATAAATCTATTATTAATCTGATCTGTACAAACATAATACTTGGTTATATAATCAGAAGAATATTATTATATTTCTCACTAATTATCTGACCAAACACACCAATGATTAATTTGCATGTGTGTTTATTTAATCGATTTAAACACTAACACCACGGGCTTATATTTCAAATTTCATAATCAAACTCAGAGAGCGAAATCCCTAGAGAGTTTTTATTGTGGGGGACATTAATCATATCTGGAATAACATGTAATTATCGTGTAGATCGCATACAAGACAATGTTGAATTATTTGGTTGACTAACCAATCTGATTAAATCACAGATCCTATTTCGTTTCTTTTTTATAGTTCAAAATTTAGTTTTATTTGTCTTCATTACACTGAGATCTGGAAGAGTTGTTATATTACCGGCGTTTTGGTTGAAATGAGGCATTAGTCAATCAAACGGTCTGTTACAGCACATTTTTGTGCACCATCGACAAAACTGTCGGTAAACCACTAGAAACGTCAACAATGATCGATTATTCAATGTCTGGCGTCATAGGGTCAAACAAAAGCCTAGTTTGTGTCGAGTAGACGTTAATCTCCATTTCTCTTTCTCTATCTCTCACTTGGCCCGGAACTTTTATTACTTCTACTTTAAGGTGTGTTATGTTTTAAGGTATGTGTTACACATTGTTTGACATTTCTAATATTACATGTATATCAACGTTATGTATAGCTGTATGTTATTCATAATCAAAACATATGTTCAAACATGTGTTTTTTGATTATCAACGCATTAAAGGGCAACTTCCACAAAAATACATAGACAGAGACAACAGTACATAAAATAATAACATAAAATGATAAACCTATACTTTTCAGTCATGACAAACATGTGTTTTTTGATTATAAACGGATTTAAAGGCAGCTTCACAAAAATACATAGACAAAACAACAGTACATAAATAATTAACACAAAATGATACACCTATACTCTTGTATGTACAAAGAGGTTAATACTTAGAAAACTTAGAAAACCAACTGCAAGTCACACAATGTTGTAGTATTCAGATGTCGTAAGTAACATAGTCCATTGTATCGTGGCATCAAATTACCCAATAACAATGTTGTAGTATTCAGATGTCGTAAGTAACATAGTCCATTGTATCGTGGCTAACATAGTCCATTGTATCGTGGCTAACATAGTCCATTGTATCGTGGCATCAAATTACCCAATAACAATGTTGTAGTATTCAGATGTCGTAAGTAACATAGTCCATTGTATCGTGGCATCAAATGTTTTTGTTACACTCTAAAGTGCCCTTGAAAACACCTGTGAAAGGGGGGCTATATAAATTTTGTAATAATAATAATAAAGTCTGAGTTATGACTTTTGATCACTCTGAAATATCGTGAATTTTGTATAAATACTTCCATTACTTAAAAAAGAAATCATTCTTAATTATGATTATATAATGTATTACGAAATCATACAGGATCGATACAATATGCCGGAATATTCAATTGCCGCAATACCACGAAGTACTAGATGTAGGGTATAAAATAGTGTTGGCTAGCCTAATGCGATCGTGAATGATTTTGACATTTGTGACCCACTGACCGACTTTTTACTGTGCGCACCTGCTATAAAATAAATAATTATAGCACTCGTCGTGAACCGTTGGCCGCAGGATTAATATGTAATAGTATTTCATTAATATAGAATTGTTTACCTTTTTTTCTGTATAAAATGGTGTCGAAACCGTCAATATGGCTCATCCAAAAAATTTCTTAAAAATCTTCTCGGATTGCGTCTGCTAAACGAGAACGAATTTCGCGCAAAACCGTTATCCGGAAGTAAACAAAGCGTGACGTTGCCCCCTATCCAAGATGGCGTCATTAACCGTGAAAAGGTCTATTCAGATGTAAGACAATATTACTCCTACTTTTACCAAGCCATTAAAAATCTTGAATTTCACGTTATATGATATCGTTCTAATAGAGTATTATCACCATAAATTCAACTTATCAACGTTATATGAGTGGTATATATTAATGGAATTGTGTTGTCAAGTTGCTTTTAGGTCAAATACAGTTTTTAGATCTGATCAAGATGACAGCTATGGTATGGATGTATAAAATACAGACGACATCAATACGGATTACGTTTTATTCTTCGACATAGCATTCATACATGTGGAGCCATCATACTATCTACATTACGTCACAACCGGAATACAGTCACTAATTATAATTGTAGTTATCTCCCATACATCATCATATCATAACAATACATCAAGACACCACATTTCCCCTCCCCTGAAGAAATGCTTTTCTCCGACATGTAAATAAGACAGTGTACTATCTATTTGTTATGAACAACATAATCTTTAAACCAAACAGGGTTTGATCTTACTCTTGTACTTGATCTAACACCTGTTGGATTATTAACAATTGGATCATTTGGTGGAACAAATGGTACATTATTCGGATTAACATTATTTCTATTAATAGCATTATTAGGTGGATCAAAATACATAACACCATTTTCCCCCTCTCTTTCAAAATAATTCCCGTAGAAAGGTGAAATATATTTAACATTCCATCTCTGACCATTATCTACAATATATGTATAAGAACCAATCCTAGATCGAATACGAACTGGATCTGTATATTTAGAATGACCTTTTGGAACATACCAAGGTTTCTTTATGCGAACAACGTCACCTAGTTTAAAATCTCTTGAAAGAACACCTTTACGTTTATCAGTGTAAGCCTTTCTTAGATTTTGCTTATGACTTACTCTATCATTAATTTCATAATCAGACAAAGGAATAGGAGGTTGTGTAACAAATGGAATATCTAATAAAGTTCTCATATGTCTACCATGTAATACATTAGATGGAGATTCCCCAGTAGTACAGTGACGACTGGAACGATAGGTACCTAAGAATTCTATAACAGCAGTACTAACATTCTTATTTTCAAAACGTGCTGCCTGAATAACTTCAGAAATAATTCTATTAAAACGTTCAATTTCAGAATTCCCTTCCGGATAATAAACGGAAGAAAATCGGTGAATAATACCTCTCTTTCTCATAAACTCTTTAAATTCGTGGGAGGTAAACTGAGGACCATTGTCTGTAACAATTTCGTCAGGATAACCCTCACGACTAAAAATACGAATAAGAAAATCAATAGTAGTAGATGTAGTGATATTTGAAGTAAAAGCTAATTCGGGCCACTTACTACGGTAGTCAATTAATGCAATAACAAATCGTTCATGAGCAGGCGCGGAATAGTCAGGTCCAACGAAATCTAAACCAAGTTTTGACCATGGTTTCTCTGGAATGCGAACAGGTATCATAGGTGAAGAACGCGTTTTAGCGGATTTATCATTAAATTGGCAAGTTTGACAACTTTTGATAGTTTCATGGACATGAATATCCATTTTAGGCCACCAATACAAATCGCGGAGTCTTTGTTTGGTTTTAACGATTCCTTGGTGATCTGTATGCGCTAAATGAACCAAGCGATTTTGAAGATCATCAGGAACGACGACACGTGTACCACGAAATACTAATTTATTATGAACTGATAATTCATCGCGAATTCGAAAATAAGGACGTGTTTCACTTTCGCAATCATTCGCGGCATGCGGCCAACCATTGTGAATATATGACATTAGTTGTTTGCAAGTAACATCATCACAAGTAGCTTGGATGATTTCATCTGATTTTATAACGGTATCAATGTCTGTAAGTTGGATTTGACAAACTGCGTCACAATCTTCGATAATTGCGGGTGTAGTAGTAAAGATAGTAAGCTGGCACTGCCAGGCAGGATACGCCCACATTTTCGAGAGATGGTTAGAGAACAAGCAAAATCGAAAGTGATTTTTCCTACAATCAAAGGCTATAATTCATTAAATTACAATTTGATATGCGCAAATATCGAAAAGAATCAAGATCTTTAGGTTATAAACATGCATTTCAAGTTCCATCAAAATCGAATTAAAATTGTGACCTATACTGGGTCCACAACCTTGATATACCATTTTTTAACGTATTCGCGTACGAACGGCGGCCATTTTGTATGGTAATTTCGGTCCGATTTTTCCGAAATTTGACCTCGACCTTCCTTAGGGTGTAACGGTGATATAATCAAACGATTTTTCAAATCGGTTAATTATTGTAACCTCCAGAGGGACCACAAGCTAAACCAAGACGATTTTGCGTATAATCAGGGGCCATAATTCAGGAAGTTACGATCCGATATGCACAAATATTAAAAGGAAGCAAGATCTTTGGGTTATAACCATGCATTTTAAGTTTCATCAAAATCAAATTTAAATTGTGACCTCTACAGGATCCACAACCTTGATATACCATTTTTTAACAGTATTTGCGTACGAACGGCAGCCATTTTGTATGGCAATTTTGTTCCGAATTTTCCCGAAATTCGAACTCAACCTTCCTTAGGGTGTAACGGTGATATAATCAAACGATTTTTTAAATCAGATAATAATTGTGACCTCCAGAGGGACCACAAGCTAAACAAAGACGATTTTGCATATAATCAGGGGCCGTAATTCAAGAAGTTACGATCAGATATGCGCAAATATCAAAAGGAACCAAGATCTTTGGGTTATAACCGTGCATTTCAAGTTTCATCAAAATTGAATTAAAATTGTGATCTCTACAGGGTCCACAACCATTGATATACCATTTTTTAACAGTATTCGAGTACGAACGGCGGCCATTTTGTATGGTAATTTTGGTCCGATTTTTCCAAAATTTGATCTCGACCTTCCTTAGGGTGTAACGGTGATATTATCAAACGATTTTTTAAATCGGTTAATTATTGTAACCTCCAGACGGACCACAAGCTAAACCAAGACGATTTTGCGTATAATCAGGGGCCATAATTCAGGAAGTTACGATCCGATATGCGCAAATATTGAAAGGAACCAAGATCTTTGGGTTATAACCATGCATTATAAGTTTCATCAAAATCGAATTAAAATTTTGACCTCTACAGGATCCACAACCTTGATATACCATTTTATAACAGTATTTGCGTACAAATGGCGGCCATTTTGTATGGCAATTTTGGTCCCATTTTTCTGAAATTCAAACTCAACCTTCCTTAGGGTGTAACGGTGATATTATCAAACGATTTTTTAAATCGGATAATTAATGTAACCTCCAGAGGGACCACAGGCTAAACCAAGACGATTTTGCGTATAATCAGGGGCCATAATTCAGGAAGTTACGATCCGATATGCGCAAATATTGAAAGGAACCAAGATCTTTGGGTTATAACCATGCATTTTAAGTTTCATCAAAATTGAATTAAAATTGTGATCTCTACAGGGTCCACAACCTTGATATACCATTTTTTAACAGTATTTGCGTACAAACGGCGGCCATTTTGTATGGTAATTTTGGTCCGATTTTTCCAAAATTTGAACTCGACCTTCCTTAGGGTGTAACGGTGATATAATCGAACGGTTTTTCAAATCGGATAATAATTGTAACCTCCAGAGGTACCACGAGCTAAAATAGGTGAATTTTCGGACAATCAGGGGCCATAATTCAGGAATTTACGTTCCGATAGGTGCAAATATCGAAAGGAACCAAGATCTTTGGGTTATAAACATGCATGTAAAGTTTCATCAAAATCGGTTCAAAATTGTGACCTCTATAGGGTCCACAAGCTAAAAACGTGATTTTTCGTACAATCAGGGGCCATAATCCATGAAGTTTTGATCCGATACATGCCAATATCGAAAGCAGCCGAGATATTTTGGGGATAAACCTATATTTTAAGTTTCGTCAAAATCGGACAAGAATTGTGACCTGTAGAGAGTCCACAAACAATTGTGGACGGACGGACGTCCGGACGGACGGACGGACGGACGGACGGACAGGGGCGACGACATAATACGTCCACATGAAAATGTGGGCGTATAAAAAGCGGTAAGCGACTCAAGGCGTCGGCAACTTTATTTTGTGAACCCGGTTTGAATTCAACGGTATAATCATAATGTAGTAAGCGAGTATTCCAACGAGCAATACGCATTGGTTTATGACCATGCCCCATTGTCGTTAACAATGTAGTAAGCGCGCTATGGTCAGTACGCAAAACAAATTTTCTACCCCAAAGGTAGGTATGCCACTTTTCGACGGCCCATACGCAGGCTAATGCTTCTCGTTCACCGACAGAATAATTTTTCTCGGCGGAAGTTAGACTACGTGACGCGCAAGCGACTAAATACTCTGAATTATGCCTGTACTGTGTAAGTACAGCACCTAACCCATAGGCACTAGCGTCAGTTGTAACGACGACTGGAAGTAATGGATCAAATAAGGCTAATACTGGACTCGAAATAATTTGATTCTTGACATCTGTAAATGCACGATTAGCTTCGGTTGTCCAAGTAAATTTATCAAGTTGCATAACTGCGCGTACTGGTTGAATAACCATGGCGAAATTTTTTACAAATTTGGAATAATATCCGGCTAAACCGAGAAATGAACGACATTGTTCGGATGAAGTAGGAATCGGTGCGTCGCGAATGGCTTGAACAAGTTCAGGGTTAGGACGAATACCCTGGGCATCAATTACGTATCCAAGAACATGTAATTTAGAAACGTTAAATTGACATTTATTGTTTAACGTAATTCCTGAATTTCGGAGTTTACTCAAAACTTTGCGGAGATTAGTATCATGTTCGGCTTGTGTACGTCCGAATACAATAATATCATCGATGAAAGAAATTACACCCTTTAAATCGCGTAAAATCAATGACATCGTTTTCTGAAAATAAGCTGGCGCGGACGCCAAACCAAAACATACTCGTTTGAAACGAAATAAACCGTCATGTGTTATAAAGGCGGTTAAATCACGACTATCTTCATGTAAACTTATCTGGTGATAGGCACTTTTAAGATCAATGCGCGAAAACACCGTAGCACCATGCATCTCGCTTATGATTTCGTCAATGTTGGGGAGTGGATGCTTATCGACAATGATAGATTCGTTTGATTTCCGTAAGTCAACACAAACGCGTATATCACCTGATTTACGATAGGCGACTACAATGGGAGAAATCCATTCTGATGCATCGATACGTTCGATAATATCGGCACGTTCTAATTCACGAATACGTTGCGAAACGGCTTCACGAACGGCAAATGGCAAGCGACGTAGCTTTTGCTGAACAGGTTTAACATCAGGTTTAACCTTAACCTTATGTACAAAATCTTTAACATTACCTAAGTTATTACTAAATAATTCTGGAAAATCAATAACATTTGGATCACTGGATGTACAATTTTCAACAACATTACAATTGTCAATAGGATTAACATCTGTTATAACTGTACTCATGTCAATAACAGTATTTGGATTTCTAGAAGACTGGGTAGTACAATTACATGTTAATGTAGAACCATCAATATTAATACCTAAGGCTTGGATAATATCCTTACCTAGCAAATTTGTACCATTTTCGACAATATAAAATACACATTCTGAATTTTTACTATTATACTCTATAATTGCGCGAAAAATACCGAGAATTTTAATGGAATGTGAAGTGTAACTTCTAATAGAGGTTGCAGCACAAGATTCAATTGATTGCCTAATATAAGACTTGTCAAACGTATTTAAATTCATTATGGAAACATCGGAAGCAGTGTCTACAGTCATTTGATGAGAAATTGAGTTAATGAATACTGTACACACAACACTGCGTTTCTCGGAGCTGTTGGAATCAGTAGATAGAACCTGAATTCCATCTTCAGTAGTAGATGAAACGGTAGGGTCATCTATATGTATCAGGTTGACACGGGGGTGTTTACATACGTTAGTGTAATGTCCTCTCCTGTCACATCTTTGACAAGTAGCAGTCCTCCCTTGACACTTTGGATAATTTGCAAGGTGTTGTGGCGAACCACAGCGATAACAAAACGTACTGGACGATTCGGATCTATTATGTGGAGTGTACTGCACAAGAGCAGGTGTAAGCTGTCTAGACTTATGTTGAGAATCTGTAGATTTCTTCACTCTTCTATCAATCTTGGCACAATTGGGTTGGAAGGGTGGTGGAGTGTATTGCTGAGTTGAACGATTAAATGATTTAGCTTCACGCACCGCTGTCTCAACTTGTGTAGCTATTTCTATCGCTCTTGGAAGCGGAACATCAAATTCCATGAGTAGGCGTTCACGTATACGTGATGAATTTGTTTTCTCTACTAGCTGGTCTCGTATGTTTTCATCACACTGTGCACCAAATAAGCAGTTGGATGAAAGGTCACGAAGTGTAGCAACATAGGCAAGAACGGACTCCCCGGGCAGTTGAGCACGGTTTCGGAAACGGTAACGTTCTGCTACAATGTTGATTCTAGGTCGGAAATAATGACGTAATTTATTGAGGCTATGTATGTAGACGTCTGCATTGAAACTTTCGTGATCGCCTGGAAAATCTGGCAAGGTGTAAAATATTCTCTGAGCTTCGGCACCAACAGAATGTAATAAAATTGCTTGCTTACGTTCAGAATTTAGGGTGTCGGATCCGGAGGCTACCATGTAATTTGAAAACAATCGTTCCCACTGCATCCAATGCATAACCAAATTACCGGGATTGGCTTGAAAAGCTGGAGGCTGTGAAATCGATGAAAATTGAGCTGGAAGTGCCGCTGGAACGGGAATATTTTCATTGTCAGCCATTACGTTGATTATTCAGTTTATCCTCGTCGCCAAATATGGTATGGATGTATAAAATACAGACGACATCAATACGGATTACGTTTTATTCTTCGACATAGCATTCATACATGTGGAGCCATCATACTATCTACATTACGTCACAACCGGAATACAGTCACTAATTATAATTGTAGTTATCTCCCATACATCATCATATCATAACAATACATCAAGACACCACAACAGCAATTGTTTAGCTGTAGGAAATAGAATAACGCCCCCCTTTTCTGATGAGAGAGAGAGAGAGAGAGAGAGAGAGAGGCAGAACTGTGGTTTAACGTCCACTAGGAATTGTGTTGTCAAGTTGCTTTTGGGTCAAAATATATTTTAAATCTGAAGATAATGGTTTAGCTGTAGGAAATAGAATTAACTTTTTTAACGTCCTACTTTTCTGTTCCATCCGGGCTAATGAAGATGGGGGGACTGAGAGGGAGAGAACTGCTGTTTAACGTGCACTCGACACAAACTAGGTCATTTCGGGACTAACATATGATTTAATTTTATTTCAATAATGCGCTTGCGCGTAGGTTTCTTTAGCAGTGGGAGGAAACCGGAGGACCCGCAGAAAACCCACGACGCTGGATAGGTTCTGGTTTGGATTTATTTGTTATTTGGATTTTGCTTTTAAACCTCCCGGGATTGTTTGTCTAATCATAGATGGTCCGCGAATTCAAAAACACGGCGTAGTATTTAATTGGAATTGGGCAGGGAGAACCGTCCTATCGAAAAATGTTATCACTCGGATGACTCTAGAGTCATCCAAGAATGCTTCTTCAGTACGTCATTATATATATATATATATGTGTGTTACGTTTTCGCTGATAGATAAAATGCATTTTTAACATAATACTGTCTACTTTAAGTCCTCTGGGGCTAACCCGGAAGTGAAACATAATATATGCATTATAAACAGCTTGGTCGCCGGAGTGACATTCCTCACGGGGTCAATCACGTTAAATTGCACATGACAAAAGAATTACCGGACCAAGCCTCACCGTAACCTTAACCCTTGCACGCGATGCCTGTCAGTATCGCTATAAAAAAACCATCATCTCGTTAATGAACGCGAGCTTTCGTTCATATACCATGGCCGGTGTTTTGAGGAATGTCTCCCTGAGGCAAAATTTATTATAAACATGATATTCTCTACTTTCAGGTTCTTTGAGGCTAACCCGGAAGTAAAACATATGTTTGTGTCATTTCGAAGTGTGCCTATAGTGGATTTGCGACAAAGTTCGTTGCTAAGAGCCCATGCTTTACGTGTTATGAGTATGGTAGAGAAATGTGTCACCAGATTAGACGAATTAGATAAAATAGAAGAAACCATGAAAAGTCTGGGTCAAAGACATTTAAAATACGATGCCGTTCCAGAAAATATCGACGTACGTAACAATTTCAATATAGCATAAGGAAAAATATTCACCATTCGCTGCCTAGTCGTTCGGGTGGGAAGAAAACGTGGTGTGTATGTAAAAGATATAGGAGTAGGCTGTAACGTCGCTCTCCGGGCAAAACTTAATTCTTAGCACACATCGTAGGACGTTAAACCCCATTTCATTCATTCATTCATAGCACACATGCTCGTCTTCATTAGCCCAGTCGGAGCAGAACAGTAGGACGCTAAACCCCATTTCAGCATTAGTTTTAAGCCAGCAATATAAAATTGACATTTTATGATCCAGTAAGCGGGGAGTTTTCAGGGGTAAATGGGGAAAGTCCATACATATGTTTGAGAATGCATCCGTTTTCCTGACAAATAAAAACGACCCAGAACGTAAATTATGATTGCAGACCGAGAACTGCTGTTCGACGTGGGGGTTATAATATCTTGGCAGTTAAAACTGTAAGCTCAAATCATATTTGCTAAATTAATTCTGGGTTATACTAAACCGACTGAGCTTAATTTGAAATTCATCGGAATTTAAATTTAATTAACTGCGCAAATAAGATTTTTGCATATTTGATCCTCTGTGATTGAAGAGCCGTTAATTTACATTTACCTTGCTCAGACTCGTTGGTATTGTAACTATATCCGGACAGAAGAGTTTCCAGTGACTTCACTTCGATTTTAACGAGTTCTGTTGCGTAAATTCAATGTGCACACGTGTGTAGGCCATATCTCATTTTTTAATCCTACCCGAAAGACGGACACCAAGTGAAGTCCCGCCCCAAAATGATCATGCGGGTGTTTTAAATGGACGGCATTAAGGGTAGTGATGTATTCTCAAAGTATGACGTAGATGGCTCGCTGCATGTAGTATGGGGTAGGGAATGGAGGTGAATGTGGGTGTGAGTGTGGGCGGGGACTCAAATAACCGATGATACTATGGTAGCATACCTCACCATCCCATGCAGGCATTAAGTGAAACCCTGGATAATACAGAGAATTTCCAATTCCTAGCCATATCTCGGCAGGACGGAAATCCCGATTAGGTTGTGGTGATATATTGGTGGCGGGGTTGGGGTGGGTACCAGATGCTATGCTAGTATATCCCATCTGATGTAATGATAATTAGATGTTTTTATGTTCTTTTCATTTTAGTTAATGGGTCCGCACTTCGTCCAAGCCATTAGAAAATGTATGGAAGCTGACTGGAACAAGGAAACAGAGGAGGCGTGGTTTCAATTATTCAAATTAATGACGTATTATATGAAAGAGGGGTGGAAGTGACATTCATCATTCGTCTGATTGGCTGACTGTCGAGACGTCTGATTGATTGACTAGAATATGACACGTGTGCTACTGACGTTTGATCATCGAAAACAATAGATGAATATTCCATTCCATTTAATTCGACAGGGACTTTGTATGAAAAAATCATCACCCTGTCTATCAAAATATGTGCCTGCTAGTAAGAACAATTTTTGTCGAAACTAGAGGGAGCCTGTTAAATTCAAGATTTTTTTTAGGAAAATGTATATAACACGGATCATATTTGGTATGTTCGACTGAGCGTTCCAAAAACGCCTCATACACATCACGTGAAGTTCTACTCACACTGCCATTATTATGAAGACTGATGTAACTACACCAAGGCTGAATTCCATGTCAGTAGCGACTCGTCAAGTCTCGACAGATTCCGGTACCCTAAATCTAAACTCGGATGTATAACGAATTCCGCCATTTTGGAACTATTTTAAAGGACCCGGATAAAAAATGGCTGCCATATTGGGACTTTTTTTGTAAAAGCGGCACAATTTCCTGTTAAAGTAAATCGGTAGTCGACTAGCCGCATCGCAAATGTATGGTCGTAGGTACATATCACTACTGTCATACATCCGAGTCTAGATGTAGGGTAACGGGGGGTACTGGAATCTGTTGAGGTTTGCCGAATGGTCAGGAGTCAGTCGATTGTATGTCTATGCCAGTCGGTTTTAATTTTGTCATATCGGAAGGTTCCGTCAGAACGCTATATCGAAGACGGTCCTGCGCATTTTATGACGTCATAATTATGTGGATTTTGGGTTAGGATAGCGTTCTCCAACAATACATAAGGTTACGATATTAATGTAGGTGGAAGTGAACTTTTACCCCGGGGACTATAAGTTTCGATATAATTGCCTTAAATAGAGTGTTAAAATTAATCTTGTAATAGCCCTACTGGGAAACATTAATTTAATGAACCAAGAAACCTAATATTAAAGCGTGAAAGATATTAAGGTCAAGTTGAACACTGTATAATCGTCTCTGTAAATGGAGGAATGAATAGTATGATGCTTAACGTGCAGGCTCCTGTTTCTCGAAATCTTAACTAAAGATAAAATCCAAATTTTAGTAGATACTTCAATTTTGATTTGCTAAGCACGAAAATCAATCTAATATTACCAAATCAAATTACTAAAAATTGGGTTGTATCTTAGTTAAAGTTCGTAAAACAGGCCCCTAGTTTTCCACTTCAACCTGGATAATTAAGACGGACATACTCCATGCACTGTGGGTTGTGGGAAATTTTGTCCGGACCACAATAACGTGCACATCACTGTATCTCTTTAAAAGAACTTATTTGATTAATAGTGTTTTATTATAAAAAAGAACAATTGAATAAAAGATTGTGGCTGTGAAATTCTTAATTTAATTTGATTGAGAAGTGGTGTTACAGATAGAGTAAACAGATAGTCCATTGAACGTTCCGGAATTGAATTGTGCCAATCTAGCAAATAGTGACAATCAATTGACAAGGTTGGAAGTTGGGCTACAAAACATGTGCCGATCGAAACTAAATTATTTTCTTCCAATCAGGACAGCTGAAAGATATTTAAAATTACATCACGATTCTACTCACACGTATTGTAAGAACCGTGAGTGTCATGGGTCTGAATTCCGTGAAATTCCATCGTATTGTCGATTCGGACCGTTTCAGATTAACAATCGAACATCTCCGAGCTTCTATTCTATGATTTATTTTTTTAGTTCATTATAAAAGCTTTATCGATTGCCACATGGTTGACGTATAGCAGGGTCACGTGGCTAAGTGGGTAAGACGCTGGCTCGCTAATTTAGAGGTCGGGTGTTTAATCCCAGCATTTGCCGAGAAAGTTCATCCAGATTTTCCGGCGTGCTTACCCCTTGCCAGTGATGCAGGACGGAGGGCCTGGCAAGGACAGTTGTCTAGTCGTTCGGATGGCACGAAAAACCTTTGCCCGTGTACAAATTAGCGTGCACGTAAAAGATCCCTTGGTAGCTGGATTCGATATAAGAGTATGTCGTAGCGCCATTGTCCTGGCAAAATGTCCCTCACAGCACACTGTATGGCGTATGCCCGTCTTCATTATCCCAGGTTAGGTGCAGGACAGTTGGACGTTAAACCCCATTTCATTTCATTGCTGTTTAGCGTGCAATAATGCCTTATGAGGTGTGGGAATGAGAATATAAAGGAGTTATTGTATCTGATGTCGAAAATAAATGAGATTTAGTGATTTACATAGGTTTGAAAGTTTCCGTTGTCGCTGAAAAAAAACTCGTATAGATTTCAAGATTCTCTAATAAACATTTCAGGGTCACAAAATTGTCATCCATTTGAAAACTCGAGTATCGTTAATTCTGTTCATTCTGTAGTCCATAGAATTAGCTTCCGTAGCATTTCACAAAATGTTTTAGACTTAAGTTTAACCTAAACAAAAAGCATATTAAAATGGATCCAAACAATTAAAGATACAATATGTAAGATTCAGATCAAATGCTGACCGTTCTTGCTGTAATAGGTCAAAAACAGATAACGCAAAATAAATATATTGCAAATTTCATTCAAATTACCATATAGTGCCGTCTTCATTAGCCCAGTCGGGGCAGAACAATAGGACGTTTAATCCCATTTCATTTAATTTAATTTCTGAAGCAAGTCATAACTGTTTGTAGTTTTGACACGATGTTTGCATTGATTGTATATTTATGGAGAGGGATCCTCGCCAAAACTCTCAATTTGTGAAAATACATTTGTCGATTTGTGAAAGTACATTTGTTAATTTGTCAAAATACAAAGTACATTTGTCGATTTGCGAAAGTCCATTTGTCGAATTGTGAAAGTACATTGTCGATTTGTGAAAGTACATTTGTTAATTTGTCAAAATGCAAAATACATTTGTCGAACCTACAAATTTTGAAATAACACAGCTTAACTTTATAGTTTCAAGATATGTAATTTCAACATTTGTATTATCAAGAGATGTAATTTCAACATTTGCAGTTTCAACATTTGTTGTTTCAATAATTGTATTAACGACACTTGCATTAACGAGCCTTGCATTAGCAAGCCATGCATTAGCGAACTATGACCATATTTGGGTTATTGTATGGTATGGAAGCCTATTACGGCCATTTCAGAATCTCGACAATTAAATAGTCCAAAATAATTTTAATCTCTTCTGGCAAAGATAGTATTGAATTCTGTAATCGATTTTAAGTCTTCAATCAAATCTTTCTTTGCTCTTCAACTTCAACAACGTTCATCGGATATTTTGATGCGTTGTCTTGTCAGGGACAACGTATAGTCGATCAAATGGGATTAAAAATAACGATGTCAACTGCTTGTCAGTGGTATAGGGCGGAAAGCCTGGCAAGGGACAACGCATAGCCGCTCGAATGTTATAGATAAAAAAAACTAGGTTCCTTGTCCGGAATCGAAATGAAGTGGAGGCTACGGTGGCTCAGTGAGTAGGACGTTTGCTCTCTAGCTTCATCGAACTGCATCGGAATTTATCTTGAGATATCTTCCCTTTTCCGTTGTGTAGATGGAGGACGGGGGGTCTTGCAACGGATAACGTGTAGTCGTGCGGATGGGACAAAATAACGGGGCCCCGTGTAAACATTGGTTTCGATTCGCCGCTTGAACGTGACAATGATTAGGGTCGTCTGTCCAACCGAGAGGGTGAACCCCTCTCTCCCTCTCTCTGTCTCTTTCTTTCTCTTTTTCGCATACATTGACATCCACGTACAAGAACCCTTTACCGTGGGAATTCGAAATAAGAGTAGACCCTCGTAGCACACTGCATGACGTACATTATTAGCTTTCGTTAGCTCAGTTGGAGAAGAATGGTTAACGCGTTCGCAATTGATCATAAGGACTGTCATTGAATCAACTGGCGCGGTATCGATTCGCCGCTTGTACGTGACAAGGGATATATCGACTGTACAATCCGTGGGTTTTCTCTTTGTCCTTCAGTTTCCTCCTACTGTTAAAGACCCTTTACCTTTAGGTGTGTTTTTGTATGTAGCCTATGCATGTATGTATGTTCGCCCATCACGCTGATATCTATAACGGAAGTTGCTGAAATTCAAAAGGAGTCTTTGTTTTACTAATTTAAATGATGTATATACATTTCATACGAGAGAGAGAGAGAGAGAGAGAGAGAGAGAGAAATGGGGTTTAACGTCCACTCAACACAACTAGGTCATTTCGGGACTAACATATGGTTTAATTTTATTTCAATAATTCGCTTGCGCGTAGGGGTCTTTAGCAGTGGGAGGAAACCGGAGTGTCCGTAGGAAACCCACGAGGATGAGAAGGCTCCCTTATTTCCATGTCACATACACTCACACTAGGGCTCAAAACCACAGCCGCAAGCCAGGGGTGACCGGTCAGCTAGAGGTCGAAGCGCGGCACTCTAGACCACTAGGTCATCTCAACCCCCCACATTTCATACGGAGCGTCCACAAGATGCAACAACGTGGAACAATGGCCATAACTCCAGAAGAAATTAACGGAAGTTATTGAAATTAAAAAGGCTTCTTCATCTCACTAATATAAGCATCATATTTCAATTTAAAAACAATCAAATGATAAATGTAGTCTGTAGAGTGTTCACAAGAAATTGCGGACGACGGATGAACTGATTGACAGACGGACGAGGTCGAGGGCAACATACGACCACATTCCCATGTTGGCGTATACAAAACACGACCACGTGAATGTTTTAGACTGTCCAATCTGGCCTACAGGCGAATTTATACCCGCGGCGAGAAGTCGAGATTCTGAAAAGGCCGCAATAGGCTTCCATACCATACATCAACCCAAATATGGTCATAGTTCGCTAATGCATGGCTTGCTAATGCAAGGCTCGTTAATGCAAGTGTCGTTAATACAACTGTTGAAACTACAAATGTTGAAACTGCAAATGTTGAAATTACATCTCTTGAAACTATAAAGTTAAGCTGTGTTATTTCAAAATTTGTACTTTGTAGGTTCGACAAATGTATTTTGCATTTTGACAAATTAACAAATGTACTTTCACAAATCGACAAATGTACTTTGTTTTTTGACAAATTAACAAATGTACTTTCACAAATCGACAAATGTATTTTCACAAATTGAGAGTTTTGGCGAGGATCCCCCTCCATATTTATTATCGTAACAATGGTACTCGTATATATTCGAGACTTAGCCGTTTTTCACCGTTTTAAATTAAATCATTAAATGACCAAAACGTTCTAATTTAGTTAAACTCGAGCATCCGATGACATCGAGGGGTGATTATGGTCTTGTTCTGTTAATAAATATCTAATTCATAATAAAGACCCCAAAAAAGACCTCCATGTTTAAATTAAATCATTAAAAAAAACGAATCAATTTAGTCTAGTTAAAATCTCGTTCATCCGATGGCATCGAGGGTTGATTTTGGTCTTGTTATGTTAATAAATGTATGATAAATAATTAATATAATATTTAAGGCCTAAAGAAAGACTTGCAAAAGGCAGATTTAGATCTTGGTTAAATGAAGCAACTTCAGTTGATGCCCAGCACGGTATAATAACATCAAAGACGTTCAAGGACTAATATATTTACCGCATAACGTGGTGTAACGTACGGCAATGCATATTCTCCAAACTCCAATCTTTCAATATCTGTTCTGACTGTTCATTTCTTTAGTGTGACCCTCTCCGGTTTACTGGAAATACCGAAATATTAGACTCCTCTATATTAGGCTATGCGGTAATCTTATTATGCCGAGTTTCGTTCACGCTGAAAGGGTAGTCAGTGGCGTCTTCAATGTCTCCCCATATCCTAAAAAATATTTTGTTTTTAATGATCTCGATTTGGCAATGGTATTTAGCTTGATTGGGACACTTTTTATCGTTATGAACAAGGGTAAAGGGAGAGAACTACCAGTGTTGCTTCCTGGAATCCAGAGCTTGGTCGTCACGGGGTCATTTACTTTGTATTTCACATGACCTTAGAATTTTTTAACCAAACGCATCCCTAACCCTAACCCTAGCACGCGGTGCCTGTCAGGGTCGCTAAAAATAAAAACCATCATAAAGTTTATGAACGCGAGATTTCGTCAATTCACCATTGTCGGTGTTGTGACTATTGTGAGGAATGCCTCCCTTGTGCAAAATTTGGAACCCAGTCGATTTGTTTTTTTACTGAAGTGAAGAAAAACAAAAGAAGATTTGAATAATAAAAAAACCGGTAACGTAATAGGATTTGCGATTAAAGATGACTGGGAATTCGACGGAAAATTCTAATGAATCAAAACCTAAGCATAAATAATACCTTTAATTATCGAATGTAGGCAATCAGTTCTTAATGGGGCATTTTTTTTACACCGTGGGCCTCTTAAAATCGCGGGAAATAGCGAGAGAAAATAGTGTACGACGCCATTTACAGCGTATTATTTATGATTACGAAATTACTTTCTTGAAAACATGTCCCGTGACTTACATGGCTGATGTAATGCAAGCGGGGGGGGGGGTATGTTGGCGCGTCGTAAACAAGCTATTTCCAGTACAACAAAGTCGCAATTCACATCGGTTCTTTGTAAGCCCAATCGGCATTCCAAAAAAGGTGTGGGGGGTGATTGGTTTTCCATTGACCAAAGTTTGTTGTTTTGACCCCAAGCATATAAATGACCCAACGCACAAGCGAAGTATTGAAATAAAGCTTTACTACATGTATATGTTACTCATCGTGTGGATGAATCATTAAGCAATTTAACCACGTGCTTATGGCATCAAGGGAAGGGGATGGGCACCACATAAATTTCCATAGCCGAATTTTCAATGGTGCTTTAGTGTTTAATGAAACAATTCGAGTTGATCAGACGACTCAGACCTCACATGATGTCCAAATATAATTTTAACAGAAATCTTTGCTATGACTGTCGATTCCGGAAGTGACACAATCATAGGAAGCCATGTGCTTTTGTCGACGATATGGCAGTGGACATTGGACACCAATAATATCTTTTATCAGAGACTTAAATTTAAAGACAATATTTGTTATAGTCCTATCTGGTGTATTGGTATCTCGAAGTACAGTTTGCGTTTATCCTCTTTAATTTTGTATGTACTGTAGATGTGTATAGTTGTGACCAGGGTTTAGGGCATATTGCGCCTAAAATAGCCTTATAATGTTTATTGTAATATGAGTGTATATGTAAAAAAATAAAATAAACATCTTTATATAAAAAAAATAATAAAGGCAAAAATAGACAACAAAATTTTTTTTTTAATTTCTGTTCAATTTCAATTTGAATGAAACAGAGACCCGGATTTAATTACAGCCCAAACTAATTTCCTTACATGGCTCCACTGGCCTATGCTACTCACACCAGTAACTCAGAAGAACTTGTTCGCCTCCTGAGGGAGAGATAGATGGAGAGAGCGAGAGAGAGAGAGAGAGAGAGAGAGAGAGAGAGAAAGAGAGAGAGAGAAAGGGGAGGGGCTAGCTGTGGATGGATTCGATATTTTACATTTCCATGGATTTGTTTATACCATATGGGGCTGTAACACACGATGGTCAAAGTGAGACAACTTTGATATTGTTTGAATGGATAAAGACCATGCTGCACCATCAATTCCTCCATTTACGATTGTTAAATACATAAAATTCCATCTGTTGATGTATAACAAGATAATAATAAAACTCTTGATTAAATCAGTGTGTATGCGAAGAGGGTGGGGGGCAAAATTCGGATGTCGTAGGTTTATCTCCTCTCGGCATGATAGTTTCTTATACAAAAACTACGTCATATATGCTCTCCAAAATCTCGTATTTCCTTTAATAGCCTTCGCATGGATAAGTCACTCCCGTCTTCCCCACCCGCCCGGCCTCAAATAGCCAAGCTTCGCCACCGGCATCATGGGGTATAGTTACACAGGTGACTTTAAACAAAAGATTTCAAAGTACATGTAATAATTGTCGTATTTATTTACTTTTTTCGACGTCTAACGTTAACCACAACGTTACAGTTGCGTAATGTGTTTGTCGGGTTATGTAGCTGAATCGTTGTATGAATGGAATGATAACAAAACTGCACTTGCTGGATGGGTTATTCTTGTATTATTCCACGTTTCATGTGGTACGTCATCACTTCAAATAATCCCGTCCATGCTTCTTCCAACTCTGATGACCAGGCGTCTCCAAGTTTTGGTTGAATGGCTTTAATAAACTGCTCTCCCATCATCTGCAAAGAATACCAGAATAGATGACATGCGAGTTTGCTGGTAATGTCGAAGACGTCGTAAATGATTAATCATATAACAAAATAATTCCAATGTCCTTTAATGGGCCAATACCAGTCTTGGTGTAACTGAATAATATGTCCCAATCATTACTCTGGTCCACAATTTGTACTATTTTACAATATTCCAATTAATTGGTGATACAAATTTCATCTTAACACACCTAATTTAAAAAAAAAATGCAAAAATTAAACTGTATGATTGGAAAAGCCTTACGTAAACCTTTTCAAATGTAACTTGGATTTAAACATATTTTCAAACCCTCCGAACAATTAAAAGAGGATGTAATGGATAATTTACACAACAGGTAGGACACTTAAACATCTAGTACTTAGAATAAGGCTATTATTTATTTTCTAGAGATGTCAAGACAGCAAGAGTGTTACTATCCCTTTAATCTTCCATAATTCAAACAAAAATCGTGTTAGCATCTCGCATTATCTGAAAAAAGTTCCCATTTATGTGCAAGTCACGGCCAATTGGGAATCGAACCGAGACCTCTTGCTAAGTGAGCAAGCGCCTTTTCCACTGAGCCACTTTCTTCAATGATTGCAAAGCCCGGGATTATCAAGTGCCTTCATCTTAACGTTTACGAATATGAAGTTGAACGAACCACAGTATAATTCTAACGAACTAAAGCGAGAATTGCATATTTTCTAAGAAAGTCAAAACATAATTATTTCTATGTCATTTGCTCAATATGTTATCAACTCACTATTATACGATCATGGTCACTATTTCCCACCCTAACAAATCATTGATGCAGGAAATAATAACACAATTAACTCCCTTGTTTTCATATTCCCTCCTCTAAATAGCTATCTTCAAACGTTGAAATTTGAAGTTGAAAATTATATTTTTGCCAATTTCTCAGCTGACAATAGTTAATTATAGGATTAATATGATTATTCTTTAACTAGGTAGGACTGTTTATGGATACCATCTATTTGAAGGCTTTGTTTTATTAAATTTTAAAAAAATAACTGACAAATATGAAATTGTAGCTTTAACTTGAACACGCTGGTACCTGCAAAATATAGTTGACATCCTTCAGGTAGTTTATGAGCAAGTGTCCAAAATGCCTACTATATTCTCTATAAATCCTCCTTGTTAAGATCTCGATAAGGCCACTTTATAGGCTGTTTTTATATTGGTTACCAACCAATTTAAGAATTAGAATTTACGAATTTAGGTCTTAAAAATGTGGAAGTTTGTACAATTCAATAAGTTTGGAGATGAAAAAAATATAGTATGTAAAAATATTGTTATTGTAAAGGTCATTTTATATTTAATTTGTTATATTGACAATCTGATGTACTATTAAAAGCTTGTTCGGGTTTATTAGCTCAATTATTGGTAATATGTCAAGATACAAGATTGCCATAATAACAAGGCATCTGAACATCCTACTGTTAGACTAATACTATAATAGGCATGTGTCATTTGTGATTATTTTGTACCAATTTGAAAAAATACATTCATGGGGATCTTTGAGGTGAGTGCTTTCAATGATACACATAGGGCTCAGGTTTTCTTCACAACCAAATAACTAAACTCTTGCCTAATAGGGCCTCACTGGACTATGCTACTCACACGAGGATTTCAGAGGAATTAGCTCATGATCGAACACAAGGCTTCCTGGTTAGTTGACCAATGGCAATGGAATTAATCAGTTGTAGGCTTCAATTATTTGCGGACGTCAATGAAGACATTATCACACAAGTTAGAAATGGGTAATAAGTTAATCGATGTCATCCATAGCCTGCGATATTTGCGGGATAAGGATCCATCTGCTCTTCAACACTCATTCATGATTATATCAACAAGTGAATAATCGAGACTATGATTTTGATCGTACCGACTTCAGTAATGATGATTGAGGCTTGGCCCAAAATTCAATCGCTAATTCTCGGTTCAGAGTGTAACAGTTTGACTGAAATTTTCAGCAATTTCCCATTACATTATCTAGTTTTTAACTATTATAGTGAGAACTGCCAATTTTTTATCTAATCTCCCATAATGTAGCTTCTAAGTATTCAAGTTCTTTAAAAGTTTTGGCGTGGATTAAGCAGTGAAGCATTAGATATTGACCAAACAAATGCAGATGACTAACAGAGTCTTTCCATCTCCTCAACCATTGCTAAATATTATAAACCGGTTTACGTTTCTGTTGAACGTCACATCCGCCTCTACTTACGTCAATATAGTCTATATGAACGTCGTATGATATGTGACGATGTCCTAGGCCTTTAAGTAAATCATCAAGTCTTGTAGGTGAATCTATTCTTGTCAAACATTTATCTACTGTAATCATTACTCTGAGAGCGTGGGCCTTTAATATGAGACTGTTCTCCATGTCACTGTTAGATAAACCACGAAATGGTAGAAAAGTCTCCTGGAAATCTGGATGCGTCTCGAACAATCTGAAAAGAAAAAGAAATGAAAGTTTACATGGATTTGAATGATAGACTTTCACGTAGAACCCAGTTTTGGAAACTGCTCCACCACTTTAACTTAGCTATCTTTTTTTTTAAAAAAAGGGCTGTATGAGAGATGTTTGTATGGACACATTTCTTTCTTATTGGCTACTGTCTACTGGTATTGTAGTATGATACGATCTCTCTAACTGCATTCGATCCAGACACACATTCGCAAAGAACAAAACAAACACTTCTGGAAAAAGGCACTAAAATAGTTGGCTTGTTTAAATTGAGAGATAAGTGATTGGTTTCTAAAAGATGCGTTAGGGTTATAATATAAAGTCCGCAGGAGATCTCAGTTTCGCGGTTTTCCATCCTGGTTTCCCTTTGTTGGTGGTGCAAGACGGAGGGACAGGCAACTAAAAGGTGTTTAGGCATAGAAGGCTCACTGAACAAGGGACAGGCAGGTAAAAGAACCATCGACAGTTGGAATTCGATAAAGGGTGGGGGGGTAAGAGAGATGGGGTTTAACGTCCACTCGACACAAACTAGATAATAACGGGACTAACATATAGTTCAATTTTATTTGAATAATTCCCTTGCGCGTAGGGGTATTTTTAGCCATGAAAGCAACCGGAGGACAAGGAGAAATACCACGAGGTTGAATAGGCGACCCCATACTCCACTTGACTACATAACAGACATTTTAATCCAATGCGCATGCGTCAAGAATTAGTCGAAGTGTTACCAAACCCTTCCGAATGACGTGTACATGTCTTCATTGGCCCATTTTCTGCAGAAAGGTTGGAGTCTATAAAAAAGACATGCCATTTCATTTCCATTCTAGTTCAGTCTCACCAGAATGATATATTATCTTAGATTTCCCGATTGATTCAATAATAGACATCTAATATCTCTAATTATCATGTTAATTACATATACCACGTTATGTTACATGGTTTTGATTTCGATAATTTCCTGTTATATGATACGACGGTAATTGTCTGTTAATTAAACATTGACATAAAGACCTCCACACACTACCGGTTATAAATTTGTCGCTGACGACCTGATTTCTCTTCGGTTACAGTCGTGTCGAGTAAATCAAACAGCGCACAGTTTAGGTTTTATTCATTGTCGACTGTAGCCCATGTAGGAGTCCGGGCAAAATTAAACGTAGTGACATCTTTTCTTTTACAGGTTTACATATTATATATACTATTCAAGAGCTAAACCTGTCTTATACGTTTGTGCTCGAATGTTATATAAATCTTTAATCCAATCTGATTAAAACACAGATCCTATTTCGTTTCGTTTTTATAGCTCAAAGTTTCGTTTTACTTCTCTTTACTACACTAAGATCTGGAAGAGTTGTTATCATTGACGTGTTCTAAATGGTGTGAGCAGGATTAGCCAACGCAATGGTCTGTTACGGCAAGCTTTAGCCATGTTTTGCACGGAACTGTGGGTAATCTACTTTTAACATTAATGATGAATGGTTAATCAAATGTATGACGTCAAAGGGTCAAAAGTCATTCGCATGACCTTTGACGCGACCTATCGCTAAAACCGAGGCCTGCTTCTCGAAATTTTAACTAAGATTAAATACAAATTTAAAATCAGTAATTTGATTGGATAATATCCGATTGATTTAAGTGCTTCTCTAATCAAAACAGAAGGAGCTGCTAAACTTTGGATTTTATCTTTAGGATTTCGAGAAACCGGACCCTGTATTTTAATCAGACAGTTCTTAAAAACCGTTAGCATTTGATCTACTCTAGAAAACAGCCGCTGTTGTTCTGCAATTATGATGTTGGCACATGATCCCGTTTATGACGCCTTGTACATAATCCCGTTTATGAGACATGATCCCGTGTATGACGCTGGAAAAATATCCTATTTATGACGCTGGCATATGAAACCAATTATGAAACCAGGCCACTTGACTCAATGGGAGACCTTATGATCCAAAGCTCACGCGTTAACCATTGCCCCCGATTTTAAAATCTAATTACACCAGGCCCAACATAAGAAGTAAACTCGTTGTTTTTTTGAAAGGATAATTAACGTCGCTATCCATTTATAACAACAGACAGTAGAAGAAACGAAAGGATATCAGATTACATGATTTAATTAATGAAATGAGACCCAGTAAATGAATTAACGAGGTCCATTAAAATGACGCTCTCCTTTCTTTTGATATAAACAGAAGCCCCAGCTTGTAATTTCTTCATTAAAAATTTAATCTTAAATTCTTTTGTGTCTACAGAAACTGTAATTAAAACTTCTTCAATATAGGACGATTCCATATAGTGTCTCGGAGTTAATCATTGTGCTCTTCAATTTCATGGCGTCAGAACTCCTGTCAACAGGCAAAACCTAGTAACTCACTTTTTTCTTATTTTGAGAAATCAAAGGGAAACGTAATGGATGAATATTAAACCCCAGCTCATCCATTGATTTGACTATTGAGTTACTAGATTTTGCTGTGGTATTCTAGTCAAATGAAGGAATTTGCTAGATTGTGTCATGGTTGTAACTGCTTACAAAATCAAAAGATTGGAACAGGAAAGCACATACCCTAGTAACTAATAATTTGGTACTAAGTCAATTTTGATAAAAAGAAAAGAAAAGTGGGTTACTAGGTTGGTCTTTTGACGAGAGAGAAGTTATCTAATAAAGTTTCCTCGTAAACTGGCCAGGAGAGCTGGTCGTTATTGAGAGACAAGTCCAGCGTAGGACAGGAATGGAAAGACAGAAATGATAGTCCAATTAAAATGAAATGAACGGCCTACGGTTTTGCTCCAACTGGGCTAATGATAATGGGCATACGCCATACAGTGTGCAATGATGGAAAATTAACCAGGACAATCAAGCATCCCTTTATATGCACGCCAATGTGTATATGTGACCTAGGTTTTTCGTCCTATCCGGTCGATTACGCGTTATCCATTACCAAGCCCTCTTAATCGCGTGGACAATTCCGATTACCTTTCAACGCAAGGGTCGAACATGTGACTTCCAGGTTAGCAAGCGAACGTCCTACCCAATGAACCACCGAATAAGCCGAATACATTACTATGCATCAGTCAGGTGATTGATTTATTTTGCTGCAAAATCTGTATAAATGAAATGAAATGATGTTTAACGTCCTACTGTTCCGCTCCGAACTTGGCTAAGGAAGATGGGCACACGCCATACAGTGTGGTATGGGGAAAATTGGCCCGGACTGCGGCGCTACGGCCTATTCTTATCCTAACCGCCAAGGGTACTTTAACGTGCACGCCAATCTGTACACGGGACCTCGGTTTTTCTTGCCTCCAGAACGACTAGACAGCTGTCCTTTTCAGGCCCTACAGAATCTCATAAAGTTAACGCAAGTCGACAGCCGGATATGGTGATGTGATTAGCATCCGGTTTAAACATTAAGTCAAATGTAATTAAGCAATAGACACAGACTATTCTAAAGGTTTTCTCTGTCACATGTTTCCTCGGGTATATTATATTATCTTGTGCAAACAAAAAACGTATTGATAACGTAAAGACTGATATTTCTAAAAACTAAATTATAAACTGGAAGTCATTATTAGGCCGACAAATAATATTACGGAATGTTACGAAATATCTAAACGGGACGGAACCAATTCTAACACTCTAAAATTTATAAGTAGGCTCACAATAAAGAGGAGAGAGAAATAGGGTTAAACGTCCACTCGACATAAACTAGGTCATTTCGGAACTAACACATGGTTCGAGGAAACCGAGTGGAGGGAAACCGGAGGATCCCGAGAAAACCCACGAGGCTGGACAGGCGACCCTACTTTTTGTCACATACAACCGGGGAATCGAAACCACGCCAGTTGACTTTATACCAGACCTTCTGTTCATAATAAACATAAGAAGAATTAAATCCTTAAATAGCACGGATACCGAATGTGACAACATTTTCAATTCATCATCGTATTAAAATTATCTAAACGGAATTGAACACATTTTATCATGATATTTCTTTTAGAAATTCATCTTGTACCATATTGCAGTTTGTAAAATCCCAATATGATAGACAGTGTTAAAGGGACAATAACACTCTTGCTGACTTGACAGGTAGAGGAAAAAATATCCTTATTCTAACTACTGGATGTTTAAGTGTCCTACCTGTTGTGTAAATTATCCGTTACATCCTATTTTACTTGTCGAGAGGGTTCGAAAATATGTTTAAATTCAAATTTTATTTGAAAGTGTTTACGTAAAAAGCTTGTCAAACCAAGCAGGTCTACATGAAGTTGAATTTTTCCAATTGTTAAGATGAAATTTGTATCATCAATTAATTGGAATATTGTAAAAAAAAAAAGAGTACAATTTGGTGACCAGAATAAAGATTGGGACATATTATTCAGTAACAACAAGAGTGGTATTGGGGCTTTAAGGGTAATTATATTATTATCTGCCAAGAAGAGAACTTCCTGTTCAACAAATCCGTATTTTACAGAGTCCATTGATTGTGAAAATTTAGTTAGAAGCGGAGATGTCGTTTTATTAATAGATCTGTTGTGAGAATTGAATACAGTCTATATTGGTTACCTCAATAACACGTTCTTTCATTACTTATTAATGTTGTCCGTCTAGCCTGTTCTTACACAGATAAAGAAAGCCAAAATGATCTCGCGGCTATTTATAGCATTAACGCGGATGCTCGGTGATCATGAAGCATCTTCGTAAAGATTTGATCTCCATTAATGCTGCACGAATGCGACCAATAGCAACTATGACATTCTGCGCGGGAATTCGCAGATGGAACTTGCGTATTGACAATTTGACCATGGGTGCAATTTGACTTAGCACTCTGATTGGCTAATGAAAATCGTTCCAGCTCAGTTTAACGACGACCATTTTATAACTTGTTCTTATATTAAACAGTACTTAGTTTCTTTTTTATCTTTACAGGGCTGTCGTCTTTAACTCAGTATCACCCTGACAGTCTTCGACATTAATGTTTCGTGACCGACAAAAGAAAACATATGAGACATATGAGTGTGCGTTCCGTTGTCTGGAACACAGTAAAGTAAATTGTAATTTTCTGGTAAAATAATTATTTTTATCTACTGATTAATGAAACATATAAATGTCCCCTCGAATAAATTGCACAATTAACAAGCAGGCATGCGGTCAATCTTGTCCACTCTGTAAAGAATACAGTAATTATTTGTAGCTGATGAATTTTTCTACGGATATCAGATGTCATTAAAACATGGCTTCATTTATCTTCCATTATTGTGTGATGTATCAGTAATATTAGTAATTAACTTACAGGACGTGATCGGAATGAATTCAAAAACAACAAAGGAAATAATAATGAAGTCATTATCTTGCTGAGTAAAAGGTTGTTTATCTTTGGCAGTTTTTCCGAGGAACGGAGAAGAAAATCTATATATCTTGAATAACATCAGTGGATCCATTCCGTGTTATCGTTTTAGCGGTCAAGACTTTCTAATAGTAAGTGCAGGAGGACTGCACTACACGCAAAACAATAATATACAAGATAAACCTGCGGACAAGACAGAAAATAGACATTGCAAAAAATAAACAATTATCAAATCAAGTGAATGGATCCGAGGGCCAGCCGTAAGCGTCCAATGTCTGAAATATGAATTCGAAATTTATGAATATTAAAACTATCTTATTTGAAAAGTTTCGAAGACGGGGAAAATAACTTTAGAAAACTAGTAGCGCGACACTGAACCTATGACAAGTCGGACATTACCAGAAAGGTTTTTTTTAAGAAAAGAAGTACATAATAATAATAATAATAATAATAATAATAATAATAATAATAATAACAATCTCGTCATTTTACAAGGGTAGCAAATTAGGCCTGAGGCCTGTTTTCGATTTGGCCCTTGGCACAGATCGTGCGAATGATTTCGATCATTACTGCAGGAAGGAACCGAAGAACTCGGGGGAAACCTGTCTGATCGGACAGGAGACCGAATATCCCTCTCACTTACAACGATAAAGTTCTTGCCCAGAGCGTGGATTGAACCCTCGATGCATTGGTGAGAAGCCGCCTCACTATCGCTACGATGGGGCACAGATCTACCAGAAACCAAGAATTGCGTCATTTCCACTATCTGGACATATCTAAAATAGCGGTCCGTAAATCGATGCGCAATAGTCCAAGATCAAAGTATTCGAAGAGTGTCGTCTACATGATGAGGAAGGACAACAAAAAAACTTAGGCTCGACTCTAGATTTCGACAGGATTTCTGCTACTCCTTTCCGCTATGCTTAGGCCACGTTTTTGCTAGGCTTAAGAATCTGCTCGCTTCTCGGATTAGTTAAATGGCATAGCTATGTGGGAGGAGAGCGGGGTTTATATGTTCAGCATTGTTCTCGGAAATTTTCTCGGCTGTCGGATATACACTACGTTGTACAAAACGATAAGTGAATTCCGTTACAGCCAGCGAAGTTTTATTTCACCGTCAGAGATTTGACCTTACCGCCAAACACAATACCTGACATACAGAGAGAGAGAGAGAGAGAGAGAGAGAGAGGGTAGGTCATTTCGGGAGTAACATAATATGGTTAAATCTTATTTTAATAATTCGCTTGCGCGTAGGGGTCTTTAGCAGTGAGAGGAAAGCGGAGGACTCAGAGAAAACCCACGAGGTTATACAGGCGATCCTATTCCAGTTGACTCAATGACAGGCTTTATGATCTAGCAAGCATGTGCTAACCGTTCAGCCACCCCACCCATCACCCATCTGACATACAAGCCAGACAACTAATTAGTTTAATAGCGTGCAACTGATCAAGAACTACGGGTGTCGCCTTCAGAAGCGTTGGGTAGTCGAACGGTCTTACCCGTGCTATTGAAATCATTAAGATCTATTGGGGCCATGGTGGCTATCCTGGAGGTCGCATGTTCGGTCCCTGCATTGACGTTGTTTACCTCTTGTCATTGGTGCCATTCCGCGGGTCGTTTAATCATTCATGATTAAGAAATCCATTGAAATTACATACATCTAAACACTACTGGGTTCTGAATTTGTTTCCTCTGACATGAAAACTGTGTAAAAAGCATTCAGATTTAATGGGATTATTCAATTAGCCAAGTGTAACACCATGGGCCTTTCTGTCTGACGTTGAGAGAAGAATTACCCTAAACCGGTCGCCACATCCTACGTACTACCCATGCATCTGTTCTTACTACATATTTCTGTAGCCTTGTGATCGTCTAGAATTTGTCTCTAGCTGCCTTTGTTTCTACTTCACGTTGTGTGTTTGCTTCTTCCTGTTTCTCTTCTCAGTTATAGCAATGCAACAGTTCGTTTTTACATTTTATATAGCATAGCTGGAGACATACAAGCATAGTACAGATTAAAATACAGTCAATACTAACTAAAGCCGTTCTCACCTATAGCCAATGCGAGTCTGCTGAATAGAAACTTCTGCATTTATTCCCCTCTAGAGCCAAGCTGTTGTCTGGCTAATTTTCACGAGTATCATAATTTTGTATGTGCTGGTTTTTGACATTCAATTTCTAATTGGTCAAATATGACGTAAATAATTAGAGAGATTGGTTAATTGGACCCATGACGTCGAAACCCACCCTTATATGGTTGAATTGAAATTTCATGTAGAACATTCCCATTCGATATCTGTTCACATGTATTTGACATAAAACCGGTTATGTTTAGACTATATAACTCCGTTTATATACTCATACGTCATTCATGCTAGTTTGAATTAAGAAGGACGTTGACTCGCTAAACTGGGGGTCCAAGAAAGTTCATCGATATTTTCTGAGGTGGTTCCTACTTGTCACTGGTGCAGGACTAAGGGCCTGGCACGGGACAGTGTGTAGTAGTCATTCGGATGGGACGAAAAACGAGGTCCCGTGTACACAATTACATGCACGTGAAATATCCCTTGGCAGTTGGGATTATATATAAGAATATACCACATAGCACTCTGTCACGGCAAAATGTCCCTCATAGCACACTATATGGCGTATGTATGTCTTCTATAGCTTAACAGTGGGCCATTAAACCCTATTTCAATTCTGACTAATCTTAGTGCTCTGTAATTACTGATGCTTACACAGCTCCTGCCTCTGCCTCATTATATCTTGGTTTGTCCAGGGCTCTAGGACAATTCGTCCTCGAACAATTCGTCCACAGAAAATTCTTCTCTTAGGACAATTCGTTCCCAGTGATCTATTAAACGCATATACAGGGTAACAAAATGGAGACCACGTCCGCAGTTGCCCAGACTCTCTCTACATAATGTTCAAAGAAATCTAAGAGTGTTCCTTTATTGTATTTCTTAAATGTTAACCATTACTTGGGAGCGTAAGTCTAACGATTCCCCATGGGTCCTAAGGGGACTTATTAAGTTCAAATGGCAGACTGTTGCACTGACTGTTTATTTTTCCAATCTATTGCTCTTTTACGGGATCATTAAAAGCTACTGTCTTGTAAATTTTAAGATTTCGGGTGGTCTAGCATAATACACATATTATTATACCATCACATGAAACTATTAATTACGGGTGGGGGATATATTTAAATAAAGCTTACCTGATAAATGTGACCACACCCACTTTAGCTATGTCGTCTTGCAGAGATGACCATGAATCACGTAATAAAGATTTCTGGTAGTCGTTCAAGACAGGTGGTTCCTTGTTCAGTTTCAGCCCTGTTGAAGAGGACGATTGGTTCGACTTATCACTACTATTACGAGAATAACTGTCCCCTTCCTCTTGCTTGAAAATAGTTGATCCCATTGTTAAAGATATACAATTTAAGAAATAATGTCACCCAGAAAGAAACACGTCACTAGATTATATAGCTAACAATATAAGTTGCACTAGTTAAAACACAAATATAAGAGTATATAAAAGCCAAAAGGTAATATATCACAGGCTGTTCCTTTCCTTTAAACGTCATTAAATGTATTCTTACAATCTAAATTCAACTTATTTAAAAACTTTTGGCCTCTGCAATGCGCCGTCTATATTTCCAAGTTTATCTGACATAACCAGCAAAATGTTTATTTATCTCGTTTGTTTTTATTCCGGGATTCTTCTTCTGGCATCTATAGGTTGAAGAATAACAAATTTGCAATGTATCATTTACATAAACATAAAAAATTTTGAAATGTATTTTATGTTTTATGAAACTCGATGTTTTTCATGGTCCCTGTCTGTGTTGTTCATTATTATTCATCACAGCCACAGACATAATCCCAAAACAACTGTTAGAAATAAAACTAAGTAACTCGACATGATAGTTATCAGAGATTGGCGTTATCTTGGTTGTTACGGGTACAAAACATGTTAATAAAATCGAAAATAATAATACAAATTATGTGGTAAAAGTTAAAAAAAAATACCATTTCGATGAGTTGTTAAGATTTAATGCCAGGCAAAAAATGCCTCCGATTTCTAATTTTAAACACAACTCAACATTAACGTGGCATGTATTTTCTCAACATTTCAGCATTAAACTTCTTGGCACCCAACATTTTTTTAAAAACATAAATAATGATCATCTTAAAAAAGAACCAACATTCCTTCAAGAAGAAGGCAATTACTTGTTGCAACTTTCAGCATCAAGATTTTGAAGTCACACAGCAATTTAGGGGAAAACAACGAATTACTATGGAATAAAAATGCAATAAGTCTTACCGTATCAAATATTTGGTACAAGTTTTGCAATACCCGTTAAGATAACCAGAACGTTTACTGTATGTTGTAACGAATATGGATACAAACGTTGTTCAAACCTAAGAGTATATAAGATTCTATATCTATTACATGGAATAAAGGAAAAAAATGGAAACCCAACAATAATGAAATGGTTCCGAATTCAATTAACTTATCGAACGATGCAATCACTATGTTGTTAAAATGACATTATACCTCTTTGATTTCGTTACAAAAATTGCGTCAGGTTTAATTTGTTATGCGAAATGTGAATTTATTTACATTTCAATTCCAGATACTTAAATAGATTCCATTGTCTTTTAGATATGAGTGATATTGTGTTCAAACACGAAACTAAAATTACTAAATAAATCACCTTCCGCGTAATATTCAATTTTAATTCCACCACTAATCCAAATAACACATTAGATCAGGGGGTATTAAATAAAAGAGAATTGTCTCCTTTAAGGTAATAATGACACGCAGAATTAAATTCGGACCCTAATCTACAAACTTTTGGCAGTAAAATACCTTTCCTCTGACACGATAAACCAAGCATCGACTTGACGTACATGAATACACATCACTACTAGGTATAAGAGTACACTGCGCCATACTATTTACCTTTCAGCTATCTCATTAGGGCCTCAAATATTATTGATCCGTGGAACATCACTGGTAATCCAAGATTCATAAAAACAATGTAGCACTGGTAATTCGAGACTCATTAAATAAAACACCTGCACCGATAATCCTTAGAGACTCATCAGAACATTTTTGTCCAATATAGGTTTAATAAAAATGTTAATAATTAGCGACTCTTGTATCACAAAAAAAAATAATAATCCACAATAAAACCTTTCAGGTGCAAAATGTAAGATTTCTATTACGAGCTGCCAGATCTCGTTATAGTAGCTACAACATAGATAATAATATTATCTAGATAGTATTATAATATATCAAAATTACTTCAGTCCGAGCGGAATATGACCGCTTGAAGAATAGTGTTGTCTAGATTGTCATCGCTTCCGTTGTTACTATAATAAACAGAGCCTTGATTATCCATTTTTAAATTAAGTTATTAACTTGCGATCTTGATTAAACCCGTTAAAAATCTCAACCATCCGATGTTTTAGAGGGTTGATTAAATGTAGTCTGAAAATCCACACATCCTCTACCAACAAAAACCTTCGAAAACTGTGCTTCGTCAATACAACCTTTGGGGCGGGAGGGGGTTGCCGAATGGTCAACGTTTGCTCGCTGCATAATAAGGTGTGTCATTGGTTCCCCGGTGGAACGTGACAAGGAGTAGGGTCGCCTGTCCAGCCTCGTGGGCTTTCTCCGGGTCCTCGTTTTAATGACCAGCAAATCCCTATAAATAAATAGGTCAGACAACAACAAGCTCGACTAGGTTTATATAGCCTTCGGTAAACACGTTCAGCCAAAGAACTAATATAGTTCTATGGTTCAACAAACTACAAGTTGCATGATAGGCTTCACAAATAGAATAAGGCTACTTTGGCTTCTGTTTGTTGCCAAGTACCCAAACTTGGCCACGTTCAAAGTAGCGTAGGAGTGATTCCTGGATGATGTTTTGCATCATTCTGAATCTAAATAAAAGTACTCCAAAGTATATTTTTATACAAAGTGGCTTTTGTTACGACGAGTCTGAGAAAATTTAGAACAAATTCCGAAATGGCTGTCAATCTCCCTAAAACCAGCTGTGAAAAAGGAGCAGTATTTTCAAAGTTTTCAGAACTGAATGCAACATTTTAGAGATAGGAAGGGTTAGGGTTAGGGTTGTGACTATTTTTTACGACTTTTCAGTTTTTAACTTCGCCGATGGAGGGCTTTGAAATCACCGTCATAACAATAGCCTGGTTAAAATTAAAATCTATATTTCGTTTCGTTTTTTTTAATACTTTTAAACATTCCTTTGTTTATTTGGCGTCCTTTGATCGATTTGTTTCTTCAGGGCTATAGTGTACGTCCGTAGGTATATACGAATGGGATGGAGAGAAACCAGAAGCGTGCTCGGGGCTCCGAGGAAGGTAAGGCAGATCAGACTTAGGGAAAGGTTTGGTTCTGTGGGGTATGCTACTATGCTAACGAGTTAATGGATTAATGTATTACTGGTTTAACAGTTTAATATCAACTCAATCTGAAAAATAGATTAATCTGTATTCGATAAGTACTAGTATGTCAGTTAAAATAAACTCAGTCCAATTAATAAATTAATCTGTATTCAGTTTACAAAATTCCCTGTTCCGTGTATCGGTATGTACAGATTCCAAAGCCCACGCTACACCCGGATATCTGGGTTGTTTTCAAGGTAGGCATTTGTTTCCATCCACCGGAGCCTGATGTGATGACGTCACGTATGTGGATTCTTGGTAAGAATAAGGGTTAGGGTAAGGGTTGTGGCCTGCAGATTTCGTTAGAGTCTCGATATGTAGACATGGCTAACCCTAACCCTAACCCTGGGCTAAGCCTAACCCTTATTCTAATCCAGAATCCACATATGACGTCATACCAGGCTCCGGTGGATGGAAACAAATGCTTACCTGTTTTCAATCTGAACGACAGACTCGCCCTACCGGTAAGCATTTGTTTCCATCCACCGGAGCCTGGTATGATGACGTCATATGTGGATTCTGGGTTAGAATAAGGGTTAGGCTTAGCCCAGGGTTAGGGTTAGGGCTAGCCATGTCTACATCTCGAGACTCTGACGAAATCTGCAGGCCACAACCCTTACCCTAACCCTTATTCTTACCCAGAATCCACATGTGACGTCATCACATCAGGCTCCGGTGGTTGGAAACAAATGCTTACCCGCCCTACCTGCAGAGAAGTAAAGCCAGCTACCATAAATTTCGTCACGTTAGTTACGTACGGGTTGTTTTATGAAATACGGGGTATGTTATATAGGATAATGGCAGCTGTGAGCAGGCGAAAGTTCATTTACGGGACAGAGGTTCCAGAGTACAGCCTAGCACAGGGCAGGCCCGTAGCCAGGAAGTTGTTTTTTTTTGGGGGGGGGGGGGCAAAGATGTTTTCGGGAGGGCCAACTGAACTAGCATGGGCATCTGCATGAATTTTGCGGTAAAGGCCAATTTTCGGTTCTATTTCAGTATCGTACCTCTACCAGTTTCCGGGGTCGTAGAGACTTGAAATTTTCAGGGGGTGTTTCATTTTACCGAATTAAACTTCCCACGAGAGATACAATTATTGCCTTTCGCCGCCATTAGTATTTGGTGACTCTAGACTCGATTAACAAGACACTCAACGAACTCCCAACACTCGGTTCCCCGTGCCCAACGTTGCAATTCATAATAATTATAATGAGTTTCGTATATTTTAATTATACGCCCACATGGAAATGTGGTCGCATATTGCCGTCGCCCCCGACCGGCCGTCCGTCGGTCCGTCCGTTCGTCGTCCACAATTTCTTGTGAACGCTCTAGAGGCTAAAGTTAATACCCGATTGACTTTAAATTTATGCACAGTGTTTAAGTTTAAGGTCATGAGACGAAGAAGCATATGGAAATGTGGTCGCATATTGCCGTCGCCCCCGACCGACCGGCCGTCGGTCCGTCCGTTCGTCGTCCACAATTTCTTGTGAACGCTCTAGAGGCTAAAGTTAATACCCGATTGACTTTAAATTTATGCACAGTGTTTACGTTTAAGGTCATGAGACGAAGAAGCATATGGAAATGTGGTCGTATATTGCCGTCGCCCCCGACCGGCCGTCCGTCGGTCCGTCCGTTCGTCGTCCACTACGAAATCGAGTCTCAGCGGCTAAATTTTTATTCGATTCATCTGAAAAATTAATACAACCTGCGCGAGGGTCGTGCGCAGGTTGTATTCATTTTTCGGACGGATCTTTAAAAAAATGAGGCCCTGAGAGAAGTTGCGGTTTTTAAATACAAACTTAGGCCTACAAAATGAACACAAAAATTAGATTGATCACTCAAGCCAGGGGATGTTAGCCAGGGTCATGACCTAGACCCATCGGGACGTCCCGAAAGAAGTCCTTGTGTGTCGTGACCTTGACCTTGACCTTAACCTCTCTGCAAAATCTGTGGACGGTACATAAAGTTTTGGGAATTTTTCGACCCCAAGGTCAAAGGTCAGGTGAAAGGGCAAGGTTTCACATGAAAGGACAGTGATGTGTCCATTCGAGGTCATGACCTTCGATATGCTACGTGACCATTGGAGGTCAAGCTAGGGTCAAACGTCACTTCATGGGCCCGTTTCGCCCACTTCCGGTTGCGGGCGGCCATTTTGAAGTCACCCAGAGACTGGCCGGGGTGGATATACCTATCGAATACCAAGCTTCGAACCCCGCCCGGGTCCATAAAGTGACGTTTGACCCAAGCTTGACCTTCAAATGTCACGTGGCATGGAAAGGGTCATGACCCTGGATGGACACATCAATGAACTTTCATGGCAGTTCTTGACCTTTCACCTGACATTTTGCCTTGGGGTCGAAAAATCCTCAAAACTTTAGGTACCGTCCACAGATTCTGCAGAGAGGTCAAGGCCAAGGTCAAGGTCACTACCCACAAGAACTTCGTTCGGGACGTCTATGTGGATCAAGGTCATGACCCTCGCTGACATAGCGTGCCCCCTAGCGGACATAGAAAATAAATCGCCATAAATCACGCAAATTTCACCGAGCTTCGCGAACCTCCTCCTGTAAACGCCCCGAAGGGTGCCCGGGCGGGGTTCGAGGCTTGGTATTCGATAGGTATATCCACCCCGGCCAGTCTCTGGGTGACTTCAAAATGGCCGCCCGCAACCGGAAGTGGGCGAAACGGGCCCATGAAGTGACGTTTGACCCTAGCTTGACCTCCAATGGTCACGTAGCATATCGATGGTCATGACCTCGAATGGACACATCACTGTCCTTTCATGTGAAACCTTGCCCTTTCACCTGACCTTTGACCTTGGGGTCGAAAAATTCCCAAAACTTTATGTACCGTCCACAGATTTTGCAGAGAGGTTAAGGTCAAGGTCAAGGTCACGACACACAAGGACTTCTTTCGGGACGTCCCGATGGGTCTAGGTCATGACCCTGGCTAACATCCCCTGGCTTGAGTGATCAATCTAATTTTTGTGTTCATTTTGTAGGCCTAAGTTTGTATTTAAAAACCGCAACTTCTCTCAGGGCCTCATTTTTTTTGAAGATCCGTCCGAAAAATGAATACAACCTGCGCACGACCCTCGCGCAGGTTGTATTAATTTTTCAGATGAATCGAATAAAAATTTAGCCGCTGAGACTCGATTTCGTAGTGGACGACGAACGGACGGACCGACGGACGGCCGGTCGGGGGCGACGGCAATATACGACCACATTTCCATATGCTTCTTCGTCTCATGACCTTAAACGTAAACACTGTGCATGAATTTAAAGTCAATCGGGTATTAACTTTAGCCTCTAGAGCGTTCACAAGAAATTGTGGACGACGAACGGACGGACAGACGGCCGGTCGGTCGGGGGCGACGGCAATATGCGACCACATTTCCATATGCTTCTTCGTCTCATGACCTTAAACTTAAACACTGTGCATAAATTTAAAGTCAATCGGGTATTAACTTTAGCCTCTAGAGCGTTCACAAGAAATTGTGGACGACGAACGGACGGACCGACGGACGGCCGGTCGGGGGCGACGGCAATATGCGACCACATTTCCATGTGGGCGTATAATTAAAATATACGAAACTCATTATAATTATTATGAATTGCAACGTTGGGCACGGGGAACCGAGTGTTGGGAGTTCGTTGAGTGTCTTGTTAATCGAGTCTAAAGTCACCAAATACTAATGGCGGCGAAAGGCAATAATTGTATCTCTCGTGGGAAGTTTAATTCGGTAAAATGAAAAGTTATTGACCGATTTCGCTGAAATTTGGTGTGAGGTCATTGTTAGCCGACATGAACACCCCCTGAAAATTTCAAGTCTCTACGACCCCGGAAACTGGTAGAGGTACGATTTTCTTGGCCTGGCACAGGGTTGTGTAGTGATGAAGGGCGGTGCTGTTTTATGAAGGCGGTGGTTGTGTTGCAGGTGGTTCATCCTTTATGGATGACAAAAAAAAAATGTTTATGAAGGACGTGAATTGTTTTATGAAGGACGTGAATAGTTTTATGAATGACTGGTCATATTGATATAGTAATACTTTAGGTTGCATGATATTCAAATATGTTGACTTATATACTAATACTTCAAACCCAATTTCATTTGTTTATCCACAAATTTGGACAACGAAATGGATTTTATTGAACGGAAGTTGATTACAGACACACAGGTAAGTTTATAATAACAAAAGTTAAGTAGTTTGTTCATAATCGAAGAAATCCGTTTATTATTTACCATGGTTCAGACAGTAATTATCCAATTATTATTAATAAGCTACATATGAACACTAGATATAACTTCAAAGAGAATGTGTTGATGTATACCATGACCCGGCAGTGACATTCAGAGAAATATGCAGTGTAATTACAAACACCATAATTTAATAATAAACAGTATCATATATGATTATCATATTAGCTAATTGTTTAAGGCTTTATAAGCACGGGTTCACCGAGACTAAATCAGACTTGAAATAGGGCTACCTTCCGATGTATGTCTTATTGTCTGTAATCAATAAAGGTTTTATAAACAATATGCTGATAGTCTGTTATCTGTAAGATAGTTTTACAGATAGTGTTACATCAATAGAAGGCTTGATCTCGCTTCAACTCCGTACATCTTATCAATACCTTCACGCAGTTCCCTGAATATTACGTCTAATATGCTGCAAAGTTCAAGGTTCTTTCAATGTCAAGGTCGCCATGTTTGATTTGATTGTGTTTGTGTCACGACATCTGATTGGACAACGTTTTTGTTCACATGCCTATTAGATAGAAGATTTCAGACTACTCTAGCAACGGCTAGATGTTGTAAAACTGGCGTTCGTTGCTTTAGGAACATGACTCTTCATCTAGTTCTAAGTTACTGTTCACGGGATCATGCACATTCAGTCAAACGTGTCCATCGAACCTAAATCAAACGACTAGATACTGTTCCTGTACCACTGGCAGACTAGAGAATCCCTAAGAACTTTCTTTGCGAACATCTTGATAGAACGAAAGAGCTGGTTACTGAGCCACTCTGAACAACAGATATTCCCAGCCTGGTGAAACATCAACACAAACCAGATTTGGTGGTCGGATTTTTTTTATTAAGGAAGACAATATATATACAAACGCACAAACACAAAACAGTGAATAATAATAATCTTCCAGTTAAACGTCCAACCACAGTATTACTGTATACAAGGGGAGCATGAAGCAGTGAGCTTCTACAATTCTTATGGTAGAACTAATGCTAACAATTCTTCCATGGAAATAACCAATCTTTCTAAAAATCATGTTGTAATTCGGTAAAAATGTGACAATTCCAATCAATAATATCCTTATAAATCTACATTGGCTTCAAGAGAGTTCACCAAATCCGTTAATAATTGACCAAACACAATTAAGTTACTGTCTTTCACTGAAATGAATGAATCCAGATTGCTGTCCATGAAATCAAAAACTAGGAATAATAGAAATCTCTTTTTGATTAAGTAAAACGAAATGTTATTATTGGCAGCTTTTGTATTTCAGGATCCGAACTTAGATCAACCCAAATCATGTTAATCGTGCCCATCTCTTAAAACAAAATAATTTGAATAATTTTTGTACTTTTTTTTGGATGTCTTTTGTTAACCTGAGAAATATATTTAAAGAGTTATGAATTGATAACATTAGTTCTAATGATAAGAAAAGAAAGTTGGTCTTATAAATTAATTAAGAGCACCATTTGCTAGTTATTTTCATCAAGAAAAAATAATTAAAAATGATCTGAAAGCTTATAAATTAAACATTTTACAATTAACTTTCCCAATTCGAAACCAGTAAATATATTTATTCAAGTCAAAATTAAATATTTTATAATAAACTTTTCCAATTATAAACCAGTAATTTTTTTTAAAATTTCACAATCACGGTTCCATCCTTTAAGCCAAAAATCGTTTTATTAATATTTAAAATATTTATCGATAGCAACTCATAATATGTCTATGATTTCATTTCATATTTTAACATATTTTTGTAAGAAAATGAATGAATTTTTTTTTAAAAAAGAAACTTTGATTTTCTACAAATGGTCTGTTCATATTAGATTTTGATTCAGCTCATGCTTCATGTTATTGTTAGAGATCTTGATGTCCAGAGAACAAAGGTAACAACTGTAGTTTTATTTAGGGTACATTTTAACTATTGATAACAACAGCACAATATGTCCATAAAAACAAAATCTTATTCTAATATTAGACTGTAAGTAACCACAGATAAAAGCTCGGCAAAAGATGGTTTTATTTTATTATTGCACAACGCCATCTCACAGTCTTCTAAAAATTTAACATGGATGAAATCTTAATTAAGTCTTTCAAAATTTGAAAACTGCTGTCCAAATATTGAAGTTATGAGTCAGAACAGTGTAATTTTGGATTAAGTCTAAAGAACGATAATTTTTAAAAATTTGTTAAAACTCTGATCTGTGGTTACAAAACGCCAGTGCTTCTATTATTGACATTGATATTGATAATCCAGATAATTGACACACTTATGGTAATGTACATATTACTAGATTTTAACACAACTGTGGGGGTGGGGGTGGGGGATGTAAGTGGGTAAGGACACAGCGAGGGGGTACAGATCACATTGTTATAATAATAATAAAATAATGAATTAATTACAACCTGTTAATGTGTACAAACTACTGCTAATATAAAACATCACTAACCGCACAATATACACAGCTATTATTATCAACAAATTCTAACTAAATTCTGTCGAAGATATACTCATTGAATTCGTTATTCCTTTTTACAATTTCAGAAAATTTTGAAAAAATCTCAAATTCAAAAATATGAATTGAAAATTATTTTTATTCTCAGTTTGATAGTGTCGATATTTTTTTTAAATACAAAGCTTTTTAAGAATTTGATAAAAATCTGTAAAATCGTTCAATGGGCAAATCTTCTGGGTAATTAATTACATGATTTACACCGTCTCCACCTGGTTATATTGATTTGTGAAACTGATCAACCGTCATTATTACTATTCTAACGTTCTTCACGATGGAATGTTTCAATCTGTAGGTCCAATTTCTTGTTGGGACTGTCGGCCATATCAGAGATAATAACCGGATCTGTGCCCGACGACCACTCGGCACCTACAGGATTATTCAATCCGGAGCACCGATATGATACAACTACCCACAAGTTAGCCTTTGTTTACAGCCTTATAAATAAACCTACTTAAAGATATAACTGAATGTAAATCCAATAAACCATTTTTTCACCAAATATGTGTAGTTTAATCCTCAAATAGGCTGAATATAAAATTTCAATGTGATTTGCCCAGCGGTTTAGACACAATACGAATTTCAATTTCAATTTTCTCGACACTCACGGAAACAAAATTAACCAGTCTACTAGCCTGGCGTGACGTCATCTCAGGAACACGTCAACAATGTCAGGCATATTATTATGCTGTGATTCATAGAGAGAGCCGGTATTGGCGACGATTCTGCGAGCGTTCAAAGCCATTCAACCGATCGCAGTTACTCTAGTGTCTTTGATAATATTGATGTCCATTCCTTCCTGAGATGACGTCAAAACCGAATGTTTCCGGAGATTGCCGAAGAATTTCGTTATTGTTGGATGGGCCTGATCGGTAGAAGAAAACGTTACAAAAACATACCCTCGTTATATAAAATCGGGTTTTTGTTTTTTTATATGTTGATTTTTGACTTTGTACGCCCGCTAAACCCCTAAATCGATGACATTCAGTTACATCTTTAAATCATTCTCTTAAAGCGAAATTCTAAATAATTCATAATAAATATCAATTCTTATTTACAATTACTACTCAGCGTCCAGAACAAAATATATTTGTATTAGTCAAGTAGGCCTATTAGTTTATCAATGAACATTAAATCCCATTGGGAACTTTTGATATTAAATTATTATCAGGTATTTTTTTAATATAATTAAAAGTAAGACATTTTGAACACTACCAAAAACTGGCCTAACTAATAACGGCTCCTTGACTCACTTTCTCAATCAACACACTGTGCTTTAAGATTTAGGTTTATAAACGAATCCATCGCCGAAAAATAAATCACATTCAATTAAAATAACAAAATGCTTAGTAGAATTCTCAGCATTCTGTGATGATATATATATAATAATAAGTAATAATAGGTATAATAATAATATATATAACAGTACAAAAAACAATAACTATTAGTAAACATAGAGAAAAGCCATGGCAAAAATTACATCAATATAAACAAGTTCTTGTCAACAATCAATACTGCTTTAAATTATGCACTATTTTTTTTAAATCAATCAGATTATGGACACAGTTATCTCCTATTTCATCGATAATTTGTTTTAGAATCTTTCTCCCAAAAGTAACAATATCAATATTGAACTTATCTGAATATCGATAGTTACCTGCCATTTTATCGTTAATTGTTTTAGAATCTTTCCGAAAAGTAACAATAATATCATGAATAATATTCTGCTATAATCCATGTTACATTGGGTCATGCTTCATCCTGCTGTGATCCACTACATAATGACAGTTTCATCAATAATTGACTTAGAATCTTTCCAAAAAGTAACCATAATATCAATATGTATAATTGGGACATATCGTGTGGTAATCCATTCCAAGGGAACCTGCTCAGAGCTGCTACTTCATCAACTGACTACAGATATTATTATAAACCACCCACCATTTACAACACATTTAAATATTCATACATTTGTTATCCAAAATTGAGGCCTATCAAATTTTAGAAAGGTTTGCTCGAACAATCCATGAAATATTACCCTAGATCTTGTAGAGTTTTCACAGAGTTACAAAATTCAAAGCAATCTGGATCATTGACAAAAAGCGTCAAATATAATCAACAAATACAAATAATTAAAAGCTGGTAAAATATTTAAATCACGTGATTATGAGTAAAAGTGCTATCAAGAAAAAATATAACTACAGAGTGATTAATTAAAACAATTAAAATATATATGTATATATAGCAATATCATGAGGGACAATGAAAACAGCGACGACGACTCATTCGTTGAAATGCAATACTAAATGATGTCCAGGATGATATACAGTAGCTATTTAATATAAATGATTAAATAAGACAGGCAGTCGATCGTAGCCATGCAAATTAACCGACAATTAATGTGAATCTATTTGATAAACGATACTCTCGAGAATTTATTGATATTTCTAAAAATTAATTAACAATTTTGCTGAAAATACATTGACATTTCTAAATATTAATTAACAATGTGCTGAAAGTCTATTGATAATTGTGCTTAAAGTCCATTGACAATTTAATTGTGATTAAAGTCCATTGACTATTGCTTTAAAAACTGATGATGATAATTAACAATCTGTTTTGAGTATTATTAATCATGAATGGACAATCAACTACCTGAATCTTATCAAGCAAATTCATTATTATATTTACCAATACAGAAATTAAAACAATAAATGAATATTAATCTCAATCTTAGAACAGCGGACCTTAGAAATAACAATTCTAATTGATTTAAGCAGTATTAATTTCTAAATAATTCAGATAAAAAATTCAACAATTTTTAAATTTTCAAAAAAAACGAAATAACACTGATCCTCCAATTGTCCTACGACATCCAGAGTTGAGACTAACATCTAATCTTCTTTCCATATTTGGTGTTAATAAGGGGACACTATCTAAGCACATCTCTTTGTGATTGTCATTGTAAGAACACAACTCTTATAATTGAGCTTTATAAATTATGTTGGTTATATAGTCATCGTTTGGTAGTAATTGACGACATGTTTTCATCTATGCGTCCGTTACAAGGATAGTTTATAGAGTTTGTGTTATCGTCTTAAAGCCATATGATAGGATTTTTATATTTTATTATTATTTTTTACATGTAGATCAGAAACTGAGAGTTGAGTCGTCCCATTCCAATTGGTCTTTTCCTGGTGGTCTAACCTCTTCATCGGAACTATCTATTTCATCGTGGAAATCGCTTCCGTCGTCTTCACTATCAGTATCATCGCGTAAAGCTTGTTGTACGTTATCTTCATATTCAAACACCTGCTGTGAAAGAGAAAAAAAGAATAGATATACAATGCAGACAATAGAAAAATTATTTTATTCATGGAATAAAGTCGGATGACTTGGTTTAGCCACTGATCATCATTTTGGACTTTTTCAGACAAAATCTAATTTGTCATGCTTACTCCATGCTGAAGGGGATTTAGTCCTAACAGGAGCGATTCTGTCAACTGTCATGGGACCTCAGCTGTCATCAGAACAACTAAACTATGTTCCTGTCAAGGGGGGAAATACGATGAAAGGTTGTGGAACTGGACCGTTTTTGTACTGATATTCTTGTATGTGCATGCTAATTAGTACATGGGGGTGGAGCTCGCTTGTCTATTCCTTCCGAATAATTAAATGTTTTTTTATGGTTGCAAGACCTTCCATCCTGCAATCCTGACAAGGTGAAATCAGAAGGGATCACTAGGCAAACACTGGAAGCGAACTTCGAACCACCAAGTTTATGATCCAGTGGGCTCCGCTCCACTTGACATTGAAATGAGGTACTCAAATGCAATGAAATAATGCAGACGTCAAACCATGGTAACAATCAATTAGTCGAACATACATTATGCAAGGGCTAAATCTGCCTATTGCAGGTCTTTCTTTAGGCTTGAAATGTTTTCTAAATTATTAATTAGACATTAATTAACTTATCCAGACCATAATCAACTCTCGATGTCATTGCTAGCCTGCAATATTTACTGGATTAGAATACGATCTGCTGCTCAACTTTCATTCGTGATTTAATCATAAAATGGATAATCAAGACTATGTTTTTTTATCGTACCGATTTTAGTAATGATGATCAAGGATAAGCTGAAAATTCAATTGCTGAATTCTAGGTTCAGAATTGATCAATTTGACTGAAATTTTCATCAAACTCCCTTATAGAGAGAACTGCCAGCTCTTTATCTAATCTCCAGTTGAATGCTACATATCCTAGGCATATTAACTTACCTGTACTTCCTGCTCCATCGGATTAACGGTTATATTTAAAGCAGAGTTATCCCACTCCATTTCCTGTTTCTCGTCAACTTGTACGACCTGTGTTCGTCTGTGTACAGCTCGTATTCTGATTACACCCAGAATTATCATGAACAAAAGGAAGCCAATACACACAACAATAATGGCAGCCATTCCAAAGTCTGTGGAAACAGAAAAAAATAGAAGGTTACCATAGGCCTACTCTGGTTGTTATTCAATTAAAACAGGAATCTAAACAGGTGAGTTACCAGCACTAACTTCTGCTTATATTCTAAACATCTTACAGTGTATTACGGAGAGAAAGAGAGATGGGTTTAACATCCAATTGACAGAAACTAGGTTTTTTCAGAACTATTATAAGGTTCAATTTTCATCTTACAGTGTAATTTGCTTGCGCATAGGGGGGGGGGGGGTCTTTAGCAGTGGGAGGAAACTGGAAGAACAAGCGGTTGACAGGAGACTTTAGTTATGGAGACAAAATAACCCCTTTCTAAAAATTGATTTGAAAAAAATATCCACTTTTCTTCCTTCTTATGGAGTATGTAAAACATATGTACAGTATAACATGAATATAGGACAACCACATCATAAGTTTGTTCTGACAGTGCCTTTAAATACGGACGAATGTACGTTTTATTTTATCTTGAGCGAAATATAAACAAACATTAATGGATACAAAACTATAATGATACCAGCCTAGAAAAAAGGCATTTGTAACAGATATTGTTTGGCATAATCTTTCTGCTGTCGGTCATTTTCCCGGGAACAGATCTGTCTTTTCTCTATACTTTTATTAATATTACTCAAATATGTCCGACACAAAGTTCAAAATGTACGGTACTGGTGCAAATAAAATATTATTACTAGGCCTAATTTAAATATAACTCCTTTTTATTAAATCATTGGATTAAAGACATAATTTAGAAGACTTACTGGAAGTAGATGCTACCACATCTGGTACAATTTTCGATGTTAATCTCTGCAGAGAGTCATGTTCTACGGGTCGATTGTGAACATTACTCTGTACGTTAGCAGCATTATTATATTCTGGTTCTTTATGTACTGCAACCAACTTTAAAACAAAATTACAATTTACTTACTCATTAAATGAAATAAGGTTTAATGTCCTACTGTTCTGATCTGAATTGGCTAATGAAGACAGGCATCTGCCATACAGTGTGCTATTGGGAAAAAATTATCACGGGCAACGACACTATGGCCTACTCATGTATCGAATTCCGACTGCCAAGGGATCTTTTACGTGCATGTCAATGTATACATGGGACCTTGGTTTTTCGTCCAATCCAGACTACTCGACAGCTGTCCTTTGGCCCGAAACAACCATGGCCCCGCTTCTTCATCCCCTCCCAATGATTTAATATGCTACAGGACTAAAGGACAGACAAGAATCTATTTCAACAGCCCTATCTATGTTTGACAAGGGATAATAATGCATGGAAGTCAATAGTCGGATCAGCTTGTAACTCAGCAGATGCAAATGTAATAAATGTATGAAATCTGGTTTAACTTCTTTCTTTTCTGTGCCTACTGCCTTGTGGTATGCGGGAAATTTTTCCTGGACACGGGACCCGTTTTTTTGTCCCATCCAAACGACTTGATGCTGTTCCCTGGAAGGCCAGCTATCCTGCACCCGGACAAGCGAAAACCACTCCAGATAGTTTTGAGGATTGAAGCTGGGACCTCCAGGTTGCTGGGACCTCCAGGTTAGCAAGGAAGTATCATACTCACTAATCCACCGCGACTCCCAACTCTGCAGATAGAGCGAGAAATGGGGTTTAACTTCTACTCAACACAATCTAGGCCATTTTGGGACTAACACATGGTTCAATTTTATTTCAATAATTCGGTTGTGCGTAGGGGTCTTTAGCAGAGGGAGGAAACCGGAGGACCCGGAAACCCCTCCCACAAGGTTGGACAGGCTACCCTACTCCTTGTCACTAACAACCAGGGATTCAAAATTACGGCTGTTGACTCAAGACGGGCTTTATGATACAGCAAGCACGTGCTAACAATTCAGCCATCCACCCCCCTCCCTCCCTCAGCAGATAAAAGACTAAGTTAACTGAATGTCTTACCTTTGTGGTAAACAGGTTGCTAATAAATCTCTGATTCTCTGATGAACATTTTAGAGCGAGTGACCGACTGTTTAATATACTGGGTTCATTGTGATAATAATGGATCCTCTTTAAGACAGTGATATATCTATCTATTGTGTCAGCATCTACAAAATAATACAAATCATTATTATGATTATTCCATGGCTTTATCTTTGCCAAGTTTAGGCACAAATGTTCGTCATCAAACTCAGTCAAGACATTCACCTAATGAACATCTGAAATGAAATGGTGTTTAAGGTCTTACTTCAACTTGGCTAATGAACATCTATATCTTTAAAGCCCCAATACCACTCTTGTTGTAACTGAATAATATGTTCCAATCTTTATTCTGGTCTACAATTTGTACTATTTTACAATATTTCAATTAAAAAATGATACAAATTTCATTTAACACACCTAATTTTAAAAATTGGAAAATTTCAACTACATGCCATAACATGGTTTGAAAAGCCTTACGTAAGCACTTCCAAATGCAACTTGGATTTAAACATCTTTTCGAACCCTCTGGACAAGTAAGATAGGCTGTAATGGATAATTTACACAACAGGTAGGACACTTAAACATCTTGTAGTTAGAATAAGGCTAATTTTTTTTTCTGGACCTGACAAGCCAGCAAGAGTGTTATTGTCCCTTTAACATAAGGTTATTTAATACAATTCTGAAGACCTAGGAATAAAAATGTTTTGGTCTAAATTTTGAAACCATGTCTAAGCCAGATTTTTTTGAATAAAGAACACACAAAATGGTATATGTGAAATTTAAATGGACATGTTAATTTGCTATGCTAATCATCACACTCACAGAACCTTTGTTTCATGTAAATAAATTTTGAGATTAATTTAATCAGGAGCGTTAATTTTCAATACTCATTATCACCCCAGAATGATTGTTTCATAAAAATAATATTTTTTTTCCAACTTACTCGTAATAACAACACCATCGTTGGTCTCACTCCATTCTAATCCCAGATTACCCATAATATGAGTTGGTAGAGACAGATGTTCATAGAAGAGATTTAATGGAGGATCAGCTTCAATCTTACAGGAATCTAATAATATCTCGGTCCTTGGTTCTTTCAAACTTGTCTCTTCTGTAATAAAATATAAGTCATTCTAATCAAGCATGGTCTTTTAAAGTACTAACAATCTTATATCAAGTATCAAGTACTGAAGGTTCTTTTACACCCAATCCAATGTGTACACCTGACCTCGGTTTTCTATCCCTTCTAAACGACTATAAGGTGTCTCTTCAGGTAGTAATCGGACAGCTCAAGGTGTAAATAATTTAGCAGTCCAAAGAAATGCCCAGCCATTGACCAAGGTAGGTAACTCCATTTTGTTGAACAAATTCACTATCAAAATAGACTTGTGTTCAGTAATGTGAATGCAATATTAGCTACTTTTAACAAATTTCAGCTGCTTGCTTTTCTTTACTGATGTAAAATTGCTTTCAAAGTTGTACAAATATTTGTATCACACATCAGTAAAATATTATTAGTTTTACATAACTCAAAATCAAAAAACGTGTCACTTTCGGACGGTTCTGGTCTGTCCATGCATATTATACCACCATCACGTATATCACTGACTTAGGCAACATTAACATGTACTGCATAATTAAGGGTGGCTAGTCAATATTTCTATAGTAGTATGTGCTGAAAGGTAAAAAGTAAAAATATAATTTCTAACTGTAACTTACGTGCAAGCATAGCTTTAGAAACTTTCAAGGCCAGTCTTGCGGCTTTGTCTTCATCTTCTTCATCCTCTTCCTCCTCCTCTCTGGTTTCAGTTGTCTTTGATGCCTCGATTTTGATATCATTAAATACTAGTAAGCCTCGTTCAAATTCAAAGACAAGTTTTGTGAGGTTCTGGGATCCTGTGATGGTAATGATTGGTTTTGGTGGTTCTTGTACCATGACGTATGTTTGTACTTCTGGTAGTGTTACAGTTTGACCATTACATCTGTAAATAAACAAATTATACATCTTTACAAAATGAGACAAAATAAGGCTAAACGTCCTACTTTTCTGCTCTGAACTGGGCTAATGAAGACCGGCATATGCCATACAATGTGAGATTTTGCTTGCACAGTAGCACTACTGCCAACTCTTATACCGAATTTCAATTGTTAAGGGATTTTTACGTAAAGGCTATTTGACATGGGACAATGATTTGTCCTCCCATCCGAGCGACTAAACAGCTGTCCATGACAAACATACTATAAAAAAGGCTGTAACATTAATGGAGAAAGAATTAATATAAGCCTTTGTGAATAAATATTTAAATAAAGTTATTTCCACTACTTACTTTAGCTGTGTCTGTAAGAGTAACTTTCTACGTCCTGGTGTAGGGAAACTTCTAACATTAACATAGGCAACTTCATGTAATAACTTCTCTACCTCGGCAACATCTTTACCAGAAATATTAAACTCTGTCATCTCATTGTTGAAACTTACACTCTGTAAATATAATATAAGATAAAATGTCACCAATGGATACATAGAGAGAGATGGGGTATAACGTCCAATCAACACAAACTAGGTCATTTCGGGACTAACATGGTTACAAATTTTATTTCAATAATTCACTTGCACATAGGGGGCTTTAGCAGTGGGAGGAAACCTGAGTACCCGGAGAAAACCCACAAGGTTGGACAGTCGACCCTACTCCTTGTCACATACAACCACAGATTTGAAACCAAAGTGGTTAATTCAATGACAGGCTTTATGAGACAGCCTGCACATGCTAACCATTCGGCCATTCAACCCAGCAAGATCCTGTCATCTACTCTGAACCCACTTCATTATTAAGCATGAATACTTACTGAACCGGTCTGCATCTCTCCAACAGCGTGGAAGTCAAGGCTTTCCTTACAGTTGTTCAAACATCGAATAACTCGATCACTTTCTCTCTTTGCTTTTAATACAGATAAACCAGCTAGATATCCCTTGAAATAATGTTCAAACCTTGATTTACCTCCTGAAAATATACAAATAAATATCATCACATCATATTTATAAACTTTATAATAGGTTGCAATCTATTTGATTTGGTCACAAGACAAACATATGCATTGGGTGGGTAGATCTGCTTATTTATTTTTGACTTATATCAAATGGGTTGTCTAACTTTTCTGCATCAAGAGGTGCAACTATAAAGAGTGCTTCACTGGAAATATTTCCAAGCAGCAAGATAATAAAGATAATAAAGAAAGAGAGAGAGAGAGATAATAAAGAGAGAGAGAGAGAGAGATAATAAAGAGAGAGAGAGGTGGGGTTTAATGTCCACTCGACACAAACTAGGTCATTTCGGGACTAACATATGGTTTAATTTATTTCAATAACTTGCTTGCACGTAGGGGTCTTTAGCAGTGGGAGGAAACCAGCACACCAGAGAAAACCCAAGAGGTTGGACAGGCGACCCTACTCCTTGCCACGTACACCCAGAAGATAATAAAATCATGGTTCTAAAGTAATACTTAGTCATATTTACCTTGCCAACAAGCTCCAACAGATAGTTTGGTGTAGTGAACTTTACTAGATTTATGAAGTGGCCAGTCATCAATCTCTTCAAATACTGTTTTATCTTGTAGTAAGAGTTTACCATCAATGTACAATTTAACCTGTAAATACAACATCAATGTACAATTTAACCTGTAAATACAACTCCAATATACAATTTAACCTGTAAATACAACATAAATATACAATTTAACCTGTAAATACAAAATTAATATACAATTTAACCTGTAATTACAACATGTTCATTTAATTATAGTCCTCAATTAAGCTGTTCATCTATATTTGCAGTTTATGGACCCTAACTAAGTTTGTACAGCTGCATTCATAATGCTAAAATGTACATGTTTAACTGTACTTAAATGAAATCAAGTCCTATTTTTCTGGGAAGTCACTGATGCTCAGTGGGTTAGACATTGGCGTGCTACTCTGATGGTCCTCTGTTCGATCCCTGCATTGGGCGAGAAAGTTAATCAGGATTTTCCAACTTAATTCCCAATGTACATTTACACATTGGTGGGCACTTTAAGATCTCTTGGCAGTTGAAATTTGATATATGCTGTCTGGGCAAGATTTCCCTCATAGCACAGAGTATGGCGCAAGCTGTCTTCATTAGCTGAGTTGGGAGTAGAACAGTAGGCTGTTAAACCCAAAATGTTTCATTATTTACAAACAGATGCCCATTAAAATATTTTATCTAACACTTCTAAAGAGGGAGAAATGGCGTTTTATGTCCACTCAACACTTCTAAAGATAGGCTAAGTGTTTATATTGTTGCAGAAAATGAAGATTGATCCAAACTGTTCAATTCACAAAATTCATCATATGTCTGGCGCAATTATGTATGGTTGGAGATAACATGCCATTAAACAACATTTCATTTATTCAATTCACAAAAGCTTTGTAATACTGAACAGACTTCAACTACTTTTAGATCAATTTTCCTTTCAGAAATTGAACAATGGGGTAGGTTACAATTGATTTGAAATGCCTGAGTGGCTTTCAAACATTTCATTTTAAATGTCAATGTTTTATTCTTTGTTCAAAAAACCTCTGTATTATTTTCCATTATCTAAGCCAATTACAATTTAGAAAAAAACTTACTTTATTAATATTTTCCATTGATTAAAAAAAAATTAATTGAAAACAAAAGAAAATAAATCTATTATATAAATAAAAGTGTATCAGATGTTGCTCATTTGATAAGAGGTTACCTCCCTTCAATTAACGCCACTGTTTCTATAGAAACCGCCATTTGAGGGTATACATGTCACTTGAAGTATGTGGATTTATCTCAATGGCCACTCAGCACATGTGCTTTTCATCAATTCTAAAATACTTCTTATTGAATTTATGAATGAAATGGGATTTAATGTCTTACTTTTCTGCACTCACTGGACTAATGAACACACACATACGCCATATGGTGTGCTAGGAGGGGAAAGTAAGCTTGGGTAGCAATAAATTCAGACGGTCGCGGGTTCTTTATGGGCAAGCTAATGTGTGTACAATTGATGATTGAAAAGAGCTATTGAATTTATAGCATGAACCAAATGTTCCGTTCTCAATCAAATCATAAACACCTCTCCTGACAATAAAAAAAAGAAATCTAACTTACTGAATTTTGGTCAGAGTTTTTCAGATCGACACTGATAACATAGTGATGCCATTCAGCATCGTTGATTTGTGGAATGTGCCATCTCCATTCAGCTGGTTTAAAGATTTCCATCTCGGCTTCAGTTGTTGGTTCTCGTCTTAACAACAATACCAATTTCTCTCCATGAACGAAAACAGCGTAATGGTGTCTATTCATTTCTGAAACAAGAAAACTCCAATCTTAAACAACAACGGCCTTGTATTTATATCAAGTTTGATTTCATTCTGCATGAAGCCTTTATCATTACAGGCCTGGAACTCTACAGTACATAAACCCTTACAATTGGCCCCCTTGATTTGATAAATATATTTGTTGTTTATTGTGAAGGTTGCCTGAGCTTTTCCACTTTTACAGTATGATGCACTTCACATCTTAGTTCAAACCTTTCCAGTACACTATAAAGATTGCTTTTTTTTGTTTTTCCGAGAATTTATCAAATGGAAAAAAAGCTACCAATGGCTGTAAATGAATCTATTCTGTTATGTGTCTATCACATGTCTTTGGTATAGAAGGTAACAAATCTAACATTTTGTGACTTTCTGACTAATCTAGTAAACGACTGGATGTTGTAAGACTCGCATTCGTTGCGTCAGGACCATTTGACCACAATAGAGGAATACATTCTCCTTCAAGTACCTGAAATGATTAAATTATCCCTTACCTTCACCATCAGACATACACAAGATGTGTTCCTTTTCAGTTTTCTTATGAGGTGTGTCGTAATCATCACTAAAATCATGTTTCATCCATGTGGAAATGGTGAACTGTTGATCTAATGTATGGTTAAAGTAATTCTCTGGAACTATAGCTGCATTTTCTCCATTAAAGAAAAACACCTGATCGCTTTCATGGCCGTCGTCTGTCTGGAGATTTTGTGTCCAATCAGCCAATGGTGGTGGAGGTAACAAGTCAACACTCTCTCCACTCGCACCTACATAAAATAAATTGAATCAAGTCATTGAATTGTAACAAACCTTGTTTTTATATTTTCATGTCACTGAAAAACGTTTTGCCTTATTATATTTCAACAATCCGAAAGTAGGCCTACAGAAGTTTTAAGATGCTGAAAGCAAAACCTTTCAATTTATCATATTATTGATAACACTCCGAAGTTGAATACATTAAATGATCAATTGTGGCAATACTAGGCAGCTTAGAAAGATGGCAAAGAGAAGGAGCTGCTCAAGTTCCCGCCATGGACCCCCCCCCCTCCAGCAATTAAGATATGGAGAGGCCTAGCCAATGGCATAGGACCCCAACCCTAGCTTCAAATAATTGTGAAAGAGTCCAGAATATGGAGATTTTTTACGGTTGTGGACTTTGGATTGCTTTAGGTACATTACAAACATGGCATACCATGTGTAACAGGCAATCTTCAATGCTAAGTAAAATATTGAACAAAAATTAAGAGATAGCAATGTTATCAATAAGCTTACCACAGATTTTCCTCTGTGAAGTGATTGAAAATGTATCTCGATCACAACCTTTACCGATGTGTTTGGTTGCCAAGGTCATCTTAACAGAAACATTATCTGGGGTGCATGTTGGGTCACACATTCTCAATCGGGCATTTTCGGCTACCTTCTGTCGACCACTGCCAGCAAAGTATGTTGTTCTATCAGAAATTCCCTGCCATCCATTTTGACAAATCTCCTTGATGAAAATATTCACTGAAACTGGTTTCGATGTTTTGCCACCACAATCTTTGGCAACAACTTTCATGATGAAATTCCTGTGTCTGCTGTATTCAAGTATTTTTGTGTTTCGAATATTTCCGTCTGCGTCGATTTCGAATGGAACATTTGGAGTGAGAATGTTGTAGCCGCAAATATCTCGGAATGTTTGACTTCTGTCTTCGTCGACTGCACGAATGGTGAGGAATTTGTCGTACAATTTTCCTTCTTCGATGGTGATGTAGTACGACGCATTTTCGAAGTTTGGGGCAAACCTATCAACATCTTTAACTTTGATCATAACAACAGCTCTGAAAAATCAATTAAAATACAAATTTAGTCCTCATATTATCCACCAATCTGGAAATGATAATTTCAGTCTCTACATGTAAGGCAACACAAATAAAATAACTTGTTTCTTATGCACTGCCTGCACGCAAAATTGGTTGCGCGTGCAGTCTATTTATTAGTCTTGATGAAAAAAAATAAATATGTAACGCACGCCAGCCTGCACATCGACAAGCAAGTCGTATAAAAAAATATCCTGCATGTACATGTACCTACATGCGCCATACATGTATATCCGTTCAAATGTATTAAACTGATTCAGATGAAAATGCTGTCTATTTTATTGATATCGAAAGAACCTCCATTTTGTATCACGTGATATTAATTACCTCCCCTGATAAACTAGAATTTGATTCGTGTTAAAAGTCAAGTCATTGGCGACAATATTTCAATCATTCGATCTTAATCGACTCATTATTGCTGGCTTCAATTTGGAAAATCCTATTGACAAAACAATGAATAGGAACAGGTTAATTATTACTTGCGGCTAAGAATGCGATACGATGATGATAGTCATCATAATGCAAACCTTAGAATCTGGGTCATTATTAGCACATTTATGGTTTTACTGACCAGTTGTTAGTTAGATTTAAATAGTCATCCAATATAAAAGTAAGCTACATTACGTGAATTAAATATGGACAATTTTTTTCTTTTCAGTCAATGTTCAGTCTCAGTGTTTTAGTAGACTTGATTTTGGGATTATGTTTTAAGTATGTACAATAAATTGAATATAATGGAAAGCAAAAATGTAGACAAGTAATGACTTTCTCAACCGCCCTCCCGTCCCAATAATTTTCAGCAATAGCCAAATTTTATTTGAACCATCAATGAGTAAAAAAAAGAAAGAAGGAAAAGCCCCCCCCCCCCCTGCAGTTTCAGCTGTCAGTTGCCCGAGAAACAAGACATTTTTTTTGTGTGGCCTAATAAGGCTGTAAAAAAAACTGCTATATGGATACTAATACGATCGTCCACCATACACTGCATTGATACATTTTTGCGGTATTGTTATTTTTCTACTTTTATTTTATATTTGTGGATCACTTGACTGTTTATAAAGACTTTATAAAACACAGGACAGTCATTTGTTTTGATATTTTGAATGAAAGGGGGAGAGGTACAGAGAGGGGGAGAGAAAGGAGGGGGGAGAGAGAGGGAGATAATAGAGAGGTTTAACTTTGTGTTAGGCATGTATTGATAAAATTATAAAAATACAGAAATAAAGACAAATCTATTTCAGAAAATATAAAAAAAAGTCAGGTATTTTTGTAGGAAAGTCTTTCTTTTCAACAAATCTATAAATATCACATGATTAAGATGTCAATTTACACTTGTAAATGAACTGGTACTCGCCTACATGTTTGTTCCTACTGTTACATGTATTATTGACCTTGACCTTTGAGCAATTCCTGTGGTTGACAGGATAGGTTTGTGTTATTTTTTTTTCATTGTTTCCCTACATTAGTCACTTCCTTCAGAACAAGACTTGTGTTTTTCCCATGAGACTTACCATATGCAGTTAATATTGTCTCTATGATCATGTGGCATTTTTACCTACTCTTCATCAAATTCCAAGTTAAGGGTACTTTAATATAAAAACTAAGGTGTACATGGGTAGAACTCTGGTTTTTGTATCATCCAAAGAACTAGGCTGCACCTTACTTGGCACAATTGTAAGATTTCCTGCAGACGAGTGAGAATCGCTCAAAACTCCCTCTAATGGTTAAGAAATATTCTCCCAGTTTATGGTGAGAGAATGAGTGACCTTATTTTCCACAAAGGAAAATATTTAAAGTTTGGATATAAATCTTTATAAAGTGATTGACTTACGGGTTTGAAATGCGTCTTGGCATTCCACAATCATTGGCTACGATGCTAAATCTATAATGCTTTCTCTTTTCATAGTTTAATTTAAAGCCCTCTTTCACCCGAATCTCAGCTTCTCCGGTGGTTCGATTTGTAACTTGGATAACAAATGGCATCTCCAACTTTTTCTTATGTTTAACAATATCATAGCCACAGATAAATTCTACAATTAAAAAAATCAATGACAATTTTTAATCAAGCGTGAATATAAAAATGTTGAATGAATATATAGAGTAGACATGTTATAAATCCACTGCTGCGGATAACTGATCTTTTTGTTTGAAATAAATAGAAAGTGATGTACTGTACTTTAAAATCTGAGTTTATTTTTATGTCAGAAGCATATTTCATATATTTTCATTGTTATACTTATATAAAAGGTACATGTATTATATGTTTATACAAAGCGAATCCTTTCCTGTTTGCTTCGCCTCATAACAAAACCTGACAGACTATCTAAAGACATAAATATTCAAAGATCCTATAACTTTGATATTTTAATATTTATCTACAAACTTCAAAGGTATATTCTATAGGCCCTACCCTTCCAAAGTGTCCATAAACTTTTTTATGACTTAAATTACTGATACATGTATATTCCTGAAGGATAATTTATTCTATGTCAAAATTTCTTGAGTTAAGTTACAATTGTTAAATTATTTAAAGACTTTAAAAATACTGTTAAGGTTCATGTATTTAAAACAGATATTAAATTAGCATCACAAAATTTACAATTCACTTATATAACGTTTCTTATAAAGCTCCAGACTTCAAACAGTATTGATTGCACAAAGCGCCAACAAAGATTAAAACAAGAAACAGGTATAAATATAAACACATGTAAGTCTTGAAGATGCTTAGAGATGGAGCAGTCTGTAAATGTAGTGGCAGAGATCTCCATGTGTGTGCTACATGTACATTATAGGAAAATGATCTAATAAATCAATAAAATATTAGGTCATGAATGGACCACAACCTTTTCTACAAATATTTATGTCAAATTTCTGACACATCTTTTCGTAAATGATCAAAATAAGAATCTAATTTGTCACGTCGTGTAGGTCTTGAATAGATTCTATATTAACAAATTAACTTACTGGCACCACCGACTTCATCTCGGTCTGTAGCCTTAAGCGCTGGTCTAATCCTGGAGACTTTATTCTCATTTTCATTAATGATGGCGTGGAACTCTGGTTTACCTCGATCATTTATCACGTCTGATTCAATAACTGGGTCAAAATAATTTGGTTCTGAAATGATTAAAAATAAAAAATATCAAACCATCGTAACAAATCCTTATTATTGTTCACGGACCAGACAGAAAATTAATTGCATGTGTAGTGCTAACGGGCTAAGTTATCACACAGTGTTATCTAATGAAAGTTTATATCGGGTACAGCTTAATTGGTACAATAGACATTAAAATAGACTACTGTCTAAACCATTAAATACGAGATTTAAAATTTAGTTCAAAATAATCAAAACTAAACAAAACATCAGCCTAAAACCCATATCATTAAACTTGCCACTTATTAATTTGGGTTAAATTTGATTTCACAAAATATTCCCCTAACAGATAATCTTTTAGTTTTTTTCTTGATATCTCGTCATAGCTCGACCAATTGGATATTCAGCATTGTTTTCATTTTAAAAATTCATGTACATATGTACATCCACCGGTACATTGTGTATTATAGCCTACATGTAGGCTTTAGACTGTTTACACTATTCACAAAAATAATTCTCAGGAATATTCAACCTGATTTTTAGTAGGCCTATTCGTAGCATTTATTTTTCAAAATACAGAATATTTATTAAAGGGACAATAACACTCTTGCTGGCTTGACAGGTCCAGAAAAAAAAATTAGCCTTATTCTAACTACAAGATGTTTATGTGTCCTACCTGTTGTGTAAATTATCCATTACAACCTATCTTACTTGTCCAGAGGGTTCGAAAATATGTTTAAATCCAAGTTGCATTTGAAAGTGCTTACGTAAGGCTTTTCAAACCATGTTACGGCATGTAGTTGGATTTTTCCAATTTTTAAAAAAAGGTGTGTTAAGATGAAATTTGTATAATCAATTAACTGAAATATTGTAGAATAGTACAATTTGTTGACCAGAATAAAGATTGGGACATATTATTCAGTTACAACAAGAGTGGTATTGGGGCTTTAATATAGCATTTGTTTGGAATTAGCAGAACATTTGAAGAAAAAAAAAGAGCATCGGTAACTAATCTTTTACCCCGTTCAGACGCTTATAACTTATCCGGCGATTTTTATCCGGCAATTTTTGCGTTCATACACGTTTTAAGATACTGGCACTATACTGGATTAACATTCCTAACCATGTTTCTGACCTCGTCGGTCAAGTGTCAGAGGTAAAGCCGCATGACCACTGATAGCCGCCATCTAAGATTGTTATTTACTACGCACTGCACATGTCCAGAGGGAAAATATCCGGATATTTTAATCCTACCCGTTCAGACGCCGAAAGTTAAACCAGATGAAAAAAAGCTCAATTCAATTCACCTACGGAGGTGGATATTTTAAACTAGTTCAAAATCTCCACATATGCGTTCAGACGACGAAAATTGCTGAATTAACTATTGCTGGATAGAGTTAAACTAGTTCAACTTGCGCGTCTGAACGGGCTATTTGATATCATTAACATGTTGGCCATTATCATTATGATATACATACATGTAAATTCTATAGGCCTAATTAAATAAGCGGATTCTATAGATTTGCTGGAACATGATGTGAATAAGCTTACTCAATGAGTAATGAAATAAGTGAACTCTATAGATTTGCAGTGACGGACAACATGATTTGAATAAGCTTACTCAATGCCATAGTCAGTAACCTACATGAAGTAAAAGTAAAATTGATTAAAACCATTTGATTTAATGAACATGAAACTGAAAGAGACATATGAAGGAAGTAAATGTTTTTTTTGTGTGTTAAATTACTGTCACATACGAAACTGACTAATATATAAGTTCCTTCCGTACTGTACAGTCAGTGTCAGGTCACACTGACATAGACTACGTATGTAAACTGGGTATTTATTCTGAATTTATCCATAAATCAATTACTGGTACATCCATTGTATGCATGCTGTTACAATATTGGCTTTTCCCGAAATGAAGTCTTACTCATTTTTTTTTATTATAAAAACTTGATTTTAAAAATCCACAAGCTCAATAAAAATTCTGATTACTAGTAGTCTTGTACATGTAGTTCTGGAGAGAATGATTGATTTCCTGTCACGTTTCTTACGGTTATTAATATGAACACAGGAATATCAAATTAAGCATTATAAACTTTATCTTGGAATTAAAAACCTGCTGGCTAACTTGCTGTTTATGTAATCCCAGGCTGTATCATGATTGGCATTTATTAAACTCTCTGTGCGCTACATGTACTTGCATTTTGGGAAAATATCAAATTTTACGTGGTTAATCCACCCTAAATTGTACATTTACTCTGATTAAATCCAAGAAAACCGAAGCAAAATATAAAGATAATCTTTATGGATTTAATCAGATAACAAAAGGACCATCAAAACTCTTAAGCACTGATTTTCAGTGGCTTAATTCACCCTAAAATGTACATGTACATTGATTAAATCCATGTATACATGTAAAAAAGCAAAAGATAAACGGTAGATAATCTCCCTGCTTGGATTTAATCAGAATAAAAAGACGACCATATTTAGCACATACATGCGTGGAATTTAAGGCACCTGTCACAGATGGATAGGGCCTACAATTCCTCTGGTGATGGGTCATTTTCCCGGTTATTGATCTGTCTGCAATGCAAAGTTTAAATATTCAATGTGGTCTGTACCTACATGTACATGTACGACTAAGATATATTTTTCCAAACCTTGTGTAGGCCTAATTGTTAAAACTTTAAATTTTATTGATCTGGCTTGTTGTCTCTATTCAGCAGATAGATAGGCCTAATGTTATAATGTTTGGTTGGCTTGAAGTACACAAATTATGTAAGCTTACATGAGCATGTAGATTCAACTAATTTCTTATCAGTTGTTTGAAATTTGGATTAAACCAACTGTTGAGATACACATGTATCTGGTAAAATTAAATTTGAACACACCGTCTTGTGAAAGTTTTGGTAATTTTTGTCATAAAAATGACTAAATTCGTAGTCTCCTTTTGAAGTTTGTCAAAAAAGATTTCATTGAAGGAATGACATATCTGCTAATTATAAGATATTAAAATTTTGATGACCCCAAATATATTCTTCCTGGATATGATTTACAATTTGGTTATGTCTAGGTCGACAGTAAATGTAAAGGAACTATTATACATGTATTGTTCAAAATTTTATTATCACTTCCATCACATTTATTATTACATACCGGTACAGGAATTATTTTTGTTGACATAAATAGGCCTATAACTCCTGAAGACTAGGAGTAAGAAGCATGGGCTGACATTATTAAATTAGTGGCCAGTGGTTTCAAACCTTTTTGTGATTGAGTACCACTTGGGAGGGCCGTACAGTCGCTGCGTACCACTTGGTTCCTGAGGAACTTAATTTGATCATGAAATAAATAAAGAAGTCTGGAAATAAAATATAAATAACTAAGCTTATAAATAATAAGAAAAGTAACAATACATACACACTGAGAAAATAAAGGAATAAAAAAAATACAGAAAATTTTAGGCAGTGGCTAAACGACCAGGTTGTTTAACGAAACTTACTACTAAACTGGATATCATAAATTTCTGTTCCCAACCGTAACCTATTCTCTAATGTACGCGTATCTCTTCGCCAATCATTGCCTCTAAAAGTGAATTTAGAGTCGTAAAGCCTGTAGAGGCCGCCATATTGGAAAATAACGACAATCATGTTAAAATTGGCAAATCAGAGACAATATATTGGAAGCAGGTAACCGGTCGTTTAGCCACTTTCAATTTTTTAACCATGTATATTTGGAAAATATCTCAAAAAATATTTACCAAAATGGAATACAAAATTGTTTCAGTGGATTTTTACAGTGACTGAATGATACAGACGATCAAGATAATAGATAAAAAATAGAAAAGGCCTAGCTTACTCTACTTACTACTAGTCTAGATAGATAGTAGAGGGTGTACCGTACCGTTCGACCAGTTTTACTTTAGACTACCTGGTTTAATGAGTTATCATTGTCTGATTTGTTAATCGGTCAAATTCTGGTTTTTGTCTTTATTTAGAGACCATGACGATTTGACATCATCAGTGAAATTTGTTGTTGTCAAGTTGTGTCAATGAAACAAAGCGTTTTTAAGATTACATTTACAAACCTTTAAAAAATAGTGAAACACTTCATAATTTAGGCATTACTTTAAACTATTTCACGAACTTAAATTAAAATATAGGACTAGGTCACTCTATCCAGTTCAAAATCCTTGATCAGTTTCACCGATTCCTTCGTGCGTCCACGGGCCTTCCATCCATTTATATCAGACAATAATAATGGCGGCGGCAGGTGCCCGAATGTTTTCATATTTACCTGACATACACCACACTGTTCCAATAAACACCGCCACAAAGGCAATAAATAAACCCTTCGCCATTCTTCAAACACGCATACGTACAACAGTATACCTAAGGACCAAATAGAGGTTAAAATGTATCAAGAAATTAATCCGATATCGCCTTTTCCTTCAATAACAAAATGAAAATGGCCGACTCTGAGAATATTATAATCAGCCGATGACGTAAACGTCTTGCTTAGCACGCGCTGAAAATAAAATATTAGGATTTTCCAAAATCCATGAATTTATTTCCTCTATTTAATTGAATCAGTTGTTTGTTAAAAATAATCTGATTGTTATCAAAACAATCAAATGGGAAACCATATGGCACGCCGTTGAAGTTAATTACTTTCTATAAATAAACGGTAGGGTAAAGTGAATAAATGGAACAGCGGAAGTTCGCAGGAGAAGTCGTAATTTACATATTTTCCGAGGTGAACGACAGGAAAATGGCGACAGGAAAATAAGGACGCCTATATTTCTCTGCGTAGGTGTATTATTTGTTAAACTTAATGCCATTTCTGTTGTTTTTATCTTAATATTATATTCATACAATGAAATATCACCTTAAATAGTTACCAAGCCGGTTGCTTCTTGCGCCAAACCGCACCTTTATGATGTCAACAAAAGTTAAAAAAGACTAAATTAAATAGGCAGTTCCAGTCACCAGTGACATTGACAGTGTTGTCATTCGCTATCAGTATTCAGTAAGCGAAAGTTACAGTAGTAGTGCCCAGCTAATATTTCCAATCAGATACGAGAAATGAAATAGTTGGATGCACACCTCTATACTGTATTAGCCAAGAAGTTATGTATTTGGAAATGTTAAATCTTAGCCTATAAAGATAAGAGAAAATTGGGTTTAACATTCACTTAACACAAACTAAGTCATATCAAAACTACCATGTGGTTCAGTTTATTTTAATAATTCGTTTCCACCTACATGTAGGGTAGGGGTCTTTAACAGTGGGAAGCAACCAGAGGACTCAGAGAAAACCCATGAGGTTGGACAGGTGACCTTTCTTTTTGTCACGTACAATCAGGGAATCGAAACCATGCCAGTTGACTCAATGAGTATGACGGACCTTATGATCAGCGCGCACATGCTTACCAATCGGCCACCCTACCCCCCTTTAACATTAAGTCTCTGAACATTATTTGAGGGGTTACGGAAATTTTTAACCCTAAGGACGATGCTAAATTTTTCCATTCATCATTTCATTTTAAGTCCTGAACAGAATTGGAACCATTTTTGGAAGGATATTGCTTTCAGAGATTCAACAATATTGTAAATCAAAATGATTCAAAATTCACCAAATGACAATCAGTGTCTTTAAACATGCATTATGCAAGAGGTAAATCTACCAATTGTAGGTTTTTCTCTAGGCTTGAAATGTTATATAAACTATCATTTCGACATTTATGAACAAAACAAGACCATAATCAACTCTTGATGGCATCGGATACTCAAGATTTTAACTAGACCAGTGCCCTGGTACCAGAATGTACACATCCTGTCAAAACTACAAATAGTGATAACTTGGCTCGGAACGAAGTAATTTGAATGAAATTTTCATTTTAAATTATCTATTTTTGAGTTATTATAACAAAAATGGTCAGCTCTAAATCTGACATAATTTGTCTTTAAATTTCACCTTTGAGATCTAGTACATATTTTTAAAGAAATATTAACTTGTTTTCTAGATTATGGACCAGAAACAAGAATACCGGTAATGTAGAAAGTCAACACCAGTAAGGTTGTGCCCTGAGTTAAATCCAGAAAAGATGGAGGCCATCAAGATGAACATTGTATTTGTTGCAGCATGTATGATGTTGGTTAGCTCATGGGCGTATGGATTGGAACTGAAACTTATCCAGCATAGTTGTCCGTCTAATTGTACTTGTGATATAAAGGAATATTCTATTAAATGTGTTTTTAATGATCAATCGAGTATGACTGATTTAAATGGCTATTTTAATACGCATCCAATCTCTTCTTTTGCAATTCATAAAAGTGCTCCCGTTTCTGCTATGCTCAAATTACCAGTGGAACGAGTGCAGAAGTTGAACATTTCGGATAATATGATTCAAGTTCTTCCATCCAATATATTTTCCAGATTTAAAAAGATAAGAGTGTTAGATATAAGTTATAACTATATAGATACAATAGAAGAAAGTGCCTTTGAGAGTATCAGTGATCATATTTATGCCTTAAATATGGGTTATAACAAACTAGGCACCATTCCATTTTATGCATTCCAATCGATGAAGAATTTACGATTTCTAGATTTAAATAACAATCGTTTGGAGTTTATACCCCCTGATGCATTTAACCAGCTCATTAATTTGGAAACCCTTGATTTAAGTTTTAATAGACTCTCGTTTTTATCGTCCGCACACTTTGCAAATCTGGTCAATTTGACGACATTGCTGCTTCACAACAACATATTCCGTACATTCCACCCAGATGTTTTGCCCAGTCTTTCAAATATCCAGTCAGTGGATATGTCCTTTCAACCATTTGAATGCTCTTGTGCTATTAGCTCTCTTATTGATACATTGAAGAATTCTACCAGTTTTATTCATTTGGACGACACAACATGCAACTCGCCCCCAAATTTAAAAGCAAGACTTCTCTTAGATGTTGACGTTGAGTATCTTAATTGCAGTCATCCGAGTATCGCCTATTTATCCCCAGATACAAGTATAATAAATCAAGGAGATTTGTATTTATCGTGTCAAGTGGTAGGCTACCCGAATCCCTCCATTATTTGGGTGACACCATGGGGTGAATCCTTTTCGCATCATACCTACCACCATCTTATTGGTGATGACGCAACGGATTACAATATTCAAAATGCATATATAGGAGAAAAACAATTTTTTTCATCTCGTGTTCATGTTTTGGAAAATGGAACCCTGCACATTAATAAATTTCGAGGATACTTTGCAGGAAATTTTACTTGTCTTGCAATTACACCGGTTGGTAATGTCTCAGAAACAGTGAAAGTTGACATTTTTTCTACTTTCCACATTGTATATATTACAAGCCTTATCATTGGTGGAATGGCTGCTGCAGGATTTGCAGTGATTGGTATCATCATTGGTATTATTTTGACCCTTGTTAGACGCGTCTGTTGCCGAGGTAGATTTATGGAAGATGAAAAGATCGAAAAAGTACCCGAAATTGTTGTTATTACTACTGGCAGTAATGAAAATGTTTCCTGTAACACTGAAAAGGATGATTTAGATAAACATGATGATGATGATGATGATGATGATTCCTCACAAGATACTCCATTGGCTTCATCGTTCAACAGTAATACTTTAACGGACTCGCCGAAAAAATATCACAGTCCACTTTCAGAGAGTCCACCCCAAGGCTGGCTAGCATCCAACATGATCGAAACTTTGGATGAAGTACGAAGCAAACTCAGATATGGAGTTGAGAGAAAGATGGAAACTGTTCGAACTCATGCCAAGGCCATCAAAGACAGCAGTGAAAAGAAGATAGAGAATGTTCGTAAAAACGTGAAAACTATGAAAGATACTAGCGAAAAGAAAATCGAGGCAATTCGAACAAATGTCCAATCTTTCAAAGACAGTGGTACCGTTTATATGCAGAGTATCAAAGATACCAGTAGCAATGCCGCCAATAAGGTTCGCGCTGGAGTGGTTTTATCCGTAGAAACGGTAAAATACACTGTCCAATCAATGAAAGAGATGTGTGGTACCGGAGAAATGGGTGGTCAAACCATATCAATGATGTCCGTAGAAACAGACATAGATTCCAATCAATCAAAAGAGATTGTTAGATCAGTTACGTTTGTGTGAATGAATACTGTATGAATATTTCATAGAGAAGGTTATAATAATATATACATGTCTGAATTGATCACAATTTTATTGATACCATTATAAAAGTATTTATGTAGACCTTTATTTTACATATCTTCAATAATATTTTACGATATTCAAATAATGTACTATGTAGATATAGGTAAAGTCCTTAATTATGTACCAAGTACATGTAGATATAGAAAAGCCTTTAATTACTATTTTAATAGGTATTATATAAGCTTCAGCTTATATATCCATGATTTTTATTTGCAAGACTAAACCCACTGTGTAGCGTTCCAGTAGTACCAGAATGCTGTAATTAGGGCTTGGTATGGCGAGTGAAAACTGTATTGTGATACCTTAAAATATATTGCAGTACATCTAGAGAAGAAGGCCTACATATTATATTGTTCACCCCCAGAACATTCATTTTTTTTTGGAATTTAGCGTTTGACTCACTGTATCTTAAATGTCAAACTGAAAATATTTGTGTTCAGGCTTTTGCCATTTCAGACGGACATGTCCGGCGTATACTGACAAAATAGAATAACTGTGGTTTTGCAAAATATCGTGAGATCCATTTTTACATAAAAACCTTATCTTTATGCAATTAGCAATTTTTGATATATTACGATTCGTGGACATTAAAAACAATATTGTTATTGTAAATAAAAATAAAATAAAACCAAGTACGAACGATCCAAACCATTAGACAAAATTCAAAGTCCTGAAAAAAACAGTATAGGTAAAATAGTGTTATTAGGGTACCACATAAAAGGTCTAAAAAAAACTTCTATATTTTACAATAATTCTAGCTAGCTAAGCTAGCCCTATGTTTTCATAAATTTAATTTATTTATTGAAATTAAATGTCAGAATAGGGTCTTTTTAGATACAATTATATTAAAGAAAAACAGCAAATAGTCTACTTAGAAACTAAGTGAAAGTTGTACATGTAGAGTGAAAATGTTGATATATCAAATTGCAGTATATACAATGTACATATTGGTTTTCTATGACAGCCAAACAGCTGCAATGTACAAAGTTTGTACATAAACTAAGAACTACATTGTGATAATTGTGATACAGAATCAGTTAGATTGAATTGAATATACCAGAATAAATTGTATTAGATTGAATATACAAGAATACATTCACTTGGAGGGATTGAAATAAAACTTCATACCACTGCTTGACTGTCTATACTGAAATTTATAGCCAAGCAGCAGTACAAAAGTTTTATTTTATGCCTTCAAGTCCTTGTGGATCTATTGTATTTGACTGAATATACCCAGAATACATTGTATAAAGATGGAATTTATCACCCAATAACACATTTGACAGTAGATATCGCTTTACATGAATATGATTGGTCAATCAAAAAGGAACTACTTCTTTTATTTTAAAGAACCACGTATTATAAGTAAAGAGTGACTTTTTTAAAAAAAAAATAAGAAACTGTTTTTTATTTAATTGACTTTGAAGGAAATGTTGGATCAATATACAGGAACTTGCAATTGCTAAACTGCTGTCAAAAAATGATGTATCACTACCCTATAATGTAAATAGGGTCAGTAAAAGGGAAATCTATAGGATAGAATTATATTTATTTATTTGTGCATAAGAAAGGATTGGGTGATAAATGAAATCGCCAACTCGTGTTTTTTGATATCCAAAATTATCAACACTTGTTGATATTTTTTGATTTCAAAAAACACTAGTAGGAGATTCTCTATAGATCAGAATACATTGTATAAGATATATTGAATTAATAGAGAAGGAAAGACAATAAGCACTATGATAGGTGCTATAGATAATCTTATGTAGATTGTAATCATCATTCAAGGAGGACGGGTGTTCGTCTAGGTTATGGGTATGTAAATATGAAAATATTATATTCTAATTCTGTTTGCAAGATATGAGTAAATATCTTTAAATGTGGCTATGAGTCATAATTTGTATAACATTTTATCATTACTAATTGTTACACATGCATATTAATTTAGAAATTTTAAAGTTTGAATAATGTTGAATAACCCTATATTAAAAACCCTAGCCTAGATCTGCTCTTGCAACATTGCTATTTCAATCCTTCAAATTAATTGTTCTTAAATTCATCAAAATATTGTGTTGAAAAAAAGAAAATAGTAGATGACTGCCACAAAAGCGAAATGCATCATTTCCAAGTAGTTATAAGTCATCTAAAGTTCTAGGTACATGTATAAAGTTTCCAAGCTCAATTTTCTTGTGTGGTTACTAAACCTCACCTGCTTACTTTAGAAAATCAGTTGCCATTGCTTTGTTTAATAAGGGGAAATCACATTCATATATATTATGTTTGTCATTACATATATGTTCTTGTTTTTATTTTCAAATTTTTTTTAGTATATAAATGTCTAGATAATTATTTAGTGATCTCTTAGTATTCTCAGGTATACACATAGTTTTCAAAATGAGCAAAAATAACATCATTAAAATCAAATAGTTCTGATTTGTACATTGTTACTCATGTAGATGACATTCTAAAACATGCATGCTTAAAGATGCCTTCCCATGTACAAACTATATGATTTGATAATACATGTATACTTGGACTAAAAACTAATTTATCTATCAAAAGTTTGCTTCAAATCCCAAGGGACTACCCCCCAAACCATAAAAGAAATACATTTTAAGCATGCTTGTTTGTCAAGTTACTTGACTGAGGGATAATCCATTTCTAGCTTGTAATTATTATTTGCTCATTTATCATAAGTAATTTGTTAGATTATCTTGTGCCTACATCTTTTTTCGCCGTGGTTTAACCACAGAGTCTGTTGTATGTTTAAGTCTTAAGCTGTTCTCACCATTACTAGCTATTCGATCAATGTTCACTCCATGGGTATCCGGTTATGTTAAAAATGTTATTGGCAATTTTGATTTCTTTTTTATGAGGCTTTAACCAAACATTAAGGCTGTTATTACCATATTTGGGGTTAAAGATTATTTCATTTATAACTCCTATAGACAAGCCTGCACCACCTATACGTTCAGCTTGTATTATTTTTGTATATGATGACCAATATTATATTAATATTTCATATCTATGCACATATTTCTGTTATTAATGTCAATGTATGAATGACTTGAATGCAGTCTTATTTCTACTAAGGTCTTAGACTTTGTCATGTCCATTTATTTTTATTTTTTGGGGGCTGTAATGTGGCAGAGTACTGTAGGCCGAAATAGTTTTAAACTCATTTGTCCCATTATGTAAGTAAATTGTGAATATTTTTATACGCACTGAAAGAGAATCATCAGTTGATGACTGTATTTAGGCCACAACAACTTGATTTTATGTTCTTAGGGAAGACCTGTTCAATTTCTTCTTACTTCTTGGGCTAATTTGCTTATTAAAAATACAATATGGGTGATTAGATAAAGAGCTGGCAGTTCTCATTATAATAGTTAAAAACAAGATAAAGGAATGGGAATTTGCTGAAAATTTCAGTCAAATTGATCCACTCTGAACCAAGATTTTAGCTATTTAATTTTCAGCCTAGCCTTGATAATTATTATTATAGTCGGTATGATAAAAAACATAGTCTCGATTATGATTTAATTTCATGATTTAATCATGAATGATAGTTGAGCAGCAAATTGGATCCTAATCCAGTAAACATCGCAGGCTAGCGACAACATCGAGAGTTGATTATGGTCTGGATAAGTTAATTTTAATGGTATCTAAATTACCATTTAAGGCCTAAAAAGAGACATGCAATAGATAGGCAGACTTAGATCCTGCATAATGTGACTCAAGTTGCTGTTATTTATCAAGACCGGGAAGGCCGTCTTCATAAGCCAAGTAAAGACCAGTCGGGGGCAGATCAGTAGGACTTAAACCCCATTTCATTTCAAGACCCTGAAGAACTGAAAGTAAGATTGGTTTGTTTGGCCTGACAGTGGAATCCTGAATGATATTGAGATATGTTTTATGAGTTTGATCTGTTAATTACTGTTTATTAACACTGGAATACTGAATGATGGAGATATATTTTAAAAATATGATCTCACAATAACTTAACTGTATACATGTATATATTTAATTAAAAAAAAATACAATTTTAATTAAAGCAATTGTGATTTATGTATTGTATTGAAATCCAGATTAGGTAACAGGGGTGGGGTGTGTGAGTAATGAATCCATGTCATGGTTTTGAAGGCATTCGGTTCGTTGGTTGGATGAATTCTGTCGTGGGATGGAATCCATCCGATGGATGATCCGAAGGGAGGGGTATAAATAGAATCTCTCTCTCGCTATCTGTGAGGGGGGTTTGGATGGCCCAGTGGTCTTAAGTGCCAAGCTTCGACTTCTAGCTGGCAACCACCTCTGGCTTATGGCTGTGGTTTCAAAACCCTGGTGTAAGTGAATGTGGCATGGAGATGGGGGCGCCTTCTCAACCTCGTGGGTTTCCTCCGGGCACTTGTGTTTCCTCCCACTGCTAAAGACCCCTACGCGCAAGCAAATTATTGAAATAAAATTAAACCATATGTTAGTCCTGAAATGACCTAATTGTGTTGAGTGGATGTTAAATCCCATTTCTCTCTCTCTCGCTATCTGTGAAGTGACTTGACTTCTGTCAGTAAAGAATAAATCCCAAATATATTTTGGTGATTATAACCACCTTATAGTTTATTACATTCCCAAGCCGCCTCTGACTTTCAGAAAGCAAGTTATTCCCGGCATAGAGATTTACCGTTTTAGGAATGGATAACGGCCAAGTTATAAGTTATTCTTATCCTGCAATCACTCGGCAATATTCCTGGAGCATTGGCCCAAGAAATTCCTTTTAGGTTCTCTCAACGAAGGCGCATTTTCCTCATTTTTCTGCATGCGACTTGAGCACTTTTCTGCACATTAAAGATACAGTAAATGTTTTATTACAGCGCGACTTACGACAACTGGTTTTATGTCGTTTTCTTACAAGATGTAAAAATGTGCAACATTTCTGCTCTTAGATGTAAAAGAACTAAACGATCCTTTTGAAAGTGTGAAATATCTATAAATGTATTAGTAGCTGTGATGGTTTAAAGTAGCTAAATCTCTTACTGAATATCATCCAAAGTCTTTGACATTGAAAACACGAATTATTTGTCAATTTAAATCAACATTGATGTTGTGATCTTACCGGAAAAAGATGGGCTTCTGATATCTAATAATCGTGTACAATAATGCGCTTCAGCCACATTTGTAACAAGGGAATCGGAAGAACGAGGATATAGATATTCCAGCAAATTAATTAAACGGCGTCGCCTTATTCTTATCTGGAGAGCATGCACAATATAACTATGTCGACTGGCATATTTCGCAAAACATAACTGATTCAAAATTAGAGTAATAACTGACACGATTGAATTTAAATCTGTTTATATACATTCATATCACCGTACAGAAGTATATGCGTTGTGACCCATTTCTGTCAATTTCTAGATTCCAGATATTAACGATTTACCCCCTTTACGTTCCCTTTCACACAAGTAATATCACAGACAATAAGCAGGAGAAAAAAACCACAGCCCTTTATATTAGAACCAATCTGATTAAAACACAGATCTTATTTCGTTTCGTTTTTTTTATATTTAAAAATTTCATTTTACTGGTCTTTATTTACTACACTAGGATCTAGAAGAGTTGTTATATAACCCGAATTCTGGATGATGTGGGGGATTAGCCAATGACACGGTCTATTGAGTGAGTTCTTGGCGTGAGTTACACGCAATTGTGGGCAACACACTAGAAGCATCAACGCTGAATGGTTATTCAAATGTCTGACATCATAGGTTCAAAAACCGCTCGTATGACCCCTGACGCGACCTCCCACTATAGCTGATAAAGTTTTTCATGTAGTGGAGGCCATCGAAAGTAGGGGGGTTGGGATGGCCTAGTGGTCTACAGTGCCGCGCGTGGCTGTAGTTTCAAGCCCAGGTGTGAGCGTATGTAGCATGGAGAAAGGGGCGCCTTCTCAATCTAGTGGGTTTCCCCCGGGCACTCCGGTTTCCTCTCACTGCTAAAGACCCCTACGCGCAAGCGAATTATTGAAATGTTAGTCTGAATATGTTAGTCCCGAAATGACCTAGTTGTGTTGAGTGGACGTTAAACCCCATTTCTCTCTCTCCATCGAAAGTATAGAAAACGAAACGAAATATTGATCTGTATTTTAATCAGATTGTAGTAGTACTAGCGGGTGTTTTTAACGTCTGCTTCCACAGTATTTATGTAAATTTGGATTTTGCTAAACAGAATTAATAAATTAAACAATAAAGGGTTAACCACCTCATTCACAAGCTTATCTCGTGTTTGATTACTACACTAGTCATGATATATTTAAGGACCAAAGTCCGTAACTCAATATCCTCCAAAATCTTCGACATCGAAAACGCGAATTATTGGTCAATTTAAATCAACATTGATGATGTAAACTTACCGGGAAAAGATGCGCTTCTATAATCCTATATTCAACATAAAAAAAAATTTTTGTTTAACATTTTAACATCAGCCCCAGTTGTATTGAGAGACTCGAGGCTAGATACACTGAAATAACTAGACGCTATAAATGTGCACTTGATTGCGACTGCTGGCTTATTTCGTCGAACATAATTCAAATCGGAGTAAAAACGGAAACCATTGAACGTAAATCAGTTTATATATAGGCGCGGATCCAGGGGGAGGGGGGGGGGCAAGACTGGAATTTTTGCTTTTCATTGATGATATAAACATGATTTTCACATTGTCTATGCCCAGGCAATGCGTCAAGGCTCTGGGGATTACACCAAACCACTAATATATGCGGCACTCTAATGATTACCATTAGTTACAATGTATGCCCCCCCCCCCCTCGAAAAAATCCTGGATCCGGGCCTGATATACATTCATATTACAGTATAATATGCGTTGCGACCAACTTTTGTGAATTTCTAGGTCCCAGATGTTAGCGATTTAGCTCCTTTAATTAACAATTCTTCAATCCGTATTGACCGTGCCACGCACTAATCAGCTGGACCTCCAGTCTGTTTTATATTTTATTCTACACGGGTCACAATTCTATGGAATACAATTAGGGGCGGATTGGGGCCTGGAACCGGCCCGGGCTACCGTGTCGGAGCGTCCCCTTTTACTGACCGCGGAGCCTGGACGGGGGTCCGGTGGCTCTCTCTCTGGAGCATTTTGAAAAATGAACCCCAAATATGCGATTTGGTGGCATATCTGATTTATGGGGACGGGGACTGAGATAACGTTCTTTCGCTGGGTCTAGGCCGTATAACAGGTGGCCTTGACGAAGTGGGTGCGGACATGCAAAGGCGCAAGGGGCACAATTCATTTTTAAATTTTTGGAAATGGGAGGCCATTTCTCGCAATTTCAGACCATTCCCGACATCCGAATTCTGTAATTTCATCACGAGTTAATAAAAATTTCAAGAAATGTTAAGCACCAGCCTCTGGAAACTCAGGAAAGTGTCTCACACTCATATTCAGCCAGCAGACCAGCTATGATCAAACTTGCTGAGGCCTTAAAAATTTAATATATTTTGGAGTTACGAACCATCGGCAGACTTTTCTGGCGTATCCCCACAAACAGGATGAAGGTGATTTAATAATTAGTAAATTTGCGGGCGACAGTGTCGGGTGAATCCGATGAAATTTTCGGATGAAATTCGGAATCCCCATTGCAGGATTCCGAATTCCAGCCCACATCCAGCAAGTCTATAATACCAGCCTATTCCAGACTCCAGTGATGACTTTGCGGCCCGTTAAATCCACCGGCCATATACAACATGGTCATCATCGCTCCATGGCCGGTCCAATACCCCAACCCATTATGTTCAGCAGAAAAAGTTTTTTTTATTAAAGACGAATTGGACAAAAAATAAAATTTATATTTTTGTCTGACCGGCCCCTCGGGCGATCGCCCTATCGCCCTATGAGCCAATCCGCCCCTGAATACAATTACTGCTTATTACTGTTTCGAATAGAGAAGCCGTCTCTTCATATAGTAATAAGCAGTAATTGTATTCCACAGAATTGTCATCTGTGTATTCCAGTTCAGTTACTAAATGCCATAATTGATTTTATTCGCACGAAAAAGAATTTTAACGACAAAGGCATCTTCCTATGACAGCGACTTTCAACACCATTTTTATGCCGCCGTCAAATGTAAATAATAATTAAATCAACTTGTCCCTATCAATATATTGGACGTTGAAAATTGTATTAACAGCACGGTGACTGGTCAGAATATTAAAAACATAATCAGTGCATGGCGCGGCAATTTAAATTGGATTGAGCAACGTTTGGTCGGTACCGGCAGGGCGAGGTCTCGAAATAGTGATCAAGTTGTACTCGGGTCATTTATTGATATTGCAAACTCTCTGCACTCCAAAACACACGGAAACGTTGCCATAAAATCTCGACGTTGAAAGTGCCTTCTTTTAAAATATTTGACCTCGCTGTAGACCTGTGACATAGAGATAACATTCAACTTTGGGTTTTGATACCGTTTCACTTTCATTTAAACTGGTATTGAACGACTCGTCTGTGACATTCAACAGACATGCTGTTTCATCCACTGCTATAGAGAGAAGGCCCTGATCAATTCACTTTTGTCGACCATTGAATTAGGCCACTCCATACCTAAGAGATTATTAAGAAACATCTTTCATCTCTATGTCTTTTCGCCATTGAACGATCTTGCGGTCAAATGCATCTGTGGGGATATCATTTGGACATGTACACTCTGATTCCAACCAGGACATGATGTTTCTGGTTCCATTGCTGGTCACCCTCAATGGTAGAGTCTTTGAATGATGTGGGGTGTGATATTCGTAATGCAGTTATAGTTGTTTGGTTAAACGCCCAGGTGAAACTTAGCACAGATTAGATTTTTGATATATCTATCACCATTATATATAAATACAACGAGTGTGCTGAAGATCATTTGTCTTTTATTTCGTCCCCTTGACCCGTGTTTCACAATAATCTAGTATTACAGTCATAAAACGGGGAACCAGGTCAACCCCTTCCGGTGGTGTATGGATTGCAAAGACGTGTTTTTTTTCTTAATAAATAACTCCAAACCTTGTCCGCTAGTTGTTGATTCCTAGTTGCTGATGTTCGGAACAACCTGGATGTTCCAAAAATTCACATCATCCGATTTTAAGTCATTACAGATTAAACAGTTTATATTGATGAAATGGAGATTTGTGTTGGGTATTGTCACGGGTTTTACAATGGTCGACAAACATAATTGTTTTGATTCTACGGAGGCATTGATTCGACATCCTCTGATTACCTATAAAAAAGACAAATGCGATCCCTGCGTTATGAATGAACGCTATTGTGTTTAATGGTACGTCAGCAGCAACCGAGACAGATGTTATCAGAGGTGAAAAGGTTGTTCGGGTCACCGGCGATTTTCATCTGAGGGTGATATTTAAAAAAACTAATTTACCAAATTGATGCAGAATTGTTAAAAGAACAAGCTCGCCAATTTTAATGTCGATCATCGAACTTGAATTGACGGAGTCTTTGGCTTTTCGAAGAGCGTCACCCCAAGAGGAAGAAGAAGAACTAGATGCGAAGCGGTTAGCGACTAGCGATTAGTTTCTGGTCCCCAAAATATTGAAGCTCTAACTTATTCAAAAGTTCCTTTATGCTGACTCTCTGACAGTAACGAAGCCCGTACTTATCAATGGGCATAGACCTTTGGCCTTGGGAGCAGAGGTATCTGGAGGAACATCGGAACTAATTTTTTGCGCAGCGTGTCAGTTTATTAGAGTTCGCCGTGTACACTGATGAGTTTATTTGGCTTAGAGCCTACCAGTAGGTACATCCGATCCTGGTTCTCGTCAGAAATATGAAACTAGATATTGCGCAAAGTCGATGTTAAGTCAGCCGGACAAAATTTCTTTTAGTGTAAACAATATTTTATTCGTTAGAAAAGGATGGAACAACAGGCAAAGCCTATATAAGTTCTTTCCAAATTTCTTTTCATATAATATATAAACTTTATAGCTACCTGAAGCCCCATTTCAGTTTCAGTTTCTATGCACGTGGATTCTAAATTAAGGAGATCAGAGAATTGCTCTTGGTGACAAACATCTTCATAATCTGGACAGCAATTTTGATTGATTTTACAGAACTGATCACAGAAACAAGGGGGTGAAATATATCCATCACATTGTTCCTCACAAGAAATGATTTTTACGTTAGAGCAGTTGTTGAGGGATCTGGTTCTAGGTACATGATCATTTGTATCCGCTGTTGTTTCATCAGAACGACCCAAATCCTTTGTGCTGATTTCCGTGTCATGGTCATAGGTGGTTATGTTGTAAAAGTCGTCTTGATGAGGCGGTAGCCGATTCGTATTATCCATATCTTCAAGCGCTGCCCTAAAGTCTTCTGTAATAATGACAACACTGGATCTATCACCTTGTTTTCTGTTGTTAGTGTATGGCTAATGTTTCCCAGGACACTGTCACCAACCTCATCCAATGTGTTTTCTGTTGTTGTGACTCTAGTATCATAGTTGGCATCTTCGAAAATGTTTTCTTCCCCCGAACTGTCATTTTCAGTGCTTGGTTTCCTTGCCATACTTCTTGACAGGAATCGCTGTGGCTTAATATTTTGAGGTTGTTTCACCTCAGTGAATATTTGACTAACAAGATAAAACGTTGAAGCCATGAAGAAAATCAAAGATATTTTACCCATTGTTGTATCAGTGAAAACTATACAGTAAATGATATCCGAATGGAAAAAAGAACATCGTTGCCGAGTAATATGATTAACTTTCATCAACATTAATGATTAATTTAGAAATATACACTAAAAGATATTCGAATCTGCTACTTATTACGATGAAAATTCATCACGATAAACTGCCACTGAAATTACTTGTAACTTGAAACTCATATTTATTTTTGGAACTTGTGGGTATGTTTTTGCTTTAATCGTCTATGTAATATCTTGAAGTTGAACTAATGGACTGAAATATTTTTAAACAGAATATCGCTATACGGAAATAATGGGTTTTTTTTTTGCTCGACGAGGACCGTGGTAGGCGAGAGGTAGAGAATTAATCCCGGTTTTGATCCCTGTGTTGGCAAAGAAAAGTCTTTGGTATTTTGCCAGTCCGGTTCTTCCATGTTTGGGATGACACTTGTGGGGATGATAAGAAACTGATCACTCATTCAAACTGAAGTGGTCTATTGGTGCGAATCGTTAATTTAAATTTTTTTTAGTTCTATCAATCATATGAGAAGATTCATTAAAACCATGGTAAATATTTAAAAAAAATTAAAACCTTTTTCTCCGTATTGGAAACCTTTTCATCGCGGTAGGAATATTTTGTTTTGATTTGCCATAGTTTTCACTTCGAAATACCCGTCCATTGTATTGCAGAGTGAATCTTTCTCATACGAGGTAAATTACTAGAAATAGGCATAAATTAACGAATGGCGACAATACGCTACCGTACTAAACGGAAGAAAACTGTCTGTTGGTCGAAGATGGTTATGGTGGTCGAGAGGTAGGGCATCAATCCCGGTTCGGATCCCAGCAAGGGCTCAAAAGTTTCTTGGGTGTTGTTCAGGCCTAATTATCCCATGTTCAGGTTGACACTTGTGTGGTCGGCAAGTAGAGTGTGCATGCTGTAACAGGTCCTGTGACGTTCAGATTCAGTCCTTCAGGTGGGGCACATAAGCGAAATCCACCCATTTACACATGGATGTGCACGTTAAAGAACCCTTGCCAGTTGAAATTTAATGTAAAATTCTATAATGTCTATTTTGGTGTTACATATATATAGTGTTAATTAATGTCAATTCTGTGGCAGAACATTTGAAGGCGAAAATGCCGCAGCCTTGACACAAACTATGTCATTTCGGGACTAACACATGGTTCAATTTTACTTCATAATTCGCGAGGCTGGAAGGCGACTACTTGTAACGTACAACCGGGGAATCGAACAACGCCAGTTGACTCAATGACAGACTTGACCATTCGCCTCGCCCCCACCCAAGTCTAGAATGAAACACATTCTTACCCCCGCTATCGCATTGCATACGTAGTAATTTAACAAATACAACCCGGAAGTATTAGGTTGACAGACGTTTAACCCTATTCCATTATGTTCATTTTGATTGACTTTAACCCCCCCCCCTCCCTCGGAGTCATTTTGCTACTGCTCCTAAACTGTTCTTTTACTGAGTTGTAGTGAGCCACGGTGGCTGATTGAGTAAGATGTTATTTCGCTAACCTGTCGGGAGGACTCGTGTGCGATCCCTCTGTTGATAGGGGTTTTCCGGCATGCCCCCCCCCCCCGTTGTCAGCGATGCAGGACGGAGGGCCTGGCATGGTTCAGCGTATAGTCGTTCGGATAGAACGCAAAAGGAACCATTGACAGTTGGAATTTGAAACAAGAGTAGGCCGTAGGGCTCTGTCTGGGAAGAATGTCTCATGTATGTCAGTCCTCTTTATCCCAGTTGGTTCAGAAAAGTAGGACGCTAAACCCGATTTCATACATATAATTTGTAAGTTCTTTCTAGACATTGCGCATTGTCAACCGTATGAAGGCGGCCAACCTATATCACAAAGTTGATGGTCTGAATTCACGAGCCGATGCCTCATGCCTCGGAATGATCTTTCCTAATGATGTAAAAACACACACTCATCGACATCTATGAGAGGTCTTCATATTGATGGCATCAACCTATTCGTCGCTGACAAAGACGAGGTTTTATATTAATTGACTGGCATTCACCGACACACTCTTACTATAGTTATGTGAAGGAGATATCGGTCTAGAGTCTTAGAATCAATTTAAATAACCCCCGTCTTCACAATGTGATCTATCGTCGATAAACTTGTATGGACGAGAGCTTGTCACGAAAATACTTAGAGAGTTTCACGAAATCAGTAGCCAGGACAATTATCTTCATATCGATGTATTAACGGACATAGAATCTTCAAGCTAAATTTTACAATGTAAGCTTGTTTTACTTGATTTCTTATTCAGTGTACAAATCAAATAAACAAAAACCTTTGAACATTGAAATTCAAGTAAATTTCAGAGATAGACAAAATAGATCACACTTTGGGACGTAAACGGGGAAAAATAAGTAGAAAAAAATCCCAGACGGTATCACCGTGTTTTCAATATAGATATCATAAAAAAGGGCGGTATACCCGTGATTTTAAAATAGGCGAACAGGGGTAATTGATTTTCACTTATATAATGGCTTTAAACTAGAACACCATGAGGCCTACGGTCCAAAGATTCGATAAGAGACTTTCGTTAATTGGCTGTCTAAATGTCAAAGGTACTATTTTGCTGACGTTATTGGCCGAGATCAGGGTTAGGTTTTAATGTAGCGAACGGAACAACGACAACAATTAGTTTTAGTTATGGAGTGAAGTGGAATAGGGGCGAGAGAGAGAGATTGAGAGAGAGAGAGGGAGAGGGGGTAACGTCCACTCGACACAAACTAGGTCATTTTGGGACTAACATGGTTCAATTTTATTTGTGCGTAGGGGTCTTTACCAGTGTGAGGAAACCTGAGGACCCGGAGAATACCCACGAGGTTGGACAGGCGACCCTTCTTCGTACCACGTACAACCGGAGAACCAAAGCGCTATCCATTCGGCCATCCAACCCCCAAAACTGGAATGGAATGAAATCGTACTTAACACCTGCAGCCAAAATTTCTAGCGTGAAGTTCCGCTACATGGTCCTCTCTTATAAACAAACTAGACATTTTTGGAAAGCTTATAACATCAGGAAGACGAATCCGAAGAGTTCCAAGCAAAAAGTCTGCACTTAAATTGATTTAGGGTCAAATGAAAAGTGTGATAATTGTCAATGTAAATGCTATATTTATACTAATATTTGTGAAGTTGGCATAAAATTAAATATTGGCGAAAAAACCCGAAGCCTTCACCCTAATTAAAGAAAATGCTGTTGGTTAAATTGTGATTTAAAGCAAAATGCAAAATTCATAATGTACAGGGGAAATATACAGAATTTCAGAAATCCATTTACGGTAAAAAGAAAATGGAGTTATCTCCCTCAATGGAAAATAGCAATAATTAGTAACCTGATTTAACTACAGACAAGGGCCTATATAAGTTCAACATTATTTTTAGATGGGATTTGAGGCTAAAGGTCTAACAAATATTTAACCTGAAACATAGAATCTACAGATATTTAGTTTTCTCGCTACATAAGATACCGGTATTGCCAAAACTAAATGATACTGTAATGGGGGTGACAATATTGTAATGAAGAGAAAACATATTAAATGGAGTTTAATGTCTTACTGTTTTGTACCAGCCACCTGTATAATGAAGATGGGTGTACGTCATACATTATTTTTTGAGGGGGCGGGGCATCATACGTGTACAACTAGTGTACAAGTGTCATCATCAGGGAGCCGCGGTGACTCAGTTAAGGGCTGGCTCACTAAGCGGGCGGTCAAGGGATTGATCCTAGTCCGGCATGGATTCCCCTTGTCATTGGCTCACATATCAGGAGGTCCGGGGTTTGTTCCCTGTGTTGACCTAGACAGTTCCGCAAACATTCCAGCGTTTTGATGCAGGAAGTGTGTGTGTGTGGGGGGGGGGGGGGCTGTGATGGGCAGCGTCTAGTTATGTGGATGGAATATAAAACTGAAGCCCCGTGCACACGTTGACGTGGACGTAAAGAACTTTAAATTCGAAATAAAGAGGAAATTGTAACGTTGCTGTTTGGACAAAATTCCCCCTATAGCATAATGTATGTTCATCTCATTATGACAGTTGATTCTTTTTTCTCTTCGAACATTACATTTGTTACTCCCTTATAGTATTATTTAGGTTTTGCCATATATCTAATTTAGTGAGAAAATTATCTGTAGATGCTTTGTTTCAAAAATTTGTTAGGAATTAGCCCCAAATCTAATCTGAACTAAAAATTTACATATGCCCGCCATCCCGCCCAGATTCGTTGAACCGTCCATTTTTCGGGCAATGTATTTTAGTTTTTCGGGCACAAGTTTCAGGGAATGGAGAATGCGACCATATCTCATGGAAATATAATTGTATATTTGTGTAATTATTAAAAAAAACAAAACATCACAGCTTTGCGGAAAATCCATTATAGTTAATGATCGATACATCAAACAATGGTTCATTCTCACCCAGCTCAAAACTTAAACAATCATGTTAGCGTGACCAAGGTGTTAATTGGAATTTCTAAAGAAGGTTTAGCTGTAGTCTGTTTCACATTGGGCACTGTTTAGGTTAAACCTAATACTAAAACAAAATCACTTGATAATGTTTTATGCAACATTTATTATAGTAAAACATGTTTATTTTTACACTTTTAATGTAAATGGAAAAACTTAATATAAAAAATAAATAACTAAATAACACTATGAAATGAGCATCAACATTAGAAGTATATATTTCAAACTACCATTTCACGTGACACTTTTTAAACACAGTCCACATGACTCTTATTAAACGGTTAATCCATATCTAATTAGGTGAACACATTTCAGCTACAGACCATAATCCCCCAGTCCTAAACCCTTAATCCCCTTAATCAATATTTTGAGCTGGATGAGAACACCCCCAAACAATTTGGGTGACAAACCTTTCAGCCAAACTGAGCCCTCATCCCACCCCCTTGAAGATTACCCCATGTAGCCCCTTATCTGTTGTTCAATCAGATTCAGTTTGTTGAATAAAATATTGTTTAAACTATTGTCCTTCCAGCCCACCCCCGTCCCGTACAACTGACATGGTGACACCACACCGGGGTTGTGTTGTACATGTAGTAAATGTGAAAATGAAACAAACAGACTGTTAAAGAAACCGAACTTAATGTTTATACGTGTAGTCTAAATTTGATGAGATTTTACTAAATAAATAATTTCTGTCTTAAATCTATATATTTTTAGCAAATTTATATTTGTTAGCAAATTACATAATTATGGATGCAGTTTGAGTTTAAATGTTTGTAATTTGGCCTTAAATATCTGAACTAGAGGTTTACAGCTACCTGTAGTAAAAATAACATAGGGTCTAATTGGAAGTGTATGTTGGTGTGGGTTTATGTTTAAGTGGTTCCAATGTGATTTATAAAACTATAGACATAACCTCCATTATTTCATAGACCCATTGCTCAACCAATCTCCTTGCTCATCAGACTAGGGCGTTCCGCCTTAATTTCTGGGTAAACATTCGCTCACCAACCTATGCAGTCTGTCCGCGGCCTGTGACCCCATTAACTATATAAATATTGGGCTTGTGTGTTCACACAATGGTCTTGTGCGTCAAACAGCATCAGCAGTCAACACACACCTGAAGTAGGCCTACATGTACTGTTACAAATTGGAGACATTTGACAGAAAGGGAGATAACTCTCTATTTACCGTTAATGGATTTCCAAAATTTTGTATATTCCCTTGCCCATTATGTTTTCTGCATTTTGGTTTAAATCAAAATTTAACCAATAGCATATTCGTTGCATAGAATTAGGACATTGTGTGTTTTCGCCTATATTTAATTATATGTCAACTTCAAAATTATTACTATAAAGATAGCATTTACTTGACAATTATCACAAATTTTCATCTGGTCGTAAATCGAGTTAGTGCAGACTTTTTGCTTGGAACTATATGGGTTTGTGTTCTTGGTGTTATAAGCTTTCCAAAAATGTATAGTTTGTTTAAAAGAGAGGACCATGTAGCGGAATTGTGTTTCTAAGCAAGCTAGAAATTTTGGCTGCAGGCCTACCAATGAAGACGGACATAGAACATGCAACATTGTACGGATAGTGGTGCTACGATCTACTTCGTACCATCCGAACGATGGACACACTTTTGTACCAGAGCCGACGTCCCCCACAACAGACAAGGCGAAACCACGTTAAGAATTCCCGGAAAGTTATCCAGGCCAACCGGACTCGAATCCCTGATCTACGGAGTCACTGTGACGAATAAACGGAATGATAAGGATAATAACCCCCAGTTTTTGTTATATTAGACAACCTTGCAATTTAATAAACTCCAGTCCTCTCTCTTATTCACGATGTGTGCCGACCAAGGAACAACAACATGCGAATACCTTATCAGTATTCTTACAACATGCGGGAAACAAAATTGAATTAAGTAAGGAAAAGTAACTCGAACCGTAAAGATGGTAAGACACGGGATTGGTCGATCTGTCCAAAAATACTGCGAGAGAGAGAGAGAGAGAGAGAGAGAGAGAGAGGGGGGGATATGGGATTTAACTTTTAACGTTCATCCGACGCAAATTATGTAATTTCGGGACTTAAAACTAGTTCAATGGCTCAATGACAGACCTTATGATACAACGCATACACACCAACTATTCGGCCATCGGATGCCTGTGATATTTAGTCGATTTGAATACGTTTTGTGGTCGATTGAATAACCATAAAAATGGACAATCGAAACTTCGTTTATTATCGTAACAATTTCGACTGAGAGGAAGACAACCATGCTTTTCGTTACCTGTTGGGCGAGTCCAATGCAGCTGTTGCGGGGGTGATTTAAATTTGACAGATGGTTTGACAATCACGTGATGTAATGAAAACAAAGCGGGATCATTCAATCGTTTGAGTTTGAGCGACAAAAAATATAATTGAAGGCAATTACATAGAAGATTTATAATATTTATATTATACCAGAACAACGACTGATTCCAGCTTTACAGTCAAATTAAGGTCAAATAAAGGGTACGATGGACGTATTTGTCCGGGAGGCGATTTTAGAAGGGCCTTGGTTCGATGCGACTCCTGAAAAAGATTTTTCCACATAGAGCTAATACAATTTGCTACCACATGGCGCCATTAACTGGGGTTCATGGAAAAGGTGACTTAGAGATCGTACTTCTCTGGGGCTCTTTATTTACAAGCGTACTGCTATAATACTTACATATATCATATTAAAGACAGCGGCGGCGCCAGCCGGTGCTGAGTGGGGGGGTAAAAAGCTATGGGGGTCTGGGGGCTTTGCCCCCAAATTCTTTTTTTAGCCACGCCCTTTTTGCTTAGGGAAACGCCCTTCTCCAGCTATTGGATACACCCGTTTTAGGTCGAGAAAAGCCCTTTCTAACATGTGATGTTGCACTTTAATATAATATAATGCACCAAAAAAGGATGCAGGAGTTGCTGAGTAGTTGTAATAAAAAGTATGGCGAGCGTAGCGAGCCAAAAAAATTTTGGGAGTGATGTTGTACTTTAATATAATATAATGCACAAAAAAAGGATCATACCCCCCCCCCCCCATAAATTTTATGTCATTTTTAGCAAAATTGGGATGGCCATGATTTTCAAAAGTGGGGGGGTAACTACCCCCCCATACCCCCCCGTGGCTCCGCCACTGATTAAAGATAATCATAGATAATATTGAAGGCCGGTAAAATGAATGTAATTTTTTTTGTGCCGCATGTGTGTTCAAAAGAAAATAATCCCATCCGAGTCGCTAACCAAATAATTATCAAAACAAATTATTCCAAAAGTCTGCTTAGACTATACTCAGTATAGATAATCGGGTTGATTGCTGATTCTCAAACTGATCCCGCAGTGAATATTCGCTTGGCCGCTAGTATCACTGATAAAAATGACATCTATGTGTCTTAATTCGGCAAAATATTAACTTTTTTTCCTCCAACAAAATAAATTATAAAACATTTTTTTAAGTATAAGAAAAATAAATAAAGACGTTTGAAGTAGGCCTATCTGTAGTTAAAAAATATTTCCTATTTAGTGTAAATGGGTATAAAATGAGTAATAGGCATCATTTTGCCTGATGCTGTTAGGTGTTATGTAAACAACGGACGAGCCGCTGAGCCAATGACTGACGCCAGGTGAAGTCAATGCACGTGTTCAAGACAGTCATCTGTGACAGAGATAATTCGTAAGTAATTCTCTGTAAAACAGATTGGCTGATCCTGTTCAACAAACAGATACACATATGCAATTAATTAGCAAATGTCATGCAGGTAAAGTTATAAAATTTGCAGAGTTTTTACTAGAATGTAAAAGACGTAAACGAAATAAAAGAATACGGGCAATTATGTGTGTGAACGCCCAAACCAAATGCCGAGTCGAGATGTGTATATTTTTCTTAACACAAACTTGAATATTGTCGTAAATGTGCCACTCGACTTGCTGTCGCCCCTTATGCGAAATTATACAGTGACGTAATCAGCTTCCATATTAGTTATTTTTCTTTGTCGAAAAATTTTCAAGAGAGAACTTTTTATTAGTTGTGCAATGGATTTTATTTAACAGGAGTTGATTTCAAACACACAGTTTATAATAACCAAAGTTAAGTAGTTTGTTCATAATCGAAGAAATCCGTTTACGATGGCTCAGACAGTAAGTACATATTTGTGCGGATTTAATACAAAAAATATACATTCATTAGATGTTATCCAAAAATACCTGCGTATTTACACACAAAGTCGAATCCCAGAACAACAAATTATAAGCCATTTAAAAAAGAAAACAGAAAGATCTAGTTTAATATGATGCCTCCGAAACCGAAAGAGAGAAAGAGAGAAATGGGGTTTAACGTCCACTCGACACAAACTAGGACATTTTGGGACTAACGCATGGTTTTCAATATTTATTTCAATAATTCGCTTTGCCCGTAGGGGTCTTTAACAGTGGGAGGAAACCGCAATGCCCGAAGGAAACCCACGAGGTTAAGACTTCGCCCCTATCTCCATGTCACATACACTCACACTATAGGGCTCGAAACCACAGCCGCAAGCCACAGGTGACCGGCCAGCTAGAGGTCGAAGCGCGGCACTCTAGACCACTAGCCCCCCACCCCCGATGCCCCTGAAGGGGTTTATTTTAGAATTATATACTCATGTTCAACTTTGGGATAGTTGGATGGCTGAATTGGTTAGCACGCGCGCGTTGTATCATAAAGTCTTTCATTGAGTCAACTAGCGTGGTTTTGAATCCCCGGAAGTACGTGACATGGAGTAGGGTTGCCTGTCCAGCCTCGTGGGTTTTCTCCGGTTCCTCCGGTTTCCTCCTACTGCTAAAGACCCCTACGCACAAGCGAATTATTGAAATAAAATTAAAATCATATGTTAGTCCCGAAATAAGTTAGTTTGTGTCGATTGGACGTTTAACCCCATTTTTCTCTATCTCATTTTCAGCTTTATGATGCCACTCATAACCATCAACAGCTATCAGTTTGAAATGATGCTCGAAAAGGTTAATTTACACGCACGTGTATTATATCCTTCTGAGAGTGGTATTTAGTTATTGAACGGAATCACCCTAAAAAGCTGTATATGGAATATATAATATTTCCTCCTTTATTAAAACACTACGTTTTGACTATGGCATTATCGTCTTTATCAAGAAAGTGACAAGTTCAGCTTGTTCGTGATGTTATCCTTAATCCTCTTAGGGAGCATAAGGCATGTTCTTTATAATCAAGGCAAGGGTGTGTGTGTGTGTGTGATAGAGAGATAGAGAGATAGAGGGGGTATGGGGTTTAACTTTTAACGACCACCCGAGGCAAATTAGGTAATTTCGGGACTAACAACTAGTTCAATAACACACGCGCCAACCATTCGGCCATTGGATGCCTGTGATATTTAGTCGAGAGGGAGACATGGTGTAACGTCCACTCGACACAATTCGGGACTAACATATTATGGTTAAAGTTTATTTCAATAATTCGCTTGCGCGCAGGGGTCTTTTACTGTGGGATGAAACCAACGAAGTTGGACAGACTACCCTACTCCGTTTAACCGGGAAATCGAAACCACATGCGCTAACCATTCGGCCATCCCGAATTCGATCCCGGGTTCAAAGCTAAAGAATATAGCATAGACACGTGATTTACGTCGTGAGTTTTTCGCGGGTACTCTGGTTTTTCCCATTTGATAACAAATCCTTAGGAGAGCAGAGGCGGATCCAGGGGCCCTAGGGGCCCGGGCCCACCTAAATAACAGTATAAAAAATAGATATGCGCCACAAATCACCACTGACACCCCTATTTTTTAAAACAAATTTCTCGGGGACCCTCCTTGGTCCGCCTCTGTAGGAGAGAGTGGAGAGGGTCTAAAACGTTGCGCTTTGATTGTTCTGTCTGTTACTATTGGGACCAATGTGTGTACATGTAAGACAGAGTAGATTCACTGTATCAATCAAGTATAATTATTATCTGTATTCTGTTATAAGGAAAGCAATAATTGATCTCTTACAAAAACTTCCACGAGTCCGTACAAATACCAACTGATTGGCTAGACACCATCTGTAAATACTTCACACAATTTCATCTGAAAACTTTATCTTGTATCCAATCAAACCTCTTCGTCTGCTTTATGTCCGTCGTATTTAGAGAAACATGGGTCACGGTGGCTCGGTTAAGGATGTATGGCCTAAATCTGTCTATTGCAAGTCTTCCTTTCAGATTCAAATGCTACAAATTAGTCACCTGAAAAGCCCCATAATCAACTCTTTAGTAGACCATCAGATGATTGAGGTTGTAATACGTACATTTAAACACGGCCGCCATTTAATAATTTATTTTAAAAAATGGATAACCGAGACTTTTCGTACCAATGGTACTTTCCAATCGAGACTTAACTACAGTTAAAACTTCAAACAATGATAACATCGCTTAGAATCAAGTAATTTTTCATTATCTATTTTGGAAATGTTATAGCAAGAACGACTAGCTCTTTATCTAAATCTTGCATAATGCATCTTTAATACGGCGCTGGCTCACTGATCAGGATGTAGCGGGTTCTGTCTCGGTGTCGGTAGAGAAAGTTCCTTTGAGCTTTGTCAGTGGTGCAGATGGATGTTCTGGCTAAGAATATATTAAAAAAAGAGTAGGCCGTAGCAAAATAGCCCATTAGGTGCAGAAAACTAGGGTGTTAAACCTCATTAGTAGATTTCATTTTCCCCAGTAAATTGACCCGGGTAGTAAATGAGTTTTCTTTCAAAAATTATTGACTATCCAAACTTGTCAAATGAATGAACAGGTAGCACATTAGTCGCTACTACCGCAATCAAATATCAAATTTTAAAGATCTTTCATTTGATGCTGTTTCAGTTTTGACAAGCTTTATTAAAACTAATTACGGCATCAGAACTCTTGGTAGTTAGAATTCGAAGAAGGTTAGACGGAAGCACAGATATCCTCCACAGATAACGCGCACGTTCCCAAATGCAGCTCGCGTGGGGTGTAATACAGCTTTCCTCTCAAAATACATGTACATGTATTTGAAAGCAATGAAAATGAAAATGAAATGGGGTTTAGCGTCCTACTGGGGTTAAGCTCCGTCTGGGCTAATGGTGACGGGCATACACCATACAGTGTGCTACGACGGAAATTATTTTGCCCAGACAAGGGCACTTCGGCCTTCTTTTATTTTTATTTCAAATTCCAACCACAAAGGGTTCTTTCACGTGCATGCCAATGTGTACACAGGAGCCTGGTTTTTCGTCTCATCTGAACGACTATATACTGTCCCTTGTCAGGCCCAAGGAGCACATAAAAGAACGCTTAGTTTGTAGTTAGAATTTGATTTAAAATGTATTTATTCAGTGTTCTTATATACAACGATGAATGGAAAAATATAATAGATTTGATACAGTAACAAGCAACTTAATGCTTATAATTTATAAAACTGCTTCCAGAATAGGGTGATGTGAATATAAGTTTTAAAAGATGAGTTGGAATTTGAAGAAGAGCAGCTGGAAACGTCTTGTCCGAGTAATCCCCCCACCCCGTAATACGATTTATTAAATCTCCCATTTCATTCTTCAGTGAGCGAACGATACAGAATGACCAACGGCTTCACACTGCTGTCGAAATTGTTTAAGATGCCATTGGTTCAGTAGACATTTTAGATAAAGTCAGTATTGATTAAGCGTGATACAAGACAAAGCTATCAGTCTTAGTTTGGTACTTTGCGTAGATAAAATGACACGTTCGATAATAGGATTATACTGCTTCTATATGGACATTATGACAGATTTATCATCTGGTTTAAGTTTCAAATTACACTAGGTCTTCCGGGTTCCAGAATATAAGTGCTGGGAAGAATTATTAGAGCTTTTACACAATTTACAGCCTTCCTCCACCTTGGCAGTGGTGCAGAAGTTAGTGCTTTGCAAGGAAAAGGGTCTAATCGTTCGGATGCTTTTAAAATTAAGTCGAAGTAAGAGATGACCGCTTCGCCGCTTCGCCGCTTAATGTATACTCGTCAACATGCCGTTCGCACAAATGACATTAAAATGAAATGGGGGTTAACGTCCTACTGTTATGTTCCTAGTGAGCAGTGCCGGACTGGTGTGCCGAAGGCCCACTTGCCATACCTGTGACAAGGCCCACGAGCAAATGGCGGGCGAAGGCCGTCTACGAGCGTTCAGGGGGGGGGGGTCTACCCCTAGAAAATTTTGAAAAATAGACAGCCGCAAACCCATTGTCCAAGCACCTAAGGCCAGAGCAGCGGATGGAGATATATGGTGACCTGCGAGCACTTTAATCACAAATCCTCGAATACGAATAGAATTTGTTTCTTCCAACGAAATCTATCTTTCTGCTTTTCTTTCCTTTCCTTTCCCTGTTTCCTCTCCTCCCCTCTTTTACTACCTTTTCTTTTTCTTTTTTTTAACTTTTTTCTTTGAGGCTTAGGCCCATATTTTATTTTCGGCTTAGGCCCACTTGCCATTGGCAAGTGGGCAAGTGGGCCCAGTCCGGCACTGCTAGTGAGCTTATGAAGATGGGTATTCGCCATACAGTGTGCTATGAGGGAAATTTTGCCCGAACAGCAGCAATACGTCCTACTCTTATTCCAACTGTCAACTGTGCACGACAATGTGTACACGGGACCTTGTTTTTTTTTCGCCACATTCAAACGACTATACGGTGTTTCTTTTCCATATGTTAATTTCACATGCAAATTCGGCGGGGAGCCGGGGGTCTTGGGATTAAGGCTTGTGCGTAAATTTACAATATCTGTCATTGACTGTCAAGTGGCATGGATTTGATTCCCCGCTTGAACGTGATAAGGAGTAGTTTCGCCTGATCACCTCGTGGGTAGTCCCCGGGTCCTCCGGTTTCCTCCCACTGCTAAAGACCACCACACACAAGCGAAATATTGAAATAAAATTGAATCATATGCAGTCCCTAAATTGAATAGTTTGTGTTGAGTGAACGTTACCCCCCCCCCCCTTCCCCACCTCTCTCGCTGTCTCTCTCCCCCTCTCTCTCTCTCTCTCTCTCTCTCATAGCACATTGTATGGCGTATGCCCGTCTTTATAGCACACTCTTATGTCGTATGCCCGTCTTCATTAGCCCAGTTCAGAGCAGAACAGTAGAATGTTAGACCCAATAATTTCATTTAATTTCATTTCGATTCCTAGCATTACTTCCACGCCATCCCCTGACAATTGCTGGTCTGGCTCAGACAAATTTCTATTTTTTGTGATCCGAAACAAGGAGGACAATCGACCCCTTTCAAGCACAGTCAATTGATTGCACGCAATCTCTGGTTTTGAAAAGAAAAGAAAACACTAACAATGTTCTATGTCAGTATACACTCTAAACTGAAATATTTAAAGATGCATTATGTAAGAGCTAAATTGTCTACGATATCACCCCTGGTGGAAGTGGACGTTAAACTCCAGAAAACAAACAACAACAAGAGCTAAATCATCACATAACTTTTTATAGACATCTATTCTTGAACTATTATTGCAGAACGAGCAGCTCCTTAGCTAAATTAGCTTAGTGGGTAAGACGGTGGCTCGCTATCCTTGGGGTCGGGGGTTTGATCCCAGCATTGGCCGAGTAAGTCCATTCAGATTTTTCGGCGCGGTTTCCACTTGTCAGTGTTGTAGGATATAAGAATAGGCCGTAGCGCCGGTGTCCGGGCGAAATTTCACTCACATCACACTGTATGGCGCATACCAGTCTTCATTGGCCAAGTTTAGGAGAAAAACAGCAGGACGTTAAACCCCATTTTAATTATCTTATCTAAATCTTACAATGTGCATCTTTAAGTAATGTTTTGACAAACACAATAGATTCGGCAAATTTGTTCTGCATTTATAATCGCTAATGGGTGTGATTGTGAATATAGATATATACATGGAGGTCTCTATGAATACTTATACAGAATTATGGAAAACTAACGGTGCCAATATAGAGTTTACTAAAGCCGGATATCAACCCTTTCTGTCAAGGAATTAATTCAATATAATATGGACTGGTTTCCAATCCTCTGGATATTAATTAAAAATTCACAAATAATTGGATTTAACGAACATTTCGAAAATAAACCGAAAGTAAGGTTCCAAGACATTTGTCTTGGATGACAGTCGACGGCGGGTGCTCATACTTTTAGATTACGACAGAGGCTGTCGCTGTAAAATCCACGAATTGCAACGTATAGGGGGTCACGGTGGCTAAGTGGGTAAGACGCTGGCTCGCTAGCCTGGAGGTCGGGTGTTCATCCAGATTTTCCGACTTGGTTCTAGTCGTTAGGATGGTATGGAAAACCGTGTTCCCGTGTACACATTGGCGTGCACGTAAAAGATCCCTTGCCAGTTGGAATTCGATGTAAGAGTAGGCCGTAGTGCCGCTGTCCGGGTACGGTGCTGGCTCGCTAGCTTGGAGGTCGGGTGTTCGATCCCTGTATTGGCCGAGAAAGTTCATCTCGAATTTCCGGCGTGGCTTCCTCTTGTCAGTGATGCAGATGGAGAGCCAGAAAAGGACAGCTGTCTTGTCGTTCGGATGGGACGAAAAACCGAGGTCCCGTGTACACATTGGTGTGCACGTAAAATATCCCTTAACAGTTGGAATTCGATGTAAGAGTAGGCCGTAGTGCCGTTGTCCAGGCAAAATGTCCCGCATAGCACACTGTATTACGTACGGCCGTCTTCATTAGTCAAGTTCGGAGAAGAACAATAGGCAGTTAAACTCTATTTGATTTCATTTACAATAAAGTGTTTTAAGGTAACGGTTAATGGCATAGACTAAGTTTCTCAGAGACTTGTATTTAGTAATAGTTTATCATGGAAATACTATATAACCTAAGTTACCCAGAGACTTGTATTTAGTAATAGTTTATCATGGAAATACTATATAACCTAAGTTACCCAGAGACTTGTATTTAGTAATAGTTTATCATGGAAATACTATATAAACTAAGTTACCCAGAGACTTGTATTTAGTAATAGTTTATCATGGAAATGCTATATAAAACACATAAATTACAATGCTAGTTTATACAATATTATGTAAAATAATAATATCAGTTTTCGTAATATCTTATTATTACCCGTTAAACCTATTACTAACTACATCGTAAATAAAAAATAAAGTAATAAAAAATCAATAACGAAATCAAACTAAAATGGCGACTGTTTTGAGGTTATGCGTTGTACCGAATGATTTGTCATCTATAGATATGTTCGTTGCACGTCATCGTCTAGCTTGGTTGTCGTGTGCCTAGGGGGAGTCAGGAAATAGAGAGCGTGTAGAAATATTGACATTGTAAGAATTTATCGGGAAAAAAAGATGCATTGTCCGAGTTCAATGGGCTTTTTTTTCGTTTTTGTTGTCTTTCAGTCAAATAAATCTTTAAATCTTAGTGATCAGCATGTTATGTATCTCACGTGACCATTGAAAAAATAAAACCGTATGTTAGTCTCAAAATCGCAAACGTGTTGAGTTCACCAGAATTTAAATCCCGCTTCATTCTTTTTGAACATATTAAAAAAAAAACATGTTGACTTAGAGCCACAACCCGCGTGGTTTCCCCTTGTCAGTGATGCAGGGAAAATGTCCTGATAAGAAAAGATGTCTAGTCGTTCGGATAGGACGCGAAACCAAGATCCCGTGTCCACATTGGCCTGCACGTAAAGACCCCTTGGTAGTTGGAATTCGATATAAAAGTAGGTCGTAGCGCCGCTGCCCGGGCAAAATATTTCCTGTCTTTACAGAGCTCTGGGCAGAACAGTAGGACGTTAAACCCCATTTCATTTCATTTTGGTCGAGCCACAATAGCTCAGCGCACAGGGCGTTGGTTTGCAATTATGACGTATCAGGAGATCCTGGTTTTGATCTTGGTGTTAGTCGAGAAAGTCACCCGGGATTTCTCGACCTGGGGCCTGTTTCACGAAATTTGTATTAAGATAAATCCAAATTTTAGTCATTTGATTGGATAATATTAGATTTATTTTAGTGCTTAGCAGGCAAATTGATAATCTACTAAAATGATTATCTTGAGTTAAGAGTTCGAGAAACAAGGAGGACTTGGCAAAGAACTGCGTCTAATCGTTTGGAAATGGCGGAAAACCATGGTCCCCACTCTGCAAATCTCGACAGATTCCTGTACCCTACATCTAGATCGGCTGTATGGTGAATTCCGCCATTTTGGAACTATTTTGAAGGACCCGGATAAAACAATGGCTGCCCCCATAGAGATTATATCAACAAACTAAAAAAATGGCTGCCCCCATAGAGATTATATTTAGAAAAGACGCCATTTTGGGACTTTGTTTTGTAAAGCGGCACGTTTTCCTGTTAAAGTAAATCGGCAGTTGACTAGCCGCATCGCAAATGTATGGTCGTAGGTACATATCACTTACTATCATACATCCGAGTCTAGATGTAGGTTACGGAGGGTACCAGATTCTGTCGAAGTTTGCCGAATGCCATGGTCCCATGTACACGTGTAACATGTCAAACTGATCCCGCAGTGAATATTCGCTTGGTCGCTAGTATCACTAATAAAGTTGTGATGACATCGATGCGTCTTAATTCGGTAAAATATTAACTTTTTTCCTCCGACAAAATAAATTCTAAAACATTTTTTTGAGGTAGAAGAAAAATAAATAAAGACGTTTGAAGTATCTGTTGTTAAAAATTATTTCCTATTTTGTGTAAATGGATATTAAAATGAGTAAAAGGCATCATTTTGCCCGACGCAGTTACGTGTTATGTAAACAACGTACGAGCCGTTGAGCCAATGACTGACGCCACGTGAAGTCAATGCACGTGTTGAAGACAGTCTACTGTGACAGAGATTATTCGTAATAATTCGTAATAATTCTCTGTAAAACAGATTGGTAACATGTAAGTAAAACAGACCTTGACATTTCGAATTCAATTGGTGTCTGGTCCTATTTCCTTCGACGCACTGTAATAGTATAATCGTCTTGTTTATTCCTTCCCAAATGAAATGAAATAGGGTTTAACGTCCTATTGTTCTGCTCCTACACTGGGCTAATGAAGACGGACATACGCCATACAGTGAGAGAGAGAGAGAGAGTGAGGGGGAGAGAGAGAGGGGGGAGATAGGGTTTAACGTCCACTCGACACGAACTAGGACTAAAATATGGTTTAATTTTATTTCAATAATTCGCTTGCGCGTAGGGGTCTTTAGCAGTGTGAGGAAACCGGAGGACCCGGAAAACCACCACGAGGTTTGTGATACAGCGACCCCCCCCCCCAAGTATGGAGTATGACCGTCGTATTTATCCAAGGGGGCTGGGATGGCCTAGTGATCTATATTGCCGCGCTTCGACCTCTAGCTGGCCGGCCACCTCTGGCTTGCGGCTGTGGTTTCGAGCCCTGGTGTGAGCGTATGTGACATGGAGATAAGGGCGCCTTCTCAGATTCGTGGGTTTCCTCCGGGCACTCCAGTTTCCTCCCACTGCTAAAGACCCCTACGCGCAAGCGAATTATTGAAATAAAGTTAAACCATAATATGTTAGTCCCGAAATGACCTGGTTGTGTTGAATGGACGTTAAACCCTATTTCTCTCTCTCTTATTTATCCACCCCCTGTATTTATAAAACACACTTCTTTATTTATCCACCCCCTGTTGACGTTTAAACTGTATTTATAAAGCACACTTCTTTACATCTATATAGGGTCGTCTTAGTCATCGTTAAATGTCAGTGTGTTATTACGTGCTATAAATATCAGCATGCTGATTATTTCTACACCAACTCATATGAAATAAAACAACGTTTTAGCTCATGATTGTATGATAGAGAAATCTTTTCTTGACGTTCAAACACATCTTTTGCTGACGTAAAACACATCTTTTCTTAGCGTGAAACGCAATCTGTATTCAGTTTATATTTTATAAAAAATTATATTATTGGAAAATAATTCTTGCCTTTTTCAAGAACTATTTCTCGAAGATATTTGTAGCTTCAAAGGTTAGATCTCTTTATGCCTTACCATTTTTATGCAAACGAAATAAATTGAACACAATTTAAAGAAACGATGTACGTTAAAGATGAGTTCCCAGCAAAGTATTTATCGGGTAGTTATTTACAACAAAAGTATGGCAAATTTGGTATATATGGAAAGTATAGACACCCAATCTTACTAGACAAATACTGGATTTCGCGAAAAACGCCCATAGGGCAAGTACTTGACAATATTGACAGGGAATCACTAACTGTCAACCCGACAGGTTTTGTTGGCTTTTTGTCTGCTAGTTAGGTCAGGGAGCAGTTGTTATTTCTTGCTCAAATGGCTAGGCGGTTTGGGGAACATTAAGGGTTGTCAACGTACAAATGACTCTGCAATTAAACGTTGGAAAAAGAAGTCGACATAAATAATTAAGAATTTACCAAGGCCTCAATGAGTATGGTAAATGTACAGTAAGTAAAGATAGATACATTCTGTAAAATGGACCCTCCCACAATGAAGCTAAGTTGGCAGACATTGCGCCTAACAACAGCTTACTTGTAGCTATAGGTATTTACGGCTCAGACCAGGGCTCGAGACCACAGCCGCAAGCCAGAGGTGGCCGGCCAGCTAGAGGTCGCAGCGCGGCACTCTAGACCACTAGGCCATCCCAACCCCCTCCTTCGGACGAAGTCGTCGATATCAGGGGCGGCCCCCCACCCCCTGCCTGCTCACTTACATAATATATTTTTTTAAAACAACAGTTTTATGAGATGTATGTGACGGTCATGTGCTTTATCCTTAATCACCAGATGGTGGGATGTCATAAACATATTGCTATATGTGATATCACAATCAATACTTGTACCAATGAAATTGATCACAATGTGATCGTATTAATTCATGATAAAAATTGAGATCAAACCGGGTGTTGATTTCTCTGTTTAAAAAGTTCTGTATGTATGTATAACAACATAACAGGGACGGGCCCAGAGGGGGGGGGGGGGTCCAAACCCAATCCTGCTCAGCTAGATAAAGCTCAATGTGTATGTATACCTACGTAATTTAGAGACGATGGTGGCATCATGCATTGTCAACTGTCAAATTTTGTCTAAACAGGAGCCCGGCAAACCCCTCTGGCAATAATTCCTGGATCCATCCCTGGATATAGGTTTTTTGGGGAAAAAAAGTTACGGAATTAACAATCCGTACACATGTTCAACATGATCTTGTTTTATTTGTAATATCTTGTCCCTTTCCCAAAATAAAATCAATGATAGACCTTATGATCGGAAGCGTACGTGTCAGACCCCCCCCCCCCCGAAAGAAAAAGGTTTTTCATTTCAATCCAACAAAAAGATCCCCGATGGAACTACTGTAGATATCATGTTGATATAGTCATGTCAAATTGAAAAATATATTTTCCGACCTATGGAAACCTCCTGATCGGCATATTCCTGAAGCAATGGCCCGAGAAATCAGCTCTAATCAAGATAAGGCCTCTCTTTAATGTCTGAATATTGAGTAGTAATGAAGCATTAAGCTGACAGGAAATAATGTCTTTTCATTTCACTTTTCTTTTATCCCACGGAATAATCTCTTCTTTCAACAAAAATAGTTACATCAAAATCTCAGTTTTATTACAATTTGACTTTTTTGGTCCCATTCTCGCTCTTTATAAAGTTTATAATACAACAGGGAGAGAGAGAGGGAGAGAGAGAGAGAGGGAGAGAGAGAGAGAGAGAGAGTGATGGAGGGGGGGATAACTGCCACTAGACACAAACTATGCCATTTCGGGACTAAGAACATATATGGTTCAATTGTATTTCAAAAATTCACTTGCACGCATGGGTCTTTAGCAGGGGGAGTTACCGGAAGACCAGGAGAAAACCCACGAGGTTGGAGAGGTCACCCTACTCCTCGCCACGTTCAAGCGGGGATTCGAAATCACGTTACTAGACTGATTGAAATGACTTGTGATTTAACGCGCACGCGGTAAACCACCAGACTCAATCCCCCGCCGCCATTTTGTTATCCGCGAAAATTATTGATGGGACTATATTAAATCAGATTGAGTGGATTAAGCCGTGAGAAATCTGATATTTTAGCGAAAAATGTTACTCTAATGCGCAGCAAAATAGAGATTTATAATCCTTTAGACCTTCTAATCTGTAGGGGGATCACGTGGCTAACTAGGTGGGGCGCTGGCTCGTTAGTCTGGAGGAACTATATGATATTATTATTGTAGGTGTTTATAAGGCTGGGATCTGAAGAGGGCCATGTTTTACCAATATGATATTATTATTGTAGGTGTTTATAAGGTTTGGGGTCTGTCGGGTGGCCGAGTAAGTTCATCGGATGGAACGAAAAACCGAGATCCCGTGTTCACATTGGCGTTAACGTAAAAGATCCTTTGTCAGTTGGAATTCGATAAAAGAGTAGGCCGCAGCGCCGCTTCCCGGGCAAAAATTATCCCCATATATAGCACACTGCATGACGTATGCCCTTCTTCAATTAGCCCAGGTCAGGTGCAGAAGAGTAGGGCGTTAAACCCCATATTATTTCATTTCATTTCAAATCTGTATATATATTTAACCTGATGATAAATCATCCCATGAATATTAATTGTAGAATTCCATCTATTATTCTCTGTAAATTAGGTTGGTCTAATAACCATTTATAATTAATTATTAATTAAATTAATCGTGTTTATAATTATTTAATGTCAATCTGAGTTGGTGTGAATTGGGAATTGGGTCCTGAAAGAGAGGGAGAGAAAGAGAGAGAGAGAGAGAGAGAGAGAGAGAGAGAGATGGGTTTAACGTCCACTCGACAAAAATAATTTCATTTCGGGAATAACATATGGTTAGTTTTATTTCATTTATCCCATTGCGCGTAGGGGTCTTTAGGGGTGCGATGAAACCGGAGAACCCAGAGAAACCTCACGACGTTGGACAGGCGACCGTACTCCTTGTCACGTAATTCGAAACCACGCCCGTTGACTCAAAGACAGGCTTTATCATTCGGCCATCCAGCCCCCTGGGTCCTTAAAGAGATATTCAAACAAAAATTAATTCTATTGAGTATTGGTTTTACCGTAGTGTTTAAAGAGTTGAACATTCTTGATATATGACAGTTTAAATATAGATGATGAAAAAAGAAAATATTGATTCTTTAAGAAATTATCACTGTTGGAAGTTTGGATTAGAAGTAGGCATCAACTGTCTCCGCACCGCCTTCGCGAATTGCCGATCGTTTGGTTGGCAGACGATAACCCCTCCCAAAAATTCAGGATTATCAAGTATCATTCTCAATGCCTACGGTAACCTCGATTGTCAGCCCTTTCATCGGCAGCCTCCGGTAATGATTAATGGTAAATGTTAGTGTTGTCAGCCATTTAATGATTTGTGTACATAACAAACCCAAAATCAACTCTGTAGACCCTCGGGTGGCTTGGAGACAGCTTGGATTTAAACAGTCGTCCATTTAATAATTAAATCATTAACGATTCATATAACATTATAATATGCGTTTGCGATCCATTTGCGCCCATGTTTAGGTGCAACCCCATTCGTACAAATGCCTAGGAGATTTAATATCGAATTCTATGGAAATATCAAAGCTCCTTAAAGACAAGACAAAAAAAGAGACGAATATCACATAAGTAAACGTGATAAACAAAATTAACTTCATTCATTGACTTCCATTTATTCAACACAGCGAATTTAAGGCAAAATGTCCCTGCGTGAGTTACATCGCGTTAAATAGCGGGGTCGAGTCTTTAATCTCATAAAACATAGCTCGTGTTGCCATGGAGACCTTTAAATGGTCCAATTATTCAATTTAATGGTTGCGGTACAAAAATGCTAGTAAAATCGAATACAAAGTGGATTTAATTCTGGTTGATTCTCCTGTCTCGTGTCGTTTATTTTGTGGTTTGAAATCATAGTTATATTTCTAGTCTTCAAAATAGTAAATCACAGATGTATAGGTTTGCTAACACCTATATTCATGAAGCAATGACCCGAGAAATCCCTCTCTGGCCATTGCTGGATTGGCTTCTGATACTGGATTGGCTGTAATTCGTATAGCCTACTAACTACTGATCAGTTTGCAACTGTATGTAAGTAAGCAATTGGTTCGCCTACCCAATCCAGTGAGTTTTCTCCGGGTTCTCCGGTCACTTTCTCCTACAGCTAAATACAGATTGTGAATTACAATTAATCCGAACTACCAAGCAAACTTCCCTTGTCAGTCCCAGGGGAACTTACCCAGCCTGCATACACAGAGGCGTAGCCGTGAAATATATATTTGGGGGGGGGGGGCGCAAATGGAATTATAAAAAATTATGACAACCTGTGACGCCTGAGGCATCGTAGCAGCCGATATAGCGCGATAGGGAGTGTTTGTGAGGGTCAATCTCCCACTTATGGGTTACTCCCAAATAAAATTTGTTATAGTTTCAGTCTTCGGTAAACACTGTTTTGGCATATTTTACTGTGTTAAACTAAAACATCACATCAATAAAATCTTTATCATGTAATTTTTTTAAAAAAAATGAGGGCGGGGGGGGGGGGGAGTATATTCACCCCCCCCCCCCATGTGTGACGCCTATGTCCATACAAGTCTCGCTGTCCGGCATTAGTGTGAACTGCAACGGAAGACAACTCTGTTTGGGAGATTGGCACTTACCCTGAAAAACCATACACCCTCCACACTGGAACACATATTCTAACAATAAAGTAAGCTGCTTGTATAAGAGAGAAGTTAATCTATTTACGGGGGGGGGGGCCTAGTGGTCTAGAGTTCCGCGCTACCTCTGGCTTGCGGCTGTGGTTTCGAGCCCTGGTGTGAGCGTATGTGGCATGGCGATAGGGGCGCCTTCTCAATCTAGTGGGTTTCCTCCGGGCATTACGGTTTCCTCCCACTGCTTAAGACACCTCAGCGCAAGCGAATTATTGAAATAAAATTTAAAAAAAAACATATGTTAGTCCCGAAAGGACCTAGTTGTGCTAAGTGGACGTTAAACCCCATTTCTCTCTCCCTCTCTCTCCCCTCTCTCTCTCTCTCTCTCATCTATATACTAATTATCCACTGATGACACGACACCATTGAACTGAAGACTTCATCTATAATAATAAAAAAATCAATACCCTTGAATGATGAGAGATAATAATACTGCGTGATTACATCGACGCGACTTTTTTTCTCCGACAAATTAAATTCTAAAACCTTTTTTATGTATTAGAAAAATAAATAAAGGTGTTTGAAGTATTTGTAGATAAAAACTATTTCCTATTTAGTGTAGATGGGTATTAAAATGAGTAAAAGGCACCATAAGGCCCGAACCAGTAACGCCTTATGTAAACAATGCACGCACCATTGAGCCAACAATTGACGCCGCGTGATGTAACGTCACGTGTTCAGGGCCGTCGTTGTTTACAGAGATATTAGAAGACTTTCGTAATTCTCTGTGAAACAGAGTATGTGTCCCTCCAAACCATCAAAAGCTCAGAGAATGGTGTATTACCCTTCATTGACAGATTTGATTTGTGGGGGACAAAATGGAGATTAAATGTTATACTTCATACTGTGTGTTGTTCCCCCTCTCGGCTCCAACATTTGGTTTCGCCCATTAGATTTAGATCGATGAATTGTCTCTTTAATAAATATATACGTCATATTAAGACATGGGTTATATTACTAATAAGATGTCAATCTTGTTAGTATCACGTGATATGTATAAAATTATTATCGTAATAGAAACTATAATGAAGTGTAGCTGGTATAATTGGAGGCAGTGTTAGTCATTATCAAATAATTATGTGATAGAACTGGTGTTAAACACGTTTCAAATATAATTTTAACACAGAGATCATTGCTACGATAGATGAGAAATAAAGGTTTCAGCAATCGGAAGCGACGAACGCCAAAGGAAAACACGAGTTATCTCTCCGTATAACTGACTAGTGATAACAGATACATTAGCGAATTTCTGCTCCCTAATATTTCCTTCGAAGACAAGAAGTTGTTGTATAGAACTGCAAGAGGATATCTGACAAGTCAATAAAGTAATTGAATGTCACTAGATAAGAGAACACGAAAGAAAAACAGAAAAAGTCTGTGCATTCCCATGTTTGTATATATAGAATGAATAAAAACAAGGGAATGCATGGACTATTTCAATTTTTCCCGTGTTCTCTTATCTAATGGCATTCAATCATAGGCGTAGGAGCTCGATGACAGTTATAGGGGGACAGAACCCCAAATGCCCGAAAAAACCATTCCGGTTTACAGACAGCAGCGACATTGTATCGTCCCCGCCCCGCCCAATAAAATTTTGGAATATTTGACGGCTTCAAACACGTTTCACCGCTATTGCAGCCGATGTACAAAATAACTTTAAAGTGGTCTACAATAGCCTTATTAGTGTGTCTGACTAGAATTCCAATCAGTCGTTTAAATTCTTCGAAGACGCAACCGTTAGGAGAAAATTTTTAAAATTTAACTACCACAAACACGTTTCCCTGCTATTTCAGCCGGTGAACAAAGCAACTTCAAAGTGGTCTAATATAGCCTAATTAAGGTGGCTGACTCGAATTCTAATCAATCGTTTACAGTCCACGAAGACGGGACCGTTGGGAGAAAATTTTAAAAATGTAACTGTCGCAAACGCGTTTTCATGCTTTCCGTCCCGGAGAAAAATTTAAAAATTTAATCACCGCAAATGCGTTTTCTACTATTCTCGTCCGTGTAAGCAACTCAGAAATTATCCAATGGATTTGTAACCGAAATCCCACTCTGAATTCAAACCATCCAATCAGACTGTTGCATCTGCATTTACAAATAATAATCGATGCCCGAAACATGTCACACAAAGTCGATTGGCTCCAGACAAAATGTTTTAATCCATAGTCAACTCAGTACGAATTCGTGATATTCAATTACAAGGAAAGTACAATTAGTGTTTTATTGGTGCTCGATGACAGTTAGGGAAGCAAAACTTGACATGCCCGAAAAAGTTAGGGTTGATAGACAGCGGCGCCGGTTTCTTTGAGAGACGAATCCCCCCCCCCCCCCAAGAAAATTTTGAATTATTTGACGATCGCAAACGCGTTTTACTGCTAGTTTCCTCTGCCGTTTTCGGGCAATAACGTTTATTCGGGCAATAACGTTTTTTCTGGCATACCTATCATAATAGAGCTATGGGCATATTTCTGGGCATGCAGTGGACAATGAAAAAAAACGAAAAAATACTTTTCGGGCAATGTGGATCTCATAGAAATAAATTAGTTATATTTTTTCCCTGAACGTTAATAGAAAAAAAAGGTCATCTATTTGCCCCCCCCCCCCCTCGGCTCCTGCGCCTATGCATTCAATTACTTTATGTTGGAGAAATGATTGAGTTCTGTCAATTCTAGTTCAGCTCTGAACTAGGTCAACTCCTACTCTACACTCATGAACATATTAATGAGGACAATTTTAATAAGGTTAAACTGATTTTTAGCTGACATTGAAATTGTTGATTTTTAAAAAAAAAAACTGTTTTTCCATGAATATAGGCCTACTTTATTTGGTTGAATTTGGGAAGGCATCCCCTCCCCACCTGACCTTTGAGTCGTACACCAAAACGGGGATTATGATATCATTTTATGATATGGACAGCCAGGTTATTTTGCTTTAAATCTGTTTTCTTTGCGATTTTTATTGATTGGTTGATTATGACACAATATGGGTATGGAATGTTTTATTTTAGAAATTTAGGCCAAACTGTTGCTGTCTGATCCTAAGGGGAGGTAATTACGCGAGAGTTACTCCGGAAGTTAAATACCGTACCGAAAAAGGGGAATTCCATGTGGATGTTTGAGGTAACATTTCTGTTATTGTTTATTTCTTTTATTTTCAGTTGACTTATTTATTACCAGGAAAGTAATTTAATGGAAGTAGTCTTCGGGAAAAGAAAATTGTCAGTTTGTATCAACCGATCAATGGATTAAATGCTGAATATTTTCAATCTATTCAGTGTTATTTCAAAGTGAACTTGGCTATTCTGTTGAACTGAATATTCGTCCAGACTTGTTTGTTATTTTGTATTATATTTGACTATTTGAATAGATATATTTGCGGAGTGAGCCAATCCTACCATCACTACCAATTTAATTAATTCCGTGGCCCTGACGTCAAAGAAGAATATAAAAATCAGTGTTATTATTACCATTTGTTGTGTCCGACTCCATATATAATTAATTAATAATTAATAAATATTTGATACAAATCTGAAAACAATCACTAGTCTAGGCTACAGACAAGGAAACAAATGCAACAAAAATACTTGAGTTAAATATATCCAGCCATTTTGTAATGAATGACAAAATTACTAAAGGAGTAGGCCTACATGTAATTAAATCTAATAAATCAGTGACATTTATAAAGATGACAACCACGCCAGTAGTTGAGTCAAGCAAGTGGCGTCATTTTCAATATGACATGGACATGGAGTAGGATCGCCTGTCCAACCTCGAGGGATTTCTCCTGGTGTGCCAGTTTCCTCCCACTGCTAAAGATCCCTATGTACAAGCAAATTGTTAAAATGAAATTGAACCATATGTTAGTCCAAAAATGACCTAGTTTGCACTCAATGTCTTATCTATTTTCTAGGTGTCAAGATGAAGAAGATATGTTTGTCAGACGTAGATGCTGATTTCTTTGCAGACGAATTGGATCCAAGAGAGTTTGATTTTTTTCAGAAACACAAGGAGACCTTTAAATGCATGTGGGTTGAACAGGTAAAAAATTCTGTTATTAAAATATTTTGATCAAGTAGGAAGGGTTAGTAATATCTAGACATTACTATGTATATCAAAGCTTATAAAAACATGGTTTTAGCAAATTCAGTAAGAGTGTGTGCTCTTCTCCTAGAATATTTTATGCAATGAATATAGCAACTTCTCTCTGTGATGTGGGGGTGGGGTGGATGGCTGAATGGTTAGCATGTGCGTGCTGTATCATAAACCCTGTCACTAAGTCAACTGGTGTGGTTTCGAATCCCCGGTTGTATGTGACAAGGAGTAGAGTCGTCTGTCCAACCTCTTGGGTTTTCCCTGGGTCCACCGGTTTCTTTCCACTGCTAAAAGTGCTAAAGACCCCTACACGCAAGCAAATTATTGAAATAAAATTAAACCATTAAGTTAATCCCAATATGACCTAGTTTGTGTCAGTGGACATTAAACCCCATTTCTCTCTCTATGTCAGATGATTGAGCAACAAACTAAGGATGATTATAAAATGTCATCAGGGCCTGGACAGGGAACAGTTCTGCACAGTACTTATTTTTTGGCATATTTATTGATATTTTGCAGGGTAAATCATTTTGGAACTGTTTTTTCATAACATTTAGAAGTTATACATCAAAGCATGGTATAATAAGAGACATGCCGTATGAGTCAGATAGACTCAAAGATATACTCGACTTTGCATTTATAGTTGTTCATGAACATTGTGTTGACGGTAAGTACTGGTTTAAAATATAGAATTTTTGTCTCCTGTTGTTTAGAGAAAGCAGGTAACTATTAAAATATATCTGTCTGTAGGTCCATTACACTTTTTGAAACACAATAGGCCTAACTCTGATTATGAATGCTGTGTGGATGTTCAAACTTGATCGAGTTTAATGCTGAGTATTTTTTGCTAGTAGAACCGGTCAGATCTTCATGTGTTATAGGCCATCAAGAGTACAAAAAAAAACGAACCTCAAATATGTTTGTATTTTAATCAGATTGAGAATCACATAATGATTTCACAGATGTGCATGTTCATGATAGTATAATTTGATATTAGGTAAGAAATTACATAATATATTGATACAACACTGAAGCTGATACCCACAGTAGACCAACAATATATTACTTAATGAATGTCTGATTCACAGTCCTTTGAACACACACACACTGTAATGTTGATATCGTTGACTAAGCAACAAATAACTGGTATAAATGAAAATATAGGACATTAATAGATCAAAGTGATCAGTTTATATACATGCTGTGTATTAGTTAGTTAAAATTGTTAGTAATCAGGCAGAAGTCATTAGGTGTTATGTCACTAAATTGTTAAAACTTTGACTATTAAATGATACATACCATTATTGTCCAGGTTTGTGTATTCAATAGTGATGGGTGTTATACATAGTCACGCTTTTACACCAGAAGTGACATTTTTTACACCTACTAATTAATGAAAACTGTGTAATTTCTATATAACCACCTTCTATACATACAAAACAATTAGCGTTCGCCCTGTTAACACCTGCTGCTCCAGTGATCCAGTGTTCCAGTTATCCAGTCTTCCAGTTATCCAGTCTTCCAGTTATCCAGTGCTCCAGTTATCCAGTGTTCCAGTTTTACAGTTATCCAGTGTTCCAGTTATCCAGTTTTACAAGTCTATTCTAATCATCAGTCTATTCTAATCATCAGTTTCACAGTCTCCCAGTCTACAACAAAAAGCTCTATTCTAATTCTATTCTAATCACCATGGAGCCGAAAATCAGAACATACGAGGTCCCCGAAGTAGAGAGAAAGAGGGTGTCCTACCACGTAGCAGTCAGCAGCACTGAGAAATTGACCGATAGGTCAATCTTGAGGTGCCTGAACGACTTACTTGGCAAATGGGAAGATATATTAACAATATACCAAAAAGAAGAAGAATGGCTCGTCCACGTAAAGACACAAGAAATCAAAAACAAACTACTACAAAAAGAAAAACACACCCACATGGGAATCGAATTCCGATTCCATAAAAGATCTTTTAAAGTAGCAACTTTAACTGTTTATGACTTCCCAGTCTCATACTCGGACCATTATTTCCAAGAGATCATGAGTGACATCGGGTACTTGAGATCCTTCAAAGACCAAAGGTTGCCGGGCAGCACAGTTTACAAGAGAGTGAGAGAGGTCGAGATAGAAATAAAAGCAGACAAGATTAAGGACATACCACACATCATTATACTGAAATGCCAATACGGAGAAGCCAGAGTAAGAATTGTGACCCCAGGCCAAGCCTCTCCATGCTTCAGATGTGAGAAGCTTGGTCACTCACGCAAGGACTGCCCCCGCCGAGGTCCAGAAAGAAAGAAGGAAAACGAGTCCAAAGGAAAGAAAGAAACAACAAACAGTAGTACAGTAAACAAGTCCCCACCAGTTAAAGCACCACCAGTAAAAAGAAGAAGAGAAGGGGAAATCAAACCCCCTTCGACATCAACTCCAGCAGATACTTCCAACTTAACTAAATTCGAATTTCCTATACCTAAACTACCGCCACAAAATATTATAGAAAAACAAGAGACAATAGACCCAGAAGAAGAAATCATAATCTACGAAAGCAGCTCCATCATCGATTCGAGTTTCGACCCAAGAATCCACTCCATTGTGGACATACAGAATTATTAAAAAAAAAAAAAAAAAAAAAAAAAAAAAAAAAATATTTATATATATAACACGTAATTGTCTGCGATATCACTTCGGTGGAAGCGGACGTAAAATACTCCTATTTACAACATACAAAACAATAATTTAGAATACTGACCACTTATATGATTTAATGACAAAAATGCTCATTATTAAAAGGCCTGGCTTCATTAGTCAACGGTATCAGTGTAGCAGTGACACAGAAAGCAAGCAATCAAACTTGTTGTTCAATTAGGAAGTAAAATAAAAATTAAATTGAGTTGATTTAATGTATATTTATATATTATATAGGTAGTGCTGCTACAGCTAAGAATTTTATCATAGATATAGCCAGATTGGCACAAAATAAAGATAAGCTACCAAATCTAGATTCCAAAAAGTTTTGTAAGTATTTGCCCTTAAAGTAGCTTAAACTTATAGATATTTTCATACATGAGTGATTATCTCGTCTAAAGCAGACTAAAAACTGAAGTTGTGGTCATATTTTATCATCGTCCATCGATTGGTCTGTGAGAGATTTGATGAATAAGGATAGTTACATCATGATAAGGAGAGTGATTCCTTTTATTTGTAAGGCAGAGGTATTTAGAGTACAATATATTTAGAGTCTGCCAGCCTGGAGGCCGGGTGTTCTATCCCTGCATTGGCCGAGGAAGTTCATCCAAATTTTCCGGCGTGATTCCCCCTTGTCAGTGATGCAGGATGGAGGGCCTGACAAGGACAGCTGTCTAGTCATTTGGATGGGACGTCAAACCAAGGTCCTGTGTACATAAAAAGATCCCTTGGTTGTTAAAATTTGATATAAGAGTAGGCCGTAGTGCCGCTGCCTGGAAAAAAATTTCCCTCATAGCCCACTGTATGGCGTATGTCCGTCTTCATTAGCCCAGTTTAATAGCAAAACAGTAGGACGTTAAACCACATTTCATTTCTGTACAGCTAGATGCATTTTCTAAGATGCAATGTGCATGACCTTTAGGCTTCCAGTGGAGATGGAGTGCCTTAAAAATAATATCTGGGCACGACAGAAGCTCCAATTAGAATAAACGAATATTGCATTTAGTTATAATTGATAATTTAAAATATTCTTTTTCAATTGAAAGACTGAAAGAAGAAAAAGCTTTACGTTGCGTAGTTGTACAATTTTGTGACATGTTCATTATTGTTTTGGGGGGTTGAATGGCCCAATGGTCAGTGCAACCACATTGTATCAGAATATCTTTCATTGAGTCAACTGGCATGGTTTTGATTTCTCAGTTTTATGTGACAAATAGTTGGGTCATCTGTCCAACCTCATGGGTTTTCTCCGGGTCCGCCGGTTTCCTCCTACTGCTAAAGACCCCTACGCGCAAGCAAATTTTTGAAGTAAAATTAAAAGCATAGGTAGTCCCGTATTAAGTGGACGTTAAACCCTATTTATCTCTTGTCTCATTATGGCTTACGATCTTTTTTGCAGCTCGTGATCCATTTTATAAACATGAGACTAGGTAAGTGTAATAATGAATAAATTATGAATATGTAGAGCACAATTCGTTCCAGTAAAACTCCCCAAGAGCACTAGTCTTATTTTAATGTCTTTAGCAGTGATATAAATATGTTCAATATTTTGGATCTTTTGATGTCTATTGAAAGTATGTTCAATCAAATTACACCACATCGCAGAAAAGCACGATCTCTATACTTAGTTCTTGATGTTGATCGCACTGCCAACTGGGGTTGATCGGCTGATCTTAAAGCACGCGATGGTAAACATTGGTCCATGAGGCTGGTCCATTGGAGGAGCTTATACCTGTTTATTCACCAAATGTGATCATACTGAGAGCTACATGTAAATGACAGATTTTCTTTATTATTATGTGCACCAGGGACAGACTTCAAACTGTACCCAGCATCTGCCTTGTTTTGCTTGACCTTGCATGACGAGTGATACAGGATCAAATACTTCTGTATAAAATATATCTTATCCTTTCCAACTCAAGCAGAAATTAACAGAAAATAAATCTTATCTTTATCTGCAAAAATATATTTGGAGTTAGACTAATTTGCATAAATTGACTTTGTCATAAACAGAGCTAGTTTGAAGATAGTTAATTGGAAATTAAAACATGTGTTTTATTTGCTGTATATATATTATATGTCCGTTATATTTTCTAGAGATATTTTCCGAAAGTTTTTTGGTCCACCATCAGAGAAGTTATCATATGTAAAGGTAATATTCATTCAAAGTGAGAGAGAGTTGCAGTGATTCATTGAGTAAGGTCCCAGGCTGCAGTGGCTTAGTCAGTAAGGCTGCAAGTTTCAGTGACTCAGTAAGGCCTGAGTTGATGTGACTCAGTGAGTAAGGCCACAAGTTACAGTTACTCAGTGAGTAAAGCACTGAGTCACTTACCAAGAGGTCATAGGTTCAATCCAAACTTTTAAAGAGCATTATCAACTTTTAATCACTGTTTAGTTTATGAGAAATATCTTTTATCCAGAAACACAAAACTCTCCATTGGCCCAATTTGGAGCAGAACAGTAGGACGTTAAACCCCATTTCATTTTATATAGAAGTCATCTTCAAAATCTGGCATCTTGAGGTCAAAATTATTTTAACATCTGCTTCTTTATTTTAATGAAAGAGACAGGCACATTAATTTTAGAAAGATATACGAATTACTGCAGCTTCTATGTAGTCTCAGTCACTAAGAGTGCTGGATATTGAACTAGCAATGCAATCAAATGGATTTTCTGAAATGACATTCGTAAATTAGTTTCATGATTGTCAACATCTTGTTTAGGACTAGCTACATGTACCTCCCTTTGACCTTGTTTATGACAATGTAAAAGATCCGATAATCAAGCCAAAGACATGTTATTCTCAATTTAATGTAGATAATTTTTCTTGATGATAGAGACTAACTTCTATAATAATATAAAGTTCACCATAATTTATCATCAGTATTTTTATTTCCAGGTGTATGTTTTGTTTCCAGTTTATTTACGATTATGTGGATCAGTTTGTCGATGTTTAATGAAGTGGATGGATGCTCCGAAACAAGATTCAGACGATGACTCGTATTGGACGCCCCCGGAACCTATCGAACCCACGATAATCGTTGGGAAGTCCGAGGAGGAAAGTACACTTTATTTAAATCGTGTTTTAATGTGCGAGTCTTGTATTGAGAAATGTGGAATTTTGTTTTTGAAAGAAAAACAGTTTGGTTCTCCAGATGGACCGATACATCTGCCATTGTGGAAATTCGGAAATCCACGTCTAGAAGACTCCGAAAATCCTATTTATGAGGCCTCATTTTCTAAATCCGATTGGCGAGATGGCTTGGTTATTGATGAGTTTCGTGATTTTATTTATTATCTGAAAATTCGTTATGGACTGCCAGACGATAAATGTAAAAGTTGTGAGAAAATCAGAAACGCAAAGGAAAGAATGATGGCGTTTGGTGATGATAAAGCGGCCAAGAAAAAAAAGAAACGATCGAGAAAAAATAAAGAGATTGAAGCGGGCAAAGAAATTGAGAATTTTATGGACAGCATTAGTGGAAGTGGACCAAAAGTAGAGCAGTTGAAATATCTCCATGGTTTCGATGCTTCTAATCCAGCAGTTGGTTCCTCACTGCTGGCCGATAAGCTTACAGATAGTCGAGTGAAATGTTTCTCGCGGAAAGTGCGTATTATTGAGAGTGCACGTAATGGTATTACGTCTGGTGGATGTAGAGTTGTCAAGATATTAGATGAAAGTACACGATGTCGTGAGACTACTATATACATGCAGTGTCAACACTTACATGTGAGTATTGTGGGGAGTCGCAATGGCCTGATAAGGCAGTGGGGCCTGTTTCACGAAATTTTAATTAAGATAAAATCCAAATTTAAGTAATTTGATCAAATAGGATTAAAAAAAACCTTGGTATGCACCTAAAAGCAGAACATTAAACCCCATTTGACGGCATTTCATTATATAAGTATTGAGCAAAATAGAGGGGATTCAATACTGATTTCGGACTTAATGTTTAAAATTCAGATTGGTTCTAGTTTGGATTTAATCAAACTTTATTTGGATCAGATTTGACATGAATTTAGAAATTAATACCTTTCAGATTTAGTTGTATCTTTGATAGTACTGGGTTAGTAGGGTACTGGCTCAGTAACCATTCGGTCTCATGACTGGGGTTTGATCCTTGTGTTGGTTTAGATAATTTGTTGACATTTTCCCAGCATGGTTTTTCCTTGTCAGTTGTCTAGGTAGACTGCCTGGCAAGGAAAAATGGTTAGTCATGCGGATGGAACAAAAAGCTGAGGTCTCATGGTCGAATCTTCCGCGTTTGTCTATGATATTCATGTTGAAGTTGTACATGATATTGATATATTCCATTTTTGACTGACATGTATAACAAAAATTTATATAAAAATACAGAAAACAGACCAATCTATGCCTGGCAAAAAAAAAGGCACCAGAAGATCTGTACCTGTAGAGAGAGGGATTTTAACTTCCTGACATAATAGGTCATTTTGGGACTAACATGGTTCAATTTTATGTCAATAATTTGTTTGTGTGGGGGGGTTGGGATGGCCTAGTTGTCTAGAGTGCCGCGCTTCGACCTCTAGTTGGCCGGTCACCTCTGGCTTGCGGCTGTGGTTTCGAGCCCTGGTGTGAGCGTATGTGGCATGGAGATAGGGCACCTTCTCAACCTTGTGGGTTTCCTCCGGGCACTCCGGTTTCCTCCCACTGCTAAAGACTCCTACGCGTAAGCTAATTATCGAAATAAAATTAAACCATATGTTTGTCCGGAAATGACCTAGTTGTGTTGAGTGGATGTTAAACCACATTTCTCTCTCTCTCTTGTTTGTGTGGAAGGGTGAACCAGGGGACCCAGAGAAAACTCATGAGGTTGGACAGGCGACCCTACTCCTTGTCATTTTCAAGTGCAGGAATTGAAACCATGCCACTTGACTCGTTGACAGACCTTGTTGATTTCACATGCACTAAGACCACCCAAACCCCCTTGTGTAGCTGTTAAAGTCATATTCCTGAAGCAATAGACTGAGAAATCCCTCTTATCTGACCATTGCTGGATTTGCTTCTAATACTTGAACTTTTGAGGGAGTGTGTCTATTCTTCCCGTTCAATCAAATCTATCACTTAAGTAAAGCAGCATGACAGTCCTTCGTTTAATATGGGGTCTTCTGTAAAACTCCATACAGTATTGTTTATCTTATGTCAAGGTTAATAGCCTCGTTTGTCACGCAATTAGTTTTACTGCAATATTCTGCTATGCACAGATTAATTTGGCATAATAAAATAGTGAGCCATGACGTAACGTTATGTAAACATATTTGGTCCAATTTGACGCCCTGTTTTAAGGGTTATGCCCTTGTAACACAGTTAGCAATTGGTAGTTAATCAGACTATTGACCAATATTGATTAAGAACAGCAGTGAGTGGTGGGATTAGCCTGAATTCCAATCTTGATCATAAAATGTAAATTGTTTGGGTTTATTTCAGACGGAATTGTTGAGCAAGAAGAAAATTTCGGAACTCAAATCTGAGAGAACAAATATCTACTCTCCCAACCTGGTACCAAACCTTCCTAAAAAGTTTGAGTGGGCGGAAGGCAAGGGTTGGTGCGCAGCCGTCTTAAACTATTTTGAAGAGGAAAAAAAGATCCACAGAAACTACACCAATTTTACGCTTAAGGTGGCTGGAAATAACAAGACAAATGTAGTTTCTATTATGGACTGTTGTAAGTATATGTGGAGCCATGATGGCAAAGTGACTAAAACACTAGAGGTCGCAGGTTCGACCCTGGTGTTGGCCTAGAGATATCAGGATTTTCTGGCATGGGTTCCCCTTGTCAGTGGTGCAGGACGGAGACCCGGTGTTGGCCGATGAAGTTCATTGGGATTTTCTGGCATGGGTTCCCTTTGTCAGTGGTGCAGGATGGAGGCCCTGATAAGGACAGATTTCTTGTCACGAAGATCTGAGGTCCAGCTTATACATTGGCATGCACATAAAAGACCCCTTGGCAGTTGGAATTCGATATAAAAGTTGGCCGTAGCTTCGCTTCATGGAGAAGATCAGCCTTTGAATGGCTACTTGTTGGAAACTTCCCACTCTCAATGTAAGCCACGGTGGTTCAATGAATAAGACGCTTTTAATCTAGCTGCGAGATCTGGGGTCCACTTCCAGTGTTGGTAAAGATAGTTCCTCAAGATTTTCCATGTTGTTTCCCAAATGTCAGTGGTGTTGGGAGGAGGGCCTGACAAAGGCAGCTGTCTTGTCGTTCAGATGTGGACGGTAAACCATTGTGACATGTACACATTGACACGCATATACAAAAACCCTTGACATTTGGAATTTGATAAAAGTGAATGCAGTAGTGCCGCTTTCAAGACAAAGTTTCCCTCATACATGTAGCACAATGCTTGGGGTATGGGCGTCTTCAGTAACCCAGTTATTGCAGAAAAGTAGGATATTAATCCCCATTTTATTTTATCGTTTCCATTAGCTCAGGCGCATTACAGTAGGACGTTAGGCACATAACAGTAGGACATTAAACCCCATTTCTTTCATTTCCTTTTATCGTGTTGCAATTCAAAACTTTTGTTTGTGAAATTATGTTATTTATATATATATATATATTTTTGATATATTTCAGTATTGAAGTATGTAGTTGCACGGAAGAGTCGTTCATGTCCTGGCTGGGTATTAGACGAAGAGGATGTTTTAACTAGTATCATTGATAATAAAAATTGTAAGGGAATGACTATTATTATAACACAGGGAATAAACTACCGCGAGTTTTTAACAGATTGGGAGAAACGTACAGAAAACAAGGTAATTTCTTTTTATTTTAAAATATTCATAAGAAGCAAAACCAAATGAGAAATTGTTTGATACAAAGAATAAATCTTTGAAGATGTTTTCTGCTGTTCAGAAAATTTTGGGCCTATAATTTTGGAACTGGAGAACATTTATTTTTATTTTAAAATATTCGTAAGAAGCAAAACCAAATGAGAAATTGTTTGATACAAAGAAGAAATCTTCAAAGATGTTTTCCGCTGTTCAGAACATTTTTTGCCTATAATTTTGGACCTGGAGAAATTCTATAATTTCTCTGATCTATTTTGAAATTTTTTGAAATTTTCTTTTTTTAGGTTGAATTAACACAAGTATCAGATGAAGAGGTAAATAGAATAGTCTAATATTTTTTACAGGAAGGGGGGTTGGGATGGCCTAGTGGTCTAGAGTGCCGCTCTTCGACCTCTAGCTGGCTTGCGGCTGTGGTTTCGAGCCCTAGTGTGAGCGTATGTGACATGGAGATATCAGCGTCTTCTCAACCTCGTGGGTTTCCTCCGGGCACTCCAGTTTCCTCCCACTGCTAAAGACCCCTACAGTTGTCGATGATTACTTTTATATGTTTAATCACATAAATGATAGAACTGGTTAAACTCGTTTCAAATTTAATTGCTACGATAGATGCGTAATGAAGATTTGAAGAAACAAAACAAGTTTGATTCTTTAACATGGCAGCTATTTCCTTTCACTAACTGTCAGGTATTGTGGTACCAGTAGCCCATGCACAATAACCTCATTGTGTCGTTGCATCATGGTAGAGTGATATTATAAATACTTTACTATCTTGTCTTAATATGGATGGTCTTGTCCTTTCTTTGTGCTTTAACACTGAACCTTATGTTAGTCCAGAAATGACCTAGTTTGTGTCGAACGGGAGGTTAAACCCCATCTCTCTCTCTCTCTCTCTCTCTCTTTCCTTTCTTTGTGCTTTAACACTGTAACCCTGGAATCTAGACAAATTTTGAAATCCCATCACTGCACTAGTCTCATATTTATTTCGGGGGGTTGGGATGGCCTAGTGGTCCAGAGTGTAGCGCTTCTCTAGCTGGCCGGCCACATCTGTCTTGCGACTGTGGTTTCGAGCCCTGGTGTGAGCGTATGTGGCATGGAGATAGGGGCGCCTTCTCAACCTTGTGGGTTTCCTCCAGGCACTCCGGTTTCCTCCCACTGCTAAAGACCCATACGCGCAAGCAAATTATTGAAATAAAAATAAACCATATGTTACTCCTGAAGTGACCTAGTTGTGTTGAGTGGACATTTAACCCATTTCTCTCTCTCTCTCATATTTATTTTACCCTTATTTATATATTTTGTAGAGCTGAAACTTCAAAAGGTACTATGCTACATACATTAACATGTCCAAATCTGATTGAACAATTTTGTCAACTTGATGAAATTGGTGATTATATAATTTGTTTGTTTTACAGGTCCGTGAAGTAATGAATACAGTTGAAAGAAAATTTAAGAGGAAACCCAAACTTATTTTAGAAGAACCTACAGTAAGAATTGTTTTTTATTTCATAGAGTATATTTATTTTTTAAAAATAATAGGGAATCGAGTTGCCATCTGACGAAATGAAAATGGGCTGAATGTCCTACTATTTTGCCTCGAACTGGGGTAATAGACCAGAGGGAGAGGGGGGGGGGGGTCGGGGGGTAGGTATTATCCGAGAGGTGTGCAAAAAGCGGGAGTTGACTTTTCTAGAAGCATTTTTCCTCAGGGATCCGAAAATGGTAGGTGATCAGTCAGGTGAGGGAGCTATGAGGAGTTATCAAGGTTAAAAATCAAGGTTAAAAGCTCCCTCACCTGACTGATCTCCCACCATTTTTGGATTCCTGAGGAAATATGCTTCTAGAAAAGTCAACTCTCGCTTTTTGCCCCCTTTCGTATAATACCCTTTAACCTCTGGTGACCTTTTGACCTCGATAACTCCTGATAGCTACCTCATCTGACTGATCACCCACCATTTTCGGATTCCTGAGGAAAAATGCTTCTAGAAAAGTCAACTCCTGCTTTTTGCCCACCTTTCGGATAAAACCCCCTTCTCCCTCTGGTCAATAATGAAGACAGGCATATGCCATACTGTGTGCTATGAGGGAAAGACAGCGGCACTACAGACTACTGTTCTATCAATTTCTAATTTTCAAGGGATCTTTGATGTGCCAATGCGTACACATGATCTCAGTTTTTTTGTCCCGTCCAAACGACAAGACAGCTGACCTTTTTAGGCACTCCAGTCTTCATCACTGACAAGGGAGAACCACGCTGGATAATCGAACACCAATTCAGGGATCGAACACCCGACCTCCAGGCTAGCAAGCCATCCTCTTACCCACTTAGCCATGATGCTGTCTGACAGAAACATACTAGACTAAGTGTAGATAATCCATTTGATTGCTTGATCCATTTTGATAAGCCCACATTGAAATGTGGTCGTGTATTGGCGTCGCCCGATCCGTACGTACGTACGTACGTCTGTCCGTCGTCCACAATTTCTTGTGAACACTATGCAGACTACATTTATCACCTGATTGTTTTGAAATTGATATATATTGTTGACATGAGTGAGATGAAGAAGCCTATTGATTTTCAGCGATTTCCGATAATTACTGTCAGAGTTATGGCCCTTGATCACTTCAAAAAATCTTGCGGACGCTCTAGAGGCTAAAGTTAATAACCGATCGACTTTAAATTTATACACATTGTTTAAGGTCATAAGATGAAGAAGCCTATTGATTTTCAGCAATTTCCGATAATTACTGTCCGAGTTATGGCCCTTGATCACTTCAAAAAATCTTGTTGACGTACTAGAGGCTAAAGTTAATAACCAATTGACCTTAAATTTTTACACAGTGTTTGAGGTCATAAGATGAAGAAGCCTATTGATTTTCATCAATTTCCAATAATTACTGTCAGAGTTATGGCCCTTGATCACTTCAAAAAATCTTGTGGACGCTCTAGAGGCTAAAGTTAAAAACCGATTGACCTTAAATTTATACTCAGTGTTTGAGGTCATAAGATGAAGAAGCCTATTGATTTTCAGCAATTTCGAATAATTACTGTCAAAGTTATGGCCCTTGATCACTTCAAAAAATCTTGTGGACACTCTAGGGGCTAAAGTTAATAACCGATTGACCTTAATTTTGTACACAGTGTTTAAGGTCATGAGATAATGAAGCATATTGATTTTCAGCAATTTCAAATAATTACTGTCAGAGTTATGGTCCTTGATCACTTCAAAAAATCTTGTGGACGCTCTAGAGGCTAAAGTCCACTAAAGTGAATAACCGATTGACTTTAAATTTATACACAGTGTTTAAGGTCATGCAATGAAGAAACGTATTGATTTTCAGCGCTTTCCGATAATTACTGTCAAAGTTATGGCCCTTGATCACTTCAAAACATCTTGTGGATGCTCTAGAGGCTAAATTTAATAACCGATTGACTTTAAACTTATACACAGTGTTGAAGGTCATGAGACGAACAAGTATAGCCTATTAAGTTTCAATGAATTTTGGTAACTTGAACAGCACGGAGGAGAACTTTATCAAAGCCAAACAAATTCAAATGATCTTCTATATTACATAATGAGTTGTTACTTTTAATCAGATTTTAGTGTAGGCTATTATAAATCTTTCATTACCCAAAAAAGTAAAATATGCGACAACTCTTGTTGACTGCCAGGACGATTTAGCTGCTGTGGGCGTATGTTTCGTTGCCTTGCAACCTATCTTAAAAAGTAAATGTGCAATTAATTAGTATTTGTCATCTATTTATTTTTTGATTTCGGCGGGGGACATCAGCCTCTTTGTTGCCATGTTAAATTTTATTCTGAAATGTTGGGACTTTAATAGAAATGTTACTTTTATTTCAGGTGTGTCAAGAAGTAGCTGATGGCTGGAGACTTTATTTTGATATTATTAAAAGAATCCGAGATTTTTGTGAATTTAGTAAGTAGAAATGAGATAACCTTATTCATCAATATGATTAAGATACAGATCTATATTTCGTTTCGTTTTTTTATACTTTTGATATCCTACACTACATGACGAACTGACAAATTATAGTGGAAAGTTACGTCCGGTGTCATACGAGTCGCTTTTGACCTTATGATGTCAGACATAGATAAATCCTTCATTGTTAACTTTTCTAGTGGTTTATACAAACAACTGTGCATCTCACACCGGAGACTCACCAAACCAGACCACTTCATTGGCTACTCCCTCACATCATCCAAAACACGGCTTATATAACAACTCTTCCATATCCTAGTGTAGTAAAGACAAGTAAAATGAAATTTCGAACTATAAAAAACAAAACGAAATAAGATCTGTGTTTTAATCAGATTGCTTATTCATTAAACTCATTGTTGAATTACCTGAGAAGCAAAGGGGGTTGGGGGCTGTGTTGTTGGTTGATCATAAGGTCTGTCATTGAATCAATTTGTATAGCTTCAATCCTCAGCTTGTTGGGGGGTTGGATGATCGAATTTCTCTCTCTTAAGATTTTAAATTACAGAGAGTATGGTCGCCAGCCTAACCATGCAGGTTTTCTCTGGGTCGTCTGGTTTCCTCCCACAATAATTGTTCCATACGTTAGTCCCAAAATCACCTGATTTGTGTTGAGTGGAAGTGGTAACACTTATTTGGAAGAAAATTACTGTATTTTAATAAGTGTGGCATTTTACTTAAAAGAAAAAACTTTTAATCTATTTAAGATTTTAAAACCTTGGGGATTTTTTCATTGATATTAGGTTAAATGAATGAATGAAATGGGGTTTAACATCCTACTATTATGCACCTAACCTAGGCTAATTGAAGACGGGCATACGCCATACAGTGTGCTATGAGGAATATTTTTGCCTGGGCAGCGGTACGGCCTACTTTTATATCGAATTCCAACTACCAAGGGATCTTTTAAGTGCATTCCAATGTGTACTCGGGACCTCGGTTTTTCGTCCCATCTGACCGACTAGGCAGCTGTCCTTGTCAGGCCATCCTTCTGCATCACTGACAAGTGGAAATCACGCCGGATAATCGAGATGAACATTCTTGGCCAATGCAGGGATCGAACACCCGACCTTCAGGCTAGCAAACCAGCGCCTTATCCACTTAGCCACCGTGATCCCCTTGATATAAGGTAATTTTTAGTCGAAAGAAATAACTTTTAATCTATATGAGATTTTAAAACTTTGTGGATTTTGTTTTCATTGTTAAGATTATTCTTGTAATAAGAAAATGTTTTCCTTTTTTCACAGATGAGCAGAAAAGAGGATGTACAAAACGTTTGATTGAGATTGATATTATAAATGGAAAGATCGATTTTGTTCATTACGATAAGAAAAAATTCCCTGATTGGTATTATCCGGAACTAGAAGAACTGGATTTTATGTACATGAAGGCGTGGCTTAAACTAGAGAAACTGGGTGTCCAAACAAAAGGAAGTTCCATCGACCTCTACACTGTTATACAGCAGAAACAGAAATCCGCAGTCTATGAGGCAGAACAAGAAAAGAAAAAAGTGTGTCTCGAAGCCGCTAAACTTCTTGAAGCTGAAGATAAAAGAAAACAAGGCAAGAATGGTAAAGTGACGCAACAATCAACTTTCACTCGTAACCATGGCAACATAAGCGTACAGGTCTCACGAGCTGATGCCGAGAATCATCACTACACTAAATGTTGCAATAGACTCCATAGACCTGACTGTGCGGCAGTCTTGAACAGATCAGGTTTATCAGACTCAAAGACTTCCATTTCCCCAGAGAATGAATTGGATAAGGTGCTAACTAGATGTCTCCACAGACACCCCTGTGAACATTCCAATGAAAAACCAGCAAATAAACGAAAAATAGAAATAATTGTAAAGAACGGAACAAAAGGTGCAAATGTTTCTATCGAGCCGGAAATATCCAAAAATGATGTTATGATAAAAATAGACCGCAAACAACTCAAACCTGTTGTCAAGGAGGAAAAATGCGAAAAAGAACAAAAGAGCCAAAAATTAGTAAATTTGATAAATATAAAAACTGAAAACAATGAAAAAAATATTGACCGAGAGAAAAATATTAAAACAAATGAAGATGAAAGTAGTGATGATGATGATGATGATGAAAGTGAAGATGATGATGATGATGATGATGATGATGTTGATTCAAGTAATGATCACAATGATGAAGAAAAGAAAAGAATATTGAGAATTTGTTCGACCTGTAATGTTACTGAACCAGTTTTTAGAACCTATAAAAAATGTCAAAGGTAAGAATTAAACCCCGATCCAACCTTCTCGAATTTTTCCCTTCCATTTCAAGGGCTGATCACGTGGCTAAGTAGGTAAGGTGCTGGCTCGCTATCCTGGGGGTCAAGTGTTCGATCCCTGCATTGTCAGAGAAAGTTTGTCTTGATTTTCTGGCGTGGTTTTCTCTTGTCAGTGATGCAGAATAGAGGGGCTGACAAGGATAACTGTCTAGTCGTTCGAATAGGACAAAAAACTGAGGTCCGGTGTACAAATTGGCATGCACGTAAATAATCCCTTGGCAGTTGGAATTCGATGTAAGAGTAGGCGGTAGCGTCGCTGTCCGTGAAAAATCTCCCTCATAGCGTATGCCCGTCTTCCATTAGCCCAAGTTAGGTGCAGTAGGACGTTAAACCCCATTTCCATTTCAAGGACTGAATAATATATAAACCGTGATGTAATTATACATATTTTAAGAAGACTGTCATTTTATATTCCAGATGCCAACAAGAACATATAGCCAAATGTCGTTATTACTGTAGTCGAGATTGTCAAGGTATGTATACAATTCTTGTTTCTTGATTGTCGGGGTATGTATACCAGTCTTGTTTCTGAAATACATTGGGTGAGACTTGATTGTCAGGGTAGATATACAAGTCTTGTCTTTAATATACAGTTGTGTGAGACCAGGCCCTGAGTTCACAAAGCATTCTCAGACTTAAGTTGAGAATTTGCTTAACTTCCAATCACTGTTTATGAGAAATATCTTTAATGCAGACACACAAAACTTTGCACATAGTTTCTTATTGATGAATTTGATACATTAAAACAACAAAAGTTTTATAAAGGGTTATATTTTAGTTAGAATAAGGTGAACAAATTTTAGTAAATTCTCAACTTAAGTCTGAGAATGCTTTGTGAACTCGGGGCCTGATTGTCAGGGTAGGCTACAAGTCTTGTCTCTAATTTACATTTGCGTATAAACTCTTGCATCTTTTATATTTGTATTTTACAGTGGAGGACTGGAAGAAAAAACATCGAATGGAACATCAAGAAAATCTTCTTTAGTTGTTTATACATCTATAAACATTTATAATATTTTACTTTTTGCTTGACTGAACTTGTTACTTTATATGTGACCCCCCACAACAAAACCAGTCACATGTCACAATTTTTGAAAACTGTGATTTAATGCTGATCTAAAAGGGAACTGGAACAGCTTTCTGTTGATATATAATATATGCAAATCACAAAAAAATGGCTAAGTTATGGCCATCTGAAGTTTCAAAAGCTGCGGTGCATCCAAATACAAAATACTGAGATATTTGCATTTTAAAACTGTCTAAAACAAATCCCATGGTAACACATATAACTATTGCATAAATCAAAATGAAAGTTTGTGAATATAAAAATGTGTGGTGTATCAACATTTGTAAAAAAAATTATCAACATATTCCTTGAGTAACCTATTTTTTTCTTCTTTTTTTTCCGAAATTTACCTTAAATCCATATTTTTGGAATTGGCTGTGTTATGGCCATGGCTACAACAAAGGCCTGGTTTCACATTTTAAATATGGTTTTTGCCACAAAAGATCATTTTGCACATCTTAATTTGATATGTTTTTTATGTGATGATATTTTTGGGGTCAGACAGATTAGCTTAGATTTGTGTTTGATATCTAAGAACTATAAAATACTGATTTTGGTTGGTTACCATGGCAACATTTTTCTAAAATGTAATTTTAATCATTTTGCACATCTTAATTTGTTTTGTTTTTTATGTGATAATATTTCTTGGGTCAGACAGATTAGCCTAGATTTGTGTTTGATATCTAAGAACAATAAAATACTGATTTTGGCTGGTTACCATGGCAACATTTTTCTAAAAACGTAATTTTAGTCATTTTGCACATATTAATTAGTTTTGTTTTTATGTGAAAATATTTCTTGGGTCAGACAGATTATCTTAGATTTGTGTTTGATATCTAAGAACTATAAAATACTGATTTTTGCTGGTTACCATGGCAACATTTTTCTAAAAAAAAGTAATTTTAATCATATTCAAAAGATGAAAAACGAACGAAACCTTGACTGACATAACTCGGCAAGCGCGGAAAATACGAGCACACAAAGTAAACTCATATTAGGTAACTAGCAATATAATTACGCCATTTTTAAGGTTCTTTTTTTTCACAGCCTCCACAAAATACCCTTTTTATGCAATTTTTTATTATATTTTCACAAAAACGATTGATTTATTGAAAACTAGATGCTTTTCTGAAGCGTATTGTGCAAAAAAAAATTTGGGGGTAGTTTTGACCCATTTAGTGTATTTTGCTGTGTATATAGAAATAAAGCCGTATAACATGCGACTGGTTTTGTGGTGGGGAGTCACATATGTGTACTTTCAATTTGTGTGCATGTGTACTTTCATTTTTTGTGTACATATACTTTTACTTTTTGGGTACATGTACTTTTACTTTTTGTGTACATATACTTTCAATTTCTGTATTGAGGGATAATTGTATGGGTTTTATTTTTATCAATATTCAAATCTGTAACTGTAGTTCATGAATTACACGAGGTGATTACAGTCTTAGAATCCTTATTGTTATTGTATATAGCCTAATATGGGAAGCTGTGATGGCTCAGTGAGTAGACATTGTCTCACTAACCTGGAGGTCCTGTGCTCAATCCTTATTATCTGGTGTGGTTCCCCTTGTCAGTGTTGCAAGGCAAGGGACATCAAACGAAATATTGGCAGGCATGTAACAGAACCCTTGTCAGTTTGAATTTGACAAAGACTAGGCTATAGTGCTTGTGTCCATGCAAAATCCCCTCATAGCCCAGTCATATCATAACAGTGGGACAATAACCCCATTTCATTTCATTTTGTATATAGCTTGTCATGTTAAAGTGCTTTAAAATCAGAGCAGTGGGACATGAAACACCATTTTATTTCATTTTGTATATACAGTAGCTTGTCACGTAAAAAGTGCTTTAAAAGAAACATAACTAGTGTTGATTTAAGTAATGGTGGTGCTACAGGATACTTTAAATAAAAGTGTTTTTATGTATGTAAACGAAGGGTCAACATGTGACTATATAAATCCAATTACCATGTCCTAAAGTTCAGGAATAAGTGCTAGATGTTTTAACAGGGTGTTATACAACTCGTTTGAATAATTGTCAAGTTCAGTTGTATTAGGTGACTGGATAATCACAACAATCAGTTATCACACAGACAATGTTATCCAGGCACTTATAGTGGTGGTATTTTATGACTAGGAAACCCAAGTATGAATTTCTTCTGAACAGTATCCCAGTTATCGACTGTGGATTAACCAGTTCTATGTTAGGATGGTACATGAAACTAAAGTCCCATGTATGGCATTGTTAACATGTTAAAGGTCCCCTGACAGTTTGGACACAATTTCACACATAGCACACTGTATGGTGTATGACTGTTTTAATCAGTGGATGCAGAAACCCTAAACCTCATTTCATCTCATTTTCAATTCTTTTCTTTTTACGGGATATACTCAGAATAAAATGAAGTGTGAAAATATTTTGAAATATAACTTCTAAAATTTGGACATCTCATTTGTTTTAAATTGTTATTATTATGTATATTTGTTATGTTTCCATACACTGGTGTATAAATGGGTTGCTTAGAATAAATTTTGTAATAAACATCATTTCCAGTTTGTATTAGCTGAAAATTACACTGTTATAGAGAGGGAGAGAAATGGAGTTTAACTTCAACTCGACACAAACTTGATGGTCATTTCGGGACTAACATTGTTTAATTGTATTTTAATAGTTCACTGGTAGGTAGGGGTCTTTACCATTAGCAGTGGGAGGAAACTGGAGATCCCGGAGAAAACACAAGCCATTTGACTCGAGCTGGCATTTGGGGATTTGGTGAAGGAAGGGACCAAGCATGAAATTGTTCTTAGGTCATGGGGGATGGTTCATCATATTTATTGAATAAGCACTTTTATAGAGCTTTTAATTATTTCTAGATGTCCGGAGGATGGGATTCGTGGGGACAATCAGTAAATTCTTTACATTAATAAATGCTATCTTGGTTATTGCTGGCTTCGAATGGAAAAGATAAAAAGAAGTAAAATAGGGCTTAAGGTCCTACTTTTATTTGCACCAATCCAAATAATCACGATGGGCTGGCGCCACTCAGTTTGTTATGGGTGATATAAGTTATAGGAAGTGGCATGTCGATCTGTTTATCATTCCTAGGATTTTAACTCTGATCTGGGGTTTTTTGGGTGGTTATTATTTGTTCCATTCTAACGTAAACTGGCGCTGTTTCCAATACTCAGTTGTACGTGACAAGGAGTTGGGTCGCCTGTCCAACCTCCTGGGTTTTCTCTGGGTCCTTCCGTTTCCTATCACTGCTAAAGGCCCCTACACCCAAGCAAATTATTGAAATAAAATTAATTCATATGTTAGTCCCGATTGGACCTAGTTTGTGTCTAGTGGACGTTAAACCCCATTTCTCTCAAAATCTCTCTCTCTCTCTCTTTCTCTCTCTCTCTCTCTCTCCATTCTAACTACCAGATTGGAAAATCCCGAGAAGCTATCCAACATCGGGATCGAATCAATAATCCCCTGTGGGCCTACCTTACCCACCTCTGTATTAATATACCTATTGGTATACATTGATAGATATCAGTATTATTATATATACACCAGGCAACTTATATCACGTGATCAAAACAATATTCTTTACATTCACGATAAGAAAGATCAAATGGGGCTCGATTGAGGTGAATTGAATTTCAAACCTACCTATTCAGTGACCATTCTAAACCCCAGTTATCTGCATGAAACTCTCTGCTATTTTAATTAAACTATGAAACCTGTTCTCCCCTTTGCCAAGTAGAAATTTCCCGGATTTAATCAAAAGAGATATAAAAATTAAAAAGCCCAATATAAACAGATCAGTATCCCCATAGAGCCCCTCGAATATCAGTAATCCATGTATAAACTATTGCTGTATTGTTCAGTGATCAAAAGACGACGTCTTAACAAAGTTCGATAAATCTTCTTTAATAGAAACAGAACGTGTGTCGTCAGGATCATAATATAAATCTTCTTTTTGTTTAGTTACGTCAGATCCCTTTCCATAGAATGTCTATCGACTTACATTAATGAATAGTGTAGCGAATCAAGCTAACCGAGTCCGTGATTGGAAAATGAAGAAATAAGTAAAGCCAACAAGTCGACAAGATTTGGAATTTTGGATGAATGAAGATTATTTATGTGCTCGTGGTGTTTGGGATAATCTCTAAATATAAGTTGATATGTAGGCTAAACCAGTGATATATTAGACGATGACAAGAATGGAGATCTTGTGTCACGTAAATTTGGGTGGAGTTTCTCAAATCAAATGTTAATATGTATATCCACAGTGTACGTACGTTATAGTAGGTGAGATTACCTGTGTATTTGTCTATATGTTATAGGTATATAATACAAAACACACAATCGTGAGATACACCTGTAGTGTGGTAATATACCTAGTTTGTGTTTAGTCGACGGTGTAAAGATATGATTTAAAGGACTTGGTTTGTGGGTTCACATTGCCGGAGAGTGTGATCCAATGTGACATATTGTGGATTAGCTGTGTTTTATCAACGTACACTCAAAGTTGTTTAAATGATAATTAAGTTAACACTGCATTATGTTGTTTAATTGCGGCCTGCAGATTATTTGTTCAGTGGATAATGAACTCCAAGAACGATAACTCCGACTGTCTTACATGGCCCTAAAAGAAAAATTATATTATTTTATTTGAAAAGTTAAAACACAAAGTCTCAAGAATGCCGAGTAAAACTACTAAAGAGGGCAACGCCCCAACACCAAGATTATATGAAGCACAGTTTGTAAGTAAATGTTTCATAATGTTAATGCAACCGCGGTGCCAGGATTTTAGTGTTGGTGGGGAGGGGGCTTTGCTCCGAGACTCCCTTAAATTCGCCAGTTTAAATTTTAGTGAATATTTTTTCATTCTTTCGTTTACTTGCTTTCAATTTTAACACGTGTTGATTAAACGGGTCACTTGATATTTTTTGGGAGGGAAAGGGGGTATATCAGATATCACATAACAGAGAGAGAGAAATGAGGTTTAACGTCCACTCGACACAAACTAGGTCATTTTGGGACTAACGTGTGGTTTTCAAATTTTATTTCAATAATTCGCTTGCGCATAGGGATCTTTTGCAGTGGGAGGAAACCGGAGTGCCCGAAGGAAACCCACGAGGTTGAGAAGGCGCCCCAATCTTCATGTCACATACGCTCACACTAGGGCTCGAAACCACAGCCGCAAGCCAGAGGTGACCGGTCGAAGCGCGGCACTCTAGACCACTAGGCCATCCAAACCCCCTATCACCTAACAACCACTACTCTATATATGAAATGAAATGGAGTTTAACGTGATACTATTCTGTTCCGAACTGGGTCGATGAAGACAGGCATACGCGATACAGTGTGTCATGAGGGAAATTTTGCCCGGACAGCGGCACTACGACATACTCTTATATCGAATTCCAACTGTCAAGGGATCTTTAACGTGTACGTCAATGTGTACACGGCTCCTCGTTTTTTTACCCATCCTAACGACTAGACAACTGTCCTTACGAACTCCCCTCCTGCATCCCTGCCAAGCGGGGACCACGCCGGAAAGTCTGGATGAACTTTCCTGACCAGCATGACCCCGCCACCCCGTTGATTAATTGTTGTGCCAATCAAAAAAGGTATTTTTTGAATTATTTTCTTGATATTTTAGACGATTTTCGTATAAAGAATAACTAGACCATGTACTACTTTGGTAGCTGCGGTTTCTCGGATATACTATGGCTTTTACAACTTGTCTTAAAAGAAAGGTGTCATGTTGCGTTGATATATTAACAATTGCTGAAATGAGCTGCTTACTTGTTATTAATATTATATATATGTACATTTATTATATCTTAAAATCTGTGTTTATTTATTACCAAATGACTTTTTTTCAGAATGATCTACATTCTAACTGTCTTGAGGGATCTGTCGAAGATATCAAAAATTTCTTTAATAAAGGAAACAGAATAAAACATTATGACGTGAGTATACTGTGTGTCGTTGATGCCCTTGACTGTCTTTTACATTTTAAGTCAACACCGTTATTGTGAACTGCAAACAGTACAACTTCATATTGTAAATGCGAACAGTACAACTCCATTTTGTAAATGCAAACAGTACAACACCATTTTGTAAATACATTTAGTACAACTTCTTATTGTAACTGCCAACATTACAACTTCATATTGTAAATATAATTAGTACAACTTCTTATTGTAAATACAAACAGTACAACTTCATACTGTAAAAAAAAAACAAATAGTACAACTTCTTATTGTGATACAAAAACTTCTGAAATATATTGGAATTGGTATCAAGTGTTATAGAAAGTTTAAGTGTCACTATTTGATTTACTGTTTGTCGTGTATTTTGTACACGGTGAACAGTCCATACGCTGATTACACTATTTTGCTTGAACACACTATTTTGCCTATCTCGTTTTTTTAGGACTTCGAATTTTGTCTAATGGTTTGGATTGTTCGTACTTGGTTTTATTTTGTTTAATAATTTTGTGAAATCTGTATTTTCAGAGTGGATTAACTCCCCTACACGTGGTTGTTTTGAGTGGAAGAAAAGATGCACCAGAAATAATAGATCTTTTATTAGAACAAGGTGTAGATATTGATGCTGCCACAACAGCGGAAGAAAAAACCGCATTACATCTAGTGACAGAGAACGGGGAATTCCCCCCAGCCTTTAACGTTGTTGTTAAATTATTGGAATGCGAAGCTGACACGACACTTAGAGACAGGGTTTGTTGTGTATTTGTAAACTTTAAATTCCAATTTCGGTAAAAAGTAGTTGGCTATATACCGACCATTGTAAATATCTGATAATCACCTCATAAATCTATCTTGATGTAAATTAAAATGAACACCTCGGTTTAAGGGGTCTTATGGGGATTAGATAAAGAGCTGACAGTTTTCGCCATAATAGTTTAAAACTTAATAAGGTAAACAGAATATCCCGAAAATTTCAGTCAAATTACTGCACTCTAAGCTGAGATTTTAGCGATTGAATTTTAGTCCTAGCCGCGATCATCATTATTAAAGTCTGTACGATAAAAAAACAACGTCTCGATTATCCATTTCGAGGTTAAATCATCCATCACAAAATGTATTTAAATCCGGTAAATATCGCAGGCTAGCGAGATGGCATCGATAGTTGGTTATGGCGTGGATAAGTTAATTTATGTGTAATACATGATTCAGATAACATTTCAGATCTAAAGAAAGACCTGCAATAGGCAGATTTAGCTCTACAAATTTATGTTTAATTAAATTCTTCCCTATATATACAATAATTTGATAAGCTAGTTAAAACCGTCTGTTTCTGATTTGATTGTTCGGTGACTATGGACCCGAAGTACTAACGAGGAAGTTCGGGACACTATCCTGTTGTTGGCCAAGAAATTCCGTGCAATTTCCTAGTCGGATTTCCTATTGTCAGCGGTACAGCCCATATAGCACACTATAATACACTGGTTTGTCATTGTCATCCCGATTGTTGCGTTTGAATACTGATGTTCACAAAAAGAATCCAGATTTCTAATTACTCTAGAAAAAAAACCAAATTTTATACATGTATATGATACAAACGTCTATTTTAGAAACTACGAACAGCGTATGATTTAGCATTAGCCAGAGATAATGACATACTAGCGGCAGGTCTGGATGGCACCATGGAAACAGAGGAACTTAAACAATTCTATTATAAGAAAATGGCGGAAACTTATGGGGTAAGAGATAGAAGCTCTGCTATTGACTGTTCATTTTGATATTTCCCGATTATTGTTTTATATTCTTCTTCCAATTTGGCATCATGTTTATTTATTTGTTTTGTTTTTTTTCTTGTTGTTTTTTTTGTGTGTGTGTGTGTGTGTGGGGGGGGGGGGGGGGGGGGTGTTTTAATTTAATCTTATTTAATTCATTATTTTATTTATTTATTTATCTATTTTTTATTTTTATTTTATTTTATTTTATTTTATTTTATTTTATTTTATTTTATTTATTTTATTTTATTTTATTTTATTTTATTTTATTTTATTTTATTTTATTTTATTTTATTTTATTTTATTTTATTTTATTTTATTTTATTTTATTTTATTTTATTTTATTTATTTTATTTATTTATTTTATTTGTTTATTTATTTATTTATTTATTTATTCATTCATTCATTCGTTTATTTTTTTTTACTTTATTTATTTATTTTATTTATTTATTTTATTTATTTATTTTATTTGTTTATTTATTTATTTATTTATTCATTCATTCATTCGTTTATTTTTTTTTACTTTATTTATTTATTTATTTTCAGCCATACCTAATACAAGCTGTTATAGATAGTGATGAAGACTCAATAAGAAGAAATATTGATTTTCATGCTGACCCCAATACACTTAACAGGGTAAACTAAATACTATTACAACTATTGTAATTAATATACACACCTTGTATTTGTATATCGTCAATAAATGTTATAGTCAATAGTTAATGAACTATTGTGCATTGAATACACCAAGGGGGATTATATTGATTATTATCTGATCAGTTAGTAAAAAAGAAGTAATCAGGGGACATTAAATCTAGACAATTTATTGATCCAGTATATAACACACCAGCTATAAGTATAACAGTACCTTTGCACCTTTGAAATTTTATATGAAAGGCACATTATTCTAGAACTTGCAGATGAAACACAATAAATAATAAAACGCAGTGTTACCAAAAATAAATTGGTAACCCAGGAAATTGAGCATTTGTTTCATTCCCTGTCAATCTAAGTCCCCTTTTAGTATCCACGCATGTATTTTCTAATTATTTCACACCGTCTTCTATATTGTCTTAGACACAGCAGTCGATGACTTAAGAATAGGTCCATGGAATGTCTTTTATGAACATTATCATCAAGATGAAGTAGCTTATAGGTTTCCCATAAATGTTGTTGGTATTATTTTATAGCATGGTGCTGGTGCTATCCACTATGCTATCACACACTGTAAATTACCAACACAGAAAACCCTACAGATGTTGGTCGATGCTGGTGCTGATGTTAATCTTAAAGATCACGTAATATTCTTTTTATCTCTTTTATATCTCTTTTTAAAACTAAATAAACAATGAAACAAAAATATATATGTTTTATCTTTCCCAAGATCATAGTTATTTTGTCCGACGCTGGTTTAAACATTATTACACTATGTAGGATACAAAACAAGCATGAAGATGCTTATAAATACAATCTTCCTGCCCGAAGTGCGGATAGCCTGTGCATCAATATAGCTTATAAGTTAAGTATGAGCAATAACAAGGAAGACATGTTCAACGAGCACTGCTCTCTACATTGGAAACCCCAAAAGGGCCAGTGCTTGTGATGTTCTGACTATCAATAGTAAATACTATTCAGGACTTTTCTTATGGTATAGGGGCCTGTTTCAAAAAGTTTCTTGCATACTAGAAGAAGGGCCCTATAGATCAGGCCCATAGCCAGGGGGTGGCACGGGGGGGGGGGGGGCAACTGCTCTCCCAATACTGAGTCTTGCCCCCCCCCCAATATCACAAGAAAATTGGCCTTTACCGCAAAATTCATGCAGATGCCCATGCTAGTTGGCCCTCCCGAAAACATCTTTCCCCCCCCCCCCCCCAAAAAAAACCCAACAACTTCCTGGCTACGGGCCTGCGATAGATATGTTACGCAAAATGTTCGATTCTAATAGATGCAAAGAAACATGTTAGATACATGACTTACGAAATAAAAGTGCTATAGGGTATGTTAGAAGTTTCAATCATTTCAGGAGAACGACACAGCTTTAAATCTGGCTATAAAAACAGAACGATTAAAGAAAGAAGGTTCAATGACCAATGTGGTTTCTAGTCTATTAAAATGGGGAGCAGATCAAACTGTTAAAGATTTGGTAAATAATTTCATTCTCTATTCTATTAAGGAAAACTACCGAAAGCTGTGAGTGCCAGAGCACATTCATTTTATGCTTCTTTAGTACAACCGTGTGTAAATCATGGAATGTGTAATTCAAGATGGATGAAAATCATTTCGAGTTATCGAACTTTGTAATATATGATTATTGTTAAAAAATTTGAATTGGGTGATTTCAGGATGGTCGAGACGCCTATGATTCAGCCAATAAAAGAGGTTATAAGGACATCATGGCGCTACTCAAATCAAAGCCAGCTAATCGGAGAGAGGTAGGGTTAATTTTGTTATGTGGGGGATTAAATTTGCTATGCTATATCAATACGCTTTTTTTGTTTTTATTTAAACTCCCTCTGATATGATATAAACTAATAAATTTAACTATTTGATTCTGCAATCTATGTTGATAGGTTCTAAGGTTTTTATACGCCCACATTTTCATGTGGACGTATTATGTCGTCGCCCCTGTCCGTCTGTCCGTCCGTCCGTCCGTCCGTCTGGACGTCCGTCCGTCCGGACGTCCGTCCACAATTGTTTGTGGACTCTCTACAGGTCACAATTCTTATCCGATTTTGACGAAACTTTAAATATAGGTTTATCCCCAAAAGATCTCGGCTGCTTTCGATATTGGCATGTATCGGATCAAAACTTCATGGATTATGGCCCCTGATTGTATGAAAAATCACATTTTTAGCTTGTGGACCCTATAGAGGTCACAATTTTGAACCGATTTTGATGAAACTTGACATGCATGTTTATAACCCAAAGATCTTGGTTCCTTTCGATATTTGCGCCTATCGGAACGTAATTTCCTGAATAATGGCCCCTGATTGTCCGAAAAATCACCTATTTAAGCTTGTGGTACCTCTGGAGGTCACAATTATTATCTGATTTGAAAAACCGTTCGATTATATCACCGTTACACCCTAAGGAAGGTTGAGTTCAAATTTCGGAAAAATCGGACCAAAATTACCATACAAAATGGCCGTCGTTCGTACGCGAAAACTGTTAAAAAATGGTATATCAAGGTTGTGGACCCTGTAGAGATCACAATTTTATTTCGATTTTGATGAAACTTGAAATGCATGGTTATAACCCAAAGATCTTGGTTCCTTTCAATATTTGCGCATATCGGATCGTAACTTCCTGAATTATGGCCCCTAATTATATGCAAAATCGCCTTGGTTTAGCTTGTGGTCCCTCTGGAGGTTACAATAATTATCCGATTTAAAAAATCGTTTGATTATATCACCGTTACACCCTAAGAAAGGTTGAGTTCGAATTTTGGTAAAATTGGACCAAAATTGCCATACAAAATGGCCGCCATTTGTACGCGAATACTGTTAAAAAATGGAATATCAAGGTTGTGGACCCTGTAGAGGTCACAATTTTAATTTGATTTTGATTAAACTTGAAATGCGTGGTTAAAACCCAAAGATCTTGGTTCCTTTCGATATTTGCGCATATTGTATTGTAATTTTCTGAATTATGGCTCCTGATTATACGCAAAATCGCCTTCGTTTAGCTTGTAGTCCCTCCGGAGGTCACAATTATTATCTGATTTAAAAAAATCGTTTGATTATATCATCGTTATGCCCTAAAGAAGGTTGACTTCGAATTTCGGAAAAATTCGGAACAAAATTGCCATACAAAATGGCCGCCATTTGTAAGCGAATACTGTTAAAAAATGGTATATCAAGGTTGTGGGCCCTGTAGAGGTCACAATTTTAATCGATTTTGATGAAACTTGAAATGCATGGTTGTAACCCAAAGATCTTGGTTCCTTTCGATATTTGGACATATCGGATCGTAAATTCCTGAATTATGGCCCCTGATTATATGCAAAATCGTCTTTGTTTAGCTTGTGATCCCTCTGGAGGTCACAATTATTATCCGATTTAAAAAATCGTTTGATTATATCCACGTTACACCCTAAAGAAGGTTGACTTCGAATTTCGGAAAAATTCGGAACAAAATTGCCATACAAAATGGCCGCCGCATGTACGCGAATACTGTTATAAAATGGTATATCAAGGTTGTGGACCCAGTATAGGTCAAAATTTTGATTCAATTTTGATGAAACTTGAAATGCATGGTTATAACCCAAAGATCTTGGTTCCTTTCGTTATTTGCACATATCAGATCATAACTTCCTGAATTATGGCCCCTGATTGTCCAAAAAATCACCTACTGTCCCTCTGGAGGTCACGATTATTATCTGATATAAAAAACCGCTTGACTCTATCACTGTTACACCATACGGAAGGTTGAGTTCAAATTTCGGAAAAATCGGACCAAAATTACCATACAAAATGGCCGCCGCTCGTACGCAAATACTGTTAAAAAATGATATATCAAGGTTGTGGACCCTGTAGAGATCACAATTTTAATTCGATTTTGATGAAACTTGAAATGCATGGTTATAACCCAAAGATCTTGGTTCCTTATGATATTTGCGCATATCAAATTGTAATTTAATGAATTATAGCCTTTGATTGTAGGAAAAATCACTTTCAATTTTGCTTGTTCTCTAACCATCTCTCGAAAATGTGGGCGTATCCTGCCTGGCAGTGCCAGCTTACTATCTTTAATAACAGCCTCGTACTTGCTTTGTATTTTAAATAACCTATCCCAATTTAACTAATATTCTGGGACATTATTCACGCGAAATCTGAAACTAAGATATTTTAAGAATACAACCCTGCCATTGACCAAGATCTATAATTCATACTAGGGTTTTAGTTTCTTTAGGAGCGGTCTGTGATTGGACGCTGCCCCCTGATCGTTCCAGCTGCAATATGAAAATACCGCTGTTCTAAGATTTTCCCCAGAGCACACGGCATGTATCCGCCTTGGTTCCTGGAAGTGAAAGTAGGAGGGCGATACTGATTTCATGTCGCGTGCTGTTTCTAACATGTACAGTCTTGACAGAATTGTATTTGCTTTCTAAACCGCCTTTTTTTTCGACTAAGAATATCCCGTGTGTGTTTGTATACTAATGTAACATGTTTTGGGATTCGTTTTCTATTATTAAAGGATTCATTTATTGCCCAAACGCCTATTCCTGAAACACCTCGTCGTACACCAGTAGAACACCCAACAGCTCGTGTTGCTAATAAATCACCCGAGAAATCACCCAAGAAATCACCCAGAAAATCACCGACTAAAAATAGCAACCCATTGGATTCCAGTAAACAGGGCGAAAACTCTCCAGTAAAACAACAGGTAACACAAGCAAGTTAAAATATTAAGGATGTTAGTGGAATTCCTTTATCAAAATACAATGGTATTGCTTGAAATCCTTTATCAAAATACAATGGTATTGCTTGAAATCCTTTATCAAAATACAATGGTATTGCTTGAAATCCTTTATCAAAATACTATGGTATTGCTGGAATACAAAGGTAGAAATGGAATTCCGTTATCAAAATAAAATGACGTAATTGGAATTCCTGTTATGAATTGAATTTCTCTTTTAAAGTACAAAGGTATCACTGTAATTTCTTTATTAAAATACAATGATATTACTGGGAATTACTTTATTCAAATATGTGATACGATTATGAAATTTATTTCATTGTAAATAACATGGGTTATACGTGTATACAATATTAGGCAGGGTTAGGGTTAGCATACAAACGAAAAGTTGGAACGTCCGATTTTAATTGAGGTTACACTTCGTTCTGTTGCCCCAAAGCACTCAAGAGCAGCTTGCAACTGATGAACTATCAAGACCCATTGTTCACTTGTTTATAAGCATAATATATTATTTGTCTTAAATACGGTATTATAGTTTGGTTTCCTATAAATAATGTAACTGCATGTATTATTTTGTGTTACAGAGTGAATCATCATCTAAACCAGATGATAAACCAGAAGAAGGGAATCAACAAAAAGTAAGAACTAACCTTCCATTAAATGTTGATGCTGGGGTGGGAAACGTTGGATCAGTGAGGTCCCATGTTATACCTCGGTTCGTGCAGCGGAAATTGAGTGGGATTTCCCAAGGTGACATGAAAAATCGTTGGGTTATGTCGTTCGGATGATATGAAATACCAAAGTATGGGTTCTAGTCGTTCGTGTTCGATGCAGTACTTAGTTCGGGTTCCAGTCGTTCAGATGAAATAAAACACCCAGTTCCAGTTCTAGGCAATTCGGATGAGATGAAATACCCAAGTATGGGTTCTAGTCGTTCTGATTCGATGCAATACTTAGTTCGGCTTCCAGTCGTTCAGATGAGATGAAGCACCCAATTCGGATGAGATGAAATACCCAGTTCGGGTTCTAGTCGTTCTGATTTGATGAAACACCCAATTGGGGTTGTAGTCGTTCGGATAATATGAAACACCCAGTACGTGCTCTGTACGTTCGAATGGGATGCAACCACTTGTAGCTCGTTAAAGATCCCCTGACATTTGGAAATGAAAATAAGAGGAGTCAACAGAGCAATTAGTTGATATATTCCCATCTTTATTATCCCGGTTGGTCCCAAAAAAGTAAGGCATTTAACCCCATTTCATTTCCATTATATTTAAAGATAGACATAAACATGTATGCTATATATTTGGTGCCAAACTAACACTGTCCTTTTTACAGGATAATAAAAAAAATGGTTCAGCTAAACAGACGGATGTTAAAAAGAAACAAGATGCGGTAATTTTAAATTTTATATGTTTACATCAAGTTTTAATTTCGTTCGTTTCGTTCGTTCTGGTCGTTCGAATAGTATAAAACACCACTTGTAGCATGTTAAAGATCCCATGTCATTTTCATTATATCGATAGATAGGCCTATTTGATTCCATAACATAATATGCTATGTATTTGGTGTCAAACCAACCCTTTCCTCTTTTACAGGATAATAAAAGAAATGGTTCAGCTAAAAAGACGGATGTTAAAAAGAAACAAGATGCGGTAATATAATATTTTTTATGGTTATATCGGGGTTTTATTTCGTTCGTTGGGGGTGGGGGGTGGATGGCCGAATGGTTAGCGTGCGTGCTGTATCATAAAGCCTGTCATTGAGTCAACTGACGTGGTTTCGAATCCCCGGTTGTACGTGACAAGAAGTAGGGTCGCCTGTCCAACCTCGTGGGTTTTCTCCGTTATTTCCGGTTTCCTACCACTGATAAAGGCCCCTACACGCGAGCGAATTGTTGAAATAAAATTAAACCATATGAAAGGCCCCTACACGCGAGCGAATTGTTGAAATAAAATTAAACCATATGTCAGTCCCGAAATGACCTAGTTTGTGTCAAGTGGACGTTAAACCCTATTTCTCTCTCTTTCTCTCGTTCGTTGGGTATAATTTAGGAATTAGTTTTGTTGTCACTGAAAATGAAATATTTTGTCGAAATTACAAGAAAAGGATTTTAGGGAACCGAGCTAAGGCTCGGGTGAATGAATGAATCGGTAGCAGATCTAGAAGCTTTGAATTGGGGGCGTTTCCAAATCTAGGGCGCTCCTGTAGAAACGATATGGGGTTTAACGTTCTACTGTTCTACTCAAACTGGGCTAATGAAGACGGGCATACGCTATGCAGTGTGATATGAATTAAATTTTGCCCGGGCAGCAGCACTCTGACCGAATATTATATCGAATTCCAGCTGCCAGGGGAGCTCCGGTAGAACATAGATCATATTGCCTATATAGTTCTTCGCTGATCGTCGAAAGCAGTTTTATTCAAGTTAATATAATAGTTCATTTCATATTATGATTATTATTTATCGCTTTTGTTTGTGAACCTTAGGGCGCTAACTTGGTCTCATCGGGGAGGGCGGGGGCTTTTAAAAGCGGACCACTTATAAAATAATGACTTGTTGAAACTAACGTGGTCTATTCATGGGTCATTCGCATTAATAAATACTGGTATTAGATGTTCATTTAATTGATATTAGATCATATTATTATTGTTTAATTATAGAATGATAAAGATAAGGAAGACAAAGCCAAAGATAAGGAAGACACAGCCAAAGATTCTGAAGATAAGACAAAAAGCAAATCGTGTGTTATATTATAGCAATACATAAATGGATGTATATAACTGACTTAAAGGAGTCAAATCGCTAATATTTGGTACCTAGAAATTGACCCTAATGGGTCGCAACGCATATAATAATGTATTATGAATGTATAGAAACTGATTTACATTCAATCGTCTCTAACGTCTGGCTATTCCAGTCTACATCGATAGTATTTATTGCGCATGTTCTCCAGATAAGAATATGTGGTCAAAATTTGACATGACCCGTGGGGCGGAAACGCATTATTTTTAATATCGAAGAGTTTGGGTGATATTGAGTCAGAGACTTGGCTATAAAATGATCATTTTATATACACATATGAGATACAAACTATCGTTAATAGTTAATGTTTGGTTACATAAAAATATCGGGATATATATTGTTGCCAAATATCTGATAAACGAAACGTGTTGTATATTATAATTCCAGATCTCAATGAAGTTATATATTGATTTTATATATAATTGTTCACAGTGAAATTTTCTATTTGTATACTGTGAAAATCAATGCTTGTGGTATATATATATATATATATTGTCCACAATGATGTTTCATGTTTGTATTATATTTTGTTGACTTGATAATTTATATTTGTGGTATATATCATTGTCCACAATGATGTTTCATAGTTGTATTATGTGTGGTTTAATGGTCAAGAGCGAGACATTAAGTAATATATTTAAACAACAAGAGGACCGTGAGGTCCGAGTGTTTTTACAATATATTAGGCAATGTCTTTAGCATTAAACGACTTAAAATACAGTCACTCCGCACGTGCGTTTACAGTGAAATACGTCACTCGAGTCTAATATTTTGATAATGTACGATTGGCCAGTTGCCAATACATTATTTAAAATAATGGTATGCCAACATCAAAGGCATACTGCACACAGCGTTCCACCTACGTCATTACCAGAATGAAACACTGTGCTAATTGGACTCCATTTAAAACGCTCGCGTCATCATTTTGGGGCGGGGCCATGGAGGTGTGGGCGGGACTTATCGAACTTACGTCACCTGTGTTTACAAAACAGAGTGAAAATAGACTGTAGCACATGGTTTTTGTAAACACAAAGTCAAATGTCAAGTTCTGCCACTCGGCTAAAAACGATATATAATATGTGCTATGGGTAATATTGTAATACATTCTTTACCATTGAAAACTGTCTTTAAAGTTTCAATATGTTTATCTTTCAAAACAAGGCCTTGATACGCCTAAATTTTTCTCCGCAAATAAAACCGCATCTGTGAACTTGTCGTCTATGGGGGCCGCCATGTTGAATAATTAAGGGACTTTTTTGTGGTTCGGCTCTTGATCAGTTTGACATCTTTCATACACACAACGGCTAAATAAACATATTTAATTTAATTCAATATGACAATAGAAGAGAAATAAATACTTCTCAAAACTTCTAAAAGCATACTCGGTGTTATCGACTAAAATCGTCGATGTAGGAATTAAAAATGGTGGGTAATTAGGTTGGGGCCTATTCTCAGCCGAAGCTAGCTGTAGATAGGCAGCCTAAGTTTGGGATGCATCAAAGGGTGAAGTCACATCTGTATTATATATGGTTGACTTGATATTTTATGTCTGTATTATATATTGTTCACGTGATATTTTATAGTTGTATTAAATATTGTTCACGTGGTATTTTATAGTTGTATTATATATTGTTCACGTAATATTTTATATTTGTATTATATGTTGTTCACGTGATATTTTATGTCTGTATTATAATTATGTTGTTCACGTGATATTTTATATTTGTATTATATGTTGTTCACGTGATATTTTATAGTTGTATTATATATTGTTCACGCGATATTTTATATTTTTATTATATAATTATTTTAGAATTATTGAACAAACAAATTGTGATATTTCCACGGATACTTGTGATATTTGAGTGCAACTCAAACTATTTTCTTAATCAATTTAGTTAATGCGTAAATTATTAATGTTTTTATTTTTAGAGAGAAGGGGGAGCAAGGATACTTCTTGTAAAGGGGGTTTGGTGCCTGGAATTAGAAGTAAAAGTATATATGTTATCAGTGCCCCTAAAACGCAACACCTATGTAATGATTTGAGGGGTGGGGGCATTAAGTTAATATTGGGGCTCATAAAGTCGTACCGATGTCATCCCTATCAGTGGCTAGCCTGGCGTGCGGTTCGATCCCTGCATTGGCCGAGACAATTCGTGCAGATTTTCCTCCGTGATTCCCCCTTTTCAGTGATGCAGGACAGAGGGCATGAGAGGGACAGCTGTCTAGTCGTTCGGATGGCACAAAAACTGAGGTCCCGTGTACACATTGGCCTGTACGTAAAAGATCGATTGGCAGTTGGAATTCGATAGACGAGTAGGCCATAGCGCCGCTGCCCGGGCAAAATCTCCCCCATAGCACACTGTATGGCGTATATCTGTCTTCATTAGCCCAGGTTAGGAGCAGAACAGTAGGGCGTTAAACCACAAATCATTTCATTTCATTCCCTATCAGTGATTGTAGCAGCCTACCGAATATTCACTGCTGATGGGTGGGCCATGAAACCTGTGGTAACATGTTCGTTAGCATTCCCAATGACAATATAAATCCTTATAAATAGTGCACTTTGGACATTACTCACTTCTGAGTACGTACGTAACTAATGACAGTACGAAAGTTATCCGCAGCTACTGTGGGTCTGTCGTTTAGATTTTTCTGAGCATGGGTAATGAAAAGTTCCAGGGTTCGTCCGTCCCCGCCAAAAGTTATGACAAATCCACGCCCTTGGTTCTGAGTAGACTCAAAAGCATATCAGCATGAATATAAACAAAAAATTGGTATCAGACATGTATCGTCTATGGAATAAGACATAGTGTAGTTCGTTTTTTATAGCAATTCTCTTTTCGCATTTTTCCCCTTTTGTTGACCTTTTGGTCTATTCTCGAAGGATAGTGCCTGAATTTACATTTTCGGCCATGGGTTTTGGTGAAAAAGCGTACTCGATTATAAGGTCTAGCCTCGCGGAGTTTTCCCCGAGTCCTTCGGTTAAAACAGCTAAAGAACCAAACGCGCGAATGAATTATTGAAATACAAACGAGGTTCAACCCATTGTGCTATTCATTGCTGAGTGGAGGGTCTTCAAACGTCTCGTCATATTCGATATTGACTCGTTCATGTGATTTTTGTTTTTGAAAGATAAATAAAAAGACAATATTTTAAATATGTTAATAACCTATCAATAAGATTGTACTGTCGCTGTCTATATTTTGATTTTAAGAGACAATATTTTATTTTTTACAATTCAAAGCAGACTTGGTTACTAGTTAATTTAAAACTGGAAACTGGCTTCTACTGGATAATGATCGCTTACATCAGTTGTCTGCAAAATAATAAAAAAAGAACTATAGGCCCTTTATCTAAATGACCACGTTTGTTGAAGTGGATGAGAGATGGGGCTAGCGAGAACAGAAAACCCACAATTTCTTCGGCTATTTTATCATTAATTTTATTTTATGGTTAACATGTGCAATGAATGGGCGGAAGGGGAGGGGGATTTAACTCTGGCCTTAATTTTCTGTGAAATCGAATACCACCCAAAGTGTTTCGTTTAAAGGGACAATAACACTCTTGCTGGCTTAACAGCTTCAGAAAATAAATAATAGCCTGATTGTAAGTACTAGATGTTTAATTGTTCTACTTGTTGTGTATATTATCCATTACATCCCAATTTACTTGTCCAAAGAATTCGAAAATATTTTAAATCCAAGTCAGACTTGAAAAAGTTTACGTAAGGCTTTTCCAATCATTCAGATTAATTTTTCCAATAGTTTGAATTAGGTGTGTTAAAATGAAATATTGTAAAATAGTTCAATTTGTTACAACAAGAGTAGTATTGCGCCTTTATTAATAAACCGACACCCAACATTTCTATATCAAGAAAGTGATGCACCCGAAGTCTATTGGTCTATCTAGTAGCTCGTGTTAATTGGGTTTTTACTACTTTCCCTTTAACGGCTGCGGATACGTAAAAATAGAGCTTGTTGCCCAGTCTCTTTATATGTATACGTTTTACGCGGTAGTTGATTGGTTGCCAAGCTCTTATAGACCAATCGTAATTTGACACAGAAAATAACGGCCAGTTTGCATTTGTTAACATCTTGAAGAAATGGAAATCCAAGACCTGCGAAAGGCAATGGTGACTTAACACACTTTTTCTTTTCCTAAACAATTTCTGCTTCTCATGACCTGACTTCCAAAAACCTGTTTCAAGTCTTACGAATACAACCCAATGCATCTCCGCAATGTGTAATAAAACCGGACTTTTAATACCACGGGGATCACGGTGGCTAAGTGGATAAGGCTCTGGTTCGCTAGCCTGGAGGTTGAGTGTTCGATCCCTGCATTGGCCGAAAAAGTTCATCTCGATTTTCCGGCGTGATTTCCCCTTGTCAGTGATGCAGAAGAGGGCCTGACAAGGACAGCTGCCTAGTCGTTCGGATAGGACGAAAAACCGAGGTCCCGTGTACAAATTGGAGTGCACGTAAAAGATCCCTTGGCAGTTGGAATTCGATATAAGAGTAGGCCGTAGCGCCGCTGCCCGGGCAAAATTTCCCTCATTGCACACTGTGGCGTATGCCCGTCTTCAATTAGCCCAGGTTAGGTGCTTAAGCGTAGGACGTTAAACCCCATTTCATTCATTCATTCATTTTAATACCACCGAGTGGGGAGGATTGTTAAACAGTGATGCTATAAGGAGATGCTCTCAACAGAGTAAAAAATACCAACCGTGGTTTCGTCGAGTTCAAAATCCAAATCATAGCGATATGTCATAGCGCTGTTCGAAATGAAGGCTTCTTCTAGTACATCGCCGCTGATAATAATTCTGAAATAAACCAATAATACACGTATAAGTAACAGCTGAACATGAATTAATGCATGTAATTGCTTTCTTTATCTGTTATTAAAATATAATGGTCTCGTTACAGATGTTAGTTTCGGAGGGGGGGGGGTTAAAATACATTATGGGAGATTAGTGAAAGAGTTGGCAGTTCTCACTATAGGCCATACCCCCCCCCCCCCAGACCACTGGAGATATCGAGAATGCTGTATAACCAACACTAACATGTTGCATGCTTTGCGAATTTTTAAACAATGACGAATGTAAAACACATAAAATAAAAAAAACCCCACTATACCTATCATAGGCACAGTCCGAAGTCTTGGTAGTTGTATCTACATCGGACGAGATTAACCAGTGATATTGAGAATCGGTGTATAGGGGATTCTCATTCAGTTTAGTAGCCGACAGGTAACTACATTCGGCATTAAAATCACCCATAAGTATCAAGTTCTACGAAAGAAAAATAGATACGGGTTAATTGTATGGAACAGAACAGTACCGTTAGTGTTAGTGCCAGACATGAGATAACCACACCACACATAACATAAACCACCACACAAACAGCACACACAAACTGAACCCATCATACAAACACAACACACTCAAATTGAACACAGGAGATAAACACAACACACAAAAAGAACCCATAAGATAAACAAAATACACACAACATTTCAAGAGAAAAATGGGGTTTAACGTCCACTCGACACAAACTAGGTCATTTCGGGACTAACATATGGTTTAATTTTATTTCAATAATTGGCTTGCGCGTAGGGGTCTTTATCTTTAGCAGTGGAAGGAAACTGGGGGACCCGTGTAACACTATTAGTGTAAAACAGATATCAGTTTCGTACATATAGGATTTATTTACATTTTTTTATTTACATACAGATACATACATACATACATCAACACTAGAGAAAACCCACGAGGTTGAACAGGCGACCCTACTCCTTGTCACGTACAACCGGGGTTTCGAAACCACGTCAGTTGACTCAACAACAGGCTTTATCTTTATGATACAGCATGCACGTGCTGACCATTCGGTCATCCCCCGCCCCCGACATTTCAAACAATAAACGACAAACATATGGGGTTTAACGTCCCCTCGACACCAACTATGTCATTTCGGGACTAGCCTATGGTTCAATTTTATTTCTACAATGTTCTTGCGCGTAGAGGTGTTTAGGTGTAGGAGGAAAAATGAGGACTAGAGAAATCCCCCGAGATTGGACAGGCGACCCTATTATCACACACAAATGTGGAATCGAAACTACGCCATTTGATTTAATGACAGAAATTATGATCCGAAGCGCACTTGTTGGACCATGCGTCTACTCCACCAACCCTCGTTTTTGGGACTAACAAATATGTACTTACTCTAGGCTCGTGTACAACATGCTTAAAAAATTATTTTACCTTGGAAGAAAATGGAGCATTCATAAGTGTGTCATAAACATCGACCAATCCAGTCAACTCATTGACTACATCAGATGGTTTCATATGGATACCACAAACACCAAAAACTGCTCAAATAAATGACAAAATCACCTTATAAATCCCATATTGTATAAACCTCTTTAAATAAATCACATAGTGTAACCCCTTTAAATAAATCACATAGTGTAACCCCTTTTAAAAAAATCACATATTGTAACCCCTTTCAATAAATCACATATTGTAACCCCTTTCAATAAATCACATAGTGTAACCCCTTTAAATAAATCACATAGTGTAACCTCTTTAAATAAATCACAAAATTCTACCAGGTTCAAATAAACAGGGTATTTACATATTATCGAATCAACAGCTTGTCTCAACATAAGAGCAAAATATAATTCGTGATATCGGCGTTACTGAGAAGGGGGAACCACTCTGAAAAACTCTTAAATACCCACAAAGTTTCATTTAAAATAGAAAAGTGCAATACATGACAATCCGTATTTATGTCCTAGTAACAATATCCCGAGACGATATGGGACGAAAACCGAGGTCCCGTGCACGTAAAAGAGCCCTTGACAGTCTCAATTCGATATAAAAGTAATCAGTAGCGTCGCTGTCCGGGCAATTGTCCTCACACATGTGCCCGTCTTATTAGCCAATTCGGTGCAGAACAGTAGGTCCTTAAACCCCATTTCATTTCGTTAATTACTGATTAGTGGTCAACAGGTTCCATACTCGTGGAGCAATCATTTTTTAGTTAAATCAAGTTCTGAGCTGCAGTTCCAAAGGTTTATCTAAAAGTACGATGACAATATGGCATTTGTTAAATTTTTTGAATTTTTATGGCGGTTTTCGTCATATTCTTATGTTTATTTTAGGGTGGGGGAGGGGGCAATCTAATTAAAATATAGATCTATATAATTTAGTTTCTTTTTTTTTAAACATTCGATGGCTTCTACCACATGAAGATCTGACCAATTGTATTGTAGCGGGAGGTCGCCTCTTGGATCATACAAGCAGCTTTTGACCCGATGATGTCAGCCATTGATTAAACAATCAACTTTGACGTTTCTAGCATAGGATACCCAGAGTTCCGTACATCGCACGCCAAGAACTCGATGCAACAGACCTTTTCATTTGCTAATCCCTCACATCAACTAGAACACGGGTCATATAATAACTCTTCCAGTAAAGTAAAAGCAAATAAATCGAAATTTTGAATTATTAAAACGAAATGAAATTGGAATATGTGTTGTAATCAGATTAGGGAGGTGCGAGGTGGTATTTAGCTATATATAAAATATAATACGAACATTTTCCAGAATTAAAAGGTTCCAATTCCACACAGTATGGCTCTCTTTCAAATACATCTGTACTGTCACCATATTGATAAGTTGACATTATCTTCACTAGGTCAGATCTGTAATAAACACAAAACTAACATAAGCTGAAATCACTGAGAGAGAGAGAGAGAGAGAGAGAGAGAGAGGGAGAGAGAAGATGGGGGTGTAACGTCCACTCGACAAAAACTAGGTCATTTCGGGACACACATATTATGGTTTAATTTTATTTCAATAATTCGCTTGCGCGCAGGGGTCTTTAGCAGCGATCCTACTCCTTGTCACGTACAACCGGGGATTCGAAACCACGCCAGTTGACTCAATGACAGGCTCTAAGATACAGCGCGTGCACTCTAACCATTCACCCCCCCCCCCCCTCTGAGTTAGTGACTTAGCTGCTTTAAATGACTTATACTGACTTTAAGTCTGATTAAACAACATTAAACTGGAGACAATTGCGAATACTGTGAATATGTATATTTATCATATCGTTTTAATTCACGATGGTCCGATATTTGGTTGTGTTTGAGGGGAAAGAATATCATCGAGTTGGAATACCTTTTGGTCGAACATGGTTTTCTGTTTATATCTGAAGAAATTGACAAACAGAACCTATATTTCAAAACGAGCTGTCATTGTGAATTTGGCTCCCTATCGGGATTAGCCGTCACCTTTAGGAAGAATATTGAAGTTCATTAGATTCAGCAGGTCAAATTCTGGTAGAATACCGATGTCCGAGAGAATCTGTCCCGAATTTTACTCCACTAAATTAAAGCCAATAACCAGAAAATGTCCATGACGACAACCATGAATATTTAAATTTCCCCAAAGATTCCAGGATGGCATCATCTGGATTCTGAATGTTCACATATTGAAGATATAATTATATCCTACCAAACAATATAAGGTGGACTATATTTTCACACCAAGGTTTAAAAAAGGGTTTGGCAACTGACCAGGGGTCGAAACCACGACAACAAGCCACATGTGACACAGTAGTAGACCACTCCATCGACCTATTGAATGGTAGTTATAAGCTTCCATAAATTAAAGACAAAATTTTACGTTACCTGTAGAAAAAGGCGTATTGTTCTTTAGAAGATGATCTGCCCAGTCGTTCACTGATAACATACTGATAGTTGGAGTTGAGTCTATAAAAAACAAATAAATCAAGTAATATAGCAGATCTTATGCCTAGCTTACAATCCGCCGTACGTCCTAAGTCGCTATGAACAGTCTGTGGGGGAAATCTGAGTAAATTCTTTAGTAGGTCTTAGACAGCTAAAGATAAAGCTGATTGAGGGCGAAGGGAGCCGATTTCACGATTTCCGAACCGGAAATTGCCCCTGCTGCGGTACGAGGTCGACAATGCCTGGTTCAAGCACGGTTTTAATACTAGAGATAGAGATTCTTTAACTTTGATTCATTGCAAATTATTTCACCACAGCCCAGTCAACGCCGAGATTGAACCCGCTGCCAGATACCATACTACACAGCAGACCAAGCAAAAATAAGTCCACAGATTAGAATACTAATTACAAACAGGAGCGGAAACATGTAAAAAAAACTTCTTATGAGCCTCGAGCCATGCCCAGAGTTCGAGATAGTTAAGTCGAGCACTCGGGATAATTAAGTCGAACACTCAAGATACCAAGATACCGAAACAGAGATAATATAAGCAACAAATGAATATCTTTATTTTGTAAGTTTATCATTAAATAATGCACAAAATTATACAGCTCAAAACATCGGTTGATACGTGTTCGATTGTATTATCTCAAGCCCTCGACTTAGTATCTCAAGCGTTCGACTTAGTATCTCGAGCGCTCGACTTGAATCTCGAGCGCCCGACTTAAGGCGGCTACAGATCGACCTTGCGACGCGACTCAACTGTCGGCGACTATCGTAGATTGCACTCAGATCGAATTTAGCAATGATCGCCGACCAGTTGCTTTCGGTCGTACGATTGAACGCGAGCGCGCTTACATCGACACCGATACACCGACTTGTGGCGTCCTCACGAATAGATCATGCGACTCGTTCAAAATGGCGCCACACAAAATATGCCTAATTATTCCAAAATCACTCCATCTAATTAGCGAAACTATTTTGAGAAAGTAATTTAAATTAATCGAGGGATTCAAATTTTTGTTTATGATTCTATTTGATATGATTTATATTCCTAAATTTTAGATTTATCAACAAAGGCTTTATGTCAACATATTACAAAAACGTCGTAGACAGGCAGCTACAGCAGTCGCGTTAGCCGTTTATCTAGGCTTAAAAGAGAAGCAAAAAAAAAAAAAACGAATTTGGAAGAAGGATTGGCAATCAGGCTTTCTTCTTCTTCGGTCGTCCACGAGGTCGCCATTTTGATTTTTCATTCGCCGCTCTGATTGGCTAAAATTTATAGCGCAGTCGGCAACCGATCGTAGAAACGCACGCATCGACGATGACGAGTCGGCGACTGGTTCCGCCGCGTCGTAGAAGTAGAACATGTTCAACTCCTGCGACTCAATCGCCGATCGTGAAAAACTGTCGCACGACGGTCGTAGCTAGACTCAGATCGAATAGAATCGGCGACTGAAATCGTGCGACGATCGGCGGCAGTCGCCGGAAAACCAGTCGGCGACCAGTTGAGTCGCGTCGTAAGGTCGATCTGTAGCCGCCTTTAGTATCTCGAGCGCTCGACATAATATCTGGGTCGCTCGAGATATTATTATTATTTATTGATTTTTTTCGTGTCCTAAATCATCCATCGTAGATATTGAACTGACAATGCAATCAAACGGAGTTGTTTTCTAAATGACATTCTTAAATTAATTCATAGGCGTCAACATCTTGTTTTGTGACTAATTACCCCCCTTAGATAATGTAAAAGACCGGATAATCTAGTCAATGATCTATTATTCTCAAATGTTGACAACTCACCCAGAATATTTTTCTGGATGATATAGAGACTTTGTTTTTATCAGATTTGATTTTTAATAAAGAAGATAGTTTGTTAACACAAGGTACAATTTTGTGGATACACAATTATTGAGTTTGATATTAAGTTTCGACGACGATACTCTCGTCTTTATCCTCGTCGATCAAACTCAGTAATTGCGTCGATCAAACTCAGTAATTGCGTCGATCAAACTCAGTAATTGCGTAAATTGTACCTCGTGTTAATATGTTCAATTACTAAATGCTAATAAAAAAAAATATTTTGTTGTTTGCGTAATTAACGGGTCTTAACGTCAGTTATATAATATGACTATGGAAATAATATAGCATCAATAGATAGGACATTGAATCAATGAGTCCCTTTAGTTACTTAAAAGACCGGATAATCTAGTCAATGACCTTTTATCCTCAAATGTTGACAACTCATCAATGAGGACCTTTATTTACTTACGCTTGTACCATTTCGAGTAGTTCAGCTATTGCCGTGCCAGTTACATCTCTAATTTCCTGGAGAAGCATGACGTCATATCTGGTAACAATCTGCAATGCAGTAATACATAATATGTGCATCTTATGGGTGAAAGTTGTCTGTACGTCACATTTTGTGAAGATCTATTATTATTACTGTCTGAACTATGGTAAATAATAAACGGATTTCTACGATTATGAACAAACTATTTAACTTTGGTTATTATAAACTTACCTGTGTGTTTGAAATCAACTCCGGTTAAATATAATCCATTGCACAGTTAAATACCACAACTAATTAACTAGGTTCTCTCTTGAAAAATTGAACTCGAACTAACTTGACATAACAAAATGGAGGGAATACCTACAATGGAGGCTGTTTACGTCACTCTTCGGGAAATACCATTCGTATAAAGGGGGGGGGGGCTTATTTACGACAATAGGTGGCATTAGCCTTGGCTTGGTATTGAGTTTGGGGGAACGGCCCATATCTCTTTATTTTATACCATCTATTTTACATTCTAGTAAATCATCGAAACACTCGCGGTTTGTTTTCATAGGAACACGTCAAGTTTTTCAAGAGAGAACCTAGTTAATTAGTTGTGGTATTTAACTGTGACGTTAATGGCTGTTCATTGTGTCAGAGTCACTTCTCTGCAGGTAGGGTGAGTTTGTCGTTCAGATTGGGACTGATATTGAAAGGGACCTGTAACCTACAGGGACTTGTAACGAATGGCGCTGAGTAAAATGGTTCTACAATGCTGCACATTTTGTTACTAAACATTTTCTCGTCGACTCGAAAAACCGATATAGAGGCTACGTTTGGGCTTAAATATTCACTAAATTGAACGGTTGAGTGCTGTCCAGGTGGTCTAAAGCGTTGCACCATTCAATCATAAAATTCGAGTAATATGTGTAAAACAAAAGAATCATGAAGCCTAATATTAAAACTTTACACCGAAAAAAAGCTTACCTCAGCTATAATAGTAGGAACATTTTCCTTACTCATCTTCGTTACACCAAAAATTTGAACATTGAAGGCGCCAATTCTTAAAGGCGGGTTGGTGTCTGCTGATTGAACTAGGCTAGCGACAATGCTCAACACAATGAAGCTTAATAGAATCATTTCGATTTGAATATACGTAAGTATTGGTGCAAACCTTTCTCCAAAATACCTTGCCGCATGCACTGATCTCATCTGATGTTGGATTATTTATAGTCCTCAATTTTTCAATGTGTCGATTTACACAAAAAATAATTAAAAAATGATGATATTGTATTATTATTTGTTCAATATGTTGTTAGTATGTGTTTAATCGATTTTTTTTTATCAGTATATATTATTCTATTATATTCATAAGTATACCATAGGCCTACTATACTTCTATATTATAGCTACAAATTTATATATATATAACTTCAATTTTATTATTTATAACTTCAATTTTATTATTTATAACTTCAATTTTATTATTTACAACTACAACTACATAATAATTATAATATTAATTATTATGTCTACAATTTATATATTTATAATTGCAATTTTAATCATAACTAAATTTATATTTGTAAAATTCTGATTATAATGCATGTTTATTTTCTGCATTTGAACTATATCCTCTACAATATAATCGTTACAGTATGTTATTTACAACCTAAACGATATTAAAGGACCTAAGTCCGTTACTCAAAATCCTCCAAAATCTTCAACATCGAAATCACGATTTATTGGTCAATTTAAATCAACATTGATGATGTAAACTTACCGGGAAAATATGAGCTTCTGATATCCGATATTTAAGATAAAATAATTTTTTTAACATTGGCACACGAATCGCGTACCATACTGCGCTTCAGCCTCAGTTGTATAGAGAGACTCGAAGGACGAGGCTAGACACATTGCATCAAACCAAACGGAGTTATGTAGACTGGAATAACTAGACGCTTGACATGCGCACTTGATTGGAATTGCTGGCTTATTTCGCCTAACATAACTGATTTGAAGTTGGAGTAAAAACGGAAACCATTGAATGTTAATCAGTTTATATACATTCATATTACAGTATTACATGCGTTGCGACCCACTTTTGTGAATTTCTAGGTCCCAAATTGTAGCGATTTAGCTCCTTTAAATAGTATATAGTTTAGGTTGTATATAACATATGTATCGATTATATTGTAGATAGTAAGTCATATTTAGTATTAGGTCAATTTGTTGCTTTATTTTATAAATATTTACACTGATTTAAATATGGAGACATCAATTTAAATTTGTTCTCAAATCTACTTTTCCTCCAAATTTTGTAGCATCGGATCAAACTGATCCCGCAGTGAATATTCGCTTGGCCGCTAGTATCACTGATAAAGATGACATCTATGCGTCTAAATTCGGCAAAATATTAACTTTTTTCCTCCGACAAAATAAACTCTAAAACATTTTTTTGAAGCAAAAGAAAAATAAATAAAGACGTTTGAAATATCTGTAGTTAAAAAATATTTCCCTATTTAGTGTAAAGTGGTATTAAAATGAGTAAAAGGCATCATTTTGCCCGAAGCAGTTAGGTGTTACGTAAACAAAGCACGAGCCGTTGAGCCAATGACTGACGCCAGGTGAAGTCAATGCACGTGTTCAAGACAGTCATCTGTGACAGAGATAATTCGTAAGTAATTCTCTGTAAAACAGATTGGCATCGGATATCTTTAACTGTTCACATTCAAGGAAATACTGAATATTGTTTTCACATGGGTTACCACATTGGCATTCAAAACCGTTCAATGAATGAACTCTTGCAATACCGGAATTGTTTTTTTTTTATCTCGTCGCGGCATGTTTTCTGACGTGTACGATACATGTAGATGAGTAATAAAGGTTTCAACAATCGGAAGTAACGAACGTCAAAGGAAAACACGAGTTATCCCTCTATATAACCGACTGAAGTGACGATTAAACACAGATACATGGGCACATTCCTGATCACTAACAATTCCTTCGAAGACCAAAAGTTGTCTAAGAAAAGGAACGGTCCTAAGACCGAACCGTGTGGCACGCACGCATACACTAACAGTTTAATTGAAAAGGAACTATTCACGCGGACATTCTGCTTTCTGTCATCTAGATAGCTATGAATCCATTTAAGAAGCCCTCCACATATCCCATATCCTCTCAATTTACACAGCAAATCTCGGTGCCATACGCAGTCAAATGCACGAGACACTTCACAAATTACTGCACAAAACACCTCATGATTGTCTAGTGCTATCAGAATGTAACACAGTAATCATCTAGGTGCATAGAACTTAATGAACTATGCTAGTTTTGACAATAGATGATTTTGACTTTCACTCCTATATAAACTTTTATCATGGCACGATCTTATTAAATCTAATTAATTCAATATGTCCATTACAAGCTATACATGATCTGTGTACAAGATCCACACGACTTCAAATGTTTATGCACATGCCGCGACGAGATATAAAAAACAATTGCAGATATGACTATGTGCCTTATCTGTGTCCTGTTGGTATATAATTGAGTTGTTCACTGACAGTTAGAAAGGCTTGGACGGGTGTATGGGCTCACCGAGGTCCACCCGCTACCTTGACAGAGGGGCAGAATAGTAAATGTTGTATTATGTAGATGTGTTCCTGTAGATGTGTTCCCGTAGTAGTAATAGTTCCAGTATTATGTATTGCTGTTGTATTCATGTTGAATGTATGTAACCGAAGCTGTTTTAGACACCCGATGAAAATAAATCTTTTATCTACGAAACTATATCTGTTTTCACTACGAAAGTGTTACAAGAATCTTATGGTATATTTCTAGTAGTTGGAACACAGTGACATGTCCAGGTAAGAAACCAGACTGATATTTATACAGAAAGGCGTTATCTGAGAAATAATTATGTAGGCGTTCAAACACAATACAGGACAAATACAAAAATGTCCTGTAGTTGTTCGTCAGTGAGGGATCGCCTTTTTTATACAGTGGTATGATGATGTTTGGTTGGTTGAAACTGTGATATGTTGGGCGCACCTAAACAACTAGTGTTTTACACCCAGATGAACAGGCGTTGTAGGGGAAAGAGTAGCATAGTCTTCAACGTACGGAGGGTTTAGGCCGCTTGTCAGAATTTGGCAAAATCTACTGGATAATTAATCACATAATATCTCCCGGTTTTGTATGGACACTGGAACTGTTCGCTATTAGTTTTTTAAAAAGATACATTTTGTTTTGAAATGGCAATTCTTAAATTAATTTCATTAGCGTCAACATCTTGGGTTTGTTTTGGCTAGTTAATACCTCCTTTAGATTTTATTCATGATAATGTAAACGACTGGATAATCTCGCCAGTAGCCTTTGTCTACAATATAACCCTAGGTGGGAGTGGGCGTTAAACTCCAGTTACGAACGACATAGACTAGTAAAAACACAACGGGTATCGGAGATCGGTGTCGACGGTGCGTGATCTGCCCAGTGCTTTGAATGTCATGGTTAAGAAATTTAAAGAAGAAAGAACGTAAACTGATCACCTGTCGATTTCACAGGTATGTTCACAGAACAAATAACAGGTGTGTTATAGAATAAATGAAACTAATACTTTTAACATTTTCAGAGCGAAATGGTCATGACCGAATGGTCATGCCCCCTTCAGACCAGGGGACAGTTTCACAAAGCAACTTACGATGAAAATTTGCGTAAGTTTATCGTAACGTAAACTTACGTAAAAATCGCGTTTCACTAAAATTCTTAACTTACGAAATTCGTGACTTTTATCGAAAATTCAACGGCAACTCTTAACCTGGTCGTAAGTTGTAAATTTTACGTATCTTTGACAAAGTGTCCGCATTTTTACTTTATGCGAATCGGCAACTTTGGCGATAGAGAATGCTCGGGGTAAGATTACAGTAGCTAAAGTGTCTAACTCAATATCATTCAAAGTCTTCGATATTGAAAACTCGATTTAATTGTCAATTTAAATCAGCATTGATCTTGTAATCTTACCCGGTTAAGATTGCCTGGGGCAGTTTCACAAAGCAGCTTACGATGAAAAATTTGCGTAAATTTATCGTAACGTAAACTTACGAAGAAATCGCGTTTCACTAAAATTCTTAACTTACAAAATTCGTAACTTTTATCGTAAAGTCTACGACAACTCTCGACCTGTCGTAAGTTGGAATTTGTGCGCTGATTGCACAGGTAGCTTCAAAAACTCATTGCTGATGCACATGGTGTCTAAAGTAATTTATCGTGTCTAGACTTTTTTCTAGGGTAATTTATCGTGTTTCGCGAGCAATAACAACCTGTGTAGACGATAAATTATCAATAAATTTCCCCTTTTCGATGAAGAAATGAAATGAAAAGAAATGGGGTTTAGCGTTCTACTCTTCTGTGTCTAACCTGGGCTAATTGAAGACGGGCATACGCCATATAGTGTGCTATGAGGGAAATTTTTGCCCGTGCAGCGGCATTACGGCCTTCTCTTATATCGAATTCCAACTGCCAAGGGATCTTTTACGTGGACGCCAATGTGTACACGGGACCTCAGTTGTTCGCTTCATCCGAACGACTAGGCTGCTGTCCTTGTCGGGCCCTCCGTTCTGCATCACTGACAAGGGGAAACCACGCCGGAAAATCGAGACAAACTTTCCCGGCCAATTTAGGGATCGAACATCCAACCTCCAGACTAGCGAGCCAGCGCCTTACCCACTTAGCCAAGCGACCCCCTTATCACATCAGAGAGAGAGAGCGAGAGATGGGGTTTTACGTCTACTCGACACAAACTAAGTCATTTCGGAACTATCAAAGGGGTCTTTAGCAGTGAGAGAAAAACGGAGGACACGGAGAAAACACACGAGGTTGGACAGGCGACCTTACTGCTTGCCACATATAACCGGGGACTCGAAACCACGTCAGTTGACTCAATAACAGGCTTAATGATACAGCGCGTGCACGCAAACCATTCAGCCAGACCCCCCCCCCGCCACACACACATACACACACACACACACGGATTTCCCAACTACGCATATGGTTAGAGACTTTAAAATTTAGATTATAATTTAAAGAAACAATACTTTTTATATTTGTAGATATATGATATATGGTATGACTTGATATGGTATGACTTGATATGGTATGACTTGATATATGGTATGACTTGATATGGTATGGCTTGATATGATATGATTTTCAAGGCTGATCTGGAAACCAAGATTTTATTAACTTTTAACCAACGAAACCATCATAAACCCTCTTAACTCTACCTTTCGAATATAGCACATTGACACTCATTCCTTAACGTGGGGGTGGGTTTTTTCAAAATCCTTTACTGTACTATAAGTTGTCATTTTTACAACAATACTTTTACTATTTGGAACAGCTTGGACATTGAATCAGCGTGTGCAACTGGAACTATCCTGATAACATTGCGTCTTCATGGTTCGACAACGGTGTAAATCCCATCAGGGAAGATAATGAAACTGTTACAGCCGAGGCTCATAACTTTCGCCTAAATGTTACTGCGGTCAAAGAGATGGACATTTTTTATACTGTAACTGACGTACTACCGTTAAAAGCATTTTTTTTGTTTCAGATGTTCAAAGCTCCAGTTATTTCAGATGTCATGGGAATACATTTACATCGAACCGTCAAAATTGAGAAAGATCTCTTCAAGATGAAGTTGTGACCGACACCAGATGGATACGGAACTGATAAATGTTTTATACGTCGACAAGTTTTTAACAAGACGTTGATTACAACAAAGATTATTATTGATCTAACTGTTATTGTAGCCTTCGAAAGTATGTTATTTACGTGACATTATGGTATTCAAATGATTTTGTTTTTACGTTATTTCTTTTAGGTCAGTTTATTAAAGCCTGAAATGCTCATTACACGTGTATTAGAAAGCCATCCGTGTGGTGTTCCCTGTGAAGGCGAGAGAGAGAGAGAGGGAGAGGGAGAGAGAGAGAGAGAGAGAGAGATAGGGTTTAACGCCCACTCGACACAAACTAGGCCATTTTGGGACTAACATATGTTATTTGTTTAAGATCAGTTTATTAAAGCCTGACATTTTACACGTGTATTAGAAAGCCATCCGTGTAGTGTTCACTGGGTAGGCGATATACAGAGAGAGGAGAGAGAGAGAGAGCGAGTAATGTATATAATATGTTTGTTACCCACTGCCTGTTTATATGTCCACCGTTGTATGTAAACATAAGATTTAACTATTTTATATGATTGGAGAGTACTTATATAGGCCTTTGTCTGTTGTTCAATCCAATTCATCTTATTGAATAAAATAATGTTTAAACTAAGAGAGAGAGAAATTGGGTTTAACGTCCACTCGACACAAACTAGGTCATTTCGGGACTAACATATGTTTAATTTCATTTCAATAATTCACTTTCGCGTAGGGGTCTTTAGCAGTGGGAGGAAACCGGGGGACCCGGAGAAAACCCACGAGATTGGACAGGCGACCCTACTCATTGTCACGTACAATCGGGGATTCGACACCACGCCAGGTGACTCATTGAAAAGCTTTATGGTACAGCGCGTACGTGCTAACCATTCGGCCATCCACTCCCAGTATCTTTTTATTTTCCCAATTTTTAAATCTGTACGTGACGAACACAACAACAATATGAGAATATCCTTTATATATCGGTTTAGCATAATAATATTTTATTTACTGTATATTTCCGAATCGTATTTTACTTATTATGAACCAGTTTCATATGATAATCGTGAATTGGAAACAGTGGGTGGAATTCATCCCATTCAGGGGAGGATTGGGCTGGCGGGCGATTGTCCAAAGGGCCGGTCGGAAAAAAAATTAAAAATATTTTGTCCGATTCGTCTAAAAAAAACAACCCTTTCCTGTTGAACATTATATGGGGTTGGGTTGGGGGGGGGGGGGGTATTGGACCGTCCATGGAGCGATGCTGATCATGTTGTATGTGGTCGGTTGCTTTACGGGGCCGCCACGCCATCACTGGAGTCTGGAACAGGCTGGTATAATAGACTTTCTGGGCCGGGTGTGCTGGGTGTGGGCCGGAATTCGGAATCCTGCAATGGGGATTCCGATATGATCCGAAATTTTTTTTAAATGACGATATGATAATTTCACAGGTTGATGGTTGTAAATTACTTGCAGGTCGGGCTTTTGATCTAAATTAATCGATTTATGAGATATATTATTTGACAGAGATTATAATCGATATGCCACCACATCGCATATTTGGGGTACATTTTTCAAAATTTTCCAGGGGGAGAGCCGCCGGACGGGGTCGCTTCGACACAGGGGCCTGGGCCGGCTCCCGGCCCCAATCCGCCCCCGTTCCCGTTGATGACATTGTAAAAATAAATTATATTTATAAGTCTTATTTTGATCGCGATCTTTTATTCGTCGAAGAAGAAATTCCACCTTTTTTACGAAACAGGGGAATACGGGTGTATTTTCGCCATTACGAAAATGGGTGTATTCTTATATGAAACTGAACGCGCGATTTATTCCAACAAGACATTTATACTAGTGGTTACCGATAACTATTTAAATGACTACAGTCGAAATAACTTCAAATTTTGTCTTGTAAAAAACGTCGTTAACCAATCCCAGTTTTTCAAGTCTTAACAGAAACAAACTCGTTCTGATTGAGGGGAGTAGGCCGCAGTGCCACTGCCTGGGCAAAATTTCCCTCATAGCACACCGTATGGCATATTCCCGTCTTCATTAGCCCATGTTAGGTGCAGAACAGTAGGACTTTAAACCCCCATTTCTTTTCATAATATGAAAATTAGCAGACCCGAACTACTAGTCTTACTCCATAACTTTAAAGGACGATGCAGCCTGATTAGGTTACAGACCATTCATTGGCTAATTCCCCACATGAACTAGAACACCAGGTGCAATAAAGACAAGTAAAACGAAAGTTGAAACTATATAAAAAATGAAACGAAATAGGATCTGTATTTAACCAAATTGTGTTCTGTGGTTTTTTTTTCATTATTGAAAAATAAATAAAAGACAATATTTTAAATATTTTATTAGCCTATCAATAAGTTTTGTTTTCTATAGTTTAGTATTGAGGGGTAATATTTTATTTTAACATTATTATTCAAAGCAGTATTGGTTAATAGTTAATTTAAAACTGGAAACAAGCTTCTACTGGATAATGGTCGCTTACTGCATATGCCTGCAAAACAATTAAAAAAGAACGATAGACCCTTTATCTAAATGCCCACCTTTGTTGAAGTGGGTGAGAGATGGGGCTAGGGTGAAAGGAAAACACACTATTTCATCCGCCATTTTATTATTATGGCTAATTGTGTTTTATGTGTAACGTGTGCACTCAGACCTTAAGTTTTCGTTTAATAAATGCTTCGTTTAATAAACCAACACCCAACATTTATTCAAGGAATTAATGCACCGGAAGTCTACTTTCTCTTTAAAGACAGTAGAGCTTGTCGCCAAGTCTTCTTATACATGTATTTATAAGTTTTACGCGATAGTTGATTGTTTGCAAAAGCTCTTGCAGACCAATCGTAATTTCACACAGCAAATAGCGCCCAGTCTGCATTTGTTAACATCTCGAAGAAAGGGAAATCCAAGACGTGCGAAAGAAAGTGGTGATATCTGAACGACTTAACACACTTTTCTTTTCCTGGGGTCGGTTGCTCAAAGCTCAGTTATCTTTTAACGATCCGTTAACTTTAACGAAGAGAAAGATTGTTGCTGGAAATAAAGGCCCTGAACATTCTGTGGTGTTAATTTTTCCTACAGATTTATGCTAATATTTCTTTAGGAAAAAATAAAGTATTCTATATTGTTTTTTAACAAACAACACGTTAACAAGATATAGGTCCGTTAGAGTTTAAAGGATCGTTAAAATAACTTAGTTTTGAGCAACCGACCCCTGAACAATTTCTGCTTCTCGTAACCTGGCTCTCCAAAAGCCGTTTACAGTCTTAGGCATACGACGAAAGACATCTCCACTGTGTGTATGACAACAGGGCATTTTATCCCACCGTGCGAGAGGGATTGTGTGACAGGCAGGGATAACCCCTCAAAGGGGCACAATAAGAAGATAATCCCAACAAAGCATAAAATACCCACCATGGTTTGGTTGAGCCCATGATCCAAATCAAAGCGATATGTTATAGCGCTGTTCGAAATGAAAGTATTTTCTAGTAAATCGCCACCGATTATAATTCTGAAATAAACCCAACAATTAAAGGTTTAATTAACAACTGATCCTGAATTAATGCACTTAATTACTTTCTTTATCTGTGATTAAAATATACTGGTCTCGTTACAGATGTTAGGTCTAGTGGAAAATATCGTTAAACAATGGTGGACATATGTACAGGCAGTGGGTAATGAACATATTATATATATTCCCCTCTCTCCCTCTCTCTCCCTCTTTCTCTCTCTCTCTCTCACTCGTTGTCACGTACAATCGGGGATTCGACACCACGCCAGGTGACTCAATGAAGAGCTTTATGATACAGCGCGCACGTGCTAACCATTCGGCCATCCACTCCCAGTATCTTTTTATTTTCCCAGTTTTTAAATCTGTACGTGACGAACACAACAACAATATGAGAATATCCTTTATATATCGGTTTAGCATAATAATATTTTATTTACTGTATATTTCCGAATCGTATTTTACTTATTATGAACCAGTTTCATATGAAAATCGTGAATTGGAAACAGTGGGTGGAATTCATCCCATTCAGGGGAGGAATGGGCTGGCGGGCGATTGCCCAAAGGGCCGGTCGAAAAAAAAATTTAAAAAAAATATTTTGTCCGATTCGTCTAAAAGTACGAAGCCTAGCTGACAACCGCCGTGCGTGTCTTAACACTGGTCTTAGGTTTGGTAGGTCGCAGAATAGTAGCAAGAAAACGGGTGAAAATTGTATGTACAGGACCAAATGTCTCTACGGCCACGCTGCGATCTTCTACAGAACCGAACAAACGCGAGTGACACGTAAGTCTCACGCACGGGTTATAATAATAATAATCTCGTCAATTCACAAGGGTAGCAAATTAGGCCTGAGGCCTATTTTCAATTTGGCCCGTGGCACAGATCGTGCGAATGATTTCGATCATTACTGCAGGAAGAAACCGAAGAACTCTAGGGAAACCTGCCTGATCGGACGGGAGACCGAATATCCCTCTCACTTACAACGATAAAGTTCTTGCCCTGAGCTTGGATTGAACCCTCGATGCATTGGTGAGAAGCCACCTCTCTATCGCCACGGCTATCCGATACTCATCCCCCCCCCTTTGTGAGTTACGGCGATTTGTGAGGTAGACTTTACACATACATATTCAATGAAACCACTTTACTGTGGATATTCAATGAGGCCACTGTACTGATGATACCGAGGATATTCAATGCTTTGCCAATATTGAACAATGACGGATGTTAAAAACACATAAAAAACACTATACCTATCATAGGCACAGTCCGTAGAACTGGTAGTTGTATCTTCATCGGACGAGATTAACCAGTTATATTTAGAATCGGTGTATAGGGGATTCTCATTCAGTTTAGTAGCCGACAGGTAACTACATTCGGCATTAAAATCACCCATAAGTATCAAGTTCTGAGAAACAAAAAAATTCAATACGGTTTTTATTGTATAGAACAGTACCGTTAGTGTTAGTGTCAGATAACCAAGGCACACATAACATAAACCATCACACAAACAGCGAACACAAACTGAACACCCACAAAGCCAGAAAAACCATTGTGTAATGCCAACATGAGTCATGATCTGCTATATGTTACAAGAAATATGAATGTTATATTGAAATAAAAAATAACTATACAAGTAATCATGCCGATGAAAGAAAGTCTTTTTACCTTAGAAGAAAATGGAGCATTCATAATTGTGTCATAAACATCGACCAATCCAGTTAACTCATTGACTACATCAGTTGGTTTGATATGGATACCACAAACACCAAAATCTGCTCAAATAAATGACAAAATCACGTGATAAATCACATATTGTATAAACCTCTTTGGGTTTAACGTCCACTCAACACAAACTAGTTCCATTCAGGACTAAAAATATGGTGAAATTTTATTTCAAAAATTCGCTTGCGCTTAGCAGTTGGAAGAAATCCTGAGAAAACCCACGAGATTGGACAGGCGTCCCTACTGGGAATTCACGTGTAAAAGATATCATTAGACTCTTTAAGCTACTTAGTCTCTCGAATAGGAAGAAAAGCGTAAAACCTTTTCGATAATATAAAAGTCCGGACAAAATTGCCCCCATTGCGCTCTGTATCGCGTACGCCCGTCTACCTTAGCCCAGTCAGTGCAGAACAGTAGGACGTTAAACCCGTCATACTCGTGGTGCAATCATTTTTCACTTAAATCAGGTTAAGATATGCTGCAGTTCAAGAGTCTGTCTTAAAGTATGGTGACAATATGATATTGGTTAAATTCTCTGAGTTATTTTGGTTTGGTTTTCTTTCGCTTCTATTTCTCCTTTTTGTTTTTATGGGGTTGGGATGGTATTTAGCTATATATAAAATATAATACGAACATTTTCCAGAATTAAAAGGTTCCAATTCCACACAGTATGGTTCTCTTTCAAATACATCTGTACCGTCCTCCGGTCCGTCATCATATTGATAAGTTGCCTTTATATTCACACGGTCAGATCTGTAATAAACATCAAACTAACATTAGCTGAAATCACTGAAACCACTGGCTTCGACCTCTAGCTGGCCGGTCACCTCTGGCTTGCGGCTGTGGTTTCGAGCCCTAGTGTGAGCGTATGTTTCCTTCGGGCAGTCCGGTTTCATCCCACTGCTAAAGACCCCTACGCGCAAGCGAATTATTGAAATAAAAATTGAAAACCATACGTAAGTCCCGAAATGAACTAGTTTGTGTCGAGTGGACGTTAAACCCCATTTCTCTCTCTTTCTCTGAAACTACTGATAGTCCATTGCATTTTACGGGCAATAATTTTTTTTTTAAATTGAATATTTAACATGTAATTAAGAAAACGGGGGGGGGGGGGTGTTAACGTCCATTCGACACAAACTAGGTCATTTCGGGACTAAATTAAGAGAACAAAATCAAGACATCGACAGTAGATATTCGTCTATAAAGAAAGTGAGAAATGAGGTTAAACATCCGCTCGATACAAACTATGTCATTTCGGGACTAACTCATGGTTCAGTTTATTTTAATACTTCGCTTAGGGGTATTTAGCAGTTGGGAGAAACCGGAGGACCCGGAGAAAACCCACGAGGTTGGACAGGCGACCTACTCCTTGTCATGTACAACCGGGGTATCCAAAGCAAGCCAGTTTGACTCAATGACAGACACCATGATGCAGCACGCCCGTGCTAACCATTCAGCCAAGCACCCCCTATTCGTCTACGAGATTTAGAAGGCGCCCCTATCTCAAAGCAATATATGCTCACACCAGGGATCGAAACCACGACAGCGAGCCTGAGGTGACAGACCAGATAGAGCTCAAAGAGCGAGACACTAGATAACTAGGCCATCGAATGGTAGTTATAGGCTTCCATAGATTCAAGACTTAATTTCGTGTTACCTGTAGAAAAAAGCGTATTGTTCTTTATAAGACGATCTTCCCAGTCGATCACTGATGACATACTCATAGTTAGAGTTGAGTCTGTAAAAATAAATAACCCAAATATTATAGCAATCTGTTTAAAATACAGATCTATATTTCGTTTCGTTTTTTTTTTTATACTTGACCTACACTACATGAAGATCTGACCGGTTTTTGCGTTAGGTCACGTCATAGGTCATGCGATCGGAGTTTGACCCTATGGCGTCAGGCATTTGATTAACCAATCAGAACTACTGTTACTAATTGATTACCCACAGTTCCGTAACAAACCGTTTCATTGGCTAATAATCGATCACACCATTTAGAATACGCCATCGTCAATGATAAAAACTCTTCCAGATCCTAGTGTAGTAAAGACGTTAAACCACTAGTGGCACTAGACCATCCAATGCCCCCCCCCCCCCAAAAAAAAAATGTTCAACATATAAAAAAAAACAAGCAAAAAGATTTATACCGCGAATAAAACAGGAGCAGAGGCATGAAAACAAAACCAACCAAAACGTCCGGTGATCCACGTATATTTCTAATCGGTTATGTTCGGCAAATTGAATGGCAGTCTTTGGCGTCTGGTTATTCCAGTCTATACAGATAGTATAGTTATATAATATATCATCAATAGATTGGACATTGGATCAATCAGGACATTTTTTTACTTACGCTTGTACCATTTCGAGTAGTTCAGCTGCAGCCCAGCCACTTTTATCCCTGATTTCCTGGAGAAGCATGACGTCATATCTAGTAACAATCTGCAATGCAGTAATAAATATGTGCATCTTGTGGGTGAAAGTTGTCTATACGTCGCATCTTGTTTAAATCTATTATTATTACGTCATCATTGAAGCTAAAAATCATCAACCAGTTGGTCCTCCTGTTCAACTTGTATTTTTATGACGAAGAGAGACGATGACTCGCCGTCTCTTATCACGGCAGTGAACTTTAAAGGAGCTAAATCGCTAACATTTGGGACCTAGAAATTGACAAAAGGGGGTCGCAACGCATATAATACTGTAGTGTGAATGTATATAAACGGATTTACATTCATTGGTTTCCGTTTTAACTCAAATTTCAAATCAGTTAGGTTCGGCGAAATAAACCAGCAGTCACAATCGAGTGCAAATTTCTAGCGTCTGGTTATTCCAGTCTACATACCCCGTTTGAGTTGGGTGATGTGTCTAGCTTCGTCCTTCGAGTTCTTGTTACAGCTGAGGCTGTAGCGCATTATGGTTCACTTTTCGTGTACCAATGGTAAAATGTTTATGTTGTCTTAAATATTGGATAGCAGAAGACCGGTAAGATCACAACACCAATGTTGATTTAGTAATTGACAAATAAATTGTGTTTTGATGCTGTTGAGTTAGAGACTTATCTACTTTAACATAACATAAAACAGTCTATTATTTCAATAGTTTGTATAAACTGTGATTTGATTACACCATATTCGTAAGATAATACGAAATTCTCCATCTTCAGATAACCCGAGAACTGATATTGGACGAAGGGACCTGTAATCTACAGGGAATTACAATTAACTGTAATTTTAAGTGAGTAAAGTGTAATATTTCTACAGTGCACATTTTGTTACTAAACATTTTCTCGACAAACCGTTATCGAGGCGACGCTCGAACAAGTCTACTTATATGATAAAATTATCCTATACAATTTTTTTTTGTAAACAATGCATTACAACAACAAAACACATACTTATGGAAAACAGCTACTAGTGCGACGTTTCGTATTCTCTCTGCGTTATCTCTTTGTATATGTATAAGTATAAGTGTTTAGTCTATATCTTAGTCTCAAATAATCTTTATATTTTGTTTTTGTATATTTCTTCTACATGTACATAAATTAAATTTATTTTTGTTAATTATGGAGAGGAGTCAACATAGGCCTAGTCGGTTCCGGAATCCATTTTCAAATCAAATAATGTTGAAACTATAAAGATTTTCACAAATCGACAAATATATTTTGCATTTTGACAATTTAACTAATGTACTTTCACAAATCGTCAAATGTATTTTGTATTTTGACAAATTAAAAAATGTACTTTCACAAATCGACAAATGTATTTCAAGAAATTGAGAGTTTTGGCGAGGATCCCCATCCATAGACACCCGCATGCACGGGGCATATTGTTATAGGACTATAATGGTAACAATCTTCAAGTGCAAACCATCCAATCATAAAATGACAGAAATTTGTTTAAAACAAAAAAACAAAAAAACAAAACAAAACAAAAAAACCCCCTCAAAATAGCTTACCTGGGCTAAAACAGTAGCAATATGTTCTTTACCCATCTTCGTTCTACCAAAAGTTCGAACATTGAAGGCGCCAATTCTTAAAGACGAGTTGGTGTCTGCTGATTGAACTAGGCTAGCGACGATGCTCAACACAATCACACTTAACAGAATCATTTCGATTTGAATATACGTAAGTATTAGTGCAAACCTTTCTCCAAAATACTTCGCCAGTCTACTGATCAATCAATGTTGCATTATTTATAGTCCCAAATTTTTCAACGTGTCAATTTTTTACTTTTAGCACAAAATACAAATACATGATGATATTTTTTTTAGATGATATTTGATTGGTAGATATACCATGTAGCAGGTGGGACATATTTCAGGGGACATCAAATCAACGAATCAATACAACAGGAATTATCGCTAGGAAAACTTTTGTAGACACTGTGATATCTAAATTAATGCGTCTTCGTCTGCCCAGTCGGCGCGGAATAGTAGGACGATAAAACCCATTTCATTTCACACTTCATTCCCTTTAACTTAATATAGTTATCTAAAAACGTAATTAATCTTAAAGACATCCACATTTTTGTAATGGCAGTGACTATTTGTTACGACGAGTCGTAAAATAGTCCCCAGGCTTTTATTACGACGACTTTTTCACAGCCCTCCATCGGAGAAGTTAAAAACTGAAAAGTCATAAAAATAGTCTTAACCCTAACCCTAACCCTAATCCTTTCCATATTATTGCTGCCCTCAGTTCTGAAAACGTTGAAAATACGGCTTCTTTTTCATAGCTGGTTTTGGAGAGATTGTCAGCCACTTTGAAATCGTTCTAAATTTTGCTCAATATCGTCGTAACAATAGACGGGGCTTAAAAAAAATTATAATTATTTTGTTTCGTTGTATTTATCATGGTGTATCCGACTTTGCTTAACTCAATTTATCAACACAAAATACATAATAAGAAAATCAAAGTCCTGCGATAATAGTGTTGATTTTATAAGCGTGTGACCAAACCTGTTATCACGATAGGTCTGATTTTGTTCTTTTCTAAATGCTGATATCTTGGCAACGTATCATCGACGACGACGCCAATTTTTGTAATATAAGATGTTTCAATCTGATTAAAGCAGAGATCCTATTTCGTTTCGTTTTTTATGGTTCAAAATTTCGTTGTACTTGTCTTTAGTACACCAGGATCTGGAAGAGTTGTTATCATTGACGTGTTCTGAATGATTTGAGAGAATAGACAAGGAAACGGTCTGTTTCGACGAGCTTTAGGTGTGTTTTGCACGGAACTGTGGGTAACCCACTAGTCACATCAATGCATATTGGTTAATCAAATGTCTGACCTCATAGGGTCAACAGCCACTCATATGATTACAACCGGTCAGATCTTTATGTAGGGTAGGCCATTGAAAGTATAAAAGACGAAACGAAATATAGATCTGTATTTTAATCAGATTGAAGATGTATCAAAGTAGGCATAATTTATAGGGAGTAAAAATTAAGATTCTCTGTATTGTTTTTATTCGCGCACATGTTCATATGCACATATATTGTCCGTCGGTGTTCCCGGGCACACTTTGTTTGTGGACACACAGGCCACAATTTTGATCCAATTTTGACGAATCTTGAAATATATGTTTATCTCCCAACAATCTCGATTCCTTATCATATTCATTCGCGCATAATAGACCGTAACTTTTTTCCCCGGATGTACTAAGAATCGCGGTTTTAGCTTGTGGACCCTCTAAATGCCACAATTTTTATCCGATTTTGATGAAATTTAAAACGTATGTTCACAACCCAAATATAGCAATTTCTTTCGAAATTCAGGCACATCAGACTTCATGGATTATGGCCAATTATTGTACGACAAATCGTGTTTTATTTTTGCTGTTGGGCCTTCCAGAAGTCATAATTTTTATCCGATTTTACAAATCATTCGAATATATTACCGTTACACCGTTATGATGGTTCGAATTTCGTGGAAACTGCCCGACAAAATGGCCGCTCCTCGTTTGCAAATAATGTAAAAGTATATATGTAATACCGAGATTGTTGGCCCTCTAGAGGTCACAATTTGGGTTTAAATTTTGAAGAAACTTAAATTGTATTTTTTTTTAATTCCACAGATCTTGGCCCCTTTCGATACTCGCACATATCGGGTCAACTTCGTGTATTTTAGAACCTGGGTGTACGCAAAATCGCGTTTTAAACTTGAGGACCCTCTTGACGTCATAATTTATTTTTATACAACTTTAAAAGAAAATCATGTCATCGTTAAACCGTAGTGACAGTTGCCAAACCCAAAATAATTCTCAGTTTGGGCTGGAGAATGTCAATTTTTACGAATTATCATACAATGACCCATTTTGGTTTCAATGTATGCGTGGATTAGATATACAGCGAGGTCAGTATTTGGGAATACGGGTGGTCAGTTTTGCCGGGAAAATTCTAATTTCACAAAATAATCAAATTTGGTGTCAAAATACGTTTTTCAGATAGCCGATTCCATTATCTCATTTCGGTGATTATTTGCCTCCCCTTGGTCGATCTAGGAAGAAATCCACTTAAAAAATGGTTGATTAAAGATAATCGACACTCTTTAAACCTAAACGATGGTATACATCAAGTATCAACTAAATATTATTTTGACTCTCTGGCCTACCACGGGCCTTACTGGCAGCTCAATGCGGAGGCAGTGTGGCAGGTATGTCGATAGGGGCCATTTGCAGTCAGGCGTGTCTGTGTTTGGTCACCAACCTCGATTATTTAGTCAAGATGGCCAAACTCATTAAAGCATGCAGAAATATACTATTAAAAAAAAGTAGGGGATATTTGATTTTTAAGTGTTATTAAAGTCACCTAATGAAACTGACGAAGAAACAAATGACAAAATGACATGAAGTTCACATTCATCGATTTATTCCAAATAATCGTTAGACTAAGTAAGGCACAGGCTGCCTATATAAGGGTAAAATGATACCTGGGGTCAAACAGCAAAGGTACCACAACAAAGTCAGTAACGGGTAAATCCTCCTCTGTTTTCTAAACAAACATTGATCCGACGTGGCATATTCCTAATGAGACGTTTTAGGTCATTTTGGTCCAGATTGTCCCATTCCTGTTGCAACACAGCAGCAAGTTCTTGGACATTGGCAGGACGTCTTTGACGTTGACGTAACCTCTGTCCAAGCATGTCCCAGACATACTCGATGGGGGAGAGATCGGGACTCAGTGCTGACCAAGGTAATGTGGTGATGTTCTGTTGTTGGGGGTAACCTGTAACGATCCTGGCCCTGTGACATCTTGCGTTGTCATCCTGGAAGATGAAACGGCGGCCATGACGTGCGAACGGCACAACATGGACTGCCAAGATGTTGTCCCGGTATTACTGACCTGTAACATGCCCTGCAACAACATGTAAAGCTGTTCTTCTAGCAACAGTGATGCCTCCCCACACCATAACAGAACCACCCCCAAATCGATCATGTCTGATGACGTTAACGTCTTGGAAGCGCTCGTTTCGACGACGCCACACCCACCTACGTCTGTCCAAAAAATCAACAGTGAACCTTGACTCATCTGAAAAAATCACATTGCTCCAGCGTCGATTATCCCAGTGTTGACGATCCCTACACCAACGACGTCTTGCCTGAATGTGATCACAGGGGATCACGCGAGGACGTCGGGCGCGAAGGTGACCCCTATGCAGTCGATTTCGAATGGTCTGGCCACTCACTCTCACACCAGTGTCTGTTTGAAGACGAGCGCTGATCTGGTTTGCTGTAATGACACGATTTCGCAAGGCCAAGGTACGAATAAATCGACCCTGGGCTTGAGTTGTTGCCCTTGGTCGACCTGTGCGTGGTCTGTCCTGCACAGATTGTGTATCACGGTATCTGGACCATAGCCTGCCTATGAAAGACTGAGAAACATTCATCGTCCGCGCCACAACCGCCTGTGTTGTGCCGATCTGTAGCATGCCAAGGGCACGCAACCTTTCATTTTGGGTAAGCCGACGCATAACAAAACTTGTTTTCTGGTCACTAAAACAATAAAACTGATGTTTCCACCCTGGAATTCACAGCCACAATGACTGTAGCATTCAAAGTCAGAGTCATGCAAGTCTTGGGTTGGACCCCCATGATGATCCCAAGCATCACCTGCAATCCACGCGGTAGCTATTGGTGCGTTTGGGCGTCACATGTAAGTTGAAATGTTTCTTCTGTTAGATTCTATAGTGACCTTTTTCGTAGTCATTTGCATATTTTAGTATTATGCCCCGAAAATTAAATTTCCCCTACTTTTTTTGACAAGTATATGGAAACAAATTAATCAGATTGGTTTTGAATTGTTGTACAGATGATTATATACACCCGCTTTAATGAACTACCGCTTTCAGTACCCATAATTTTGCTGGTTCTTTTATTTGTGCTCTTTAATTTTCATTTCACTGCATGTCAAATTAATTTTTGATATTGAACATATTTTTCTTATCATTTTAATCATTTATCATATTGCATTTCAAAATAATCATTATATAGAAATATTGTGGGACAATAAATGTACTTTAATTAAAATCTTACAATACAATATAACAGGCGTAATGTTTCGAATATAACAAATTTGACCTAAGCAATTTAAAAAAAATATATTTGTCACGTGGTACCGGCCATTTTTTTTCCTCAAAATTTGGTAATAAAATGATATTGTCAACCATGACGTTTACTATCTTTGTTATATGTTTTTCGATGTCTCTGAATTTAAAAATGAATTTTGAAAATCCAACATGGTAGAAATTCAATATTGCTGCCAAAATAGAATGCAAAATGGCAGATTTTAAGTTAATCGTTATTTTCCCCCTTTGGATATCTTTCACGTGGTTTTAGATGTCATTTAGTTGAAATCTGATGTCAAAAAATTAATTTCGAAAACCAGATCGACACAATGAAAGACCGTATCACCTCCCCCACGCCCAAATGGATATGTCATTAATTGTCATATTCTGCTGTTGGATAGCCCAGATGTTATAAACTTTAAATGGCAATCAATATAGAATCCATAATGGGATATTTTTTTCCATTTTGATATTGCTTTTAAAATTTATATAATTAGGTTTTTATCGTTACTGAACTCTTTTATCGGATCAAAATTAAATTTACGAATTCCAAACATATTTTAGCGTTTTTTTTTCTTTTTACATGTATTTGCGCTATCGTCACCGAGGTTAACCTTTTTTATGTATATCTAAATTACGCCTTAATATTAAATAACAAATAGTTATGCTATCCGTTGACTGAAAAGGACTATGGTAGTTTCAAAGGTCGCTAACGTAATTAATGTTATTGCGTAGGTTACCCCTACTTCACGCCACCCCCTCAGTTAGTCGTGAATTTACGTTGTTTTGGGATGAATTGTTTAAAATGACACATGTTAAATATGAGCATAATATTAAGATAGAAACACCAATTACATACAGTTTTTCAAACAAATTTTGCACCCGGTTGGAGCGACCCCCCCCCCCAGCCTCCTCACATAGTATGAGAACCCTTAACGGAGCAAGGATCTCCACTCCTAGTCAACCCCAGGTATCTTATATATAGACTGATAGTAACGACAGGTTCATTTAAGACAAATACACATTAGAGGTGCTAAATCACTATTCTATGGTATCTAGAAATAGACTCCAATGTGGCACAACGCATATAATAATGTAATATGAATGTATATAAACTTATTTACATTCAATCGTTTCTGTTGTTACTGTACATATTACGCTCAGCGCAATACGCGAAGAGTCAGAATTTAAGGCAGACTTTGGCGTCTTGTTATTCCAGTCTACACCGGTAGTATTCTCCTACATGGGATATGTTTAGCCTCGTTTATCGAGTCGCTTCATACAAATGGCGCTCAAAAGCATTCTGGTACGCGAATCGTGTGTCACTTTTAAAATGTTTATTTTGGTTTAAGTATTGGATATCAGAACTCCATCTTTTCTCAGTAATATAACAACATCAATGTTAATTTAAATTGACCATTAAGTCGTGTTTGCAATTTCAGAGAGTGTGCATGATATTGAGTATAAGACTTGGTTCCTTTAAACAACAGTTAAAAATGGCCTACCAAATGCAGCACTTTCCTTTCAAAAGAAAACTAAATTGTTTTTTTAAATTTTCAATTAAACGTAAACTTGCAGGTATAACTAATATACCATTTGTTAATTTGTAAGACCTTTAGCAGCATATCTTTCTAGGCGAATGGATAAAACGGAAACATTTTTTTATACCTGTAAAATAAATACCAATTGTCTATATGATAAGATGAGGTCTACCGTGTAATACGGACAATTGCAAAATGGCGTATGAAAATATCAACAAGGTCTTGGTTGGGGGGAGGGGTATTGAATTATAATCTTATCAAATTACCATTCGGCAAACCTCGACAGATTCCGGTACCCTCCGTAACCCTACGTCTAGACTCGGACGTATAACAGTAAGTTGTATGTTCCATAGATATCCTATAAAGACTAGATAGGCCATAAAGCCAAGTGCGCATCATCAGGAACGTCACAACGCGCCGCCATCTTGAAGGCTGTAGTTGTAAACAGGAAGTAGCGGCATAAGCGTATATTTCATGTATTTTGTTTTTTCGCAATGGTTTTAAAAGGACCCTAATATGCTATGCAATTAATTGTGCCAAGTACAAAAAGCCCCAGGATCGAGCGGAAGGTGTCACATTTCACAAGTAAGTGTATTATAGGCTATTATTAGCCGACACAGAGAGAGTATTTCATTTGGAGGAACGCACGTTGAACACAATTAAACTACAATTTGTGTACAAACCACCTGCGGACAAGACGTACACAACACTAACAGTCACAGAGACATTTATATTTATAACAAAAAATTAAACATATCAAGAGAATGGACCCTGGGGCAAGCCGTTAGCGTCCACTGTGCTGTAAAGTCATGGGACTGTAATTTATTTATGTACCAGCCATATTCGAAAATCCTCCATTTGACCATTCAATCCATCACCATTGTGATTGTAATTCAAATTGTTAGTATAAATGACTCACTTAATCATTCGCATTTTTTAATAAATAATAAAACAGTAAAGAATTGATGATCTTGACAGCTGTCACAATTGAAGGTGAACTTAATTTTCTTTTTTAATTGTCAGGTTTGTTTTACTCATTTAATCATTCGCATTTTTTAATAAATAATGAAACAGTAAAGAATTGATGATCTTGACAGCTGTCACAATTAAAGGTGAACTTAATTTTCTTTTTTAATTGTCAGGTTTCCAAGTGCTGAAAAATCCAGATCTTCTGCGTGTATTTATTCGCAACTGTAAAACAAGAGGATGAAGATGATTGTTTTGACCGAACTGGCCAAATAAACGCCTGAGAGAAGGAGGAGCATAAGCGTACGGGCCTCCAGGGCTCTATAAAAAAGATGCCTGCAGGGTCATTCTCAAAAGGAGAGTATTCAATTGCCAGGTATATATAGTATGATGGTGGGGGGGGGGGGGGGCTTACGAAAGGTTCTTTGGTTGGACTCGGCAGAAGAAGATATAAATTTTTTTTTAGTTCGGTACCTTTTTTATTATGGTTTCTAAATTGTATTAATGTATTATAGATTACTTTAATAATAAAGATTATGTTTGATGTGCATAATAATTTGTTGTTGTTTGGGGTTGATATAAACATAGAATAGATGCCCACCAGCTTCAAACAAGTTCATTAAATCCCTTTGCGCAGCCAGGTTGTCATTCGTTAAACTTAATTTCCGGTATAATTTGGATACTAACAAGAGTTGTTTCTTTTGACGACGACAAGATATTCATGCACCGTAATAAAATAACTTGTTCTGGTGAGGCCTAAATTATTTTCCAATATTCCGTTACAGTGTATTTAAATTAAAAACAAATATCTAATTTATCATTCTACTAAAATTGTCACTAAATTAAGCAGAGGTCACAGGTGGAATTGCTAACGTCTCGTGCTGATATTTTTATCATTAACTAGCTTATTCTAGTAAATTATTATACGATTATGAAAGTAAACAAAATAACAACAATAAAAATAAATAGTATTTTCTTTGTTACATGATTTTTAAAAATGTTCCTGCAAAAGTATTTTTAAAGCAAAGGTGCCTGCGCACACCGTTCGCAGAAATATCGATGCCTAACGGGCTCGATGACAGTTAGGCGGCAAAAAATTTGGGTTTACAGACAGTGGCACCGATCTTCCTCGAGAGGCGAAGAAGTGGAGCTTACCTTGCATCCCCCCCCCCCAACAAAATTTTAGAATATTTGACGCTGCAAACAAGTTTTCCTGTTATTTCAGCCCGTACATAAAGCAACTTCAAAGTGGTCTAATATAGCCTAATTAAGGTGTCCGACTCAAATTCCAATCAATTGTTTACAGCCCAGGAAGATGGGAGAAAATTGAAAATTTAATTACAGCAAACGTGTTTTCCTGCTATTTTAGCCCGTGATTACAGCAACTTAAATTTGGTCAAATATAGCCTACCTGGCTGACCCTTATTCCAAACCACCAATCAAACGAAGCGGGGTATATGGGAGCCTCACCTTCCCGGAGAAAATTTTCTGCCTGTGTAAGATAAATGTCGCACAAAGTAGAGTGGCCCCAGACAAAATGTTTTAATCCATAGTCAACTCAGTACAAATTTTTAGTATTTAATTACAAGAAAAGTAAAATTAGTTTTTTATTAGGGCTCAATATTGGGTTTACTTACAGACAGTAGCGCCGGTTTTCTTTCGGCTAATGGAAGACGGGCATACGTCATACAGTGTTCTACAAATTCCATCTGCCAAGGAACCTTTTACGTGCACGCCAATGTGTACACGGAACCTCGATTTATCCATCTCATCCGACCCACTAGACAGCTGTCCTTGTCAGGCTCCCCGTTCTCAGGCGTTCTGCATCACTGACAAGGGGAAACCACACCGGAAAGTCGAGAATTAAGACACAATGAACGTTTTAAAATCAAAACACGAGTGATGTAGACTGGACTTACCAGGCGTGAGCGATTATCATTAAATTTGGACTGTACACTAATTATTTCAACAAAAATAACTGATTTGAAGTTACAATTAAAATGTTAAAAATATGTTAAATGTAAAGCAGTTAATACACACTCATATTACATTAATATATGTTTTTTGACCCATTTTCATCCATTTCAGGTGCAAAAGATTAGAGATTTAGCTCCTTTAAATTAATCTAAATTTAATGATTTACGTGATTATTGGTTAAAGATGCATTATTTAAGATTTAGACAAAGAGTTGGCCATTCTCGCTATAATAGTATAAAAATAGATAATTTAAAATGAATATATTGAAAATTTCGGTCAAATTACTTTATTCTGGGCGCATTATGAGCATTGGAAATGTTGAGAAGAAATAGCATGCATGTGATATCCATTGTTAATCAATATATTCCCAAGATAATAAGCAAAGTCCCGATTATCCACCAACCGCTAAGGTGATATTATTATTTAATGGATGCGGTGTTCTAATCTACATAAAATTGGAGCCATTATGTGGTCTAGACTAAGGAGTTTATTATGGCCTTGTTATGAATATGTCTTAATAATAATTTTATAGGCCTATTACATTTGAAGCCAGAAAAAAGACCTGCTATTGGCAGATTTAGCCCTTACATAATGCATCTATAAATAAAAAAATGATTAATCAAATTATATAAAAAATAATATTACATAAATTGTGTTTGAAAAAACGATTATCACAAATTTAAGAAATTTTATAGTTATTGAATCATTCCAGTATTGAAAAGTTCATTTCTGCTAAATAAAAATTAAATTCTGCATTGATTTTTTCTAAAGTACATCTTCGTCTACCTGCTGGGTTCCAAAAAGTTGTGGTTGTTGATTTTGTTTGAGTGACCCGTCTTGATTATTCCAATGGGGGCAGAGCAGTAGGACATTATAAACCCCATTTTATTTAATTTTGTTTTAGTGTTGATCAGGTTTTCTATTTCTATATATGGCTTGTAAGTTATAAGTTGTATCGGGTGGGCTTTGAAGTTTTATTCTCCAATTTAACTTTGTGTTAAAAACAGTTAGGCCTACCAATATATTTATCCATGATCATCATTAAGACATTTTGACAGATTCTTAGAATAGGCTGTGACTGTGTAAGTTGTAAGTTGTATCGGGTGGGCTTTGAAGTTTTATTCTCCAATTTAACTTTGTGTTAAAAACAGTTAGGCCTACCAATATATTTATCCATGATCATCATTAAGACATTTTGACAGAATCTTAGAATAGGCTGTGACTGTGTAATTATAGGCCTATAGGGCCTACGTACTACACATGTATAATTATAATAATAGGTTGCACAAGTGTCAGTCTGTTACCATTATTTTGATTACTGATCACAAAGCAGAATTATTTCATATGGTCAAGAAAAGGTATGCCTATACAAATGATAATAAACGATTCCAGTGTCGCATTTCACCGCTAGTAACTAACAGTCAGAAGACACAAATATTATGAATCGTCAACAATAGTACCACGCACGGCCACTTTCCCTTTGCCTTGTTTACATTACAATACAATGCATGGGATGATGAGTGTGGATCGAAGAAACTAAACCTAGACCCCGGTTATGGCAAAATAATAGCTCTGAGGGCTAAATTACAATTTAACGGTCTACACTAAGCCCGAGAACGCCCGTGGTATTGTAAATAAATGAACATGTGCTTATGTTATGCACTCATTGTTATGACAGATTCGAACCAACCAATTAACAAGTAGCAACTTCCAATATGGCGTCACTATTCTACCGGAAGTCAGTAGCTATTGGCCTATCTAGTCTTTATAGGATATCTATGATATGTACCCACGACCATACATTTGCGATGCGGCTAGTCGACTTTTACAAAAAAGACCCAAAATGGCAGCCATTTTTTAGTTTATTGATATAATCTCGATGAGGGCAGCCATTTTTTATCCAGGTCCTTTAAAATAGTTCCATAATGGCGGAATTCATCATACATCCGAGTTAAGATGTAGAGTACCGGAATCCGTCGAGATTAGCCGAGTGATCAAATTACATAAATAAAACTCATTTCACAAAACTCAAAACTGGATTATCCAGGCCAATACTCAACTCGAACATTGAAGGGTCAATCTCGGTTATATTTTGGAGAGTAAAACTGCTTAATTTTGTTTTAAAAGCCCTTAAAATCCCTTAATTAAGACAGAGAAACTACCTCAATATAGGGGATACGTTTTTAAACAAATTAAACCCGATGTCCCAAGCTGTAATACACTGTGTCAGAAATCTTAAAAGGTAACATCTCGGGACAACCGGTTTTGACGTCCACGTCCAATTGACTCAATATTTTGAGCTGAAATGTTGAGACAAGGTAAATACATCTACACCATTCCACTATATATTGAAGTTTAAATTTTATACGTACACAGACTTTGATTTCTGAGACTTTGCTAAAATCGGGATGATCCCTTTAACATAACATGACGCACACGTAGGTGGTTGTACACATAAATTAGCAACACGAGTGGAACATTAACAATCAAACATATGATGCGACATTCAGAATGTCGTTAATGACGGTGTGATGAATATTTTATTAATGTCGTAAATCTTTCTTTTTTTCAGGTGCTCTTTTTTGTCAAAAAAATGTTGTATTATTTTCTAAATTAATGATACAATAATTTTACAGGATAAAATAAAAAAAAAACACCTGTAACTTTTTTAAGAGACATCTGCGCTTTACAAATTTAACATAGTTATCAAATTTTAATGTATTAACCCATTTGTGACGAGTTTAAAATGTATTCATGTTTCTTATTTATATGTTATATAGTTAGGTTATAATATATTTAAAGGACCTAATAGTTAGTGCAGGGGGACTGCGCCACATATGATTTACAAAAAGGACAAATACAACGACAAGACATCATACTCCGAAACAGCAAACAAAACAAACAATAAAACAACAATTCAAAAAAGAGTGAATGGATCCGGGGGCTAGCCGTAAGCGTCCACTGCGCTGTAAGTCCGTAACTCAAAATCCTCCAAAATCTTCGACATCGAAAACACGAATTAAAGGGACAGTCCCGAATAGAACAGAGCTTCAAAAATAAAAGTCTGAGTACGTATGAAATTTAAACGCCAAAATATAGAAGACTGGTGTATATACTCTGACTCAAAATTTCAGCTCAAAATATTGAGTCGTTTGGACGTGAGCGTTAAAACAGCTTATCTGGGCACGTAACCTTTTTAAGATTTCGGGTCAATTCTTTCGTTGGGTGACCCGATAATCGATTCCCGTTCCTTCAGAGGTCTACAAGGTGAATGGTCCATGTGCTGTCCTAGATAACAAAACGTAAATTTCACCGACACATTATTTTCATAAAATAAAACTCTGGTTTTATCAAATCCCCGCATAAGACAGTTTGGGACACCGGACTCTATTTCAAGATGTAGACTGTGGGTTTAAGTTGTTTGAAAACGTATCACATATATTTAGTTAGTTGCTCGGCCCTAAGGTATGGGATCTTAATGGATTTTAACACAAAATTAAAGAGTTTTATTCTCAAAAACATTATCAGGATTGACCCTTTAATGGTCAATTTAAATCAACATTGATGATGTAAACGTACCAGGAAAAGATGAGCTTCTGATATCCGATATTTAAGATAAAATAATTTTTCTAACATTGGTACACGAATCGTGTACCATAATGCGCTTCAGCCCAAGTTGTATTGAGAGACACGAGGGACGAGGTTAGACCATAGAGTTATATGTAGAAACTAGAGTCCGCCTTCATCACGTGACTCCCATGACTACAACGTTAAGGGTTTGTGCCGGAATGGAGCGACGGCCGCCATGTTAGTTCCGGGGAATATGAATGTAAATACCCGGATGTTCACTATGTTATCGCATCAATCCATCTGTGTCAAACTATTTTTGAAACGTGCACAAATATTAAATTATTAAATTTTCTCACCCAAATATTTATTGTTTAATAAAAAGAATAATAAAGTTCCATGGATCGACTTATCTCCGGGCCCCTCTTTCCACGTAAAGGTTATAGAACAATTTAATTTGATATGTCGAAATCTCGACCGCAGTGTCTCTCGAGGCCTACTTTATTACCTTTACTTACCTTCGCTTTCTCTTTTTATTAAAATATTGATCTTTTAAATTAGTAAATATGTATTCCAATGCAGTAAATTTGTTAAATTGTTTTAAAAATTTACGGAACTAATTAATAAAGAATGTAAAGAAATGAAAGTTTTTAACAATAAAAGTAAACAAAAATCATTAGCCCGCAGAATTAGGCCTACCGGTATTTTTTATTTATTTGTTAATTATTTTGTTAGGAAATTATGGGAATAAAAAGTAAAGAAAGATTAATAGTAATAATAGCGTACTTAAAATGTTGTATTTACATTTACCGCGGTATTTATTTATTTGTTAATTTTTTTTAGAAATTTATTGAACTGAAAAGGGAAGAGAAACTAAAAACAAAAACAGCCTACAGAAAATGTTGTATTTTTCTTTAATTATTTATTTATTTGCTAATTTGTTTTAGAAAATTATGGAATGAAAAGTGACATGTCATTGTCAGCGATCTCGTTTTTTACTTTCACTTTCAATTTAATTTCCAGGGGTCGGTTGCTAAAAACTAAGTTATTTTAACGACCCGTTAAACTCTACGGACATATCTTGGTAACGTGTTATTTGTTAAGTTTCCATTAAATTTACTACAGAAAACACTATAGAATACTTTTTTTATATTAGCATAAATCTATAGGATAAATTTGCACCACAGAATGTTCGAGGCCTTTATTTCCAGCAACAATCTTTCTCTCCGTTAAAGTTAACGGATCGTTAAAAGATAACGCAGCTTTGAGAAACCGGCCCCAGTGTAATTTATGATATTTTAAATTATGTCGCGAATGTGTAGCCTATTCTACGGTAAATATGACTAATAAATTTACAAATTGAAATCTCACTAAGTTATTGTCCTAAAAACAGGACAGTCTTCGTCAGCTGTAAACGGGACCTCGGTTTTTCGTCCCATCCGAACGAGACGCTGTCTCTGCAAGGCTCCCCGAAAACAAACACGCTCATTACTCCACCTCAAACAATTAGACCCTGGTGCAGAACAGTAGGACGTTAAACCCCATTTCATTTCATAAATATTGTTTTCATTCTGGAAACATATTTCCTTTACTGTTGTTCTATAAATATTCATTTCTCTACATACCATTTTATAATTTATCTTCCCTTTTAGTTCCATAATTTTCCAAAATAAATTTTAAAAAATACCATTTTACGTTTAAATCTAGCTTCTTAATCAATATATAAATAGATAAATAAATAAATAAACCGTTCTAGCAGAAGTTTACTTATCAATTTATTAGTCATATTTACTGTAGAATACCCAGTAGGCCTAGAGTACGAGATCGCTGACAATGAAATGCCATTCCATAATTTTCTAAAGCACATTAGCAAATAAATAAATGAAAAAAATACAACATTTTCTGTAGACTGTTTTTAGTTTTTCTTCCCTTTTCAGTTCAATAAATTTCTAAAAATTATTAACAAATAGATAAATACCGGTACAGATAATTCTGCGGGCTATTGATTTCTGTTCACTTTTATTGTTAAAAAAATCAACTTTCATTTCTCTGCATTCTGTATTAATTACTTCCGTAAATTTCTAAAATAATTTAACAAATTTACTGTATGGGAATACATATTGTGGATATTGTAGGCCTACTAATTTAAAAGATCAACATTTTAATAAAAACTAAAAGAGAAAGCGAAGCCGAAGGTAAAGTAAGTAGGCCTAGACGTAGAGACACTGCGGTTGTTCGCTGACATGTCAAATTAAATTGTTCTATAACCTTTACGTGGAAAGAGGAGCCCGGAAATAAGTCGGTCCATGGAACTTTATTACTATTTTTATTAAACAATAAATGTTTGAGTGGGAAAATTTAATATTTGTGGCTTTGTGCACGTTATAAAACAGTTAGACACAGATTGATTGATGCGATAACATAGTAAACATCCGGGTATTTACGTTCATATACCCCGGAACTAACATGGCGGACCATTCGGCAAACCTCGACAGATTCCGGTGCCCTATATCTAGACTCGGCTGTATGATGTAGTCCGCCATTTTGGAACTATTTTAAAGGACCCGGATAAACATGGTTGCCCCCAGGAGATGGGTGCCAGTCAAGTCGTCCACAAGCGAAGTCGTCCACAACCGTTGGTGGAGTCGTCCACAAGGCATTGGTGATGTCGTCAACAACTATTAGTGATGTCGTCCACAACTAAATTTGTTTATGAATTTGTTAATAAATTTGTTATTTATGGAATAAAACGATTTACTTTGTTGTTTATTTGCCGGGAGAAAGGGTGACCACGCAGAAAAAAACTATACTAATTAAAAATACATCGTGTGGACGATTCCAAAAAACGTATTACAATATCCAGAAATTTTTTACTTTGTTGTTTATTTACCGAGAGAAAGGGTGACCACGCAGAAAAACTATACTATTTACAAATACATTATGTGTCCAGAAATTATACTAAGTCGTGTGGACGACTCCACCAACGGGTGTGGGCAGCTTAACCAGATTTTGGGACTTTTTTGTAAAAGCGGAACGTTTTCCTGTTAGAGTAAATCGGTAGTCGATAAGCCGCATCGCAAATGTATGGTCGTGGGTACATATCAATGACTATCATACATCCGAGTCTAGATGAAGGTTACGGAGAGTACCGGAATCTGTCGAGGTTTGCCGAATGATGGCGGACAAGACCCCATGTCGGCACGCTATCACGTGATCAGTGCGGACTCTAGTGTCTATATATAACTCTATGGGTTAGACACATTGCATTGTATCACGTGGCATATGTAGACTGTAATAACCAGGCGCTTAACATTTGCACTGGATTGAAACTAATTGGCTTATTTCGCCGAACATAACTGCTTTGAAATTGGAGTAAAAACGGAAACCATTTAATGTAAATCAGTTTATATACATTCATATTACAGTTTTATATGCGTTGCGACCCACTTTTGTCAATTTCTAGACCCCAAATGTTAGAGAAATTGGGTTTAACGTCCACTTAACACAACTAGGTCATTTCGTGACTAACATTAATTGGTTTTAATTTTATTTTAATAATTCGCTTTGGCGTAGGGGTCTTTAGCAGTGGGAGGTAACCGGAGTAACCGGAGGAAACCCACGAGGTCGAGAAGGCGCCCCTATCTCCATGCCACATAGACTCACACAAAGGCTCGAAACCACAGCCGCAAGCCAGAGGTGGCCGTCCAGCTAGAAGAAGTCGAAGCGCGACACTCTAGACCACTAGGCCATTATAGGTTATAATATATTTAAATAAAAATCAATATAAAATTGATAAATAGCGATGTTCATGTTCCATCTTTTGTATGAATGAAATGGCGTTTAACGTCCTACGCTTTTGCGCCTAACCTGGGCTAAATGGAGACGGGTATACGCCATACAGTGTGCTATGAGGGAAATTTTGCCCGGACAGCAGCTGAATTCCATCTGCCAAGGGATCTTTTACGTGCACGCCAATGTGTACACGGGACCTCGGTTTTTCGTCCCATCCGAACGACTAGACACCTGTCCTTGTCAGGCCCTCCGTCTGCAAGTGGAAACCACGCCGGAAATGCACCTTTTGTACTCCCAATACTGTTAATTTAAAGGAGCTTAGTCCGTAACACAATATCATCCAAAGTCTTCGACATTGAATACACTATTTTTTTTGCAATTTGTTTAAATCAGTATCGGTGATGTGGTCTTACCTAGAAAAGATGGGCTTCTGATATCCAATATTTAAGACAAATAATGCGTTTCAGCCCCAGTTCTAGCAAGAGACTCGGGGAACGAGGCTAGACGCATTGTACCAAATCAAACGGCATATATAGAGTGGAATAACCATACGCTAGAAATTTGCATTCGGTGGGACTATTGGCCTGTTTCGCAGAAAATAACTGATTAGAAATTAGAGTAGAAACGTAGACGATTACAGTATTATATAAGTTGCGACCCACTTTTGTCAATTGCAAGGTCCCAAATGTTAGCACTAACTACTAGAGCCTCTCTTTTTAGGGCGTAGGCATGCTAAAATCCCCATTTTAAAAATAAATCCCACAAATAATTAACTTTTCATAAATCATTTGATTTGCAATGTAGGGTAGGTATGTCAGGTTTTCCCAGTGATGTAGTATTTTGGTAATATTGAGTTAACATTGGTATTAGTCCTGAAATGACCTAGTTGTGTTGAGTGGACGTTAAACCCCATTTCTCTCACAAAATCAATTTATTCTGAAAAATAAAAGGTGTTTTTTAATTCTAAGTTGAATCATCACCGCTTTTAGAAATTAAACAAGTCGATTTTGTACCAGATAGGCAGCTTTTAGTTTGAGTGACATTATGTATTCAAAAAATGTACCGTCCTTCAATTGCATGGCACTTTCATTGGAACACGTTTTTGGGACAAAGGAAATGTAACTTTATATTGGTAATAAATAAAATTAAATGGGAATTAACACCCGTGTACACATTGGCGTAAAAGATCCTTTGGCAGTTATAATGCGATAGAAGAATAGGCCGTTGCCGTTGCCCTGGCAACATTTCCTTCATAGCACACTGTATGGCGTATGCACGTTTTCATTATCCAAGTTTAGAAGCAGATAAGTAGGATGCTAAACCCCATTTCATTTCATTTCATACGCCATTTTATAAGGAAAATAGTTCACGTCAAACAAGGTATCTCGCGTTTTCAACTCAACCAAAGGACGGTTTGGTTAATTGCAATGTTGGTACATGTATGCGTCAAATTATTATTTCTTTTTATGATAAATTGGGAATAACAGAAACAGGACACTTTGCAACATGAAATATTTCATATAGGTTGACGGCGTTTTGATGGGTTAAAAATATATCATGCCATCACTTGTGTTGAAAAAATCCTATTGCATCATTTGGCTTACAATTCAATCATATCAGTATTTGCACAGTATCAGGATCATGCATTGTCTATTATGTGTAGGCTGTCCCGCAAGGATGGCAGGAGCCTAGTTGTGAGTTGTTTACTCACAGTCGGATGTATGCTGGTAAAGGGTCAAAGGGGTCATCGTTTTCGACTATTCTCGAAACGTTTCACTGCGATATAACCGGAACTGATATCTTAAGGAGGTTTCTTTGTTTACTGACTAAGGTGCATATTGACCAAAACAAAATTAGATGCATGTCCCCAACCTACCTCATAAAATATACAAAGCACTTGTGAAAACAGGTTTAATACCATTTGTAAACAGTCTATAATAAATAAAATACATGTTTACAAATACACCACATGAACAATAACCCAATAAACGATTAGCCACCACATGAACAATAACCCAATAAACGATTAGCCATCAAATGAACAATAACCCAATAAACGATTAGCCATCAAATGAACAATAACCCAATAAACGATTAGCCACCAAATGAACAATAAGTCAATAAACGATTAGTCACCACATGAACAATAACCCAATAAACGATTAGCAACCACATGAACAATAACCAAATACTCGATTAGCCACCACATGAACAATAACCAAATTAACGATTAGCCACCACATGAACAATAACCAAATACTCGATTAGCCACCACATGAACAATAACCAAATACTCGATTAGCCACCACATGAACATCACCATGGGCAATAACCTATACTCGATTAGCCACCACATGAACAATAACCAAATAAACGATTAGCCACCACATGAACATCACCATGGGCAATAACCTATACTAAGAAAGAAGTATACTAAGAAATATCTTTACATACAGAAACCTAAAGGTATCCGAATCAACCCCTAATCAGTTCGAAAATGCTGTTGCCTTAAAAAGAATATTTCCGTAGCTTAATCTGATGTTCTATAGACATCTACGATTTACATGACAACATGCAAAACGATATGGAAAGGAAGGCAGTCGCCGCTCTATGATTTTGCCAGTAGCGGGGATGAGTCTGAAGAAGGTATGGATATAATCGACATAATAAACTGCATCTTAGGATTGACCACGACGGTGACAATTGGCCCGTGGAGCTTTGGTATACCCAGCTTTAAATGAAAAGTAGGTACGTTTGCATTTTCGAAACGTTCCCACTGGCGCCGCAACTTTGAATGATACGTTTATATAAAGACTCTCGAATCCCCGGTTGTACGTGACAAGGAGTAAGGTCGCCCTGTTAAACCTTGTGGGTTTTCTCAGGGTCATCCGCCCCCCCCACACTTTTAAAGACCCCTATGACCTAATTTGTGTCGAGTGGACGTTAAACCCCATTTTCCCCCTCTCTCTATAAAGATCCATTACAATCAACACATCATGAAATAAGTAAAAGATCACATCTATATTGTTGATATATGCAAATTAGCAGACCGGAAGTACTGGTCTTAATCGTCAAAATATATAATTTCTGATCTAAAGCCCCAATACCACTCTTGTTGTAACTGAATAATATGCCCCAATCAATATTCTGGTCAACAAATTGTACTATTTTACAATATTACAATTAATTGATGATACAAATTTCATCTTAACACACCGAATTTAAAAAATTGGAAAAATTCAACTACATGGTAACAGCTTTACGTAAACACTATCAAATGCAACTTGGATTTAAACATATTTTGGAACCCTCTGGACAAGTAAAATACGATGTAATGGATAACTTACACAACAGGTAGAACACTTAAACATCTAGTCGTTAGAATAAGGCTAAAAAAAATTCTGGACATGTCAAGCCAGCAAGAGTGGTATTGTGCCTTAAAGGTTAGTTGTCCCTAACTTTAAAGGATGGTGCAGTCTGCCCAATAGATTGGGTGCATCTAATCTGCTGTTTCATAGACATTTTGAGATTTCGTATTAGTATTTTCTAGATATTTGACCGAACTTGATATTATCTGTAGCTTGTTTAACATCCACATATGGACACAAATAGCCAGGAACGTCCAACTTACAACAATGAAGGATGTAAAATAAAGATAGTAAAAGACAATACTATCTTCTAGACCATCCAGACAACCGAATGTGAACTGTACAACCAAGAGACAGGTTACCAGTATATTACAAGAATAGAAGATCTTATCTTTTTTATACATCTTACGACGAACTATTCTGTAAATATGACACAGTGTCGTTATTACAACTGCAGCGGAAGCTGGCAAGATATAGGCGTACATGACGACAATAGGTTTAGCCGAAAATATGTGACTGTTACTGCCGTAACCTATATCCCACGGCGGGTCATTGATATCACCCATTGCACACATGACAACAGTTGCTATGGGAACAATTGCAGATATAACAAAATGTCGGCAATAGCAACTGATGGTTCTTTTAGAATGTGAACCAACCATGTTGATGCACCAAGCCATTGAATTGTACAAAGCAAACAACCAACTGAAATGGAGCATGATGGGTAAAATGGCGGGTAAGTTTACGTTTGTTATATTTTCCAGCAAATGTACAACATCAATTAAGGAGGTGGTCAGTGCCAAAATATAAAAATAAGCTCCGCCCTGCACGGAATATTTCCTGCAAGTACTGACAAGAAACGTAAGAAGTTTTAAGATAATGGCTGTGATTGTTAGGGTGTTTTTAAACAAGATCTGTGAATTGGGATTCTGAATTAACGATTGTTCAGGAAGCAATGATTCACGGCAGACGACCAAATCTTCACCATTTCTGACAAAATCGCTCGGGACTATTAATTGACCAGTCTTTAACATGACTCGTTCCCCGATTTCATCAAACATGGCACGACTTAGTGTCAGAGTACTCTTGCACATTAATGGCGTACTTGGTGGTGAATTTACAGTCTGTGACACAGCATAGTCCCGATTACAATACGTTATAGACTCCACTATCCAGGAATTACTAGTATTCTCACGTATGGTGAATCTGGCTTTGCTGATGTCTACTAGGCGTTCCTTAATTTCTACAAATACGTGTGGCCCAATTGCAATTATGGCTAAATTGTTATGCGTTTCTAATATACCCACGGGGCAGGTCTGTGTCGTGTCGGCTTTGTAATTTCGAATTATCATATTTTCAATACTAAACAGATGCTTTGATTTCCCCCCATACATCAGATCGTGTAGCGTATGATTCATATCGTTGAAGAGGACAGGAACGGTAACTCTCAGCTTCAGATGCGTGATACCATGTTCAACTACGATTTCGCCATCTTCCGTAAGATGTTCAGTAATATAGCTCTGTTTTAAGATGTCTAAAGAGGTTACTTTTATGCCCCTTTTAACTGAAATCATTCCAGGTGATTGATCAATTTCTAGTTTATTCAAGTCCATGGATTCTAGATCATCAACTACATCAACTACCAGATCCAGATATCTGTCATATATCTCTGTAGTGGAGCCGTTCATCGTAACGTACAGTGTTGTGCTGTCGTTGATATTGCTTATATAGAGCGAATATAATGTTGTATCAACACAGGTTTCATAGTATGGTATTAAACCCTGTGGACACTCAGTTATCTTGCAGGCCTGTGATATCGTGTCATAAACAGCTGCTATACCACAATTATGGGGAACATCACCAAGTACCTGACCAAGATCGGATGAGTAAAATATAAACTTATTTCCATAAACACCAAAATCGTGGTCGACTACTTTAGTATCTGGCAACCGTAATCCGTGTGCAAAGGGTCCCCCGAACTGACAATCTACTTCATTTGAAGTCGTGTTTGTGTCTTTAAAGAAATCCCAACCATGCTGACACGCATAACAATGTGGGTTTTGATACCACAGTCCATCCCTCTCGTACTGGTAATGATAGGCGTCACATAGAAGGGAAAGGTTGTTCTCGATGAAGTCATCTGTGTTCATATTTTCCGTGCCCTGTTTATCTATTTCTGTTTCAAGAGCGTCAGAATCAATATTTTGAAATTCGTTGACACTAGTGACGTTGTGTCCTGTGTTGTTGCGTCGCACCTTCGCATCGGTAATGTTTACTTCTTGATTGTCACCAGCGTTGCGTGTTTTAATAGCATGACCATCAGGGGAAAATGTGTCTTTATCATTAACTCCACTAGTGTTAAAGTTCCCTTCTTTAACCTGAGAACCGGAATCCGAGATGCCGAATACGTCCAAGTCTGGCGGTAGAGGTATACGGGAATTACACGACGTCTGTTCAACAAGACCATCACAAAACCGAACTTGTACATCATCTGGTATAGTCAGAAGTGTTTCACAACGTTCTTTTGGATAAAGTTTGAGTTCTTCTATTGTCCGTAAAGTAACCGCTTTATCGACCTGACATTTAATATTAGCCGACCAATACTTGATACCTTCAGTAAGATCCAAATTATTACAAACAACACAATACACGTTCTGGTAGGTCATGAAGGGCGTTGACAGCACGGACATTGGAATATCCAAAGGAAATGCCCTTTGTCGTCCTTCACATTTGTCTTTAATATCTCCATCAGGGTAATCTTTATTACAAGTGGCAATAGATCTTATGAAAGGACCGAACTCCCCAATTTTGACTGCATTACAGCTGGACAATTGAGTAAAACGTATGAGATCGTTCTCTTCTCGTTCATGTACAGAAACTTTGCTTCTGTCTAGTATGAAGTTCAAAATATCTTGTCTATTCATAAAAGTTTTACAATGCGTGTAGTAATCGTGACAACAGTCACCGAAAGTAACACAGTGCTCATCACACATGCATTCTAGAATCGACATAAAATTATGGGAAAGCTCGGATTCTGCGCAGTTACTCGGCACGCAGGATTGAACTATTGAACCGCATCCATATCTAATTCCAAAGAATTCGCTGAAAAAAGGAAGTGGTGGTGGCACCATACCCATAGAAACCAAAATCATTCCATCTATAAAATAATAAATGTTAAAGCGTTCTTATATATAGATAAACATAAGTTATATGAGAAACATGTAAATTCCATTTGACTACCAAATCGGTACTGTCCGGCTCCTTCTCCCTCATAGAGCACGGAAATAAAATAGGGGTTTAAAGTCTTAAGAGTTCAGCTCCAGCATACACCATACATTGCTTTGAGGGACATTTCGCTCCGACAGTGACACTTATATCGAATTGCAACTACCAAGGGATGTTTTACGTGCACGCCAATGATTATAAAGGACGGGTTGGTTCAGAAACGTTTTTGCAAATACAGAACGTAATTCAAAGATGTTAAACGGGTGTTCCCTTTGCTGATTACCGGTTCACAGTATTCTGGTTTGCAAATGAACACCATTATTTTTATAACAATTTGAAAACAAAATTTTGGGAATATTGTTGCAAAATATATTTATATAGAAGTAGAGTTGAATTTATTTTTGAAGACTAGTATTTCAGTAATGTCAATATAACATCCGACTTTTTCCATTTACTAAAATTCGACCGATTATAAAAGAAATAATAAAAGTATACTTACAAACAAGAACAAGTATATAACACGCCATGTTGAATTATCACTGAAGGAACCGTAATGTGGTGAATCGAGTGAAATCTCTCAAATATAACATTTTGAAAGTCTCAACGTAAAGATTAGTACAAATTGGAGGTTGTTTTATCATGTGGTTTTAACCTATTCTGTCTCTACTTCATACACCTGAAAACTGATTCAGCGGTAGTCATGATGAACCATCGTCGATAAATGGATCATTACAATATTTATCTAATCTCTTCTGATATATAGCGCATTGTCCAATAACAATATGTTTTATGTGTATGCTGATTGTTTCGATATGGTAATAGAAACCTTCAACTAAAAGCTATTATCTCGATGAATTATAAACTACGTGTACGTGTATACTTTAAAAAAAGAGTTTTACGTGCAAAATCTATTCATTCATTACATTAGAATTTGTTAAGTGTATGAATTACCTTCGAACTGTTTATTAATGCCTTTTTGATATCAACAATTATAAAAGGATGCAATTAAAAGTAATATACTGACTAAAGTAATGACGGGTTATTGGCACTAATGGGTACTAATGGACATTTTTTTATATTAAAGGGGCATTATGTCCCAGAAGAGTAACAATAATAACAAATTATAAATCATAGATATTTATTCCGTTGTAAGTAATGTTAATATTTCAATCATTATTTCAACATTCTAACCATCATTACCCTTTTTGAGGCTCGTTATTGCAAGAATCATTAACAGGTTTTAAAACCCCTGAGCATTATTGTAGGGAATATTACCTAACAGTTGAAAACAATAATCAACCTAATCATTTTTATTTAGATTAGGATGATAAAAATATTCCCACTTATTCTGAACAAAATATTCCACTGCTCCCTGATTGGTATTCAAAAATATAGAATAATCGTTCTTAGTTAAATGCACCCCATCCGGCTTAAATAACTTAAGACTATGTTGTGTAATATCAGTATAAGAAATATACTTGCCTCCATTCAATATCATTTGCTTTGAAGCAAAACTGTTGATTCTCTTCCTGGATTTGTCCATAGCTAATTTATAGGTAGAATATCTCCAGCTAGTCCTATGGAGAAACTGAGACCACAACAAAATCGAAAATGGAAATTCCTCCTTAATGTATCTAATGATGTCCAAAATAGCATATCTTACCTAATTTATGTGATTCGATCAAGCACAAATTATTTCCTCCACAATGAAGGATAATAAAATCCGGACAAAATGCATACATCCCTTAAATTGATTTTATAGATTCTAAACGAAGGGGGGTGGGGTGGTAACGTCCACTCGACACAAACTAGGTCATTTCTCGACTACCTTTTGTTTTGATTTTATTTCAGCAATTCGCTTGCGCGTAAGCGCCTTTAGCAGTGGCAGGAAACCGGAGAAAAGCCAGGAGACTGGACAGGCGACACTAGAAACCACCTACATGAAGGCCTCAGTGACCTCCCCAGTCCAGTATTCCCAAAAACCTAACCACTTAAGTTAAGACTGGGTCCACCAAGTCTTCCCTTGATGTTTTATAAGCTCCGTTTACAATGGAAGAACCAATGATTAATATTGACCGTTTCCCTGAAAAATACATTTTTCTGCTTCAAAAGTCTGTGTTTATCTCTGGTTATCTTTTATACGAGTGATAGCAGGAAGATTACCTATCTAACGAAGGAGATCATTTCTCAAAAATGCTACACTTATCCCAAAAGTAAGTAATGACTGCTAACATGAGTACCCCGAAAAACTATATTGTGTTTAAGAAATACCATCAAAAGATGCCGGATCAAGGACATGACTCGCTTAGATTTAGACGTACATGTATTCAAAATCCTTACCAAAGCCATATTACCCACATGTAAGAGCAAACTTTAAAAAAAAAATTTAAAGCCCCAGAGCTCTTAAGACAATAACAATTGATACTAACTCCAAAATGTTTTTCCATGCTTCAGGCTACCCAAAGTAAACCCACCGCCCAGCGATATAATGCACCACAACTTAATAAACCATTCCCAGCACTGTCTTTAAACAAATTCAAAGTATCACTTGTCAACCACTCTGACTCTGAAAAAAAAAGGTTTCTCCATTAGAATTCTCGAAATAATTCAACCAAGTTAACATATCTCCACGAAGACTTATTGTTATTCTAATGTAATAATGTTTTTCCGTATGCCATACATTGCGTCATACATCCGCCTTAAAATGCCCGACCAGGGCGAACTACACTGCATACAAAGTTCAGGGTACCTCTCAAAGACTGTAATTCATGCAGCAAAGTAACCGTCCTTTTACTCACCAAGTTTTTTCAAACCACCACTTTCACCAACTTATCATCTGGAATGCGCAGATGAAATATCAGTGCCTAGGAATGTTAGCCGGGTAACAGAACCAATAGTCTCCTCCTTGGCAAGGGGAACACTTATGTTTTCACATATATCACTGAACATTAACGTCAGGCTTTCAAGGATCTAAAATATGACTGCCAGATTTAAACTGAACTAACCAATGCAAGAATGTCGAAAAAGGCACCTATCAACGTAATAATGATTACAAATCAACGTCAACTGGATTTATTAAAAGCAGTCTTAAATGCAGATTTTATTTCCATCTTTTCCTAAAGAGCTTCTTTACCAATAGCTGTTATTTTTATCAATAACCTTATCTATTGAGGTATAAGTTACGGTGCAGAATTCTGGATCAATATAACTGTGTATACCATGCATTTTGGGATACGACAAGCGAGTTATAAGCCTCCAACCACTTTGGAACTACACCAATTGGAGAAATTAGAGATTGGTCTTTCCAGAAAGGGACCAGCAATCCTTCCCAATTCAGTTCCCTTGTTTAGCTTATCTGCCAGCTCACCATGGTGCTCTACAGCTGAAGCTAAATTTTTACTTAATTTAAAATTTCTAGGGCCAGTATAGTTCAGCTTAAAACCTTCCCTCTCTGTCCAAGCTTTAATTCACAGCCAAATCATAATACGGGAATAAATCTAAATATTAAAGTTAAATCTCAAAATGAACATCTTCTCAACTTCTATTTTTTGGGGGGGTGGGGGTGGGGGTGGGGGTCTCGATCCTAACTTTAAATTATGCCAGTCATTATTCCTATAGTTAAACACCCTTTGATTACCACTGAAATGGCTTCCACCTGTGTTTCCTGATGCCCTTAACCTCTTCTGTACCGGGGCTGGGGTACCGAAATAAGGATCAGGAGTGAAAGGGTGATGACGAAATCTGCAGATCCCAGCCCTAACCGACGTCATAATATGCCCAGGATCGTCTCTGATCTAGCGTTCTCCGATATTTTTATTTGATGGATCTGTATTTAAGATTCCGACTGTCGACAAAACAGATCTTTAATTTTTGTTATGATTTTGGAGAAAAAAAAAACACTTTCTGGCACGGTTACTTTACTTAATGTTTATTGATCGAATAATATTGATAATGTTATTTTACAGTAATTATTAGGTTTAAACGTTGAGTAGAGAGAGAGAGATTGGACATTACCAACAACATGAATGATTGATTATTAGAAACAATAGTTACAAAGTAAAAAACAATTCATGATAAAACGTTGTAATAATAATAATAAAAAAAACATTTTCGTAGTAATAAAACAGTAAATGATTGTCTAAAAGGGTATAAAAACATAAAGCTCTAGTTTTAATAAATAAGTTTTAAATGAGGATCGTGATTTTCTAATTTAAAAAAACAGACAATTTGTTGAAAAGTAACGGTGCATAAAATTAAAAATCTACTTGTCTGGTTTGAAGTTATGTTAACAATAAAGCTTTAACGAAGACCCTATTTTATGCATTTAAGTAAGGATTTGTATTGATTTGGATAAGTATGGAAGAGATAAAACAATAAGACATTCGTCTGGGATTACCAAAACCAATTAGGACTATAGAGACTTGAATTCGAGTGCTGTTTTCTGAATGTTTTGGTTGCACGTGGCTTAGGTGCTGGCTAGCTAGCCTGGTGGTCAGGTGTTCGATCCCTGCATTGGCCGAGAAAGTTCATCTCGATTTTCCGGCGTGGTTTCCCCTTGTCAGTGATGCAGACGGAGGGCCTGACAAGGACAACTGCCTAGTCGTTCGGATGGGACGAAAAACTAAGGTCCCGTGTACACATTGGCGTGCACGTAAAAGAACCCTTGGCAGTTAAAATTCAGTTGCTGCCTTGGCAAAATTTTCCTCCTATGGCGTATGCCCGTCTTCAGTTAGCCCAGATTAGGTGCAGAAGCGTAGGACGTCCAACTCAATTTCATTCATTCATTCATTTTGGAAGCACTTGCTCCTGTTGTCCTAAACGGAACTACAAAAGGGGCTATTGCGCTAGCCATATGAATATTCTAACCTAAAAGGGCTGTTGTTTTTAATTTGTCAATCGAGAATTTTTCTCTTGTTAGTCTTAACGTTTTGTTTTAAAATTACTTTTGAAGTTTCAAATTCGCCCTTGATCTTTTCTTGGCGTACAATGAGATCAGAAATGTTTGACGCTTTGGGTGGCTACAAGTTTTCTTTTTAACTGCCGATTTGTTTCTTTGGTGGAAAGTTCAGCTAGAGTGTTGTTTTTATACGTTTAGAGTATCCCCTGTTAAGTGCATAACAGTAGGACGTTAAACCCCATTTCATTCATTCATTCATACCAGCGTACATGCTGACTCAAGGTCGGGTTCATTCCTAAAAAAAGAGTCAACGAAGGTGTTCTTTAGAAACGATCGGTTTCCTCGGTGTGGGGGTTTGGGTGAATCTATGGTCTTCGTCAAGAATGTTCATTTCTAGGGGGCTGAGAAGTCTGTCACTGATATTGACAACTGTCTGTCCCACAGACGGCTTCTCATTCCGTTTCCCTAATCCTAGTTTAAATTCCTCATCCAGCAGTTGATGATCTATCTGGCCATGTCTAGGCTCCAGCGGATGACGTAGTTACCCTTCAGCTCTATTATGTCCTTGAAGTGTGGTAGTGTGATGGCGTTTGGTGAAGGTGCTATGGGGATCAATTGGTTGCAGCTGGTGATGTTTTGGTAGGCGATCAGATTTTCTTGTCGGAGTCGAGAAGAAGTGGGGATCTGTGTGGTGAAGAACTTGAGCCTACATGTATCACTAATTTCTCTGGTGAATGACCCATGTAGTTCTGGAGGATCTTCAAATTCTCGAGATTTAAACAGGGCTAGCACTAACCCTAACTCTGGACCAAGCCTAACCCTTACCCATATATGACGTCATAATATGTGAAGGACCGTCTCTGATCTAGCGTTCTCCGTTAAAGTCATCCAAATATTAATACACTAATAAAATTTAGACCTAGCAAAATGTAACATGGTTGTAAACAGAAATTGAATGATAGATAAACATAGCACCGGATATTTATGTACAACAATAAAACAGAATAACATCATAGAAGACAAAGGATGGGGTGGGGATAAAACATTAATTGTAATGATACTATCTACTTTGTCGAGTCTATAGTCCATTGATTTAAACGAGGTAACAGGGATTCGGATACAATTATAAAAACATTATCATTGTATTATGTGAAAACCATTAGAAGCAAATGATTTGGCCTATAAAAGGGGTTGTAGGAGTTGTGTTTCATGCTTGAGTCGCGGAGTAAACCAATGCCCAGGGTTACTATATTGGGGTTTATGGTATTGGAACCGTTCATTTCTGTCTGGAATTTCAATTCCTAAAAATACAAAAGGACTAGGACTAAACTATCCGATGTCCCCGGATTTTAATTTTAATGATATATTACTATAGAAACACGAGCTGTGGGATTTTTATTGATATTGCTAAGATGGATAAGTGAACTGAGGTACAATTTGTTATACAAATAACCTGGAAGAAAAAAAACAAGATAACCATGGCAATGTTTTTAAAGGCCTGGCTGTTATGTAAGTATTTTTAATTCATAAAAAGCTCCAAATATAATTTGTGAGATGATGTAGGAAATGTGATGCTGACCTTTAGTATATTTATTCGCACCCACGATTTCAAAAGAAAAGTTGTCGAGTTATCTTTAACAAATCAGAGATTAGAAAAATCCATTTTAATATTTTGGAAATCTAGGTAGTATCTTTACATGTTACAAAATGCAATTAAATTAGGCATAGTTCCCATTTGTCAATGCTAGGCATGACCAGCATCTAGCTGTTAGCATGGGACGAATAATCATAAATTATTCCCTAACTGGGCTATTGAAGACGGGGATTTTTTCTCTGGCAGTGGTGCTACGGTCTACTCATATATCAAATTCCAACCGCGAGGGAAACTTTTACGTATACGTCAATGTATACACAGGGCCTCTGGGTTTCGTCCAATCTGAACGACTCTATATTGTCCCTTGCCAGGACGTCTGTCCTACACTGACAAGAGAGAAACAAAGTGTCTCACGCACACATTGACTTTCCCGAAACGACACTTTGACATTTGAAATCTTATAAAGAGAAGGCGCTACCCGAAAAAAAAATCCCCCACCTGTAATTACCCACATGCATTATCCTGATTGGAGCAATCAAGTAGGATGTTAAACACCGTTTCATTTCTAAACTAACTGATAATTTCAGAAGATTACCATGGTATCAAAGGTCCAGTAGTAATGTGTTTTGTTTAGCTATGTGAACACCTCATACATACAAAATTGTATAGGATCTACTAAATAAAATTCAGATCCTGCCTCGTATATGATTACTTACTTCTAAATAAATTGATAGTTCGCTCTTGGTATATGAAAAAAGTCCGATCAAAATCAAAATCCACCAGCAGACTCAAATATCCGTGTTATTGTTACACGTTCAATTTTTTTTATTGTAGATCAGCTGGCGTTGGTTTCTGTCGAGATGTTTGAACCACCCCTCATGATGGATACATTCTTTGGACTAAAATTTCCATGTAAAATTCGCCTAACTTCGTGTGTTAAAAGATGTTTTGTACCAGATACCCCTATACAGGACGCAGGGTATGCATGTAATTGTGATCGACTGTGTGTTGTATTTGGCGACTGTTGCCCGGATTATTACACTTTTTGTAATATTTTCCCTAACAATGAAGGAATGTTAAACTTTATAAAATCTAACGGTAGGCCTGAATTAACTGAACAAGAGATGAACAGAATTGAAGCGTTCGCTGATTCCGCAGGTTGTAATACGGTCAAGAATGGGACATATGAGACTAACATAATATCTATTGCCACTTGTAATAAAGATTACCCTGACGGAGATATTAAAGACAAATGTGAAGGACGACAAAGGGCATTTCCTTTGGATATTCCGCTGTCTGTGCTGTCAACGCCCTTCATGACCTACCAGAACGTGTATTGTGCAGTTTGTAATAATGTGGATCTTACTGAAGGTATCAAGTATTGGTCGGCTAATATTAAATGTCAGGTTGATAAAGCGGTTACTTTGCGGACAATTGAAGATCTTCAAGGTTATCCAGAAATAAGTTGTCAAACACATCTGACTAAACCAGACGATTTACAAGTTCGATTTTGTAATGGCCATTTGGATCATCAGTCCTGTGATAAGAATAACGAGGTTCAAATTTCACCACCGGATACTTCAGAGCGGGACGTTAGAAGCGTTTCGTACAACGGTCTTCACGTCAAGCCAAGGAACTATGGTTACGGTGGGTTGAAAGACACATCTTCCCCTCGTCGTCATTATATGATAAAACGCAACGCGGATGACACCGAAGAAGTAAACATTACTACCAACGTTAATGCATTTGAAAGATCTACTTCAAGCAGCAATGATAATCTTACCGAAATCGATCAACCATCTACACCTAAAACTATCAGTCTCCCCACTGATTCTGTAACCATTGCTGACAACCCAATCATCACTGCATTTCAAAGATCTGCTTCAAGCAGCAATGATAATCTTACCGAAATCGATCAAACATCTACACCTTCGCAGTCATTAAAAACTATCAGTCTCTCCACTGATTCTGTTACCATCGCTGAAAACCCGATCCTCGCTGCACTTCAAAGATTTGCTTCAAGCCGAAATGATAATCTTACCGAAATCGATCAAACATCTACACGTCCGCAGTCATTAAAAACTACCAGTGTCCCCACCGATTCTGTAACCATCGCTGAAAAAACATTCATCACTGCTCCGGTCCTTGAATTAGAGGAAGATCCTGTGAGAATGCCATCTAATCTTGACACTGATAGTAGTACCAACACAGTGTCGACGGCGGCTAGCATCGATCCTTTGCAAGACGAAAAAAATATAAAAGTATCGGATATTACGAATTCGGATGTGCTGATCGAGAACAACCTTTCCCTTCTATGCGACGCCTACTTTTACCCATACGAAAGGGACAGACTGTGGTATAAGAACCCACATTGCTATGCGTGTCACCAGGGTTGGGATGTCTTTAAAGGCACAGACTCAACTTCAAAGCGAAATGAAATAGAATGTCAGTTATACAGACATTTAAATCGGGAAATGGGAATTTATTCACCATATACTAGAGAGGTAAATCACAAGTTTGGTGTTTATGGAAATAAGTTTGTTTTTTACTCATCCGATCTTGATCGGGTACTTGATGATGTTCCCAATAATTGTGGTATAGCTGCTGTTTATGACATGATATCACAGACCTGCAAGATAAATGAGTGTCCACAGGGTTTAATACCATACTATGAAACCTGTGTTAATACAACATTAAATTTGCTCTATATAAGCAACATCAACGACAGCACAACACTGTACGTTACAATGAACGGCTCCACTACAGAGATATATGACAGATATCTGGATCTGGTAGTTGATGTAGTAAATGATCTAGAATCCAGGGACTTGAATGAACTAGATCTTGATCAATCGTCTGCAATGATTTCAGTGAAAAGAGGCGTAAAGCTAACCTCTTTAGACATCTTAAAACAAGGCTATATTGCTGAACATATTACGGCAGATCGCGAAATCGTAGTTGAACATGGTTTCACGCACATGCAGCTGAGAGTTACCGTTCCTACTATCTTAAATGATACGAGTCAAACGCTAAATGATATAATGCATGGTGAAAATAAACAATCTCGCCTTTCAATTGACCGCATGACCATTCGAAATTACGAAGTCGGTACTATACAGTCCTGTCCGGTGGGTATTTTACGAACTCATACTAATTTACTCATGATCTCGATTGGCCGACACGTATTTGTGGACATAGAGAAACAGTTGGTAGACATCAGCAAAGCCAGATTCACCATACGTAAAAATACTAATAATTCCTGGATAGTGGAGTCTATAACGTATTGTGATCGACTCTATACTGACGGTAACTCTGTAAACACGGTAGTAAATGCATCACAAAGTCCGCCATTATTGTGTGACAATACTCTGACACTAGGTCGCGCCATGTTTGATGAAATCGGGGAACGAGTGATGTTAAAGACTGGTCAATTACTAGCACCGAGCGATTTTGTCAAAAATGGTGAAGAATTTGTCGTCTGCCGTGAATCATTGCTTCCTGAACAATCGTTAATTCAGAATCCCAATTCACAGATCTTGTTTAAAAACACCCTAACAATCACAGCCATTATCTTAAAACTTCTCACGTTTCTTGTCAGTACTTGCAGGAAATATTCCGTGCAAGGTGGAATCTATTTTTATATTTTAGCAGTGACCACCTCCCTAATTGATGTTGTACATTTGCTGGAAAATGTAAAAAACGTAAACCTACCCACTATTATTCCCACCATGCTCCATTTCAGTTGGTTGTTTGCCTTGTACAATTCAATGGCTTGGTGCATCAACATGATTAGTTCTAATTCTAAAAGAAACACCAGTTGCTGTTGCCGACATTTTGTAATATCTGCAGTTGTTCCCATAGCAACTGTTGTCATTTGTGCAATGGGTGATATCAACGACCCGCCGTGGGATGTAGGTTACGGCAGTAACAGCCATATATTTTCGGCTAAACCGAAGGTTGTCCTTTATGGCTATATCTTACCGGCTTCCGCTGCAGTTGTAATAACGACACTGTGTCATATTTACAGAATAGTTCGTCGTAAGATGTATAAAAAAGATAAGATCTTCTATTCTTGTAATATTCTGGTAACCGGTCTCTTGGTTGTACAGTTTACGTTTGGTTGTCTGGAAGGTCTAGAACATAGTACTGCATTTTACTATCTTTATTTTACATCCTCCATTGTTGTAAGCTGGACGTTCCTGGCTATTTGTGTCCTTTTTTGGATGAAGAAGCCAACAAGATTATCCAGTTCACTGAAATACATGGAAACCACAAGCACGAAACCGGAAAATATCTATGAAACAGCAGATTAATGCCGTGCTTGGTTGCCAAAACTACAAATCTAGATTGTAGTCCATTGTTTCGTGGGACTGTCCGCCATCCAAAACATCCACCACCTAGGGAATTCGAAGATTTTAATTCGTGAGCAAAATAAATTTTCTTTTGCAAAAAGTGGTTGATTTATCCTTCCTGTTCGTATTGTCCTCAAATGTCGTACCACCCACTACTACTAACTCTTTCTTTGTGTGAAATAAAGGGAAGGGGTGAAGTTGAATCATATTTCGTAATTCGTTATTCAACTTGTTTTATTGGATTCAAGTGTGAAGCTAGCCATCACTAGAATGATGGATGCCAAGAATCCCAAACTACCATTAAAATAATAATAATAAAATAATATGTCCATTTATATAGCGCCAAATCCACCATGCGTGCTCATAGCGCGACAGAATTACTATCCCGGTCTCTAGGGTACAGGTAAGCCTGATTACCTCCCTTTACAACTCTTTGAAAGAGCCCCCAACATATGCAGCTACAACTTGAAGTTTCAAGGAGCGCAACAGTTTTTTGTGTAATACATACACCATTCTACCGGTACCCCTTTACAGCTGGGTAGACTGGAATGCAGGGATGATGTGTCTTATTCAAGGACACAAGAACTCGGCGAACCATTCGGGTCTCGAACCTGCAACCGTTAGGTCACAAATCCTACTCTTTAACCGTTGCACCAAATGCCTCCCGGTAAACAACTTCTAGTGTCATTTAATTGTATTGTCAGGCGATACTTTGCAATCTACTGTTGTCTAGTACTCGTTTTAATTTATATCCCGAATAACGGGTTGAAATACGAATAACATACAGCTCGTTTGTCGCTGCTTGAATAACAATAGGGCTTTTTTTCGTCAAGAAATCGTTTTGCTATGTTTTATGCTACTGTGGAATTCTTGGTTCCATCCCTTTAGTGATGGCTAGCTTCATATTTGAATCCAAAATAACGAGTTGGCATATACCTCGTTATTCGCAAATAATGTGGTGATCTACCTCATTATTCGTTATTGGTTAATAACGAAAAACGGTTCACACTGCCAATAAAGAAGTGTCATGTGTAAGATTACTAATGACCCGGCTTGATGTGTGAAATAGCTTTATTTAACGTCCGCTTCCACCGAAGTGATGTCGCAGACAACCCCGGCTTGGGTCGAAGGTTATGTTAAAGTATGTTTGGTTCTCTTTGATGTTAAGTGCTGATTTTGGTATTGTATATTTCATATATTTTTATTTAAATTAGTACACTCGATTTACATTTATGTTGTTGGGATAATACTTATTGTTTTATATATGATGATGTTCTAGAAAAAATCAGAAGAATATAAAATATTTATATTGTGATGATCTATAAAAATCAGAATATAATTTTATTTGTATTGAATACAGAATAGGAGTATTTAAACATGTAACTAAAAAGTTCTAAGGAATTATAGTCAAATGAGTGTCATGGCTCAAATGTATTTTATTGTATATGTTATGGCACAATAAGAAAAACAAATTGTATTCTAAATTTATTGTACAAATCTGAAAAAAAATGATAAAAAAGAATGCCACATTGGAAGGGGGTGTTCATGTACGCTGGATCTGTACTTGATATCTATATTGTCCATACTTACACATACCCCCCCCCCCCCTGTCCAATATATCGCAAAAGGAATTTATAGCATAGATTATCTTGCTAACAACGTATTTAAAAGCTATAACACTCCAAGCACACATGGGAAATAAATTGGATGAACGAATGGATAGCACGAGCGCGCTGTATCATAAGGTCTGCCATTGAGTCAACAGGTGTGGTTTCAAATCTCCAGTCGCCCGTCCACACCCGTGGGTTTTCCCCGAGTTATTCGGTTTCCACCCACTGCTAAAGTCCCCTAAGCTCAGGCGGTTGAAAAATGTGTCGAGTGGATGTTAAATCCCATTTCTCTCCAGGGCCGCTTTTTGAAAGCAAGTTGCCCCTAGTTATTCAAATACCTTGATTACTAAGTAGGGGAGGGGGGATTCCTCTCCCATAATTCAGGAAGTTACGATCCGAAATAAGCAAATGTTGACAGGAACCAAGATCTTTAGGTTAAAAACATGCATTTCAAGTTTCATTAAAATCAGATTAAAATTGAGACCTCTACAGGGTCCCAACTTTGATATACCATTTTTTTGACTATTCAGGTACAAACGGCGACCATTTTGTTTGGCAATTATTGTCCGATATTCACGAAATTCGAACTCAACCTTCCTTAGGGTGTAGCGGTGGTATAATAAAACGTTTTATTTTAAAACGGATAATAATATTATTGTGGCCTCTAGAGGGACCATAGGCAATAATTCAGGCCATAATTCAGGAAGTTACGTTCTCATGGCCGCATTTATCGACAGGAACAACGATCATTGTTTTAAAAACATGCACGTTAAGTTTCATCAAATCGTTTCAAATTTGTGACCTCTATTGGGTCCACAAGGTAAACACGTGATTTTTTGATCCGATACATGCCAATATCGAAAGCAGCCGAGATCTTTTAGGGATAACCCTATATTTTAAGTTTCGGCAAAATCGGATAAGAATTTTGACCTGTAGAGAGTTCACTAAAAATTGTGGACGGACGAAAGTCTGGACAGACAGGTGCGACGGCAAAATACGTCGACTTCAAAATGTGGGCGTATAAAAATAACGACAAGTGTGGGGTATTTTTTTATATAAAAAATAACGAGTAGGGGATTTTATTTATCACCCAATCCTTTCTTACATGCACAAATAAATATATATAATTCTTTAATAGATTTCACTTTTACTGAACCTAATTACATTACAGCGTAGTGATACATCAATTTTTTAACAGCACGTCAACCAATGCAAAGTCCTTTATAGTCCCAGCTGGATGCAGACCAACATTACTTTTCCCATTGCATTCAGTGTTATTTCTGGCCTTTTTGCCCATCTCGAGCTTTTTTCCCAAATTTTCGTTAGGCTGAATGTTTTTCACTACAAACAGAGGAACAAATGGCCATGCCTTTGTACCAAAACTGTATAAGGTTGACCAACATTATTTGTATAAATGTTAATTCAAACCCTCTTCGAAAGATCAACAAAAATGGGTATGCAAAAGAGGAGAAAAGAGACAAAGAGGGATTTGCTATAAAAAGACGAACTACGGGATGGTGAAATTTAATGGTGGTGACTCATATACAATCAAAATTGATCCACGCCCATGAAACAGCAATTACTATACTTTCCGTAGCTTACCCCTCGTAGTTCCCGTCAATTCATATTCGACTGCAGGGGAATTAGGAACAGGGTCCTATTGGGGAGCAGAAATACCCATATTTATATCGTTAAGGGGGGTTGGGATTTAGGCCGAGCATTCAGATTAAACCTTGGTAATGGCATTAAACTCGTGGGCTTTTTTTTAAAATTCTTTGAAAATCGCGTCTTTGTGTCTACATCATTTAGCCCCGGCTATAAATAGACATGAAATTAAATACCTAACATACAATAGCATAGCAATAACAAAGACGTAACAAACAACATACACAATTTTTGTTATAATTTGAAAACCCTTTCTAGCATGATTACTTTACTTTAATTAAGGGCGTTGCCATGTCTAAGATTCGCACTAACTTTTCAAACTATTTCTCGGTGATACTTTAGTACCTGTCTCCTTTTCCCCTAAAAACATAAATTATCAAAAGAAAGTAGCTATTACTTCGCGGGATAGGTCAGGATTGTTAGTCAAAGGGAGGGAATCCCTGACCTTGGTTGATCTAAAAATAGCACCCGAATTTGATTTGATCGTTACGATGAGTAAAGTAGCTCGTCTTTCTTGTTTCTGCATAGAAATATGCTTCTGTAGCCTGGTTTTGGTCATTTCTGACACATAGAATCTTAACTAAGGGGAATTTATTCTATCTCGAATAACTAGTCTTTTTGACAGCTGCCAATAACAAGAAAATGTCTCCATTCGTTTTCTTTTATTTGTCGGTCGAAGATATCGTATCATTTTTCATAAACTACACAGACAAGAGCGGCAAAGTCTACTCATTGCTAATTCACGATAATGTGTCCATGTTTTTACAAATAGCATTAATTATTACACGATGACGTCACGATTCCAAAGAAGCCCCTTTGTAACCATTAAAAACGACGACAAAATACAAGTTCTACTCGACCGATTTTAACGAACTTGGCATCTTGAAGCTTACATTCAGGGGAACATTTCTATGGGACCAATTTGGATTATATGAAATATATTTTATTTCAGAACAATTTACGTAACGACCTATGATCTTTTTTGATTTTCTGGAATTTTGTTATTATTATTGGCACCATAAAAAAAACCTCCCGTAATTTTATTAAACACTAGCTAAGCTAGTTACATGCCAAAAATTATTTCATTCGGATCAGGCAAGACTGAGAACGGTTTAGATTTATGCCGAAAATGTATCATTTTTAAGCCGATTTCAAAATTCAATATCTTTAAAACCACAAGAGATATGTGTCCAAACTATGACTTAAATCACAGCTTCATGTGTCTATTTAATGATCATACCAAATTTATGTGAAACAGACTTTGAAAAATAATATAAAAATAATTGCGAAAATACCATAGGTTAGACATGGCAGCGCCCTTAATGGTTTATTAATCGAATAGTATTATTGTCAGACAACTATTTACTGTATTGATGATGTTATTTTACAGTAATTATTAGCTTTAAACGTTAAGTAGAGAGAGGGAGAGAGAGAGAGCGAAAGCGATTAAAAGATAATACATGAACGATTAATAGACACGAGAGTAACAAAGTGAAAAGTACAATACATGATAAAACGTTATAATAATAAAGAGTCATTTTCGTAGAAATATCCCGCTTTTGTCCCAACCGAAGAAATATATATTAAGTGAGGATAAATGATAAATCAGTTCTGACATAGAAACAGTTGAAAATCGTTTGATCATAAAATTAAGCAGCTTTCGTCATTTAGAAAAACACGGTAGTTCCAAACAGCACAATATCGTCATAGAAGACAAAGGATGGTTGAGAATAAAACATTAATGCTTTAATTGTAAAGACACCATCTACTTTATCTAGCTTATAATACATTAACTTGAACGATTTAACAGGGATTCCGATATAATCACAAACATCATCATTGTATTATGAGAAACCCATTAGAAGCAATTAACTTTCGGCTCTATAAAAGGGTTTGTAGGAATTGTGCTTCATTCTCAAGTCGTTGAGTAGAGTAATGTCCGGAGTTACTGGTTAATGTTATTGGAACCGTTCATGTCTGTCTGGAATTTCAATTCCTAGAAATACAACCTGGCTAGGACTAAACTACCGACTTCCCATGATTTTAATTTAAATGATATATTACTATAGCAACACGAGCTGTGGAATTTTTATTGACGTTGTCAAGATAGATAAAATGAACTGAGGTACACAATAATGTTCAACTTGTTCTACGAATAACCTGGAAGAATAAACAAGATAACCATGACAACATTAATAAAAGTCTGGCTGTTATGTAAGTATTATTCAATTTATAAATTCTAAACATAGTTTGAGAGGTGGCCGTGCAGTGGGCTAAGTAGTAAGGCCGTGAAGGAAGGGTGTGCTTGTGTGTGTGTGTGGGGGGGGGCTGACCTTCTAGGGATTGTTTGGCTCTGGACTGGCTACTGTTCTTCAGGACTTCACCATTGTAGGACTATTATTGACATAAAATTTGGCAATTATTGTCAACCCTTTGTCAGAGTATCGAAAGCTTTTAAGTACAAATGCGCAAGATGAAATAGGGTGAAATTTATTTACATAAAAATACATAAAAATAAAGGAAAGCATTTTTGTCATTATTTTGTGGACTGGTTTTTTGACTGGCCCTAAGGCACGCGCCTATTTTGCCTTATGGTTATTTCAGCACTGGGGGAGCCTGGTCGTCTAGGGGTTGTTTGGCTCTGGACTGGCTACTGTTCTCAAGGACTTCACCATTGTGTTTTCCCAATAAAACCGAAATGAACTAAGTAACAGGAACAATGATAGTTTTTATGTCATAATAGTTACACAATAGTCTTCATTACAATATTTGACAAAATATCTTTCTCTCCAACCCCAGTCCTGTAATAGTCTAACCATCGACTCAAGAAACCATAACATCGTAAAGTGATCATCTAAAGAACCCAATCCGTGGCTGATCTTCTAAAGAATCAACATGATCACTGAATTATTCTAGCCGCACCCTCTCTCTTTTAGATTCCTATTCTTTGACGGGGGTGTTTACGTAAACGACTGATAACAGCTAAATTCCAAATATGGATGGACATGCACACCACCCTGAATATTGACAGTGATTGTTACCTAATTTGGTCAAAAAATATGATATATGTTTTGAAACAAAGAAACATGTATATGACCAATATGTGTATAAATATATAGCTCAGTTAACGTAATGAAAATAATTAGCATATACTTTCTATATTTTTGCTTGTGAACTAATTAGAAGCAATAATATTGAAGATAACCATATTGTTTCAAGCAGTTATTGTTTCAGGCTGTTATTTTCACAATATTTCATAAACAAATTAACTTGCGCTTAAAATAAAATTATACCTTAGCTTATATTTGGTAATGGAGAATAATTAATTTAAACAATAAAATTATTTTACATGGACCGTGTGTTATTTTTTACACGTTTATTTATTCTTATTGTAGGTCAGCTGGCGTTGGTTTCTGTGATGCTCAAACCATTCGTCACAGTAAAAAGTTTTTTTGGACTAAAATTTCAATGTACACATCCCACAACTTCCTGCCTTGAAAGATGTTTTGTACCAGAGTCCTCAATACATGACATAGTATATGCATGTAAATGTGATCACTTGTGTGTTGTGTTTGGCGACTGTTGCCCGGACTATTATACTTTTTGTAAATTTTTCCCAAACAGTGAAGAAATGTTAAACTTTATTAAATCTAACGGTATGACTGAATTAACCGAACACGAGATGAAAAGAATTGACGCGTTCGCTGATTCCTCTAGTTGTAATAAAGTCATAATTGGGACATATGAGACGTACATAAGATCTATTGCCACTTGTAATAAAGATTACCCTGACGGAGATATTAAAGACAAATGTGAAGGACGACAAAGTGCATTTCCTTTGGATATTCCGCTGTCTGTGCGGTCAACACCCTTCATGACCTACCAGAACGTGTATTGTGCTGTTTGTAATAATTTGGATCTTACTGAAGGTATCAAGTATTGGTCGGCTAATATTAAATGTCAGGCTGATAAAGCGGTTACTTTACGGACAATAGAAGATCTTCAAGGTTATCCAGAAGAAAGTTGTCAAACACTTCTGACTAAACCAGATGATTTACAAGTTCGATTTTGTGATGGTCATTTGGACCACCAGTCATGTGGTGAGAATAGTGACTATGAGGTTGATCCGGATGAAGTAGAACACCATGATATTAGAAAACGCAACGCTGATAAAAATCAAGAAGTAAACATAACTATCTCGAATAGAGAAACCGACAAAACAGAACACAACATTGCCAACGTTAAGGCATTTCAAGGGTTTAATTCAAGCAGTATGGATAATCGTACCGAAATCGATCAAGTATCTACACCTTTGCCAACATTAAAGACTATCAGTCCCCCCATAGATTCTGTAACCATCGCTGACAAAACAGCCATCACTTCATTTCAAAGGACGACTTCAAGCAGCAATGATAATCTTATCGGAATTGATAAACCATCTACACCTTCGCAATCATTAAAACCAATCAGTCCCACCACCGATTCTGTAACCATCGCTGCAGTCAATGATAGTATTATCAACACAGTGTCAACGTTGGCTAGCTCCGGTCCTTTGCAAGCTGAAAGGGATATACAAGGCTCGGTTATTCTGAATTCGGATGTGGTGATTGAGAACAACCTTTCTCTTCTATGTGCCGCCTATTATGACCGATACGACAGAGATGGACTGTATTATAAGAACCCACATTGTTATGCGTGTCTGCATAGTTGGGATGTCTTTAAAGACACAAACAAGACTTCGAAGGGAAATGAAATAGAATGTCAGTTCCCAGGATTTTTCAATCGGCATATTGGAATTTGGTCACCAGGTACTAGAGATGTAAATCACCAGTTTGGCGTTTATGGGAATGCGTTTGCATTTTACTCATCCGATCTTGGTCAGGTACTTGGTGATGCTCCCCATAATTGTGGTATAGCAGCTGTTTATGACACGATATCACAGACCTGTAAGACAACTGAGTGTCCACTGGGTTTAATACCATACTATGAAACCTGTGTTAATACAACATTATATTCGCTCTATATAAGCAACATCAACGACAGCACAACACTGTACGTTACGATGAACGGCTCCACTACAGAGATATATGACAGATATCTGGATCTGGTAGTTGATGTAGTAATTGATCTAGAATCCAGGGACTTGAATGAACTAGATCCTGATCAATCGTCTGGAATGATTTCAGTGAAAAGAGGCGTAAAGCTAACCTCTTTAGACCTCGTAAAACAAGGCTCTATTACTGAACAGATTACGGCAGATGGCGAAGTCTTCGTTGAGCATATTTTAACGCTTCTGCAACTGAGAGTTACCGTTCCTATCCTTTTCAATGATACGAGACAAACTCTACACGATATAATGCATGGTGAAAATAAACAATCTCGCCTTTCAATTGACCGCATGACCATTCGAAATTACGAAGTCGGTACTATACAGTCCTGTCCCGACGGTATTTTACAAACTCATACTAATTTGCCCATGATCTCGATTGGACGACACGTATTTGTGGACATAGAGAAACAGTTGGTAGACATCAGCAAAGCCAGATTCACCATAGGTGGAGCTGCTAAGCAACCTTGGATAGTGGAGTCTATAACGTATTGTGGTCGGATCATCTCTGCGGAAGGGCAGACAGTAAGAACGATATCGACTATACCACTACTATGTAACGACACTGTCACACTAGATCACGCCATGTTTGATGAAATCGGTGAACGAGTGATGTTAAAGACTGGTCAATTAATAGAACCGAGTGATTTTGTTAAGAATGGTGAAGAATTAGTCGTCTGTCGTGAATCATTGCTTCCTGAACAATCGTTAATTCTGGATCGTCATTCACAGATCTTGTTTAAAAACACCCTAACAATCACAGCCATTATCTTAAAACTTCTCACGTTTCTTGTCAGTACTTGCAGGAAATATTCCGTGCAAGGTGGAACCTATTTTTATATTTTAGCACTGACCACCTCCTTCATTGATGTTGTACATTTGCTGGAAAATTTAACAAGCGTAAACTTATCCACCATTGTACCCATCATGCTCCATTTCAGTTGGTTGTTTGCTTTGTACAACCCAATGGCTTGGTGCATCAACATGATTTGTTCAAATTCTAAAAGAACCACCAGTTGCTGTTGCCGACATCTTGTAATATCTGCAGCTTTTCCCATGGCAACTGTTGCTATTTGTGCAACGGGTGATATCAACGACCCGCCGTGGGATATAGGCTACGGCAGTAACAGCCATATATTTTCGGCTAAACCTAATGTTGTCCTTTACGGCTATATCTTACCAGCTTCCGCTGCAGCTGTAATAACGACACTGTGTCATATTTACAGAATAGTTCGTCGTAAGATGTATGAAAAAGATAAGATCTTCTATTCTTGTAATATACTGGTAACCGGTCTCTTGGTGGTACAGTTTACGTTTGGTTGTCTGGAAAGTCTAGAAGATAGTACTGCATTTTACTATCTTTATTTTACATCCTCCATTGTTGTAAGCTGGACGTTCCTGGCTATTTGTGTCCTTATTTGCATGCAGAAGCCAGCAATATTATTCAGTACACTGAAATACATAGATACCACAACCACGAAACCGGAAAATATCTACAAAACAGCAGATTAATCGCGTGCTTGGTTGCCTAAGCTACAAATCTATATACTGTTTCCGGATCCAGTCTGTTGTTTTGGTGTGACTGGTCGCCATCCTAAACATCCACTACAACAGAATCGTGACATTCAAACTCGTCTTAATCCAGTGTCGGAAAAAACGATTTACTTTCGCAAGAGGCGTTTGATTTTGTAAGTTGTACATACAGTTATCTTTCTTCAGTATTGTCTTCAAATGTCGTACCACCCACTACTGCTTCATCTCTCTTTGTGGTAAATAACCAGGCAGCATGAAGTTGAATCATTTTCGTAATTCGTATTCACCTATAAGTAATAACCAGGTGAAATAACAAACAGCTTGTTTTTTTGCAATCTAATTAAAATACAGATCTATATTTCATTTTGTTTTTATACGCCCACATTTTCATGTTTGTGGACACTGTACCGGTCACAATTTTTATCCGATTTCAACTGATATATAGCTTTATTTCCCTAAGATATCGATTCCTTTTGATATTGGCATGCCATGGATTATGGCCCTTGATTGTACGAAAAATCGCGTTTTTAGGCTTGTGGTCCCTATAGAGGTCACAATTTTGTACCTATTTTAATGAAACTTAAAATGCATATTCATAACCCAACGATCTTGGTTCCTTTCGATAAACTCGCATATCGGATCTTAACTTCCTGAATTATGGTCCCTGATTGTCCAGAAAATCATGTTTTGTAGCTTGTGGTCACCCTGGAGGTCATAATTATTATCGGATATGAAAAACCGTCTGATTATACCTCCGTTACATCATAAGTTGAGTTCCAATTTCGTGAAAATCGGACGAAAATTGACGGACAAATGGCCGACGATTGTACGCGAATGGTGTAAAAATCTGGTATATCATGGTTGTGGACCCTGTATAGATCACAATTTTAATTTGATTTTGATGAAACTTCAAATACATGTTTATAACCTAAAGTTCCTGGTTCCTTTTGATATTTACACATATCGGATCATAACTTCCTGAATTATGGCCCCTGATTTTCCGAAAAATCGCCTTTTTTAGCACGTGGTTTTTCCTGATTATACGCAAAATCGTCTTTGTTTAGCTTGTGGTCCCTCTGGAGGTCACAATTATTAACGGATTTATAAAACCGTTGTATTATATCAGCGTTACACCGTAATGAAGGTTGAGTTCGAATTTTGTGAAAATCGGACTAAAAGTGCTGGACAAAATGGCTGCCGCTTTTACGCGCATAGTATAAAAATGTGGTATATCAAGGTTGTAGACCCTATAGAGGTCACAATTTTAATCTGATTTTGACGAAAATATAAATGCATGCTCATAACCTACAGATCTTGATTGTAGGAAAAATCACTTTCGGTATTGCTTGTTCTCTATCCATCTCTCGAAAATGTGGGCTTATCCTGCCTGGAAGTGCCAGCTTACTATCTTTTATACTTTCGATGGCCTCACTACACGTATATCTAACAACTAATAGTGGAAGGTCACGTTCTATGACGTAGAAAACAACATTTGACTCTATAAGGTCAGTCATTCGATTAACCAATCAGAATCGTTGTTGCAAGTGGCTATGTTTTGTATCTACTTTTGCTTTGTTTTGATTTCTGTCTGAGTTCATGTCTACCCAGCCATAGTTTTGTACAAGAGAGGTCAAACCCCCGATTCGACAGACAATTTGATTGGCTGACCCCTCATTTCAAGCTGAACATGAGTTAAATAACAAACCTTCCAGATCCTAGAGTGTAGTAAAGACAAGTAAAACCAAATTTTGAACTATAAAAAACAAAACGAAACTGGATCTGTGTTTTAATCAGATTGGTTTTATGCTTCGGGGGAATACTTGCCGAATGATAAGTTGAGAATTCGCGAATAATGAGGTGCTCTACCTCATTATTCGTTATTGGCGAATAGCCTGAAACGGTTTAACTCCACACTGCTAACAAAGAAGTATCGTATGTAAGATTACTAATGACCCGGCTTGGGTCTAGGTTTAGTTAAAGTGTGTTCGGTTCTTTTTGTTGTTCAATGCTGATTTTGGTATTGTATATTTCATATATTTTTAAAACACAGTGGCTTTTGTTACGACGATGCTTTCAGTGCCTTCCATCTGCTAGGGTTAGAATTTGGCTAGGGTTAGGTTTTATAGTTTTCGGGAAAGATGAAGTCTCCACATAAGCACTGACCTGCTTTTATTACAAATGCATTTAATATATTAGATTTATATACAAAGGCCACTTCATTTTTTTTTAGTGTTGATGGGACCAATGGTCTTCATTGGATGGTGGTTCTTGTATTCTAGTTTTGTATATGACGATGTACTATAAAAATCAGAAAATTAATATAAATTGGTATCTAATTTATTTCGATTTAATACAGAATACGGCTATTATAATATATACCTAAACAGTTCCAAGTAATTTTAGTCAAATGAAGGTCATGTCTCAAATGCATTTTTGTCCTCCGCCTTGCGAATAAAGCAGAGGACTATTAATATAGTTTCGCCCGTCTGTCTTTCTGTCCGTCACACTTTTTAGGACACAATAACTCCCGTCCTAATTGAGCTAGACTGTTCAAACTTGGTGTAGGTGTTTATTAGGTCAAAACTTTGATGGAGTTCGAAGATGAAAATTTTCTGCTCAGGGTAAGCAGAGGGAAGAGCTCTGTGATTGGTTGAGGCTATTGATCACAATAACTCTCCCTCTAATAGAGGTAGGATGCCCAAACTGATGGAGAGTGATGAAACTTTGTGTATAGTTTGATTGCTCGATGCTTTTTTAAAAAAAAATGTGGGATTAATTAATATGTGTCATCTATTTATTTGGGGATTTCGGCGGGGGACATCAGCCTTACTGTATATGTTATGGCTTATATTGTATATGTTATGGCACTTTAAGAAAACCAAATTGTATTCTAAATTTATTGTACTAAAAAAATCTGAAAAAAAAAACAATAAAAAAAACAATGCCACGTTGGAAGGGGTGTTTTCGCATGCTGCCATTACCCCCCCCCCCCCCCCGTCCAATTAGCCGCAATTGAAGAGAGGAAAATGGGGTTTAACGTCCACTCGACACAAACTTTTGGGGCTGAAATATTGTTTAATTTTATTTCAATAATTCGCTTGCGTGTAGGGGTCTTTAGTAGTGGCAGGAAACCAGGGACCCAATGAAAACCCGCGAGGTTGGACAGACGACCCTACTCCTTATCAAGTATAACCGGAGTTTCGAAACCACGCCAGTTGATTCAATGACAGGCTTTATGATATAGCGCACACATGCTAACCATTCAGCCATCCACCCCACCCCTATTATGGTTCAACTTTACTTCAACAATTCGATTGCGCGTAGGGGTCTTTATCAATGGGAGGAAACCGGACAGGCGACCCTACTCCTTGTCACGTACACCAATATAATCGAAAAAAACGACAGTTGACTCAGAAGGAGACCTTACGATACAACGCGCATACGCTAACCATTTGGCCACCCAAGCTCCATCTCCCGTGCATGTGATAACATAAGGGTATATATGACCCGTACTATGTGTTTCTGGACCGTACTAACCCACGATACCCTTTTTAAAACTCTCATTTCTACAAACCGTTTTCATTTTGGACGATAACGCATGGGCCATCTGAATACAATACTATCTACTCGAGTTGTTGACTACGTCACACCACATCTGTTGTTGGGTCAGGACTCAAGCCTGTATCACTTCAATGCAATACCGTAGGACCAGTCGGTGATTAAACCAAAGTAGAACCATTACTTGATTAACCAATCCGCGTTAAAGTTTCTTGTGGGTAACCCGCCGTTCTGTGCACCTCATACCAAAAACTTGCTGTAAGAGACCGTTTCATTGGTTAATACCTCACATCGTTCACTCTAAATCTGAATTTCGGGCATAGCCTCAATCATCATTACTCAAGTAGGTATGATAAAAAAAAACGTCTCGATTATCCATTTTTTGTACGCCCACATTTTCATATGGACGTATTATGTCGTCGCCCCTGTCCGTCCGTCCACAATTCTTCCCCGATTTTGACGACACTTGAAATATAGATTTATCCTCCAAAAGATCTCGGCTGCTTTCGATATTGGCATGTATCGGATCAAAACTCTTTGATTATGGTCCCTGATTGTACGAAAATCACGTTTTAAGATTGTGGACCCTTTAAAGGTCACAATTTTGAACCGATTTTGATGAAAATTGATATGCATGTTTATAACCAAAAGATCTTGGTTCCTTTCGATATTTGCGCCTATCGGAACGTAACTTCCTGAACTATGGCCCCTGATTGTCCGAAAAATCGCCTATTTTAGATTGTGGTCCCTCTGTTGGTCACAATTATTATCCGATTTGAAAAACCGTTAGATTAGATCACCGTTACACCCTAAGGAAAGTTGAGTTTGAATTTCAGAACAATTCGACTAAAATTGCAATACAAAATGGCCGGCGTTTGTACGCGAATACTGTTAAAAAATGGTATATCAAGATTGTGGACGCTGTAGAGGTCCCAATTTTAATTTGATTTTGTTGAAACTTTAAATGCATGGTAATAACCCAAAGATCTTGGTTCCTTTCGATATTTGCACATATCGGTTCGTAACTTCCTGAATTATAGCCCCTGATTATACGCAAAATCGCCTTTGTTTAACTTGTGGTCCCGTTACACCCTTAGGAACGTTGAGTTCAAGTTTCGGGAAAATCGAACCAAATTGACATACAAAATGGCCGTCGTTTGAACGCAAATACTGTTAAAAAATGGTATATCAAGGTTGTGGACCCTGTGGAGGTCACAATTTTAATTTGATTTTGATGGAACTTGAAATGCATGGTTCTAACCCAAAGATATTGGGGCCTTTCGATATTTGCGCATATCGGATCATAACTTCCTGAATTATGGCCCCTGATTAAACGCAATACCGCCTTGTGTTTAGCTTGTGGTCCCTCTGGAGGTCACAATTATCCGGTTTAAAAAAAAATCCTTTGATTATATCACCGTTACACCCTAAGGAAGGTTGAGTTCAAAATTCGGGAAAATCGGACCAAAATTGCCATACAAAATGGCTGACGTTGAAACTTAAAATGCATGGTTATAACCCAAAGATCTTGGTTCCTTTTGTTATTTGCGCATATCGGATCGTAACTTTCTGAATTATGTCCCCTGATTGTCCGAAAAATCCCCTATGGTCCCTCTGGAGGTCACAATTATTATCCGATTTTTAAAAATTTTTGACTTTATCACCGTTATATCCTACGGATGGTTGAGTTCGAATTTCGATCGGATCGTAACTTTCTGAATTATGTCCCCTGATTGTCCGAAAAATCCCCTGATTGTCCGAAAAATCCCCTATGGTCCCTCTGGAGGTCACAATTATCCGATTTTTAAAAATGTTTGACTTTATCACCGTTATATCCTACGGATGGTTGAGTTCGAATTTCGAGAAAATCTGACCATGATTGCCTGACAAAATGGCCGCCGTTTGTACGCGAATAGTGTCAAAATATGGTACATCAAAGTTGTGGACCCTGTAGAGGTCACAATTTTAATTCGATTTTGATGAAACTTGAAATGCATGTTTATAACCTAAAGATCTTGATTCTTTACAATATTTGCGCATATCAAATTGTAACTTAATGAATTATGGCCTTTGATTGTAGGAAAAATCACTTTCGGTATTGCTTGTTCCCTATCCATCTCTCGAAAATGTGGACGTATCCTGCCTGACAGTGCCAGCTTACTATCTTTTATTTAATCATGAATGAGCGCTGAGCAGCAGATCGGATCTTAACCCAGTAAATATTCAAGGCTGGTGATGACACCGAGAGTTAATTATGACATTGATAAGTTAATTAATGTCTAATTAATAATTTAGATAACATTTCATTCCTGCAATATGCAGATAAGCTCTTGCAAAATATATATGTTTTATCGGGCAGATATCTGAATATATACGATATTTAACTGTTAAAGATGGGTTTCCAGCAAAGTATTTATCGGCTGGTTATTTCCAATAAAAGTATGGCAAATTTGGAATTTATGAAAAGTATAGACACCCAATCTTACTAGAAAAATACTAGATTACGCGAAAATCGCCAATGGGGCAAGGACTGGGCAATATTGTCAGGGAATCACTAACTGTCAACCCGACAGGATTTGCTGGCTTATTGTCTTCTAGCTTCGGTCAAGGAGCAGTTGTTATTTCTTGCTCAAATGGTTAGGCGGTTTTGGGAACATTGCGTGTTGTCAACGTACGAAATACTCTGCAATTAAAAGGTTTAAAAAGAAGTTGACAGAAATAATAAAGAATTTATTTAGGCCTCAATAATATGGTAAATCTAAAGTAAGTAATGATAAATACATTTTGAAATATGGACCCTCCCACAATGAAGTTAAGTTAGCAGACATTGCTTTTAACAACAGCTTGCTTGCAGCTATAGGTATCCCCGGCGAAAACAGAGTTTTGAAAGGGAATTGAAGCACATTTTTGATAGATTGGTTACTTTAAATATGTGTTTAGTCCAAATATATCGTCAAATAACAAAGTTTGTACCCGGGAATGCATCTTTAATCCTAATTAATAACTTTGCTCTGGAATTATACGTAACACCACAGTCATTAAAAACATAGTACACATTGAATATTTGCTGTAACACATTCATTGTGTGTATGTTGTTTGTTATGTCGTTGTTATTGCACACCCTTATGACTCAAACTCATCATCGGTTATTGATTAACCAAATCAGTATATTATTATCTATGTTATACTAGTACACTAACACGGGTATATAATATGCGTCGCCATTTCATTCTTATTGATTACGTGCTATTCGGGCAGAATGATAGTATATACGTTACACAATAATTAAGATTTGATACGCTATTGCATGTGTGTTGATAAATGATGATAACATAAAGACGCGGGTTTCAAAGAGTTTTAAAACAAGTCACATGGGTTTAATGTCATTTCCATAGTAAAATCACACTTCTCTACCAGTTCCAAACACATACCTTGGCTCAGCCTGAATCCCCAACCCCCGTTACGATATAAATATGGGTATGTCTGCACCCAAATATGATCCTGTTCCTAATTCCCCTGCAGTCGAACACGAATTGACGGAACCTACGAGGAATAAGCTACGGAAAATATAATAATTGCTGTTTCATGGGTGTGGCTCAAATTTGATTGTTTTTGAGTCATCACTTGGAGGCAGACTACCATTTAATTTCACAGTCTCGTAGTTCGTCTTTTTATAGCAAATCACTCTTTTCTCTGCCTTTCCATGCCCATTTATGTTGCCTTTTTGGTTTAGAATGGACGAAAAAGGTTTGAATTAATATTTTCTGTCCAGTTTTGGTTAATATTCATGTTGAGGCGGTGATGTGTACGGCAACTAGTTACATGTTTTGAGGCCAGAATTATCATGGGGAAATTAATGGTGGTCTGTATCCACTTGGGACTACAAGGGAGTTACTTCCCCTTTCATTGTACCATAAAAAAAGTACATTGGCCATTGCTGTAAATTATATCGGTTACCATTGATGAAACACATTGGAGTGATTGATATATTTGACACGTCTACGTCATATTCTATATCGATTAATAATGCTTAATGATTGAATTGACGCCCTTCGTGTAATAAACGATGACATGCTATTTCTAACCAATCCCCCTCAATTTACGTTTTGAATTAATAATTACTGGATAATGGTGAAAGCATCATCCCCAAAGTAAATACTTATATGATAATAAATACCTGGTTAATAAACATTAAAGTAAACGGAATTGTTTTAGCACTGAATTGGGGGGGGGGGCACATCGCATTACTAATAGATGTACAGATATATGTCAATTCAAAATCATAACACAAATAAATAATTTATTTTATCGACATAAATACGAAACCCTCGATTTATACCTACCCAAACCCTTAAATATTGTGAGATACTTCAAGGAAATCCTTTTCTACAGTCTACGATGAATCAGGGCCGTATGTAGGATCTTAAAAGTGGGGTTGCAGCAGAGTGGCGGGGGCACCAATATAATGCACGAGTTACTGAGCGCGGTGTGTGTGTGGGTGTGTTTAAAATGAGACTGCCGCAAACACGTTTTCCACAATTGGAGCTGCAATCGAAGTCGCCCCATGTATCAATTTAAACACACCAAAATGAGAAACTTGTCCTCTATTCTAGAGCTAGTCCGAAACACCAATGAGGCCATGTGGATAGGGCGACCAGAACGAGAATCTATATAAGAATGTCATTTGGTGGAGGCGCCCCAAACGACCAATAAGGCCCTATAAAATGTGGATAGGGCGACCAAAACGAATCCTCTAATGTCATGTGGTAGGTCAGGTGATAGGAGGATCATTTCGCTGCGGGTAACACGGTTTTTGGACACTTTGGTGATATCTAAGAGTCGATTTTGTTATTTATATGGTCGATGTTTTTTTTCAGGGGCGCCATATTTCAGGGGCAGCCGATTTTTTTGGAGGGGAATTTGCTCCTGGTAACCCACTTCTTGGACCCCCCCCCCTACTTTGTAATTTGGTAGGTCTACGGAATTTTAGGGAGGGATTGAGGATGTGGCCGGCTAACAACGCTCCTAAGAAATCATTATTATTGGCTAAATAAGGGGGGGGGTATACATATTTGGCTGAAGATGGTGTGGTCTGGTACAGTATTATTTCTAGTATAAAATGAATAGTGCTCATGTGACAGGAGTATTCTAAGCTTTTTTAAAAATACGTTGGTAGCAAGGGAATCTGTGCTATAAACTCCATTTGCCACCCCTCTCTCTCTCTCTTTATCACTCTCCATCTTTCTCTCCCTCTTTCTCTCTCAGGGGTTGGGATGGCCTGGTGGTCTAGAGTGCCGCGCTTCGACCTCTAGCTGGCCGGCCACCTCTGGCTTGCGGCCGTGGTTTCGAGCCCTGGTGTGAGCGTATGTGGCATGGAGATACGGGCGCCTTCTCAACCTCGTGGGTTTCCTCCGTGCACTCCGGTTTCCTCAAACTGCTAAAGACCCCTACGCGCAAGCGAATTATTGAAATAAAACTAAAACCATATGTTAGTCCAGAAATGACCTAGTTGTGTTCAGTGGACGTGAAACCCCATCTCTCTCTCTCTCTCGCTCTCTCTCTCTCTCTCTCGCTCTCTCTCTTATATACAGATACCATATTGTTATTACATTCAAATGCAAATAATCAGATATCAGCATTATCAGATGTAATTATCAAAATGTCTTCACACACGGAAATTTCTTAGAGAATATCATTGATTAATGAAAAAATAATATGGCGCAAACAGGTCAAAGTCGCTGTTTTATAAAAATCCTTTTTATTAGTTAAAATTGTTTTCAATCAGACGCTGTTTTATAAAAAAAATCCTGTTTATTAGTAAATATCAATCAGACAGTACTTAGTCATCAAGTAGCTGTTACGATTCTAAGGTGTTAAAAACGTGACTATTGAATGATATACACAATTATTAATCAGGATGTCTATATATAAAGTAAACATTAGCGTATATTATGTGTGGCGAGGGCGAGACATTAAGTAATATATTGTAACAACAAGAGGACCGTAGGTCCAAGTGTTTTTACAATATATTACGCAATGTCTAAGCCAGAGACGATTAAACTACTTAAAATACAGACACTCGGTCACACTCCGCACGTGCGTTTACAGTGAAAAAACGGCATGCCAGTCTAATATTGAAATAATGTACTATTGACAAGTTGCCCGTACATTATTTGAGATAATGGTACGCCAACATCAAAGGATGACGTCACGTCTGTATTTTAAAAACCTATAACGGTAAACCTCTTTGATCTATCGAGTATATTCTATGCCCGGAAAAACCTGCTGTTTATTGATATGCTGGCTAGCGAATTGACCAAGTCGTTCTATAGAGGAAAACATCAAATGACCACGGCTTTTTATAGGAAATGGCCTTAACCCTTTAGCGTCGTCGGTATCAGATTTGGTACCACTAATTAACATGATCGACCTATAAAGTAAATTTTAAACAAATAATCTATCACCTATTAAAATACAGTAGAACTTGTATTAAGCAGGCACCCAAGGGAAATATAAATCATTTTACATACAGTCATATCACATTAATATGTGATTTTAGAACCATTTTATCTCATGTTTTCATAAAATAGTCATACACCCTTTAAACACCCCGTCATCAAAGTCAATGTTCTGTTTCAACTTATACGATCTCGTTAAGTACCTAACTGAATGTGGAATAATATAAGTTACTATACGTAAAATTTATCATTTAAAGAAAAAACGGTAATTCTAAAAACCAAAACAGTACAATAACAACATGAAATATAATAGAAGAAAATTGGAAAAAAAGAACAAATTAATTGCAATGACACTATCTACTCTATCGCATCAATAAATTATTAATTTGAATCAGTTAACCGGGTTTTAGGTAGGTGTTATAAACCATTATCGGGATAATGAGCTAACCATTATAAACAAATGACGTTTTCATTTCAAAGTCAGTGGCTGCACTGCGTGTTCATTGTCGATATAGATGTGCCCGCGCTAACTGGGTCCACGACGTTTCGTATCGGGTACAATTTACGACTATATTGGTTTATGCTATTGGATACGTTCTTGTCAATTTAAGAGAACTCACCGTGACTATAACTAAAACGTGCCATGTGCTATTTTTATGCTATCTAAAAGTAAATTAACATTTTGACACAATATGTTCCTACGATTCTAATTTAAAAGATTATCCTAGGTTAGATAGATCAGATTGAGAAATTAATCCAGGTACACGGTGTTGAAAGACTGGATAAAAAAGGTATCCCGGAAGTATTAAAACAACAAGATAACCATGACGATGTTTATGAAATCTTTGGTGTTATGTAAGTACATGTATTACTAATATGTTGTAGAAATTATAAATTAGATCTTTTTTAAACAACAAGCACAAAATCAACTCTGTAGACCCACAGATGGCTCGGCTACAGCTTGGAAATAGGATTTCACTGATTGAATAAATGAAATATTGCACATCGTAATGAGATTATTAACTGTTATATTTACGTCATCAGTAAGATCGAGACTAACTGATAGAGTGTACTTAGCGAGGCCGCTGTTGGGCGATATTCTACATGCCATTGAAAACCTTACTTGATAATCGAGTTATGTAGGTGGAGTTAACGCCTGTCACTCAAACGATTAGCCATTCTTATTTGGGTTTTTTTCCGAAACAAACCCCCAAAAGACAATATACAAATGGCGTTAATAATAACTACAAGATTTTCGCTTATTTTTTTCCCAGGTCTGATGTTGGTTTTCGTGGAGATGAAAATACCATCCAGCATAATGGAAACTTTTTTTGGACTAAAATTTCAATGTACAATGCCTTTTTCTTCGTGTTTTAAAAGATGTTTTGTATCAGATTCCTCTATACCGGACATTGGATCTCCGTGTAAATGTGATCAACTGTGTGTTGTGTTTGGCGATTGTTGCCCGGATTATTACACTTTTTGTCATATTTTCCCTAACAATGAAGAAATGTTAAACTTTATAAATTCTAACGGTAGGCCTGAATTAACCGAACAAGAGATGGGCAGAATTCGAGCGTTCGCTTATTCCTCTAGTTGTAATAAAGTCGTGATTGGGGAGGTTGAGACTAGCATAAGATCTATTACCACTTGTAATAAAGATTACCCTGATGGAGATATTAAAGACAAATGTGAAGGACGACAAAGGGCATTTCCTTTGGATATTCCGCTGTCTGTGCGGTCAACGCCCTTCATGACCTACCAGAACGTGTATTGTGCTGTTTGCAATTATTTGGATCCTACTGAAGGTACCAAGTATTGGCCGGCTAATATTAAATGCCAGGTTGATAAAGTGGTTACTTTACGGACAATAAAAGAACTCCGAGCTTATCCAGAAGCACGTTGTAAAACACTTCTGACTATACCAGATGATGTACAAGTTCGATTTTGTGATGGCCATTTGGACTACCAGTCATGTGGTTCCTCTCTTGTCGGTGCTATTTCTGAAAGGGACGTTAGAAGCGTCCCGGATTCCGATTTTAATGTCAAGGAAGGTATCTTTAATACCGGCGGTCATGATATCAGAAAACGCAACGTTGGTGACAACCAAGGTTTAAACATTACCAACGCGAATGGAAAAAGCGACAGCAAAGAACAAAACGTCACCAGCATCAATAAATTTGAAGATTTAGAAACTGATAAACAGTTTTTCTCTAACAACAGTGACACTTCTGATAACCACGATAGTACTCCTACACCTTTGACATTATTAAAAACCACAAGTCTCCCGACTGATCCCGTAACAATCATGGAGAAAATAAAAATCACTGCTCCTGTCGAGCCTGTTCCCATAATTATGCCGTTCAATATGGAACCCGATAATATCACCAGCACAGAATCTGCGACCAACAGCACCGATTCGTCACTCGATCCCATTTTACCAATAAAACAACCACAAATAAAAACAGAGGCTTCAGAGAATGGGAATTCGGATGATCTTATCGAGAATAACCTTGCCGTTATATGTAACGCCTATTATTCCCAATACAGCAGAGGTGGACTAAGTTATAAGAACCCACATTGTTATGCGTGTCAGCATGGTTGGGATCACTTTAAAGGCACAAACAACACTTCAAAGGCAATAGCCTGTGAGTTTTCGGCACATTTTGGCAATGGTTTAGCTTGGGTAGATACCAAAGTAGTTAATCATTATGTTGGTATCTATGGAAGGAAGTTTTCATTTTACTCATCCGATCTTGGTCGGGTGCTTGATGACGTTCCCAGTAACTGTGGTATAGCAGCTGTTTATGACATGATATCACAAAGCTGCCAGAATACCAAGTGTCGAACAGGTTCTGTGCCATACTATGAAACCTGTGTCAACACAACATTATATTCACTCTATGTTAGCGATATAAACGACAGCACTACACTATACCTTACAATAAATGGAACCACAACAGGGCTAAATGACAAATATTTGAAATTGGCACAGAATGTCATAGATGATCTGGAATCGATGGACCTGAATAAAATGGAACTTGATCAGTCATCTGGAATGATGTCCGTTAACAGAAGCATAGAACTAACCTTTTTAAACCTCGTAAAACAGGGTTCTACATCCGAACAGAAGACGGGATCTAATGAAATCTTACTTCAGTTAGCATTGACGCAACTCCAGCTTAAACTTTCAGTTCCCATCCTCTTCAATGATACGAGCAAAACGCTACACGATCTTATGTATGGAAAGAACTCAAACTACCGCTTTCGTATTGACGATATGATTATTCAAAATTATGAAGTCGGCACAATACACTCGTGCACCGTGGGAATTCCAAACACTCATACTAGTTTACCAATGATCTCGATTGGCCGACACGTATTTGTAGAAATTAAAGAAAGCCTAGTAGACATCAGCAAAGCGAGATTCGCCATACGGAAGAATACTAGTAATTCCTGGATAGTGGAGTCTATAACGTATTGTGATCGGGACTATACTAACGGAAAGTCTGTCAATTCCGTAGTAAATTTCAAACCAAGTGTGTCATTATTGTGTGACAATACCCTGACACTAAGTCGCGCCATGTTTGATGAAATCGGGGAACGAGTGATGTTAAAGACTGGTCAATTAATAGAACCGAAAGATTTTGTCAGACATGGTGAAGATTTGGTCGTCTGTCGTGAATCATTGCTTCCTGGACAATCGCTAATTCAGAATCCAAATTTACAGATCTTGTTTAAAAACACCCTAACAATCACAGCCATTATCTTAAAACTTCTCACGTTTCTTGTCAGTACTTGCAGGAAATATTCCGTGCAAGGTGGAACCTATTTTTATATTTTAGCACTGACCACCTCCTTCATTGATGTTGTACATTTGCTGGAAAATTTAACAAGCGTAAACTTATCCACCATTTTACCCATCATGCTCCATTTCAGTTGGTTGTTTGCTTTGTACAATTCAGTGGCTTGGTGCATCAACATGATTGGTTCCAATTCTAAAAGAACCACCAGTTGTTGTTGCCGACATCTTGTAATATCTGCAGCTGTTCCCATGGCAACTGTTGCTATTTGTGCAACGGGTGATATCAACGACCCGCCGTGGGATATAGGCTACGGCAGTAACAGCCATATATTTTCGGCTAAACCTAATGTTGTCCTTTACGGCTATATCTTACCAGCTTCCGTTGCGGTTGTCATAACGACATTGTGTCATATTTACAGAATAGTTCGTCGTAAGATGTATGAAAAAGATAAAATCTTCTATTCTTGTAATGTACTGGTAACCGGTCTCTTGGTTGTACAGTTTACGTTTGGTTGTCTGGAAGGTCTAGAAGATAGTGTTGTCTTTTACTATCTTTATTTTACATCCTCCATTGTTGTAAGCTGGACGTTCCTGGCTATATGCGTCCTTATTTGGATGACAAGGCCAACTAGATTATCCAGTTTGCTAAACTACAACATAGAAACTACAACCACGAAACCGGAAAATATTTATGAAACCACAGATTAGTGGCGTATCTGATTTGAGAAAGAGAGAGAGAGAGAGAGAGTTAAATGTAGTTTAACGTCCGCTCTACACAAACTTGGTGATTTCGGGTTTAACATATGGTTTAATTTTATTTCAATAATTCGCTTGTGCGTAGGGGTCTTTAGCAGTGGGAGGAAACCAGGGGACCCGGAGAAAACCCACGAGGTTTGACATACGACTCTATTCCTTGTCACGTACAACCGGGGATTCGAAACTATGCCGGCTGTTCGTGACAAGGGGTAGATTCGTCTGTCCAACCTCGTGAGTTTTCTCTGGGTGCTCCGGTTTCCTCCCGCTACGCGCATTCGAATTATTGAACTAAAACTGTACCATATGTAAGTCTCAAAATGACCTAGTTTGTATCGAGTAGACATTAAACACCACCTCTCTCCCTCTCCCTCCCTCTCTCTCTCTCTCTCTCTCTCTCTCTCTCTCTTATAGTACAAGAGTTACGCACTACAAGCAAAATAAAAATCTACACGACAATCCTGCGGACAAGACAGAAAACAGACATTGCAAAAAAATAAACACATACCAAAATAAGTTAATGATTTACAAAAAAAGACGTAACACCCAGAAATACTGCAACCAATCTTGACAGTGACAGTGACCGTCTCTTTAATGGCGATGGTCTGCCAGTTGACGTCAGGTGTTAGAACGTCAAACAATTTCAACAATAAGGGCGATAATCCGGATAGAATCTCGGAAAACGCTAAAATAATACGTGTAGTGAGCGAATAAAAGTATTATAGTTTGATTATTATAGATACCGGAATGTTATTTTATCTTGAAATAAAGATACATCATATGCTTGTACCTAAGTAAGTTAGCATATATTGAAGCGTGTAAATTATTGATTATCCGTGTTGTCTTGTTGCATTCTTTGTCTGAGAAAGACCAAAGAATGCCCGCCGTAACGTCGTTAAAAGTAAACTTCTAAGTAACTTTTATTCCATATTAATTTATCATGTGTTTACCTTAAGTGGTACTGTATATTATTGTATAATATTTTATTTATTTTATATTTATTTGAAATAATTGATTTCATAATTTTGAACTAATTGCATTTATAATTTTTATGAACTAATTGCATAACTAATTGCATTTATAATTTTGAACTAATTGCATTCTTTGTCTTGGAAAGACGAAAGAAAGTGCGCCGAAACGTCGCTGGAAACAAACTTCAAATAAATTTTATTCCATATTAATTTATCATGTGTTTACCTTCAGTGGTACTGTATATTATTTTCTTTTTGGTATCAAACTCAGTAATTGTGTATCCATAAAATTGTACCTTGTGGTATATTATTTTATTTATTTTATATATTTGAACTTTTTTTTACGCAGTGTTTAAATTCATATTTTATGGGTTATTCTTGGTATAAAATAATTTAATTAAAATTTGATTTCAAGTACTCTTCGTTTTCTTTGTTTTGTGATGATGTATAACATTATAAACAGGGGATCACGTGGCTAAGTAGGTAAGACGCTGGCTCGCTAGCCTGGGGACCGAGGTCGGGTGTACAAACTGGCGTGCACATAAAAGATCCCTTGGCAGACGGAAATTCGATATAAGAGTAGGCCGTAGCGCCGCTGCCCGGGCAAAAAATTGCCCCATAGCACACTGTATTGCATATGCCCATCTTCGTTAGCCCAACAGTAGCAAGTTAAACCATCCAAGATTAATATTACTCATTAACGTGATTCGGATTATAATCAGCCAGTTGATTAATATATAGCATTCCGCCATGTGATTGACACTCAAAAATGGTTAATTCGGGATAAAAACGATTATAATTTTAAGATTGTTTACCGTCGGTTCTCATAAAGAATCGCCAGTACCGCAAAACATTATCGCTAAAATTATCGTCAAAATCACATTTTAATCGCTACTTCCATATTTTTTTTTCGCTACTTACGACCGAAAGTGTCAACCTTGATAACTCATAGTAGTACTGTACACTCCTTATTGCAATTTTTTAATTTTTGAGTGAAGTCTGCATCACTACAGTCCCGGGACTGTACAGCACAGTGGACGCTTCCGGCTGGCACTCGGATCCATTCACTTAATCTGATGTACGTTTGTTTGTGATTTCTGCCTCTTGTGTCTTGGAGACAGTGAAAAGTCGTGCTTTTGTTCGGACCTTTTGCATCAACTTGCTAAGCCGCCTAACCTCTCGTAAGTGGCCGAAAAGCCAGTCTACATCTGCCCATATTTCAGTGACATACGGATAGTGGTAGGTGTGACACGGTGAATGTACCAGGTTAACTCTTACCGTAACCAATTGAAAAGTGTGGCCGAAACCTATGATGCCGAAACGTGTTCCTACCTATAGCTAAGCAGGCAGTTTCCTCAACTTCATATACGAAAAAAACCCAACAACTTAAATTCTCTCGTTTTATACATTTATAAACAATTTGCGGTAATTATATTAAAATTTATACGGTATTCACGTTTCTCGTATGTATTTTAAAGTAGGTTAGTCTCTAACTCGATATCATCCAAAGTCTTCGACATTCAAAACACGAATTATTTGTCAATTTAAATTAATATTGATGTTGTCATCTTACCAGGAAAAGGTGGGCTTTTGATATCTAATATTTAAGACAAAATAATCGTGTACCATAGTGCGTTTCGGGCCCATTTTTAATAAGGGATTCGAAGAACATGACTAGATATATTCCTATTGGGGGAGCGTGCAAAATAAATACTATGTAGACTGGATAAACCAGACACTACAAATAGCCATTCGATTAAGACTTCTGGTGTATTTTGCCGAACATAACTGATTAGAGTAAAAACGAAAACGATGGAATGTAAATCAGTTTATATACATTCACATTACATTATCATAAGCGTTGCGACCCATTTGTGTCAAGTTCTAGATTATCGATTTCGCCCCTTTAAATAATGAACAGATTACTCAGGTTTATTCTACTCAGAAGCTAAAAAAATTTCTTCATTGTTATATAGTGTGAATCCTTTGTATATTAATATTCATAAATTTACCTTATTTACATTAAAAAAATGTTTATACGATTGTCCTTTCTGGTGATGATGAAGCCGCACAGTCTTTACACACATACATACCAAACTTAGGCTGTCTGTCTACAGTTAGCTCCGTTTGAGAGCAGACACTAAGCTGGTTGACCGACATGTTAAGTCCTAAATCGACGATTTTTGTCAAAAACACTAAGTAAACTTTAAGAAGTATTTTGTATTCCTCCATTTAATGGAATGGAAGGACTTTGACTTTGTGATAATGACCCGTATCCTAAATGCCTGTTCAGAACAAACACAGTCAATTTACTTTTAATAGTCGTAAGGTTTCTCCGCAGCCGGGTCTGCATCGGAACACGGTCGGCATGCGCATTCAAACGTTGCTGCCAGACACTTGGTTAGCGATTTCCTTCCAGGGCATTCAAAAGTAACGTTTCGACATCGAAGTATGTTTGGTTGGCAGCACGTGCAGTGTTCTATCATGTGGAGATCTTGTTCCAGGAACCTCCATTCAGGTACGTTTCTCGAGTGACATGTTCCTTCGCAAGCAAACGTCACCACCGCTTTTGGAACACATCCGGGTAATCTGATGACATTTCGGACCATTTGTTGACGGCATGTCTCACTAGCCGAGAAGTAATCAGCCCTTTCATTGTAGCTTTCTGGGTCGTTTTGGTTCATGAGGATCTGGGAGCTTCGGGTAGACATCACCAGAATATGACAATAAACAACGGAGAATATGAGCATCATTGCAACGCGAAACATCATTCCCGCTGTCGTTTGTGGTGGTAGTGTAGTTACTGGTGTTGCTGCTGCTGCTGTGTCTATAAGCCACGCCCCTTCAAATGGTACTCCGATTTAAATTTTAAAGAAGACTTTACCAACAGAACACGGATAGTTATCACCACAGAGGCTGGAACAGACACATGAACATTGCCTTTTGTAGACATAGTCTCAGACATAGGAATATCATAAAAAAGAGCAATCAACCTGGACCAATGGATATCGAAGACAGATTTCATAATTCAATTCATGATACTACCCGGAAATATGACAACACCTTCATTAAAGTCACAAGGACACTTTCCAAAATTACAAAAATACAGCTAAAAAAAATTAAAAGAGAGAGAGAGAGAAAAATGTGGTTTAACGTCCACTCGACACAAACTAGGTCATTTCAGGACTAACATATGTTTTTTAATTTTATTTCAATAATTCGTTTGCGCGTCGGGGTCTTTTAGCAATTGGAGGAAAGCAGAGGACCCGGACAAAACCCACGATGTTAGACAGGCGACCCTATTCCTTGACACGTACAACCGGGGATTCGTAACCCCGTCAGTCGACTCAATGACAGACTTTATGATATAGCGCGCACGCTAACCGTGTATCTTTCTACTGTCTCCACAACAAAGCAGTTTACCGACCTTCCGCCACCGCCCCAAAAAAGCCCCACTTATTCCAGATCACATGATTGATCCATGGTTAGCTAGATATAAAACTTTATATATACAGCCTTTTCTATAGAAATGTCATAGTCACTTTAAACGGAATTGCGTAGCATGTATTGGAGATGTCTAGCAGGGAATTACATAGAGTCGTACACTTTGAAAACAAGCTGATTCTAAAATATCAGCTTCCCCATTGTTTATTATACACACTAGAAAAAGAAGACAGTGAAACATGGCGAGAGAGAGAGAGAGAGGGGGGAGAGATAGAGAGGGATGGGATTTAACGTCCACTTGACACAAACCAGGTAATTTCGGGACTAACATATGGTTTAATTTTATTACAATAATTCGCTTGGGCGTAGGGATCCTTAGCAGTTGGGAGAAACCGGAGGACCCGGAGAAAGACCACGAGATTGGACATGCGACCCTACTCCTTGCCACGTACAACCAGGGAATCGAAACCACGCCAGTTGACTCAATGACAGACCTTATGATACAGCGCGCACGTTCTAACTATTCGGCCATCCAACCCCCATCATGGCGAGTAGACGAGATGGTGTCTATTTTATAAAATTAAAGTAATCTTTATATAGTAAAGTCAAAGAGAGAGGGGGGGGGAGATGGGGTTTAACGTCCATTCGACACAAACTAGGTCATTTCGGGACTAACATAATATGGTTTCATTTTATTTCAATAATTCGCTTGCGCGTAGGGGTTTTTAGCAGTGGGAGGAAACCGGAGGCCCGGAGAAACCCACGAGATTTGATTTTACCAATAGGGAAATACGAAATGTATTTAACTGTCGGTCATTTGAAGGATACCGTGCACCTTGTAAAAGCGGAAGTGACGCACTATGAACCATTGCGATTGGGTGTACCAGCAATGTTAACTGAGAGTGAATGTATTGGCGTGCAGGCGGGGGTGGGGGGGTCACCTTAATTGCACTGAGCATTCAAGTGGAACACCAAACTTTGTGACTTATTTATATTTAAAATGAATAAACTGTTTTTTTCGATTTTTTCAAAACGTCATCCTGTGCCATGCTTCTCAGTTCTCAGTAGTAGGCCACGATGGCTGCCTGCAAGCTCTGCACGCCACTGACGGGTGTGGTGTAAGAGCGTACCGAACTTTTCAGTTGACTGGGTAATTTACAGCTACTGAATAATGATGTATAGCCGTGTGGTAATTTCCTGTCATCGTTATTTATCACTGGTTTTATGAGGTCGCCTATAAACGAGGGTGAATGATTTAACGTCGTCACAACTAGCTGACTACATTTATCGTTGAAGTCAGTCACCAAAACATGCATTAAAGGCCACGCGGCAAAACCCACATGACGAATGCTAACTAACAAAACCCCACATCTATCACTAAAGTGACGAGCATGCGGTACAATTTCGTGGAATGACGTAATTGTCTTTTTGATGGATAGACTTCAAGACTACGCATGTCACGTGACATAGAGCAACCTAAAATACGAAAATAGAATTCATGCGCCCATTTGAATCTCAAAACACCTCATACTTGGATCGTCCATTACAGCTTCAACAGTGCCATATTATCCAACACCCGAAAATCTTCAAAATGATTATTTTGTTACTTGTAATGTTTTTGGCTGGATGTGAATCCTATAAAACAGGTGCTCCGGGAGGAATATGTAATGCACGGAGACAAAGACCATACCATGCAAGGTACTTACCTCAAACAAAGCCAGCGCCTTACCGATTAGAAACCAATTCTACTTTGTACAGACCAAACGACCCCATTAAGAGTAAGGAACAATTTAATTATTTCTATTATACCGTTGTTGTTTTTGTTCAGAGAGAGAAATATGGTTAAACGTCCACTCAACAGAAACATATGGTTCAATTTTACTTCAATAATTAGATTGGTTTAGCAGTCGGGGGGAACCCAAGATTTCCGAGCAAAACCAACGAGGCTGGACAGTTGCAAGAGGGGCACGATGGTCGTTGGTTTCGTATTGCGTCTAATTGAAAGGGTACCAAAGGCGCCCATTTGGGTTACCGATTCTTTCCCAATTGGGTAAAGGCACCCATGGGGTGTCTGATTTGCTCCAGGGGAGGCAGCTGCTCTCTGGTGTACTCTTTATTATACCGGTCTTCATACATTCAATCTGATTAAAATACAGATCTATATTTCGTTTCGTTTGTTTGTACTTTTGATGGTCAACACTACATGAAGATCTGACAAGTTGTACTCGAAGATCGTGTCAGGGGTCGTATGGACTATAACTTGGCCACGTTTTGAGACAAGATTTGTATACCTTCCATTTATTAGTTGTAACATTCTAATATCATCAGCTTATGGAGTGTTCGTGTATCAGCTAATTTATTACGCGAGAGCTTGTTCGTTTTATTCTGATTTTTCAAGTAGATCGAGGCATTTGTAATCTAAGCTTCAACTACAGGGATACTTGAGAACTAAACTTATTAAAACCTTTAAAAAGTTTTATGGCCGTCATATTGACTTTATTGGTAAATAAAACATGTATCTCTCGACTATTATTCTAAATATTTAATTGACGCGTATACTATCTACTTCATCGTTAACACTGTTCATCACCTGCATTTTGCATACCGATAGTCCATTGGCCAATCACGCTATTTTACCGAGATTTCGCCTAATAGTTTGAATGCAGCTATGGCGGGTGTGGCGCCAGGCATGGTAAGCTTACTCTTTCGGACACCTGGTGTTACCACTGTTTGTCGCTTTTTTTGGTACACAGTGAGCAGTCAATATGCTAATTACACTATTTTGCCCGATTACACTATTTTGCCCGATTACACTATTGTTCCCCGATTACACTTTTTTGCCTATACCGTTTTTTCTAGGACTTCGAATGTTGTCTAATGGCTTGGATTGCTCGTACTTGGTTTTAGTTTATTTAATTTTCAAGAAACTTTACTGACAACATTTTAAAAGAACCATAAACTATTTACCATGGCTATTGTTCCAATAAAAATGCATTTAGCTCTTATATAATGCATCTTTAAAAGATACCCTGCACTGTAGATTCCAAACATCATTTAGTATTAAACATGCATTATGCAAGAGCTAAATCTTCCTATTGCAGATGTTTCTTTGGGCCTTAAATGTTATCTAAATTATTAATTAGACATTAATTAACCTGTGCAGTTTAGTGGATTTGAATACGTTTGTGGTAACATAGATAACAGTGGTAGTGATGACGATCAAGGCTAGCCTAAAGTCGTTAATATCCATGTTCAGAGTGAAGCAAATTGACTGGAATTTTGCATGATCACCTTATAAAGGTCGCCGAATAGTTTCGAGATCACGTTTGTACGCGAGAAAGAGTTGGGTTGCCTCTCCACCCTCGTGGGTTTTCTGTGGGTCCTATGGTTATCTCCCACAGCTAAAGACCCCTATGCGCAAGTGTTTTATTGAAATAAAATTGAGCAATACATTAGTCCCGAAATGTCCTAGTTTGTGTCAAATAGGCGTTTAATCCAATTTCTTTCACATAATCGTCACACTTCGTCATTTGTCGACTGCTGCCAATTTGTACACATCTAGCAACAAGAATTTTTAAATATCATTTCATGATAATATGATTACAGTTTTCCCCGGGTTCAACCGTTTCCCGCCGATGATAAAGACCCCTACAAGCAAGCGAAGTATTGAAATAAAATTCTCTCTCGATGACATAATTTTTAGTGGAGCATTCTATCAAACTGTATTTTGGGTAACCGTTTTTGTCAATGTCGAGTGTGTTTTTTTTATTAAGATGGTTGAACAACCTGGTGTGTCAGAAGTAAGTTAGTGGACGAGAGATCCCTAAACTCATTTAAACATACATTATGCAAGAGCTAGTCTTTCTTTGGGCCTTAAATATTATCTAAATTGTTAATTAAACATTTATCTTATCCAGACCATAATCAACTCTCGATGTCATCGCTAGTCTGTGATATTTACTGAATTAGAACCCGATCTGCTGCTGCTGATTAAATCAAAAATGGATAATCGAAGCTATGTATTTTTTATACTGCCGATTTAAGTGATCAGGATCGAGGCAAGGCCCAAAATTCAATCTTTCAATACTCGGTTCAGAGCGAATCATATTTGTTGACTGAAATGTTCAGCAAATTCCCTTTACATTATTTATTTTTTAACTATTATAGTTAGAACTGTCCGCTCTGTATCTAATCTCCCATAACGTATCTTTAATAAGTTTGATGTTCAATAGTTTTCTTAAGTTTTGGGATGTCACCATAACAGTATCTGTCGTACTGCGCGGCCACATTTCACACCCAAAAAGTAAATTGACATACATTTTAATAAATGACAACCCAGTTGACAACGCAACGAATAAAGCTTTTTAATATAATGACATTCATTTTAAGAGCTGTTAGAAAACCAATTAATAACGTCGCCTTGGCAAGTGCGAGTCTCAATACATATTGCCGACTCTCTCTAAAAAAAAATTAACATTACTATGTAAACAAAATCGGATTAAAATTCAGATCTAAATCTATTTTCGGTTTGGTTTTTGTTTCAATCCACATTTTACATGGGAAGATGGATGGATGACACCAGAGAAGAACATTGAATGAATGGCGTACATGTAGATTATTTGTATATAATTTTTGTTTGGTTTCGAAGCTGCAATTGTGTCACTTGCCATTTTACGCATGCCGTGCGCAAAACTAGACCAAACATATCATTTCATTAACCTATCAATTAATAATCATCCCCCCCCCCTCTCCCGATCCCCATCAAGCAAGTCGCGGTTTATATAAAAAAATAACTATTTTTGATCCAATGGTAGTGGGGGGGACAAAAAATTTAAACTATTAAAACGAAACGAAATAGTAGATGGGTTTGAATTAGATTGTATGTAAGCTAGACTGGGAATATTATGGAAATATTTATTTCTTATTATGTATTGAATCGTATGCATGAGAGAGAGACAGAGAGATGGAGAGAGAGGGAGAGAGAGGGAGAGAGGTGGGATTTAACGTCCACTCAACACAACTAGGTCATTTCGGGACTACTACATGTATATGGTTTACTTTTTTATTTTCTATTTCAATACTGCGCTTGTCTGCTCACACCAGGGTCGAAACGACAGCCGCAAGCCAGAGGTGGCCGGCCAGCTAGAGGTCGAAGCGCGGCACTCTAGACCACTACCCCCCCCCCCCGGAAATGTATATATCATATCATTATTTCGTACTTTAAAATGGATACCCCAAATTCTTTGCGTACGTTTGTAGTGGGTCGTTTTATCTACAGATTGGTGCCAAATGTGTCAACACCGTCTCGGTTATAGTATAGTTACCTGTCAGTCGTAAATTTCCGCTTAAAACAGTCAAGAAAATACCCCTTTCTAGTCTAAATGTAGAATTATTTTAAAATACTTTTTTGTTTGTTCTTTTGGTGCATGTATTTCAATTTAACTTAAAATTGAGCTGATATCTAAGACACAAAGTAGTGCGAATTGAACTTATAAAATCTTTATTTTCAAGGGTAATGTTATAATTTAGTCTGTTTACGGTATTCTCTTAATGAGTTTTCTTGAATTTTTAGGGACGCGTGATATTAAATATACGGAAGCTCAAATTCGAACTAATTCTTACGTAATTAGAATTGTTATTTCTCATTTCAAGCCTGATTGTATTTTTGAATAAACATTTTCGTTGATGTAGTTTAATCAACTAGCGTGGTTTCGATTCTCGGTTGTACGTGACACGGAATTTTGTCGCCTGTAAAGCCTCGTGGGTTTTCCCCGGAATCCTCCGGTTTTCTCCCACTGCTAAAAGACCCCTACGCGCAAGCGAATTATTGAAATACAATTAAACCATATTATGTTAGTTTGTGTCGAGTGGACGTTTAACCCCATCTCTCTCTCTCTCTCTCTCTCACCTGGGGCAGTTTGTGATGGTTATCAATAACAAAAGGGTGGGTGTGCATATCTAGTGCATAATTGTTATTCTTGGATACATAATGAGCTGCTTAGGGCATTTCCTTGTCATCGTCATTTAACTCTGGGCTATACATGTTTTGTGACAGATTGTCACGATTGAAGTTGATGGAAAGTCTTATCTTTAATGACATCTAAATCATCGGTTTATTGTCAAATACATATATAATAGATATTAGCATGGGAAAAACGTATATAAGTAATTTGACTGAAGTTTTATTTATAATGATATACGCCTTTTTCGTTATCTGTTTTTTAAATTATATTAGCAAGAACTGTCAAGATATTTTTTTTTTATAAAATTAGCATGGAAAAAACTTATAAGTAATTTGACTGAATTTTTTTTTTATAATAATATACGACTTTTTCATTATCTGTTTTTTAAATTATATTAGCGAGAACTGTCAATAAGAAAATAAATACTTCCACAGTTCAACGTCGTTTTAACTCCAATTCCAAGCGTAAAACGCAGCCGAATGTCGCTTGACTTTACAAGGTGTGAGTTTGACCTAAATATGCTACCAGTGCCCACACAAGTACGCGTCGAAAATTTTGAAAATTGACAACCGCAAACCCATTTTCCAAGCATTTCAGAAAAAACCAGAAGAAGGCAAACTTTTGATTTCCTGATACAATTAGATAACAGAATGACCTGAGAGTACTGCCATTAGATGAATTTGAAATTTATCTGTCCTGTCCTGTCCTGTCCTGTCCTGTCCTGTCATGTCCTCTCATTTTCTCTCCTCTCCTTATTTCTTTCTTTCTTTCTTTTCTTTCCTCCCTCCTTCTTTTCGTCTTTCTTTTCTTTCCTTCATCTCTCCTTTCTTTTTTCTTTCTCTTTTTGTCTTTATATCCTTAGACTCACTTTTTTTAATGAGCTTAGGCACACCTGTCAGGTGGGCCCTGTCCCCAGCACTGTAGGTTACGTAATTTCTCTCTCTCAAATTGTACCATAGGCATTTTCAAACTGTTCCTTAATTTTACTTCAAGGAAATAATTTGCCCCAGCTATATTCTTGCTATCCTAAAAAAATACCCTGGTGTACCCTGATTCAATTGGATTTCTTTTATTTTCAGTAACTATTACCGGGGATGGAGTCAGTTTTAAGGGATTTTTCTTCACGGCTGATACAACATCGGCTGCTTTTAATGGTCGTGTAGATAATGTGACAACTAATGTCCGAACAGTGGGGAACTCAGTGGGGTACTGTGGAATGACGCATACTGATAATTTACCAAAAACATCCATTACATTGGTATGGACACCACCAGAACTTGTCCATATTGGAAACGTTCAGTTTGTGTAAGTTTTGTTTCATCAACGCAGGGTTAAGTTATAAGCCTAGCGCACACTACGCGACGACATAGGCGATTTCGGTCGCCGACAATGAAAAATCAAAACTTCGCCTAGTGTGCGCACTCGGTCGCCAGCGATTTTTCGTCACCAGCGACCATCGTCGTGTAGTGTGCGCACCCCACTGAAATTACGGGGATATTTGTCGCCAAACTCGTCGCTTAAGTTGTCGCATAGTGTGCGCCAGGCTTTATAAACAATGACGTTTCAGATTTACGCTCGTTTTTAAACAATAAAAGTTCAGATGGTGGACAGACTATGTACAGGCTGTGTGTACACAATGGCAGTTTCTAAAGGATGTATTTTATATTTGTGTATATTAACAGTAAATGTTATTGACAATATTTTATAAATTAATTCATTTACTTACAGAGCGGCGATTGTGTTTAATTACACAACATTCTGGAGTAATATCGGTTCTGTCGTACTCGAGCCGGATTTTACCGTATGTAAGTATGGTCATTGTTTTATCTGATTAAAACACAGATCCTATTTCGTTTCGTTTTTTATACTTCAAAAATTCGTTTCACTTGTCTTTACTACACTAGCATCTGGACGAGTTGTCATATAACCCGCGTTCTGGTTGATGTGAGGGATTAGCCAATGAAACGACCTGTTGCAGCTAGAGAGATGCACGGACATGTTGATATTCCACTAGAAAAATGTACGCTAATTGCTTGATCCATTCTCTGACACTTGGGGTCAAAAGCCGCTCATGTGACTCTGACACGATCTCCCACTTCAACTGGTCAGATCTTCATGTAATAGAGGTCATCGGGATTATATAGAAACGAAACGAAATAAAGATTTGTATTTTAATCAGATTGTTACCACTTTGTCTCACATTATTTATCACGGCTGGGGGGTTGGGATGGCCTAGTGGTCTACAGTGTCGCGCTTCGACGGGCTCTGCGGCCATTTTCCGTCACCATAGCGTCGCAGTAAGGACGCCACCACAGTCTGAAGGGGGTATAAGTTCGGAGAACCTTGGCGTTTGTTTTGAACATGCTCAAAATAAACGCCGTGAATCGGCGATCATTGGCGACCACGGTGACCACAGCACGATAGCTGGCGTTTCCCCCACGCTTATGACGATCTTAATGCGCTCTCAACTCATTTTCAATTGCTCATATAACATACACTATTTAGTTGAAATCAGGATTAGTTCATGGGTCATCTGTTCACAACCCGCTGCAACATGAAATTGCAATTTTGATATATACCATATTTGGTGAGTACAACCGAAGGGTGCCGATCTTGTTCGGGGTAGGACCATGGAATTTTTCAGCCCGGAGCCCCCTTGGTGGAAGACGGGGGCCCGACAAGGAACATATTCTAATCCTTTCTGCAAACAGAGATTCATACTTCATACTTCGAGAAAAGAGCTCATATCCAAAAATTAGAATACTGTTTTTAATGCGTTTCTGCGGTTCTACCCTGTTTCCCTTTTAGCCTACCATACACACACAGTCTTTTTTAAATTTGAATAAATGGAAGCATAATAATAATAATAATACATTTTATTTGTAGAGCGCTTTCCATACAATTATCTCAAAGCGCTGAACAGCAATTAACAATAATTACAACTACTATACAAAAATAAAATACAAGATAATAAAAAATAAAAATGTTCCAGTCAATTATAATAGAGATTACTACTTGAAATTACGGAATAGAATTACAAATTAGAAATTACAGATTAAACATACAAATTGAAGTTATAGATTAAAATTACAAAGTATATGCTAGTCTGAAAAGATGTGTCTTAATCGGTGATTTGAAAGCAGGAAAATCAGAGATGGCACGAATATTTTCTGGTAACGTATTCCATAAAAATGGTGCAGAAACATGGAAAGATCTATCTCCATAGGATTTCTTTGTTTTCATACTCGACCGAACTAACTGTATAGCATTTTGGCCTCGTAGATAGCGTGCTGGCACCCTAACGGTTATCAGCTCAGTGAGGTAGTACGGTGCCGTCGCGCAGTGTGTAGCTTTGAAAGTGATACATAAAATTTTGAAGGAGATTCTCTGCTCAACTGGCAGCCAATGGAGAGACTGTAGGACAGGTGTCATATGGCACATGTCCTGTCGCCTGATCCGCGTAACCAGTCGAGCAGCAGTATTCTGAATGAGCTGTAGTTTCTTTATTTGATAATTACTAAGGCCGAAAAGCAGACTGTTACAGTAATCTAACCTAGACGAAACAAATGCATGGATTAATTTCTCAGTGTTGCTCTGATCCAAAAAAACGCCTTATTTTCCCTATTCTCCATATAGCATGAGACGCCGCACTACACACACTGGCTATTTGAGCTGACATAGAACCGCTAGAATCCAGCATAACACCTAGATCACGGACTTTCTGAGAGGGGGAGACAAAAGCATAATAAATACTTTCACTATTCGCTAAGTATACTTTGCGAAGTTAACTGTAGACATGCAGCCCATGTTTAGTATAGGTGTAATCGTTAGGGTGTACGAAAACCGCATATTATCACGTGTACACATTTGACGCAAAATAGGTGGAAACGCCGCTGTCGTATACACATTGGCCTGTTAGGTAGTAGTAAGACGTTAAACCTCATTTCTTTTTCATTTTCAGACGAAACCCACCAAGCTGTATGGGCACAGATGAACAATCAAGCCACGAACGGTCAGCAGCAAGGTGGTAGACAAAATGGGCAAGTCCAGAACCGTCAACAGCAAGTTGGTGGACCAAATGGGCAAGTCCAGAACCGTCAACAGCAAGTTGGTGGACCAAATGGGCAAGTCCAGAACCGTCAACAGCAAGTTGGTGGACTAAGAGGTCAAGGCCAAAACAACAGAATGCAATCTCAGCTTAACCCAATGAGTGGTTAATGTTTTAAGCAAATCGACAAAATGTTCTCAAATTGTTATTGTATCATTACGCCGAAATTATATTTTATTTATTTTTGCTTTAAAAAATATAAATTTCGTTTAAACTGCACTTCATTTATTATTACTAATTAACCCACCAATGTTTGTCTGAGTGTTTATGCAAAAAACCTGGTGGTGTACGGTATATACTCTGCTGTACGATTTTCATGTGATACACTTTTGAGCTAATCTAGCCTAGTTGTAGGGCGTGGGATACTACACACACCACCAGATACCCGAGAGACTTACACCCTTTCTGACGATACCATAGAGGAGAAAATTGGTACATTTTTTCAGCTAGGTTGACCCCCTTGGGCTCCTGGTCTATCACTCCGTTCGTTTGACACTTTCCTCCCTGGTCGGATAATCTGGTGATCAGGCGCTATCTGTTGACACGCGTCTCTATTTGTAAGTGCAAGGGGGGGGGGGCTGCGCCACATATGATTTACACAAACGACAAATATAACGACAAGACATCATGCTCAGAAACAACAAACAAACAAACAATTCAAAAAAGAGTGAATGGATCTGGGGGCTAGCCGTTTTCGTCCACTGCGCTGTACAGTCCCGGGTCTGAAGTAACAGAGACTTCACTCAAAATTGAAATTGATCGGAAATACAACCCGAAGAAGTAAAACATTATATGATGTCAGTGTGAGTCATGGTCTGCCATATGCTACAAGAAATACGAATGCAGCCATACTGTAGTAAAAATTTCAACTATAGGCCTACAAGCACCACATCGGTGAAATGTATAGAAAAAGGTTTATAACGGTTGTCTAAAATCACTCAAGAAGTGTTTATATATAAATTAAATAGACGCATAGTGAATGTATTGAGGGAACATATTTCAACCGTCACAAGAAAACGCAAAAACAAAACCGAATACAAAGAAGCACAGGAAATGTAGACTGACTCCGAAGGTAGCCGTCTGCTGACTGAAAGGTGTGACGTTTTAAAGTTGCTAATATCGTTCCAGTTATTAAAAAATCAACTTTAGATAGAAATGTGCTAAAAAAATTACCGTCCTGTATCAAACTCAAGTTTTATCTCCAAAATTTTTGAAAAATGTATAGCCAGACAACTGATTGAACATATTGACACAAGCAACCTTCATAATAGTCTACGGAGTGCATATCGTATGTTTCGCTGTTTTGAGACGGAGCTTATCAAAGTGCAAGATGATATATTAAGGTCAATAGACAATAGAAACTGTGTTCTTTTGGTACTTTTAGATTTGTCCGCAGCCTTTGACAACATAGATTCTACTGTCCTGCGACAAAGACTTCAGACAGACTTTGGTGTCAAGGGCTCTGCACTTCAGCTACTTAAAAGTTATCTTATTGATAGAAAGCAGAGGGTTGTTATCGGTAATGTGACGTCAGACTATCATAAGAATTTATATGGAGTACCACAAGGGTCGGTCCTTGGACCCATTTTATTTACTCTTTATACTGCTCCAGTTGGTAAAATTTTAAAAGACATGGTCTTGACTATCACATTTATGCTATCGATAGCCAGCTGTATTTAAGTTTTAATCCTTTAAATGCGAATGAGCATGCTTTGAGCAAATCTAATATTGAGCAGTGTATCAATGAAATTAAATTATGGATGTCTGTAAATTTTCTATGCTTAAATGGTGATAAAACTGAATTTATTTTGCTTGGATCTAATCATAACCTCAACACCATAACTGATTCCACTTCGATTAAGATTGATGGAAATGAAATTACCCCTAGTAACTCTGTTCGCAATATTGGAGCTTATTTTGATAGTAAAATGACCATGTCTAATCACGTGAACGATATTTGTAAATCCTACTACTTTCATATCCGTAATATTGGCAAAATTCGTTAATTTCTTTCCCGGATTCAACTAAAACGCTTGTTCATGCTTTTATTACTTCAGGACTTGATACTTTTAACTCACTTTTATCCGGCTTACCCAATAAATTAATATACAAATTGCAAAAAGTTCAAAACACCGCTGCACGACTTATTATCCTTACGAAAAGACTTGATCATATTACTCCCGTACTTAAACAACTTCACTGGCTCCCCATTCCATATCGTATTCAAGTTAAGATTCTTTTAACTGCTTATAAATGTTTTCATGGCTTAGCCCCATCTTTTTTATGTCATCTAATTGAAAAACAAACAAATGCTCGCAGTCTCCGTAGTTCAAATGACATTTATCGTCTCAATCCAAGATCTGGAGAAAGATCGTTTTCATTTCTAGCCCCAAACCTGTGGAATGATTTAAAACCAGCTGGTTCTGATACTGATATTCGTTCCAGCCCTTCAGTATAATCTTTTAAATGTGCTCTTAAAACTTACTTATTTAAAAAATCTTTTAATTAGATATATATTATTTTATTATATTGCATCTTTTTGTAGTCTTTTAGTTGTTTTATATATTTTCTGTTTTACTGGTATATGATCGTAAAACGCTTCTGAACACCGTTGGTGGAATTAGCGCTATATAAATGTTTTAATAATAATAATAAAAACGTCGTACTGTCAATGACGTCAGAGTTAGAGGTTTCTAGAATATCGTAACAAATCAGAATTTTTAAGTTAATTAATTGTACAAAACATAATACTTAATACTCCATTCAAGCTATGCAAAAAAGGAATACCGAAGAAATCGAACTATGTAAGGGTATATAAAGGCATAAAATAATAACAATGAGGGCATAAATTAGATCATTATCCAATATGTACTCAGTTATATACTTGCTATAAATTTGCTGTGATACGTTTTCAAGGGAGGCGGCCAATGAAGTGAAACCTTGACAATGTGGTCGGTCACTTCGCTAAAATATCCAAATTCAAGAATTGTCCCCATTTGACTTTGGAAATGATTTAGCAATAGTTTGCATTGATATGTCTATTCTTGAGTGTTCTGATAACAGTGTGTACTTTATTATTGAATTAATGCATCACGCAGTGCAGATTTTATCATTTTCATTGTTTTAGAGTAAAAACCAAGTATACTTGTCTCAACGCTCAGAGCCTGGAATATTCAAATACAGCTAGACTACACTTCTTTTCTTCTTAGCCACCAGCCACCAGCCCCCCCCCCCCCCACACACACACACGCGCGCCATTGAGACTCGCCCAACCATCCACCGGCGGCTGTCACCGCCACTGCTTACGTTGTATTAATATTACCGCGTTCCTTTTGGTGAATAGCCCCCCGCCCCCTCCACCAGTTTCCCAGATTACTTTGAGTTTAGTCACTGATACAAATCTTATGTGTGTAAGCCTTTGTCGGTCTGTAGGTAGCGGATTGGCTTGGTGCATTATTTGGCTAGGTTCCCTTTTCACTTTGCACCTCGGGGGATTGGGATGGTCTAGTGGTCTAGAGTGCCGCGATTCGACCTCTAGCTGGCCGGTCACCTCGGGCTTGCAGCTGTGGTTTCGAGCCCTAGTGTGAGCGTATGTGACATGGTGATAGGGACTCCGGTTTCCTCCCACTGCTAAAGACCCCAAAGCGCAAGCGAATTATTAAAATAAAAATTGAAAACCAAACGTTAGTCCCAAAATGACCTAGTTTGTGTCGAGTGGGCGTTAAACCCCATTTCTCTCCCTCTCTCTCCCTTTGCACCCCGATCCACACTCCCCAATATAGATGATTCGCGGCTTATTCCAAGTTGAGTCAATGACACAAATCTGATTAAAAAGCGAATAAGACTTTGTCAGCCCCGTTTCGCAGTTTGGTTTGATACCTGGTTCGGCTCAGTCCCCTTTGCAAATTGTCAAAAAATTTGAAGTCTTTACGAGTGAATGGTATAATATATTATACAGATGAGTTGATAAAAGTCATTTAGCAGAGTATAACGTGAAGAGAGAGAGGGAGAGAGAGAGACACACACACACACAGGGAGAGAGAAAGAGAGAGACAGAGACAGAGAGAGGGAGAGAGAGAGAGAGGGGGGGGGGGGGAAAGGGGGTTTAACGTCCACTCGACACAATCTAGGTCATTTCGGGACTAACTTATGGTTTTAATGTTATTTCAATAATTCGTTTGCGAGTAGGGGTCTTTAGCAGTGGGAGCAAACCGAGAGACCTAGAGAAAACCCACGAGGCTGGACAGACGAACCTACTCCTTGTCACGTACAACCGGGGATTCGAAACCACGCCATTTGACTCAATGGCATATATAACCTGAAAACATTGATAACAAAAATATGAAGCAATAAAATAAATCCTCCTAACCGGGTGCCAACCATAATCAATATTGTAAATTTCACACAAAGAAGCACCTCTCTGCAGTTCTTATCGCCCAGTTTCGGTTGTGTGCTGGCAGTGAAAGGGGCGGGGAAGTGGGCGGGGGGAGATGCATCCCCAAGCATCGATTGCGGGTGTAGAGGGAATCCAATTATTTTCAATTTATATTTAATAAAAGGTACATTTCCTGTTTGCCATATTTTTTTTAAATTTCATAATGTCTTTCCTTTTTCACATTCCTTAATACTCGTGCCTATACCTATAGGCCTACATGGCGTAAGACACTGGCATTACTAAACCTGGGTATGCCCACTGCCCAGTTCAAAACTGGTAGAACCCATGCAGGATAATATCATTGGTGAGACAACTGGCGTATAACATTGACCACATCGCTGCTGCATACAAACTAGCCTTCTTAACACTGTCGATACTGATTGTACTCCAGTTTTCATTAGCAGACTTAAAGTTACATTATTCAAGATATAGATAAGAACTAGCCATTCTTGCTATAATAGTTCGAAAGTAGGTGATGTAAAATGAATAACTTGAAAATTTCATTCAAATTACTCTATTGCAAGCGAAGATATTGGCATTTGAAGATTTGACCGATGTGTGCAATAATTTCAACCACGGTCCTGGTTGATCAAAGCTAAGACTTGAAGCGTCTGGAACCGCCATATTTGATTTATCACTGAAACGTTTTAATCTGTTTAATATCGGAGCAATCTGATGCCATCCAAAGTTGATTAAGGCCTGGATCAGTTAATTAATGTCTAATTAATACTTTAGAAAACATTTCATGCCCAAATAAAGACCTGCACTAGGCAGATTTAGCTCTTGAATAATGCATGTTTAAGTTAAGAATTTACTCAACTTTCAGTCACTGTTTATGAGAAATAACTTTGATCAATAAACACAAAACTGTGCACATAGTTTTTTAAAGTTCCATATTTTAGTTTAGATAAAGCGATCAATTTTGAGTAAATTATTAACTGAAGTCTGGGCATATTTTATGAACTTGGGGCCAGAGATTTATTTGTCTGGAATTTTCGACACGATAAATCATTCTGTATTAAAATTGAACTATTGACGTTACTTGGGGTGCGCCATATGAGGTTGTGTCATTTATCAGTACGTAATCCGACAGTTTTTACTTATTGATTTGGTTGGGTCCAAATACTTGTGTGGAATCAAGTTTGGGGTGCCACGAGGGTTTGCATTAAGTCCAGTTTTGTTTACTATTGATAAACGGGTGCATCGTCGTTTAATGGCTGATGATAGTCCCTATTTCGGGAATACATAAAGTAGTCACATATAATGTATTGATATAATAATAAAAAAAAACTTTTTCCACGTCGACGTGGCTAATGCAGATGGGCGCACGCCATGCAGTGTGCTATGAGGGAAATTTTACCGGGACTCGAATTCCAGTGTACATGGACCCTCAGATTTTCTTCCCATCCAAACAAAATAGACACTCGTTGGCAGGGACCCACCCTACATACACTGACATTGGGAAATTTTCGCGACCAGCACCGGGATCGAAACCCGGACCGTCTGGTTAGTGAGCCAGGTTCTAACTCCCTGAGCCATCGCTGCGCCAACCTGCACACATACATTAATTTAATAGTAATATACGCCCATAACGAGAACCCAGTCCATTAAATTATCTATGAGGTAAAATGATTTATCGGTTATTATGAACTTTACCTTCCTGATATATAGATATATAAAACTTTACTCCTCCTATATCCAGATCTTTAACAGGGGGTCAAGCGGCGTGGTTTCGATCCCCGGTTCGTGATATAATTGAACCTAATGTGTGTGGAGTAGGCGTTAATGCTGTAATCGTTACCGCTTGGAAACATGATGTTTCCCACAAGGAAATAGTAAATACCACATTTGTCGTGTTCGGGTGCACAGGTGGGAAAATCAAAATGGCTGTCATTTTCCTTTCAACGATTATTAAAGCCCCTAATCACCATTTGTGGAATTTAAATCGCTAAAAGGAATACAACCCCAAAGACGTTTCGGTTCGGATCAGTATTTACAAAGATATGGTGAATTTTAAATCCAGTTGAATTCAAGATAGGAAATGCCTACATATGTACCGTTGATGGTCTATATTGGTTTAGTTTTCTATATTAAAATCGTATATAAAATCGTGACACGGTCGATTAGCTTAGCATAATTAATATGCCTAATTAACTATTACGGCCGATATGTAGACATTTTAAATTCAAAGAAACATAGAATGTTAGTCCCGAAAAGAGCTAGTTTGTGCCGAGTGGTCGTTAATCCACAGTTATTCGAACTATTTTGATGATATAGACCGTACCGTCCTAAAACCTGGACTGCCGTACGGTACAATAACAAGTTAGTAGGGCCTACAATATGAAAAGACGGGTATTTTTCGTGTTTTCTGTTCAATGGGTTTCTTTTCATTGTTCAGGAAATGTACCACAATTCCAATATGAAAGATTCTATAAATCACGTATTCAGATCCATATGCACATCCACAACAAACATATGACTAAAAAAATAGTATATTTGCGTTCAAAACTTTCATTTTTGTAACTTTGGCTGCCATCTTGTTACGTCATATGTCGTGAACTCGATATGTATAGGATATTAATAGCAACCCGAGTTCTCCAGTAGACATCACGACTTCCAAGCCAGTTTTTGTAGTTACGAACACCATTTACCAATTCGTTAGTCATATTTTCCGCAAAACCACGGAGTAACGAATACAGCATAAACCCCATCTCTCTCTTTCTGCTACTGATCTTTTTTTGGGGAGGCGCTCTTCAAAAAACACATGGTTCAGTCAAGGCAAGTATGATCGACATGAAACTTGACATGATTGATCCTTGGACCATTGCCCATCGGGAGGGGGGCATCGAACGTCTGAAGGGCCGGTCGGACAAAAAATGAAAAAAATTATTTTGTCCAATTCGTCTTAAAAAAATAATTCTCTTGAGCGTTATATGGGAGTGTGGGGGAGGGGGTATTGGACCGGTCGTGGAGCGATGATGATTGTGTAGTATGTGGCCACCACGCCATCACTGTCTGGAATGGGCTGGTATAGTCGACTATCTGGGTCGGGTGTGCTGGGTGTAAGCCAAATTCGGAATCCTGCAATGGGGTTCCGAATTCCATCCGACATCCGAAAATTTCCTCGGATTCACCCGACAGTGTCGCCCGCCATGTTTTCACTTGGTGTGGGTACCAAAATCCATGTTGTGATTTGTGATGCCGTGGTAGCTACATTTTGCGTCCAAGATGAAATTTTATTTTTCTTTCCGCCCGCTGCTCCTGACAAAAATGTCGGGGGTAACGCAATTCTCATAATTAAATTTGTGTGGCCTTATACTCGAATATTCATTATCTGAACTAATGCTCTGTTCATTAATCAATATGTAGGCTAGTGTGTCAAATGTTTAAGTTCGGAGTCAAGGTAAAAAAATTTACTGGAACAACAAATCCAAAATTCAAAAAGCACCTTTCATGAATTTCACTTTTGTCACTCTGTAGGCTACCAATGTGTCTCGTGGCCTTCCATCACAGGAGGTCCGAGGAATGAACTAGCGCCCACGGCGACAAAAATTTGACATTTTTCAATGAAAATATTCCTACTTATTCAATCAATAAATGGTCAAAATTGTCACAACTAGTCCCATTTTTAACCAGTTGAATTCTCTTGACGATACAATGATAATAAGTTAATTAATAATATGACGATATGATAATTTCACAGGTTGATGGTTGTAAATTACTTGCGGGTCAGAGTTTTTGCCTAAATTAATCGAATTATGAGATGTAGGCTATTATTAGACATATCTTTGAATGGCATTTAGTGAAAGTAATATATTATAACAAACAGCTTTATGGATAGCATTCACTAGGTTTATTAACTGCAACGTTTCAATGAGGACACTCTCACCGCTTTCAAGCAATGATGCAATCAACATGTTACAGAAGGTTAAATACAAACAGATAACAATAAACTAATTAACCAAGTAAGGCCGAAGCCATTCAAAGACATACCTTAGTAAATTATTATTACAGAAGGTTATATACAAATAGATAACAATGAACTAATTAAACCAAGTAAGGCCGAAGACTTATTAGACAGAGATTATAATAAAATATGCCACCAAATCGCATATTTGGGGTTCATTATTCAAAATTTTCCATCAGGGCTCCGCAGTCAGTACAAAAAAACCCACACAGTCATTTTTTATGTAATGAATGCATGAATGAAATGGAGTTTAACCTCCTACGCTTCTGCACCTAACCTGGGCTAATTGAAAACGGAAAGAGTCGTTATGTCGTTATGTAAGACTACTAAGAGACAATGAAATCGACTGAAATGGGGTTTAACGACCAGGAAATAACACAAATTCAAATACTTCCGATCTATTTTAGTAAGTTGGAAAATTTTACCAGATTCTATTCTTTATGCTGTAGTAGTAGCCCGTACGTAAGGAACTAACGTGACGAATTTATGGTAGCTGGCTTTTCTTCGCACGTATCCAGTGAATGGCCATTTTGCTCAGTAACCCCAGCCATAATTTGACTATTTTCGTAAAATTGCGTTAAAGTTTTAAATTTTTCAATCCCCACGCTAAAAACATTAGCAGAATTCATTGTGTATATGTGAAATAGACCCGATTGAGGCACAAAATAGTGCCAATAGTGCGACCCCCGCGTGTGTCAAATGTCGGTTTAAACTTGCTCATTCTGTTATAATCCCATTTTTTCCGGGAATTATTATTCAATCTCGAGCTGTCCCTGTTATTGTACAGACAACCCTGATACGACGCAGGTTTTCTGTTCGTCGAAGTCATCGTACTTTCGTTTGTTTGTTGACCTCGCGACCTGTGGCGTTTAGATAACGTCATGTGAATATCATGGCTGTTCACTGTGTCAGAGAGTCACTTCTCTCCGGGTAGGGTGGGTCTGTCGTTCAGATTGGTAGTAGCCTACAGCATTTTACGGAATCTCACAAAATTCGTTTTATGACTTTTGAATTAGAGAATTGCATTAATTGAATTGGTGAAATAAAACTATAGGATGCAATCGTTCCGAAAGGACCAAATTTGTGTTGAATGTAGCCCTATGTAAACTAATTATTAAAATGTGCATTTCGTCAAAAGACTATAGATAGATAATTAAAAAAAATATAAGAGAAAAAAAAGATGAATACGAGCGTATCATAGGCATTACCATTTTTTAAATAAGAGATTTTCTCAATAATTATTTACAAGCTACCTAAACTGATTCGTTGCGATCTCTCAAAGCATTGTCGCTTCACGGACCAGAGAGGCGGAAGGACTGGGTTAACAAGACTAAAATTATTTACGACAACCGTCAATTGCCCCTAAGTACCACTACGTTTTCCAGTCAACAAACTCGGTCGATGGTTGGGCTAAAATTTGGGAATTGTTTATTTGACTGAAATAAAAAACGCACTAACTCAAATATGATTACATCGTTTTTGTCTATTTTGGTTATTTTTTCCCCCAAGTTCAAATCTGACAGTTGAAATCAAAACTTTATTGAGATGTTACTTCAATAGCAACCCCCTAAACATCCTGTTGACCTCTCATTGGCGTGTACGTAAAAGATCCCTTGACAGTTAGCACTCGATATATAAGAGTGTCGTAGTGCCCCTGTCCGGGCAAAATTCCCACATATCACACTGTATATGGCGTATGTATACCCGTCTGGCGTCTTCATTAGCCCAGTTCGGAGCAAAACAGTAGGACGTTTAACCCCATTTCATTTCATTTTTTTCTGGGGTGGGGGGGGGGCGAAAATATAAGTATGTTATCTTAGTCCAATGCCATCAATGCTTCATATTGAGCGACTTGTTTATTCGACTGAGCTATACGACTGACTTATTCGACTGAACTATACGACTGAGTTATTCGACTGAAGTATACGACTGAGGTATTCGACTGAGATATACGACTGAACTATACGACTGAAGTATTCGACTGAAGTATTTGACTGATGTTATCGACTGGACGAGACCACATGAAAATGTCAAATACCTTATCCCCACAGGCCACACGCCCCCCCCCCCCCTCCAACCCACCCGCATCGCATCATACGTGTACATGTGATTCATAATGTGGACGTATGTAGGCTATTGCCATCGCCCCTCTCTCTGTTTGTTATTGTTTGTATTTAATAATAATATGTGTGTGTGGTGTCTGTGTGTCGCCTACAGGCCACAATTCTTACTTGATCATCTTGAAACTTTACAAACATATTCCTTATATTACCCTAAGGATGACCCCTATTGTTTTTGGTGCATGTCCGACCCCATATTCCTGAAGCAACGGCCCGAGAAATCCCTCTCTGGCCATTGCTGGATTCGCTTCGGATTCTTGACATTTAAGTAAATGTGTCTATTCTTCTCGTTCAATCAAATCTACTACTTACGTACAGTAACATGACATTCCGTCGTTTAATCTTGGGTCTTCCTTAATATTTTGGACAAAGATTTAAGTTATTAAAAACGTTGAAAGTCTGTTCGTTACCATACCGTAGTGTTTACTTTACGTCAATACCGATAGCCTCGTTTGTCACGCAATTAGTTTTGCTGCAATATCCTGCTATGCGCTGGTTAATATAGCATAAAAAAAACGTGCAGCCATGACGTAACATTACGTAAACACAGTTGTCCTAATTAAACGTCTTGTTTTAAAGGTAATACCTTTGTAACGAATTCAGTGATTGGTCAGTAATAGGACCACTGGCCAGTCATAATTAGTGACAATAATACCCACTCAGTCCAGCAGGGAGTAGTCAGATTAGCTCTAATCAAACGGAACACTGCGAGGAGGATGGTCCGACCCCCAGTGGCAGAGCCACGCTCAAAATTCATCCAATATTATTAAAATCTAATCTATTTTTAGCAAGTGATTTCAATCACGTCCGCGCTATATTAATAGTATGAATGAATGAATGAAATGGGGTTTAACGTCCTACGCTTAAGCACCGTACCTGGGCCAATTGAAGACGGGCATACGCCATACAGTGTGCTATGAGGGAAATTTTTGCCCGGGCAGCGGCGCTACGGCCTACTCTTATATCGAATTCCAACTGCCAAGGGATCTTTTACGTGCACTCCAATTTGTACACGGGACCTCGGTTTTTCGTCCCATCCGAACGACTAGGCAGCTGTCCTTGTCAGGCCCTCCTTCTGCATCACTGACAAGGGGAAATCACGCCGGAAAATCGAGATGACCTTTCTCGGCCAATGCAGGGATCGAACACTCAACCTCCAGGCTAGCGAACCAGCGCCTTGTCCACTTAGCCACCGTGATCCCCCTATATTAATAGAATTTGCAAATTAGTATGCTCATATCATAGGGACTCTATTCTTTTCGAGGTAGACAAGGACAGATGACTAGTCATTTGGATAAGACGAAAACCGAATTATCATGTACACATTGGCGTGCACGTAAAAGATCCCTTGACAGTTAGAACTCGATAAGAGTGGTCCGTAGTGCCGCTGTCCGGGCAAAATTCCCTCATGGCACACTGTATTATAGCGTATTCCCGTCTTCTTTAGCCCAATTCGGAGCAGAACAGTAGGATGTTAAATCCCATTTCATTTCATTTCATTTCCCTCCGAGGTGGGGGGGGGGAGAAATATTAGTATATTATCTTAGTCTAATGCCATCACTGCTTCATATTGAGGGACTGTTTTTTTCGACTGAACGTTATACGACTGAACTATTCGACTGAACTATACGACTGAGTTATTCGACTGGAGTATACGACTGAGGTATTCGACTGAACTATACGACTGAAGTATTTGACAGATGTTATCGAGTGGACGAGACAACATGAAAATGTCAAATACCCCATCCCCAAAAACCCCACCCCAAACGCATCGCATCCGTCCCCTATCTATGCTCATATCATATAAAGTATAAATTTAAGAGACTCTATTCTTTTCGGGGTGGACAAAGGCATCTGTCTAGTCATTCGGATAGGACGGACACCCCAGGTACCGTGTAGGCCTACACATTGCCGTGCACGTAAAAGATCCCTTGACAGTTAGAACTCGATATATAAGAGTAGGCCGTAGTGCCGCTTTCCGGGCAAAATTTCCCCCAACACACTGTATGGCGTATGCCCGTCTTCATTAGCCCAGTTCGGAGCAGAACAGTCGTTAAACCCCATTGCATTTCATTTCTTTTCGGGGCGGGGTGGGGGACGAAAATATTAGTATATTATCTTAGTCCAATGCCATCACTGCTTCATATTGAGCGACTTGTTTATTCGACTGAACTATACGACTGACTTATACGACTGAATTATTCGACTGAACTATACGACTGAGTTATTCGACTGAAGTATACGACTGAGGTATTCGACTGAGATATACGACTGAACTATACGACTGAAGTATTCGACTGAAGTATTTGACTGATGTTATCGACTGGACGAGACCACATGAAAATGCCAAATACCTTATCCCCACAGGCCACACGCCCCCCCCCCTCCAACCCACCCGCATCGCATCATACGTGTACATGTGATTCATAATGTGGACGTATGTAGGCTATTGCCATCGCCCCTCTCTCTGTTTGTTATTGTTTGTATTTATTATGTGTGTGTGTGTGTGTGTGTGTTGTCTGTGTGTCGCCTACAGGCCACAATTCTTACGTGATCATCTTGAAACTTTACAAACGTATTCCTTATACTACCCTAAGGATGACCCCTATTGTTTTTGGTGCATGTCCGACCCCCAGGGGCAGAGCCATGCTCATAATTCATCCAATATTATTAAAATCTAATCTATTTTTAGCAAGTGATTTCAATCACGTCCGCGCTATATTAATAGAATTTGCAAATTAGTATGCTCATATCATATAGGGATTCTATTCTTTTCGAGATAGATAAGGACAGCTGTCTAGTCATTCGGATAAGACGAAAACCAAATTATCGTGTACACATTGTCGTGCACGTAAAAGATCCCTTGACAGTTAGAACTCGATATATAAGAGTGGGCCGTAGTGCCGGTGTCCAGGCAAAATTTCCCCCATGGCCCACTGTATGGCGTATTCCCGTCTTCATTAGCCCAATTCGGAGCAGAACAGTAGGATGTTAAATCCCATTTCATTTCATTTCCTTTCGAGGTGGGGGGGGGGGCGAAAATATTATTATATTATCTTATAGTCTAATGCCATCACTGCTTCATATTGAGGGACTGGTTTATTCGACTGAACTATACGACTGACTTATTCGACTGACTTATTCGACTGAACTATACGACTGAACTATTCGACTGAACTATACGACTGAGTTATTCGACTGAAGTATACGACTGAGGTATTCGACTGAAGTATACGACTAAAGTATTTGACTGATGTTATCGACTGGACGAGACCACATGAAAATGGCAAATACCTCATTCCCACACGCCCCCTCCCACCCCACCCTCATCGCATTCCTTTACTACGTCCATACCATATATAGGGACTCTATTCGTTCGAGGTGTAGGGGGGGTATTAGTTTCTACTTAAGTACATGTATCACTTAAGACTGGTGAAGCCCCCCCCCCCCCCCAAGAGCCCTTGGCTCCTTCAGTAATGGCTTAACTATCGCCTGAATACCGTACTTTTCAAACTACTTTTGTCCGTAAAATCGACCGTGAAACTAGTTGGGGAGGCCCCTACCCCCGGTCCCTACTCCATGCTCCCGGCTCCTTCAGCTATGGCTACGAGCCTAGTTGGGTAGGCCCCCGGCCCCTACTCAATACCCCGTCCCCTACTCCATGACCCCGGCTGGCACCTTCAGCTATGGCTACGAGCATGATTTGTTACTATAGTATCTTAGTCCATTGCCGCCGCTGCTTAACATTGAGCGACTTGTTTATTCGACTTGATTATTCGACTTGTTTATTCGACTTGATTATTCGACTGAACTATTTGACTGGATTATTCGACTGAACTATTTGACTGATGTTATAGACTGAATTAATTGACTAATTTTATCAACTGGACGAGGTGACATGGAGATGTCAAATACCCCAGTCGATAAAACCAGTCAAATAATCGAGTCGAGTAAACAAGTCGCTCAATATACAAAAACAATAATAAAGGGTATTGGAATTAGTGCGTTTTTTCTTTAACTTTTAATGATTACATACGATTCCAAAATTTTAATAAGCCATCGACCGGTTTATTCGACTGACTATTCGCCTTGGACTTAGGGTCGACTCACAACCGTTCGTAAGTCGTGTCTGTTTACACGTGAGTTGAAATTGTAAACAGTGCTTTGGATAAGTTCTAAATTCTTTGATTCGGTTCATTTTAACGAATTAAACAATGTCTAGACGACTGAGGAACCTTAAAGCTATTGATAATGGCAGTGAAGACGAGTCGGATGGTGATTTGGATGATTTAAATAATGAAGAAAACAGTGAAGAAGATGAAGATGAAGACGAAGAGAGTGTGGGTGAAGAGGGTAGGAATTTATTTTTTGAATGGAGTACAACTAGACAGCTGTCCTTGTCACGTCCTGCATCACTGACCGGGGAAAACCTAACCACGCCGGAAAATCTGGATGAACAATAGTCAATACATAAAAAGTTGATGCAAATTACATAAACTATTGCTACTGTCTACGCCATGGTAAATAATAAACGGATTTCTTCGATTATGAACAAACTAGTTAATGTAACTTTGGTTATTATAAAGTTACCTGTGTGTTTGAAATCAACTCCCGTTAAATAAAATTCATTGTACAACTAATTATCACAACCATGAAAACACATACTCTCTTGAAAAATTGAATTCCAACAAACTTTTGGCTAAGAAAAATATCAATATGGATCGAAGCTAAGTTATGTCATGCACGGGCCAAACCATTTCGTAAATAGGGGACGGGTGACAGCATTCTTAAACCAAATTGAATTGTCGTGAAGCATTTTGATTTCCTATGCTATAGCCCCTATTTACGTGCGTGACGTAACTAAGAAATCCGTTTATTATTTACCATGGCATAGACAGTAACAGTATTAGTGAAATTGGGCCAACCATGGAGCAGGACAATTTACTGAAATGAAATGCCATGGGGATTAAAGTTCTCACTTTTCTGCACTGACTGGGCTATTGGGCATAGACCATGTACAGTGTGCTATGACTACTATGAGTGAAGTTTTGCCTACTCTTATATTTAATTCCAACTGTCATGGGTTCTTTTACAATACATACAGGGATCCTATCCCAAACCTCTTAGTTAGTTCTTGTAGTAAGGTGGTTGATACGTCACAGATCAAAACAAATTAGTATACTGTATAATATATGGACAGTTTTTCAAACCTTTCGAAGCATCTACATCTGAGTGACAGCTTGGCACACTTATAAGTTAACAGACAACAATACAGAATTTGTTCCCTATCACCATTTTATAGGGGGGGGGGGGGATTGCCGAATGGTTAGCATGTGCACGCTGTATCATAAGGTCTGTCATTGAATTGTGTCATCTGGTGTGGTTTCTATTCTCCAGTAGTATGTGACAAAGAGTAGGATCCGACAAACCTCATGCATGTTGTGGGTTTCCTCCAGGTCCCCCGGTTTCCTCCTTCTGCTAAATAATTATATAAATAAAATTGAACCATGTGTTAGTCCAAAAATGACCTAGTTTGTGTGGACGTTAAACCCCATTTCTCTCTCTCTTTGTTTTGTAGAGGAGGAAGAAGAAGATAACTTGTTGTTACCAAGTGATGTAGATGATGATGACAGTGATGCCGCTCCTGAAGATATTGGTTTCAATGTCAGCAAAGATTTAGCCTTGAAAAAGATAAAGAATGCTATTAATGTGTTAAAAAATGAAAAGGCCACCACAAAAAATAAACGAAAGCTAAAGGATGAATTATTTCAACAACAAAAGGTAAGTATTTTTATTGTTTACATTGGTTTCTGTATATCACCTTAATTAGCTGTACATGTAGGTTTGTCTTCCATTAGCCTGGGTTAGGTGCATAATAGTAGGACGTTAAACCCCATTTCATTCATTCAGTACATGTAGGTGGTGGTGGTTGTTATGCAAAATGAAATAGATTTAACATCCTACTGTTCTGCTCCAACTGGGCTAATGAATATGGGCATATGCCATACATTGTGTTATATGAGGGAAATTTTGCCTGGGCAGTGACATTTGGCAGTTGGAATTCCAACTACCAAGGTATCTTCATGTGTACGCAGAACCTCGGTTTTCCGTCCCATCCGAATAACTTTGCAATTCTCCTTGTAATACCCTCCATCCTGCACCACTGACAAGGATAAACCATGCTGCAAAATATCGATGACCTTTCTTGGCCAACACTGGGAGCGTACCAGCTACCTCCAGGCTAGTAAGTCGGCGTCTTACCCACTTATAGCCCCTGGTGGCCTCCTGGTTGTCATGCACTAGACTAAGTATACTGAACCTTTCTAGAACACAGGCTACACTTTTGGTGTGTACTTAAAAGACCCCTTGACAGTTGTATTTCAAAATGAGAGGAGACTTTATATCTCATGATTAGTTCCTTTTTCAATAATGTTTATCTGTCTGTGTTGTTTTTTTGATTCGATAGAAACAGAAATTAAAGAATTTTGAGAAGAATAAATTATCAGATGATATTTTAGAAGCTGTATCAGGAAAACCACTTAAAAAACATCGAAAGGCAACTGATAATGATGTTGAAAATAACAGTAAGTTATTCCCTTTTCAAAATGTAACAAATTAAAGTATGGAGTAATTCCAGCAAACTGATTAAAAAACAGTTCCTAGTTCAAGTTTTTTTTATAGCGGGTGTTTGATGGCTGAATGGTTAGCGTGTGCGCTGTATCATAAAGCCTCTCATTAAGTCAACTGGGGTGATTTCGATTCCCCGGTTGTACGTGACAAGGAATAGGGTCGCCTGTCCAACCTTGTGGGTTTTCTCCAGGCCATCCGGTTTACTCCCACTGCTAAAGACCCCTACGTGCAAGCAAATTATTGAAATAAAATTAAACCATATGTTAGTCTCGAAGTGATCTAGTTTGTGTCAAATGGACGTTAAATACCACATCTCTCTCTCTTTCTATTTTTTACATGTCTTTACTACACTTACTACCCACATTTATGATTGATGCGAGGGATTAGCCAATGAAACAGTCTGTTGCAGCAAGTTCTTGGCCTTTTAAGTAATCAATGTCATAGGGTCAAAAGCCACTCCTACTAACTCTGACACAAACTTCTAGTACAACTAGTCAGATCTTTATGTAATGTAGGACATCGAATTTATAAAAAAAAGGAAAAGAAATATAATTCTGTATTTTAATCAGATTGTGTGTGCATGTACAATCAATTTGAAAACGACAGTGCATGGATTAACACCACTGTCATTGGTCGATCTGGCAGTTGGGTGTTCAGATTTGCACCATCTTTAGAGTTGCCATTTTGTAATATCCTATTACCGGTACAGTATTATACATGTATATTAACATGCACTGAATGGTTTTGATTAGGGTCGTCTGTCCATCCTCGCTGGTTTTCAATAGGTCCTCTGTTTTTCTCCCATTGTTAAAGACGCCTATGCGTAAGTTAAATTATCAAAATAAAATTGAATCATATGTTAGTCCCAAAATGACCTAGTTTGGACGTTAAACCCATTTCTCTCTCTCTCTCTCTGCACTGAATGGTCAAACAAAGAATTGATGCAAATTAGTGTACAATTTCAGGTATGTGTAATTTTTTGTTTCCGACCATCACTCATGTTCGTAATTTGCAACTCATTTTGCTTTTTTCCAGAAAGAATAAAGTTTGATGATGATGATTTAGAAATGTTAGGTGAAGAAAAACATAACGAAAGTGAAGAATTTATTCCATTAAACAGGTGGGTTATGGACTATAAACAAAACAATGAAAATAATCAGAGCAGTATTTTAAAGATGCATTTTGCAAGAGTTAAATCCTCCTATTGCTAGGTCTTTCTTATGATCTGAAATTAACCATTTATAACTTATCCACACCTCTGAAGACATTATTATCCTGCGACATTTACTGGATTCTAATACCTTTTTGTGTTGGGTAATTTAACGTAAAAATGAATATTTAATACTTTGTCTGTTATCATATCAACACTAACCTAAAATTGAATGGCTAATATCACGGTCTAGAGTGAAGCAATTTTTTTTTTCATTATTTATTTTTTAAACTATTTTAGCGAGAATTGTCAGCTCTTTATGTAGTAATCTTACTTTTTTAGGCATTCTCTTTAAGGGCCTGCATAACTTAAGTGAATGGCCGAATGGTTAGCAAATGTATGCTGTATCATAAAAGTCTGTCATGGAGTCAACTAGCGTTGTTTCGAATCCCCAGTTGTACGTGACAAGGAGTAACGGCGTATGAAACAAAATTAGATGTTAGTCCCGAAATGGCCTAACTTGTGTTGAGTGGATGTAAACCCCATTTCTCTCTCTCTCCAGAACTTTAGTTAACTGTTATTTCATTTGTGAATGCTGAATCAAAGTACAAGTACTCAACTGGTTTTTAGATATTCAGATGTGAATGTCAAATAAGCAGATCCAGTGATCTATATCTAGACAATAACTGACATAATCACTTCATTAAATCAGTTTTATGAACTTACTGAAGATGGTTTCTCCCAAAAATGGTTTTAATATTTCAGGGGGGTTGGATGGCTGAATGGTTAGCATTTGTGCGCTTTATCATAAGGTCTGTCATTGAGTCAAATGGTTCGGTTTCAGTTACCTGGTGGGGGGTTGGGATGGTCTAGTGGCTTAGAGTGCAGTGCTTCAACCTCTAGCTGGCTGGTCACCTCAGGCTTGTGGTTGTGGTTTCGAGCTCTAGTGTGAGCGTATGTGACATGGAGATAGGGGCACTTTCTCAACCTCATGAGTTTACTCCCGGCACTCCGGTTTCCCCCTTCTGCTAAAGACCCCTACACGCAAGCGAAATATTGAAATAAAAATTGAAAACCATATGTTAGTCCCAAAATGGCCTGGTTTGTGTCAAGTGGACATTAAACTCCATTTCTCTCTCTCTTCAATTACCTGGTTGTATGTGACAAGGAGTATTGTGGGTTTTCTCTGGGTCCTCAAGTTTCCTCCTACTGCTAAAGACCCCTACACACATGCAAATTATTGAAATAGAATTAAACCATGTGTTATTCATGATATGATCTAGTTTCTTCTCTCTCTCTCTCAGTCAATAATTAATCTGTTTATTTTTTTTACAGTAGTAAAGGTTTAGTGGTAAAATCTGTTGCATCTAAAAATAGGAATATTTCACAAACAGCGCAAGATTTTAAAAATAATATGTTATATGGTGGTAGAATAAAACGTATTGATGGTAAGCATCAGTGGTTACATTAAAGGGAAATAACTCCTTTTTAGCAACAGGGTTCAGACATATTATTCTCTACCGTGTAAGATCACTTGACACTGTTTAAAGTTGAACATTCCAAAGATTTAATTATTGTAACCACAAAGAGTTTTGTATTAAAAAATCGGTTTTATGCCAGTTGAGGGGGGGGGGGGGGGGGGGCTGGTTGTCTGAGTGGTTGAACCTCAGATATTAAATCATAAGTTCTATCCTTGGTTTCTAGTTGCTTTGCCTGTCTAACTTGCAGGTTCCTATTATATGTGAATTCCCTGTGCTAAAGACCCTTGCATGCATGAGTTTATTGAAATAGAATATACTGTACTGTGTTAGACATAAGATGACTGGTTGACATTAAACCTCTCTCTATCTCTCTCTCTCCTCTCTCTCTCTCTCTCTATCTTTCTCAAGTTCAAGACTGCACAATTTCAACTGATTCTATTGTACTTTCAGCTCAAGGTTTACAAAGACAGATTGCAAAAAGAAGAGTGAGGAAAGTTTAGCACATGACATACCTATAACATAAAATCAGTTGCAGTGAATTTATTGAAGCAATCTAAACATAGGACACGAAATGATAAATTATCTGATTCAACATTTTGTTGCAATCTTGATTGCTGAGGAAGAATAAAAAACATAAGTTTTTGAAAGTAATAGATATGGACCAAGAACTGAACCTATGTCAAACCAGCACAGCTATAGTGTTTGCACTGTAAAAAAAACAGTTTGATGTGATCTTCCAAATGAGTGTCACATGAATCGTTTCTAATGTGGATATCAGGCACTTGGACCTTTCCTTCCAAGGAGTCAAGGACTATATATTTACAAAACCTTTGGAAATAATGGTTGAAATCATGGCCTCACTTCATAAATTGTTTTTGTGAGTGATAATGCTTAACCAAAGGAACATTAAGACAAGGGGTTAAAATAAGCTGAGTTGATTCACCTATCCTTGTTTAAAGTTCTATATCTGAATAAAAAAAATATTGTTAGCATTATGATTTCTCATTTATTCTTTTGAAATGGCAGAAGTTAAATTAAGATGCCCGTTAAAAAAACTAAATCTCTGTCTATTCGAGTATGATCAATATGAAACTTGGCATGCTTGTTTTTATGACAGTTGTGGGGGAGGGGGGGGTTGGGATGGCTGAATGGTTAGCACGTATGTGCTGTATCATAAAGCCTGTCATTCAGTCAACTGACGTGGTTTCGATTCTCCGGTTGTATGTGACAAGAAGTAGGGTCCCCTGTCCAACCTCGTGTTTTCTCTGGTTTTCCCCCAATGCTACGCACCAGCCAATTATGAAAACATAACTGAACCATATGTTAGTCCCGAAATGACCTAATTTGTGTCCATTGGACGTTAAACCCAATTTCTCTTTCTCTCTGACTGAACTAATAAGTCAATTGTTTAATAAGCTGGGGGGTTGGATCATTGGATGGCTGAATGGTTAGCACGTGGCAAGGAGTAGGATCGCAGGTCCAACATCGTGTGTTTTCTACGGGTCCTCCGGTTTCCTCCCACTGCTAAAGACTCCTATGCGCAAGCGAATTATTGAAAATTAAACCATATGTTAATCCAGAAATGACCTAGTTTTAAACCCAGTTTCTCTCTCTCTCTGACTGAACTAATAAGTCAATCGATTAATAAGCTGGGGGGTTAGATGGCCGAATGGTTAGCATGAGCGTGTTGTATTATAAAGCCTGTCATTTAGTCAAGTCTGGCTAGTCAACTGGCTTGGTTTCGAATATCAAGAAGTAGGGTAGCCTCGCCTGTCCAACCTCATGGATTTTCTTCAGGTCCTCAGGTTTTCTCCAACTGCTAAAGGTCCCTACGCGCAAACGAATTATTGAAATAAAATTAAACACTATGTTAGTCCCGAAACGACCTAGTTTGTGTCGAGTGGACGTTAAACCCCCTTTCTCACTCTTTTTTATGACACTCTTCGATATACGTCATCATAATTCTAAGATGGTTGGTAAGTCTCCTGCCCCGTTCCTGGTTCCTGTATTTATTAGCCAACATGCGATATCCAATAGGTGAACAAATTGCCCATGCCAATATTAAAATGTAATGGTATCTGTTTTAAACTGACACATACCTCTGATCTTAAGATACAATATGGGAGATTAGATAAAAAGCGGCCACTATAATAGTTAGAAACTAGATAATGTAAACTGAATTTGCAGAACCACAAATTTAGTGATTGAATATTCGGCCTAGACTCAATCATCATTACTTAAGTCTGTACGATAAAAAAACATAGTCTCAATTATCCATTTCCTGATTTAATCTGATTTAATCATGAATGAAAGTTGAGCAGCATTTTGATTTCCTATACTATAGCCCCTATTTACGTGCGTGACGTAACTAAGAAATCCGTTTATTATTATTTACCACGGCATAGACAGTAACAGTATTAGTGAAATTGGGCCAACCATGGAGCAGGACAATTTACTGAAATGAAATGCCATGGGGATTAAAGTTCCCACTTTTCTGCACTGACTGGGCTATTGGGCATAGACCATGTACAGTGTGCTATGACTACTATGAGTGAAGTTTTGCCTACTCTTATATTTAATTCCAACTGTCATGGGTTCTTTTACAATACATACAGGGATCCTATCCCAAACCTCTTAGTTCTTGTAGTAAGGTGGTTGATACGTCACAGATCAAAACAAATTAGTATACTGTATAATATATGGACAGTTTTTCAAACCTTTCGAAGCATCTACATCTGAGTGACAGCTTGGCACACTTATAAGTTAACAGACAACAATACAGAATTTGTTCCCTATCACCATTTTGTACGGGGGGGGGGGGGGGGGGAATTGCCGAATGGTTAGCATGTGCACGCTGTATCATAAGGTCTGTCATTGAATTGTGTCATCTGGTGTGGTTTCTATTCTCCAGTAGTATGTGACAAAGAGTAGGATCCGACAAACCTCATGCGTGTTGTGGGTTTTCTCCAGGTCCTCCGGTTTCCTCCTACTGCTAAACAATTATTTAAATAAAATTGAACCATGTGTTAGTCCAAAAATGACCTAGTTTGTGTGGACGTTAAACCCCATTTCTCTCTCTCTTTGTTTTGTAGAAGAGGAAGAAGAAGATAACTTGTTGTTACCAAGTGATGTAGATGATGATGACAGTGATGCTGCTCCTGAAGATATTGGTTTCAATGTCAGTAAAGATTTAGCCTTGAAAAAGATAAAGAATGCTATTAATGTGTTAAAAAATGAAAAGGCCACCACAAAAAATAAACGAAAGCTAAAGGATGAATTATTTCAACAACAAAAGGTAAGTATTTTTATTGTTTACATTGGTTTCTGTATATCACCTTAATTAGCTGTACATGTAGGTTTGTCTTCCATTAGCCTGGGTTAGGTGCATAATAGTAGGACGTTAAACCCCATTTCATTCATTCAGTACATGTAGGTGGTGGTGGTTGTTATGCAAAATGAAATAGATTTAACATCCTACTGTTCTGCTCCAACTGGGCTAATGAATATGGGCATATGCCATACATTGTGTTATATGAGGGAAATTTTGCCTGGGCAGTGACATTTGGCAGTTGGAATTCCAACTACCAAGGTATCTTCATGTGTACGCAGAACCTCGGTTTTCCGTCCCATCCGAATAACTTTGCAATTCTCCTTGTAATACCCTCCATCCTGCACCACTGACAAGGATAAACCATGCTGCAAAATATCGATGACCTTTCTTGGCCAACACTGGGAGCGTACCAGCTACCTCCAGGCTAGTAAGTCAGCGTCGTACCCACTTATAGCCCCTGGTGGCCTCCTGGTTGTCATGCACTAGACTAAGTATACTGAACCTTTCTAGAACACATGCTACACTTTTGGTGTGTACTTAAAAGACCCCTTGACAGTTGTATTTCAAAATGAGAGGAGACTTTATATCTCATGATTAGTTCCTTTTTCAATAATGTTTATCTGTCTGTGTTGTTTTTTTGATTCGATAGAAACAGAAATTAAAGAATTTTGAGAAGAATAAATTATCAGATGATATTTTAGAAGCTGTATCAGGAAAACCACTTAAAAAACATCGAAAGGCAACTGATAATGATGTTGAAAATAACAGTAAGTTATTCCCTTTTCAAAATGTAACAAATTAAAGTATGGAGTAATTCCAGCAAACTGATTAAAAAACAGTTCCTAGTTCAAGTTTTTTTTATAGCGGGTGTTTGATGGCTGAATGGTTAGCGTGTGCGCTGTATCATAAAGCCTCTCATTAAGTCAACTGGGGTGATTTCGATTCCCCGGTTGTACGTGACAAGGAATAGGGTCGCCTGTCCAACCTTGTGGGTTTTCTCCAGGCCATCCGGTTTACTCCCACTGCTAAAGACCCCTACGTGCTAGCAAATTATTGAAATAAAATTAAACCATATGTTAGTCTCGAAGTGATCTAGTTTGTGTCAAATGGACGTTAAATACCACATCTCTCTCTCTTTCTATTTTTTACATGTCTTTACTACACTTACTACCCACATTTATGGTTGATGCGAGGGATTAGCCAATGAAACAGTCTGTTGCAGCAAGTTCTTGGCCTTTTTAGTAATCAATGTCATAGGGTCAAAAGCCACTCCTACTAACTCTGACACAAACTTCTAGTACAACCAGTCAGATCTTCATGTAATGTAGGACATCGAATTTATAAAAAAAAGGAAAAGAAATATAATTCTGTATTTTAGTCAGATTGTGTGTGCATGTACAATCAATTTGAAAACGACAGTGCATGGATTAACACCACTGTCATTAGTCGATCTGGCAGTTGGGTGTTCAGATTTGCACCATCTTTTGAGCTGCCATTTTGTAATATCCTATTACCGGTACAGTATTATACATGTATATTAACATGCACTGAATGGTTTTGATTAGGGTCGTCTGTCCATCCTCGCTGGTTTTCAATAGGTCCTCTGTTTTTCTCCCATTGTTAAAGACGCCTATGCGTAAGTTAAATTATCAAAATAAAATTGAATCATATGTTAGTCCCAAAATGACCTAGTTTGGACGTTAAACCCCATTTCTCTCTCTCTGCACTGAATGGTCAAACAAAGAATTGATGCAAATTAGTGTACAATTTCAGGTATGGGTAATTTTTTGTTTCCGACCATCACTCATGTTCATAATTGGCAACTCATTTTGCTTTTTTGCTTTTTTCCAGAAAGAATAAAGTTTGATGATGATGATTTAGAAACGTTAGGTGAAGAAAAACATAACAAAAGTGAAGAATTTATTCCATTAAACAGGTGGGTTATGGACTATAAACAAAACAACGAAAATAATCAGAGCAGTATTTTAAAGATGCATTTTGCGAGAGCTAAATCCTCCTATTGCTAGGTTTTTCTTATGATCTGAAATTAACCATTTATAACTTATCCACACCTCTGAAGACATTATTATCCTGCGACATTTACTGGATTCTAATACCTTTTTGTGTTGGGTAATTTAACGTAAAAATGAATATTTAATACTTTGTCTGTTATCATATCAACACTAACCTAAAATTGAATGGCTAATATCACGGTTCAGAGTGAAGCAATTTTTTTTTTCATTATTTATTTTTTAAACTATTTTAGCGAGAATTGTCAGCTCTTTATGTAATCTTACTTTTTTAGGCATTCTCTTTAAGGGCCTGCATAACTTAAATGAATGGCCGAATGGTTAGCAAATGTATGCTGTATCATAAAAGTCTGTCATGGAGTCAACTAGCGTTGTTTCGAATCCCCAGTTGTACGTGACAAGGAGTAACGGCGTATGGAACAAAATTAGATGTTAGTCCCGAAATGGCCTAACTTGTGTTGCGTGGATGTAAACCCCATTTCACTCTCTCTCCAAAAATTGTAGTTAACTGTTATTTCATTTGTGAATGCTGAATCAAAGTAAAAGTACTCAACTGGTTTTTAGATATTCAGATGTGAATGTCAAATAAGCAGATCCAGTGATCTTTATCTGGACAATAACTGAGATAATCACTTCATTAAATCAGTTTAATGAACTTACTGAAGATGGTTTCTACCAAAAATGGTTTTAATATTCCAGGGGGGTTGGATGGCTGAATGGTTAGCATTTGTGCGCTGTATCATAAGGTCTGTCATTGAGTCAAATGGTTCGGTTTCAGTTACCTGGTGGGGGGTTGGGATGGTCGAGTGGCTTAGAGTGCAGTGCTTCAACCTCTAGCTGTCTGGTCACCTCTGGCTTGTGGTTGTGGTTTCGAACTCTAGTGTGAGCGTATGTGACATGGAGATAGGGGCACTCTCTCAACCTCATGAGTTTCCTCTCGGCACTCCGGTTTCCCCCTTCTGCTAAAGACCCCTACACGCAAGTGAAATATTGAAATAAAAATTGAAAACCATATGTTAGTCCCAAAATGGCCTGGTTTGTGTCAAGTGGACATTAAACTCCATTTCTCTCTCTCTTCAATTACCTGGTTGTATGTGACAAGGAGTATTGTGGGTTTTCTCTGGGTCCTCAAGTTTCCTCCTACTGCTAAAGACCCCTACACACATGCAAATTATTGAAATAGAATTAAACCATGTGTTATTCATCTAGTTTCTTCTCTCTCTCTCTCAGTCAATAATTAATCTGTTTATTTTTTTACAGTAGTAAAGGTTTAGTGGTAAAATCTGTTGCATCTAAAAATAGGAATATTTCACAAACAGCGCAGGATTTTAAAAATAATATGTTATATGGTGGTAGAATAAAACGTATTGATGGTAAGCATCAGTGGTTACATTAAAGGGAAATAACTCCTTTTTAGCAACAGGGTTCAGACATATTATTCTCTACCGTGTAAGATCACTTTACACTGTTTGAAGTTGAACATTCCAAAGATTTAATTATTGTAACCACAAAGAGTTTCGTATAAAAAAATTGATTTATGCCAGTTGAGGGGGGGGGGGGGGACTGGTTGTCTGAGTGGTTGAACCGCAGATATTAAATCATAAGTTCTATCCTTGGTTTCTAGTTGCTTTGCCTGTCTAACTTGCAGGTTCCTATTATATGTGAATTCCCTGTGCTAAAGACCCTTGCATGCATGAGTTTATTGAAATAGAATATACTGTACTGTGTTAGACATAAGATGACTGGTTGACATTAAACCTCTCTCTCTCTCCTCTCTCTCTCTCTCTCTCTCTATCTTTCTCAAGTTCAAGACTGCACAATTTCAACTGATTCTATTGTACTTTCAGCTCAAGGTTTACAAAGACAGATTGCAAAAAGAAGAGTGAGGAAAGTTTAGCACATGACATACCTATAACATAAAATCAGTTGCAGTGAATTTATTGAAGCAATCTAAACATAGGACACGAAATGATAAATTATCTGATTCAACATTTTGTTGCAATCTTGATTGCTGAGGAAGAATAAAAAACATAAGTTTTTGAAAGTAATAGATATGGACCAAGAACTGAACCTATGTCAAACCAGCACAGCTATAGTGTTTGCACTGTAAAAAAAAACAGTTTGATGTGATCTTCCAAATGAGTGTCACATGAATCGTTTCTAATGTGGATATCAGGCACTTGGACCTTTCCTTTCAAGGAGTCAAGGACTATATATTTACAAAACCTTTGGAAATAATGGTTGAAATCATGGCCTCACTTCATAAATTGTTTTTGTGAGTGATAATGCTTAACCAAAGGAACATTAAGACAAGGGGTTAAAATAAGCTGAGTTGATTCACCTATTTCTATATCTGAATAAAAAAAATATTGTTAGCATTATGATTTCTCATTTATTCTTTTGAAATGGCAGAAGTTAAATTAAGATGCCCGTGAAAAAAACTAAATCTCTGTCTATTCGAGTATGATCAATATGAAACTTGGCATGCTTGTTTTTATGACAGTCGTGGGGGAGGGGGGGTTTGGATGGCTGAATGGTTAGCACGTATGTGCTGTATCATAAAGCCTGTCATTCAGTCAACTGACGTGGTTTCGATTCTCCGGTTGTATGTGACAAGAAGTAGGGTCCCCTGTCCAACCTTGTGTTTTCTCTGGTTTTCCCCCAATGCTACGCACAAGCCAATTATGAAAACATAATTGAACCATATGTTAGTCCCGAAATGACCTAATTTGTGTCCATTGGACGTTAAACCCAATTTCTCTTTCTCTCTGACTGAACTAATAAGTCAATTGTTTAATAAGCTGGGGGGTTGGATCATTGGATGGCTGAATGGTTAGCACGTGGCAAGGAGTAGGATCGCAGGTCCAACATCGTGTGTTTTCTACGGGTCCTCCGGTTTCCTCCCACTGCTAAAGACTCCTATGCGCAAGCGAATTATTGAAAATTAAACCATATGTTAATCCAGAAATTACCTAGTTTTAAACCCAGTTTCTCTCTCTCTCTGACTGAACTAATAAGTCAATCGATTAATAAGCTGGGGGGTTAGATGGCCGAATGGTTAGCATGAGCGTGTTGTATTATAAAGCCTGTCATTTAGTCAAGTCTGGCTAGTCAACTGGCTTGGTTTCGAATATCAAGAAGTAGGGTCGCCTCGCCTGTCCAACCTCATGGATTTTCTTCAGGTCCCTACGCGCAAGCGAATTATTGAAATAAAATTAAACACTATGTTAGTCCCGAAACGACCTAGTTTGTGTCGAGTGGACGTTAAACCCCCTTTCTCACTCTTTTTTATGACAGTCTTCGATATACGTCATCATAATTCTAAGATGGTTGGTAAGTCTCCTGCCCCGTTCCTGGTTCCTGTATTTATTAGCCAACATGCGATATCCAATAGGTGAACAAATTGCCCATGCCAATATTAAAATGTAATGGTATCTGTTTTAAACTGACACATACCTCTGATCTTAAGATACAATATGGGAGATTAGATAAAAAGCGGCCACTATAATAGTTAGAAACTAGATAATGTAAACTGAATTTGCAGAACCACAAATTTAGTGATTGAATATTCGGCCTAGACTCGATCATCATTACTTAAGTCTGTACGATAAAAAAACATAGTCTCAATTATCCATTTCCTGATTTAATCATGAATGAAAGTTGAGCAGCAAATTGGATCCTAATCCAGAAAATATGGCAGACTAGTGGTGACATTAAGAGTTGATATTAATTGGAATATTGTAAAATAGTACAATTTTTTGGCATATTATTCAGTTACAACAAGAGTGGTATTAGGGATTTAATGTAAGGCTATGTTTTTGGGTTTTTTTAGTCTCGGAGTGGATTTATAATCAAACATATTATTATTCTGTTGGCAAATAAGATGGATTTGGAATGGCGGTGCGGTAGCCCTACATCCTGGTAAAGACATGTTCCTGAAGCAACGGCCTGCCGCGAGTAGTTAAAGGACCTAAGTCCGTAACTCAAAATCCTCCAAAATCGTCGACATCGAAAACACGAATTATTGGTCAATTTAAATCAACATTGCTGATGTAAACTTACCGGGAAAATGAGCTTCTGATCTCCGATATTTAAGATAAAATATTTTTTTAACATTGGTACACGAATCGTGTACCATAATGCGCTTCAGCTCCAGTTGTATTGAAAGACTTGAGGGACGAGGCTAGACACATTGCAATAAGTCAGACGGAGCTAGTAGACTCGAATAACTAGACGCTCGACTTTTGCACATGATTGACATTGCTGGCTTATTTCGCCAAACATAACTGATTTAAAATTGGAGTAAACACGGAAACCATTGAATGTAAATCAGTTTATATACATTCATAATACAGTATTATATGCGTTGCGAACCACTTTTATGAATTTCTAGGCGTAAATGTTAGCGATTTAGCTCCTTTAAGGCAGAATCAAGCCTTCTATTGAAGATGTGGTAAAGATAGGTTGCACAAGACAGGGGTGACTGCCAATAGATTTCTTGACACTATGAAAATTGGCATGGACTGTGTTATTATTTGTTTCAATTCCAAATAGAATAATATTAAAAGTTTCGCTTATTTCCTTTTTGCCAGAATCTCTTGGCCATTACAAAGCATTGATCATACGGTATTTTGTAAGGTTGATCAATCTGTAGCCTAATATCACGGATTTGCAGAATATATGGAAGCCATTTTATAATGCCACCGTCCCCCCCGTCGCGGTACCAATATTACAACCTAGATCCCATTAATTATTGTTGCATGTTTTTATTTGAATGTTCCTGGTGACATATGTAATTTATATTGTTAAAACATTTTTCTTTTATGGGCGAAAAATCTGACCGTCACGGCAGTATAAAAGGAGGATAACTCATAATTTTGAAGGGAGACGAAAGTTAGAAATATACTACATGTGCGGAATTTTCACAATCATCATCGAATTCTTGCTGTCAATGGTCTTCTACGGGCTATGGGGGGTAGTCGGGGAGTAGCCCCCCCCCCCACATCGAATTAGCCCTCCCAAATATTTTACCAACATCAATGATTTCTTAGGAACGTTATTTTAGCCCATCCAAACAATTCCGTAGCCCCTCCAAATTTTATGAGCTGGCAACGGACCCGATCTCTTACGTACACGCCAACGTGTACACGGGGCATTGTCGGCATTTCATGTGAACAGATAGACGCTGTGTTCCTTGCCAACTAGCCCGCCTCGCGTGGCCAAGACTTGTTGTCTCCTGCCTTTTATAAATGAAGGGGATCACGGTGGCTAAGTGGATGAGGCGCTGGTTCGCTAGCCTGGAGGTCGAGTGTTCGATCCCTGCATTGGCCGAGAAAGTTCATCTCGATTTTCCGGCGTGATTTCCCCTTGTCAGTGATGCAGAAGGAGGGCCTGACAAGGACAGCTGCCTAGTCGTTCGGATGGGACGAAAAACCGAGGTCCCGTGTACAAATTGGAGTGCACGTAAAAGATCCCTTGGCAGTTGGAATTCGATATAAGAGTAGGCCGTAGCGCCGCTGCCCGGGCAAAAAATACCCTCATAGCACACTGTAAGGCGTATGCCCGTCTTCAATTGGCCCAGGTTAGGTGCTTACGCGTAGGACGTTAAACCCCATTTCATTCATTCATTTATAAATGAAATGGAATAGGTTTTAATGTTTTACTGATCTGCTCCTGGGCCAATGAAGACGGGCATATGTCATTCAGTGTGCTATAGTTAGAAAATTTTGTCTGAGAGTGGCGCTACGGCTTACTCTTATTTCGAATACCGACTGGCTAGGGTTCTTTTACGTGCACGGATATGTGTACTACTATACGTTGACCATTGCCAATTCCTCACCCACCTTTTAGCGCATTGCCTTAGCTAAATGAATGGAAATGCCAGGCCTCAGCAATCATCAGGTTTTACCACACCATAGTATTAATACACATTATTTTTTTTATAAATATAAACTGAGTTGTGAGTGTTAGATGTCGACGGTATCACTTCAGTGGAAGCCACTGTGAAAGTAGGCTATCATGGACAGAGAAAGGGGCAATCTCGAAACCAGAAAAATTGTTGAAGAAATTTCTCTGGTGACTCAGGGTAGCCATTTTCCCGAAAGTGACGAATTACGTGAGATGTATTTATTTTACGTGCCTGGATGGCCGAATCACCTAAAAATATACCCACGCGTAGTTATTTTACGTGCCTGGATGACCGAATCACTTAGAAATATACCCACGCGTAGAAAAATAGATCTTTACAAAAACTTGAATGTGTACGTTTAGGATCCAATTTTTTTTTATGTAAGCGAGTTGACTTTGACTCAAGGATCATTTTACAACAAAGGAAACGACGATCCGACCTCTAGTTTTCGAGAAATCGACCCAAAAAAGATTGACTAATCAGAGGTCAGAATGGGCGGGGCTTAGGTGTGGAAAAATTTGCAGAAAATGGACGGTTTATGGCCCCAGAGGCCTCCGGTCCCGCGGCTGACTCTGGGAACGAGATTGAGAAAGGGGGGAATGCAGAAAAATACAGGTCAGTCATCTTGGGCAGAGATAAAAAAGACGGATGTCGCATTAACTCTGTAAACAGATTAAAAAGAACCATCTACCCACAAGCGAATTAAATGACCTAGTTTGTGTCTAGTGGATGTTCTTGAATTAACACAATGGGGCGTTCTAGGTGTTTAGCATGAAGTAATATCATACAAATAGAAAGATTACAACAAAGAAAGAAGGTATAGATATAGGGAGTTAGATTATAAGCCTATATTAGTCTCTATTGTCTTCATTTTGAAATTTCATTGCAGACAGAACGACATTAACAAATAGAGTTTTGAATCTGGTCAAAGAGAATGTCTACGAGCGCACCAACGTGTAATAGGGTTTTCACCCGAACGAATAAAATGGAGTAGTCTCCCTTAGACGTTATGTTCTCATTTTGAGGAAGTAATAGTCTATAAAAAACCAGCTGATTATATATAGGCTATCACCCTTGCCCTTGGTGGAAGTTAAACTCCAGAAACAAACAAACAGGATTTCCCTTAGAATAAGTTCGCAGAGGTCAGGACATGGGCCGACACTGATGGTTTAGGAATGTTTGAAGGATTAAGGGCCAGGATAGGAAAAGAACAGTTTAGGAAGAGCCGGGGAATATAATACATTGAAAGATTCACACTTCAGTTCATGTCAACTATTTACTATTTGGTTAATAATGGTTTAAATGTCATAACAAGGGTATTACTTTAATTTCTTTTTCAAATCCTAAACTTAAGTGTAGGCGTCACCGGAATATATATAATCATGGACAGAGAACGGGGAAGAATGCCAGATGAGCATGACAGAATAATACAGAAGAACTATGTATACTTGTTGGATAATCTAGATGCTAAGCACCTATGCCCATATCTCCACCAATGTGGCACCCTATCGGTTGATGAAATGGACGAAGTGAAGACAGTAGAAGAAGCAAGGGGTAGACAGCAAGGTGTGGTGAAGGTTTTAGACTTTGTTCGAAGGGCTGGAAGCACGGCCTTCCAAAACTTTAAACAGAGCCTCATTGAAAGTGGATACAGCTCAGTAGCTGACAAGTTAGAGGTATGTCAAATTTGAATGTTTTAAGATATCAATTATGTTACATTTAAACGGTGTACTCATGGGCGTACATACCGATTTTGTTTGGGGGGAGGAGGGGGGTAGCCAAAATGCGACCGACTGATACACATACCCCAAGTGCGAGTGACGCATTCAGGAGCCGAGCACCACAGTTTTCTAGGGGTCATGTGCGGTAGCAGACCTAGAAGCTGGGAATAGGGGGTGAGGTGGGGGTCCATCCACAATCCCACCCAACAATGAATGTCAACAAATACTGGCTATAACATTAAGCGTCCCGGTAGAACATAGATAGTAGGCTGTTATATAGTTATAGTCAATTTTCACTCTGAATCGAGATATTAGTGATTCAATTTTCGGCTAGATTCGATCGTCATTACTACCGTTGGTACGATAATAACCAAATCTAGATTGTCCTTTTTCACGTTGTACATCACAAACCGTATTCAAAGATGGCATCGAGAGTTGATTATGGACTTGACAAGTTAATTAATGTCGATTTAATAATTAAAGGGGATAACAATTAAAGGGCCAGAGGAAAGACAGACTTGCAGTTGACAGAATTAGCCCTCGCATAATAAATGTTTAAATGGTGTACATTGAGGCATTCCTTGCAGCCTGGTTTTATGGTCAGTTTCAGGATTCACAAATAAGCATGAGTAGATAATAATTAGATATATATTTGAACACCGTTTTGTTTGAACTTTGGTTTGCGATTTAACACTTGGTAGATATAAAATATAATTACACATCATTTGTGTGAACCTTCTTTTGACAGGACTCAACTTTAAATCCAACTAATCCACCCCATAATATTGACGAAAAAATAAAATGGATGGAACGTTCTATAAATCAACATAAAGAAGAACTACGGGAAGTGAAAGATACACTTCATGCCGAGATCAACAGAAGAAAGTCCGATGGGGAGCGTGATAAACTTAAGAAACCAGAACTAGGCAGCAAAAAATCAGAATCAGGGAGCTTACTAGCACCATTAACGAAACTCAAATTGGATAAGGAAAAAACTGGGAAACAAAGGAGTGCCACTTCCACGAAGAACCTAAAAACAAAAGTTAAGGAATTCGAGAAAACAGACGTGGGTGGACGGAGCTTAGAAGAAAGGCAGACGTCAGAAGTAATAAGATCGTTAAAAGCAGAAAACTATTCCTTAAAGTTGTGGAAAAGCACGAGAGAATCTAGTAAAACATTGAATGAGTCGCAGGAGAACAATGTAAACATGGACGCAAGAGTTATAACGTTAAAAGCTCGCCACGTGATGTACAGGTAAGGACAGGAATGAATGAAATGAAATGGGGTTTAAAGTCCTTCTTTTTGTTCCAACCGGACTAAGGAAGACAGGTATCCATGCAGTTTTCTATGAGGAAAATCGCATTTCAATTGAATTCCAACTGCTAAGGTGTACATGGGAATTCGGTTTTGTTGTCCCATCCAAACGACTAGAGGCTGTTCCTTGCTAGTGCCCGTGTATAGACATTGGGTCAGCTTAATGCCCCGTATCCATAGGCTGTTCCCTTGTGGCGTGACTTGTGACCCGACCCTGTACCCGCCCGTATCCATAGGTTGTTCCCTTGTGGCGAGTGCAATGTACGATGGAAAGATAGGTAAAAGAAAAGTCAACATACGAACGTTGATGAGAAAGCAAATTAACACAGGACATAACTATCATTATGCGAACCATTTTTTTTTTATTGATAGCTCGACGATGAAGTCAACTACTGAAAATCGGAAGAATGGGGAGGATGCCGCTATTGTATTCGGTGTGGGATTAACCTTGTGGGGGTGGGGTGCATACCAACTGTGTGGGGTCCCTATTGTCGTTTATTTAAATTATTCAAACTGACCGCGGATTGTACTTGTATGTACTCCACCCCTTGAGTGTCTTGGCTGTTTTCCCTCATGATTTCTTTTTTAAAAATTAGGATAAATTTCAGTGTATCTGAGCAATTTGGGCAGCGATTTCATTGAGGTTAAGAATTCGTTGACAAATTGAGTATTTTAAACAGACTCTTCCTCATGTTTACATTTACTTTATATTAGTGAAATTCAGGATAAAATATTAGTATGGCCCAGAACTGTTGGGGGGGGGGGGCTATATGTGAGGAGCCCGGGACATTTTTACCCCACCATGTCCCCTCCCCTCCCTGGTCAGGTACTGGCTGCATTTATTTTCCTCGCTGGTGCTCATCCCAGAAGATAACATGTCTTCAGACAACGCCCACGGTGCTGGGTCCGGCCATTTTTGGAACTCGCAATGAACTGGGTGAATTTCACAAAAGTTTCCATACAATATCGCACTCGTACATTGACTCTTACTTCACCATCCTTAAAAATGTATTATGCAAGAGCTAAATCTGATTATTGCAAGTCTTAATTTAGGCTTTAGACGTTATAGAAATTATAAATGAAATCTTTATTTAAAGAACAAGCCCTAAATCAACTCTGTAGACCCACGGATGGCTCGGCTAGAACTTGGATTTAAATAGTATTTCACTGATTAATTAAATCAAATAAGGCGCACGTACTCGGTGAGATTATTAACTGTTATGTTTACGTCATCAGTTAGATCGAGGCTAAATAATAGGTGATTCCGCATGCAATTGAAAACTTTACTTGATAATCGAGATTAGGTGGGGGTTAACGCCTGTCAATCAAACGATCGGCGAAAGGGGAAGACACATTTCCCTACCATTTCTAGTCAAATATTACAACGATGATAACTGTGTTCAGAGAGAGAGAGAGAGAGAGAGAGAGAGAGAGAGAGAGAGAGAGAGAGAGAGAGAGAGAGAGATGGGGTTTAACGTCCACTCAACATAACTAGGTCATTTCGGGACTAAACTGTTCAGAATAAAGCAATTTGACTGAAATGTTCAATATATTCTTCTTACAACATCATCTTCTTTTGAACTGTTATACCGGTAGCAAGAATGGCAAACTCTCTTTATAGAAATCTCCCATAATGTATCTTTAAGAAAGTAATAGTTATACAGATTGTAGCCCTTTCAGCTTAATTAACAAAACCTTTTTTTAAGTCTAAAAATGAGTTAATGTGATCCATAAGTGTATTGTGAAAAACAATTTAAAATTGCGTCCGGTGGCTGTCTTTATTTTTCATAATCAAAAAATAAAATAATTTGGAGCTTATAAAGGGAGATAATGTTAATTTTGGAGCTTATAAGGGGAGATAATGTTAGCAAAATTTCTGGTTGTAAACCAAAGAGAGGAACAACTCTTGTTTTATTTTTCACAGATTTCAATCTATAGTCTGTTTCAAAGTACGTAGCTGCAAAAAGATTGTCATAGATTGTATTTAAATTATGTTAAAATATAGTTTCAGTGCTAACTTTATTTAACAAAATCCTTATAGATATCTGACATTTATATTGGTCTTTCCTAATGACAGAAAGAACTGTAATGATGTTTAAAGATTTCAAACTAAAATTTCCAGGGTTGTTCATCGTTTTTACAATATTTTTTTAGCAGCTTAATGAGTTTCAACGTTTTTCTATATGGCCACAGATCACTAACCATTGACTTTAATGTTAATTCTCGACTCTTGGGCCGGCTATAACTTTTTCCCAAATTTGTGTTGGGTAGAAAGCTTTCCACCACAGATGGCGCAACATATGGCAAATTGTTGACCAAACAAAGGACGTGTGAGGTTCTTAATGAAAAATTTGAGATACTCAAGCTGGAAGTAGAGACAAGTAAACATGAAATTTCCGACCCTACATTTAAACGTAACCAGCCTCACAGCTCTTGTATCCCCCGCCTGAAAATCCTGAATATTCACCAAAACTTGACAGAGCATGTATTTTCAGACCCTTTTATTCGATTCTACACCAAAAAGTCAACAAAAATCGCCATTCAAAAGGGGGAAAAGGGGGGAGGGAGAGAAAGACTAAAAATAACTTTGGCGCTTGTTTCGTGTGACGGCATAAACATATTTAGTGATCTGTGTCCTATATTCAGTATTCACCCCCAGAGTCACTCGGCAAATGTCGACAGATTACGGTACCCTACGTCTAGACTCGACTGTATGACAGTAGTTGATATGTAACTACGACCATATTTTTGCGATGCGGCTACCGGTTTACTTCAACAGGAAAACGTGTCGCTTTTAGAAAAAAGTCCCAAATTGCGTCTTTTGTAGAGTGCTTTTACCCAAATAAGCAGAGATATTGTCTCAAGGCTGCTGGTTTGATAAAATTCCCTGGTAATTCCACAAACCCAATGCCAAACGTGACGTTTGTTGATATAATACACTCTCCACAGAAATCCTCATGGGGGCAGCCATTTTTTGCATTCGGAACCATTAAAATAGATCAAAATGGCGGAAATGGTCATACGGCCGAGATTAGGATGCGTGGAATCTGTCGAGGTTTGCCGAATGCCCCAGAGTCAGTTACTAAATTATGTCGAATAAACAAATATTTTTGATTGTATTTTACAGTGATGTTGTTACATCCTTGTCAGTTGTACGTGATATAACAGTATTAGAACTAGAGTCCCGGTTAAATACCGAGTTACAGAGAAGAGATGTTGTTATTGACGAAATAGAACGAAGTGGTGTTGGAACTATATCATTATATAAAGAAAATAAAACTTATTCATTGGGAGAACATTATTTGAAAGATGGCGACATAATTCACTATCTTTATAAATAGCGTGATCCGTGAATTAATTCTCTACAAAAGATGACATAGAGATTCAATGTATACCTTGGCGCGCCACCACCCCAGCCCCAAACCCACCTTATATATATAGTATTATAAAATGTAAATATTTTTTTTAACAAATTTATTGTTTTGAATAGACTGTTCCATATTTAATATGTAATCATTTATTGTTTTGAATAGACTGATCCATAATATGTAACCATTTATTGTTTTTGAATAGACTGATCCATAATATGTAATCATTTATTGTTTTGAAGAGACCGCTTCATAATATGTAATCATTTATTGTTTCAAATAGACTGATCCATAATATGTAACCATTTATTGTTTCAAATAGACTGCTCAATAATATGTAATCATTTATTGTTTCGAATAGACTGATCCATAATATGTTTTCATATATTGTTTTGAATAGACTGATCCATATTATGTAACCATTTATTGTTTTGAATAGACTGATCCATAATATGGAATCATCTATTGTTTAGAATAGACTGATCCATAATATGTAATCATTTAATGTTTTAATAGACTCTTCCATAAAATATAAGCATTTATTAACTTCCTGTATCTCGATTAACTGTGACTGATCCACGAATTGTTATTGATTCTTATATTTAATCGACTGGTCCGTGTATTGGTATTAGGCCGATTCCTTCAAGAAGCAGAAGCGAATTAGAATGATAATATAAGACTGCGAATTTTGGATGATTGTAGGCTAGACACTGACGGGCACAACCTACCTTTGAATGTTTTTGGTCTATAAAAGTGACAATTATTAATCGATTTACATAAAATTTTCACCATGTGATGATGCTGTTTCTCATGTCATAAACTAATTTAACATTTTCATTATCACCGAAAGTAAAGTAATTTTGCCTGGATCACTTACATGTAACAAACGTATAAAATAAATTGATTGCTGGATTTGGTTGATTCTGTGTCCATTTTATTTCATGCGTGCAATGCTAATGTGGAAACCTGTTTAACGGTTTCATTGGTACCGGAAGTGAAATAAGTTCAAGGGTAACTGCATCGCAGTTCTAGTTGTTGTTGATATGGTCTCGATAGTACTGGAGTAAAGAATCGTCATTTAAAGCAGACAACGTAATAGACAGTATTCTAAAATTGATATGACGGACCGGAAGCCAATGGAGATCTTTCAGAATTGGTGTTATGTTGATTTGATTTGGTTTAGTCTTGTGTGATCCGGGCTGCTTCATTTTGAAGTTTCTGAAGTCATTACAGTAGTCGGGTCTTGATGTAAAATGTATCCTTGATGACGGCTGGGCGATAACAATTAATTTCTTGTGTTACCTATTGTGTTTTAATCAGTACTATTCATTCGGGTAGATAAAAACGCCGCGTGCATCGTTCGTACACGCTATATACCATCAGCGCCTGGCCTTTGAGAATATAAAGTGTAGGCACTTATACAATGTCATGAATTGCTCATGATAGATTTATAAACAGCACTGAGAGAGAGAGATTAACGTCCACTCGACACAAAATAGGTCATTTCGGAACTAACATAATATGGTTTAATTTTATTTCAATAATTCGCTTGCGCGTAGGGGTCTTTAGCAGTGGGGGAAATCGGGGGACCTGTAGAAAACCCACGAGGTTGGACAGGCGACCCTACACCTTGTCACGTACAACCGAGGATTCGAAACTACGCCAGTTGACTCAAAGACAGGCTTTATGATACAGCACGCACGTGCTAACCATTTGACCACCCAACCCCCTAACAGAGAGAGTGAAATGGGGTTTAACGTCCACTCAACACAACTAGGTCATTTCGGGACTAACATATGTTTTATTAAAAATTTTATTTCAATAATTCGCTTGCGCGTAGGGGTCTTTAGCAGTGGGAGGAAACCGGAGGAAACCCACGAGGTTGAGAAGGCGCCCTTATCTTCATGCCACATACGCTCACACCAGGGCTCGAAACCATAGCCGCAAGCCAGAATCGTCATTTAAAGCAGACAACGTGAATGAAGACGTCAACGTCATACAATATGGCAACCCCCTTGCTAGACGGCAAGATGAAAATTTTTCGGTAGTTTTTGTTCCTATTTGCATCTAAAATGCCGCAAGAGGAAAAGGGAGGAAGATAAAATTGCTGCAGCCGCTCAGTGTGCCAAAATCAGCTGTTTCTTTCGGTAAGTGTAAAATATTACTGCATTTGTTGATTTTTAAGGTGGATAGAGTAGTCTGTCAACTGTGCAGCAGTCGCTAGATATTTACTATCATCAATGTACAATTAAAAGAGCATTTACACACTTCAAGCTTAGTGATTTGGAGGGCACATAAAGGCCTAAAATAGGGCACTGTTACGTGAAAATCATGGGTCTAAGGGGCACAGTACATTTTTTACCGAATCGATATAAAATAGGGGTATCTTTAAATTCAAAGGTGCACTTTTTGTACCTATATGATTAAAAAAGGGCATTGTAATGTGATACCCTTGAATGAGGAGGGCACATTCAACGCCAAGTCGATATACAGAGGGCATTTTAACGTCAAAACCATGGATTGCAGGGGCAATTTTTATGTCAAAAGGATTCAAAGGCATTTTCACGTCAAACTCTTGGATTTTGAGGGTACACTTTATGGCGAATTTATTTAAAGAGGGTCTTTTTATGTCGATCCCATCGATTTGAGGGGCACATTTTAAATGCCAAACCTGTGTATAGAATTACTTTTTTTTATTTTTAGGCCTTCTGTTCTTTCTGCTGAACCAGTAGGCCTAACAGAATCTGTTGTTGAGATTTCTAGCTCACAGTTGTCGTCACCAGAGGATGAACCAGAAGCCGATATTAATGATGCCTCTAAAACCCACCAGAGTGGTTTAGAATGGTCTGAAATTTAAAAAAATTTTCCCCCGCTAGATCGCGCCTACGACGCCCGCCGGTCACGGATACTGTATTAGACGACAATGGGGTGCCCTTATTTGAAAAGCTAGAGCCCTGGATCCGCCCCTGGCCAAAAACCTTAATCCATTTCATAAAGTAAGACATTTTGTTATTTGTGATTTATGGAATAACCACGATATTCAACTGGTAGTGGAGTTATTTTGCCTCTCCTGTGTATGACTTGTTATTGTGTAAGTCGTGATACGGGATTGCATATAGCTAAACCAATTTTCAATGACAATAATAATACCGTAGTTTGAATGTAATGATCGAAATCATTCACACGATCTGTGCCAAGGGCCAAATTTGAAAAAGGTCTCAGGCCTAATTTGCTACCCTTGTAAAATGACGCGATTATTATTATTATTATTATTATAATGTGCCTAGATTTACAGCTAGGTCAAGGTCGTTTAAATTTTATCACACAGAGACTCTGTTCTTCATAATATATATTCAAGTAAATTACACTACATGTTTGATAAGAACGTAAGAGTGATATGGATGTAAGTTTGTAGACTAACTAAGGCAAATATATGACGGCGACTTGATATCATTACGATGAACGTATGTATGAGTGAGGTAAGAAGACTGTGGTCTTGTTCTGTATTAGGCCCTGTATCCATAGGCTGTTCCCTTGTGGCGTGTTCCCTTGTGGCGTGTTCCCTTGTTCCCTTGTGACGCGCCACAAGCACAATGAACCTTTGTTTTTTAACGTGCCCGTTCCCATAGGATGTTCCCAGGGAACATGTGGCCTCGTGCACGGAACATGTGGCTTATGACCGGGAACACAGACAATGAACATGTCAATTCTTTTTCAGCTGCACTAGAGGGAACACGTTATTATGAGTGCGATATTGTATGGAAACTTGTGTGAAATTCACCCAGTCCATTGCGAGTTCCAAAAAATGGCCGGACCCATCCCCGTGGGCCTTGTCTGAAGACCCGGGACGAAAATAAATGCAATCAGTACCTGATCAGGGAGGGGAGGGGCATAGTGGGGAAAATGTCCCGGGCTCTCCACATATAAGGGCCCCCCACAGTTCTGGGTCATACTAATATCTATCCCGGATTTCACTAGCATAAAGTAAATGGAAACAATACCCAATTTGTCAACGAATTTAAAACGTCAATGAAATCGCTGGCCAAAATTATTGTCTCCGATACACTGACATTAATCCTTATTTGAAAGAAAGAAATCCTGAAGGAAAACACCTCAGACACTCAAGGGGGCGAAGTACATACTAGTACGATCCGCGATCAGTACGAATAATTTGAACAAACGACAATTGGGCTCCCGCACAGTTGGTATGTCCCCCACCCCCACAAGGTTTATCCGACACTGAATGCAATAGCGGCATCCTCCTCATCCTTCCGATTTTCAGTACCGTAGTTAAGTTCATCGTCGAGCTATCAATATATCAATAAAAACAGACGTTTCGCATAATGATAGTTGTGTCTTGTGTTAATTTGCTCTCTCATCAACGTTCGTATGTAGACTTTTCTTTTACCTATCTTTCCATCGTACATTGCACGGGCGGGTACAGGGTCGGGGAACAAGGTCACAACGCCACAAGGGAACACGCCACAAGGGAACAGCCTATAGATAAAGGGCCTTAGACGGCATGGTTCGCGCTCAAGAAGTAAACAAAACAGCTCCCTCTAGTGTAAAGGGGGATAAACTAGCCGACTAAATAATGACGGACAGAAACACGGATTACATCCAACACAGGAGTCTTTCTGGCAGTACACAGTTTGTGTCTTAGATAGGAATATGATTCTTGATGTCAATAAAAAAGGGTTTTCGCTTCGATCGATCGATCGAGAGAGAGAGAGAGAGAGAGAGAGAGAGAGAGAGGGGGTGGGTGGGTGGGTAGCGTCCACTCGGCACAAACTATGCCATTTCAATTTTTGAGCTTAGGGTTGTTTGGCAGTGGGAGGAACCGGGGGAAACCAAATAGGATAAAGACAACCCTGCGCCTTATCATGTATCCGGGGCGTAGACAATCGAGTTTAATATACTATTCAAAAAAAGTAGGGGATATTTGATTTTTAAGTGTTATTAAAGTCACCTAATGAAACTGACGAAGAAACAAATGACAAAATGAAATGAAGTTCACATTCATCGATTTATTCCAAATGATCGTTAGACTAAGTAAGGCACAGACTGACCATTATAATGGTAAAATGATACGCGGGGTCAAACAGCAGAGTTACCACAGCATCACAACAAAGTCAGTAACGGGTAAATCCTCCTCTGTTTGCCAAACAAGCATTGATCCGACGTGGCATAATCCTAATGAGACGTTTAATGTCATTTTGGTCCAGATTGTCCCATTCCTGTTGCAACGCAGCAGCAAGTTCTTGGACATTGGCAGGACGTTGTTGACGTTGACGTAACCTCTGTCCAAGCATGTCCCAGACATGCTCGATGGGGGAGAGGTCGGGACTCAGTGCTGGCCAAGGTAATGGGGTGATGTTCTGTTATTGGAGGTAACCTGTAACGATCCTGGCCCTGTGACATCTTGCGTTGTCATCTTGGAAGATGAAACGGCGGCCATGACGTCGTGCGAACGGCACAACATGGACTGCCAAGATGTTGTCCCGGTAGTACTGGCCTGCAACACGCCTTGCAACAACATGTAAAGCCGTTTCGACGACGCCACACCCTCCTACGTCTGTCCAAAAAATTAACAGTGAACCTTGACTCATCTGAAAACATCACATCGCTGCAGCGTCGATTATCCCAGTGTTGACGATCCCTACACCAACGACGTCTTGCCTGAATGTGGTGATCTCTCAAACAAGGGATCACGCGAGGACGTCGGGCGCGAAGGTGATCCCTATGCAGTCGATTCCGAATCGTCTGGCCACTCACTCTCACACTAGTGGCTGTTTGAAGACGAGCGCTGATCTGATTTGCTGTGATAACACGATTTCTCAAGGCCAAGGTACATATAAATCGATCCTGGGCTTGAGTTGTCGCCCTTGGTCGACCTGAGCGTGGTCTGTCCTGTACAGATTGTGTATCACGGTATCTGGACCATAGCCTGCTTATGACAGACTGAGAAACATTCATCGTCCGCGCCACAATCGCCTGTGTTGTGCCGATCTGTAGCATGCCAAGGGCACGTAACCTTTTATTTTGGGTAAGCCGACGCATATCAAAATTTGTTTTCTGGTCACTAGAACAATTAAACTGATGTTTCCACCCTGGAATTCAATGCCACAATGACTGTAACATTCAAAGTCAGAGTCGTACAAATCTTGGGTTGGACCCCCATGATGATCCCAAGCATCACCTGCATTCCATGCGGTAGCTATTGGTACCTTTGGGCGTCACATGTTACTGGAAATGTTTCTTCTGTCAGGTCCTATAGTGGCTTTTTTCGTAGTCATTTGCATATTTTAGTAATATGCCCCCAAAATCAAATATCCTCTACTTTTTTTGAATAATATATATATAGAGAGAACTCAATGACCATTGAATAAGATAAACTGTACTATTCAGATTATCATAAAAAAAATCATTACCACTAACGTTAAAATTCATTATATTAGTATCGGGCTTTTTTCTTTCTTTTTTACAAAAAATGTGGTTGCCTAGTTGCGACGTCATTTTGGAAAAAGTAGTCCCTGTCCAAGCCATTGAATCGTCTTTAGGGTTATTCAATGGTCATTGAATACAGCTATAGGTTTTTCAATGGCTGTATTCAATGGCTATATTCAATGATATCTTCTTTTGAAGCAAGTAAACTAAAGTTTGAATTATTTCTGTTTATATTGTTACGTGCTCATCGGGTGATAAGATAAACGAACAAACAAGAAAAGAAAAAATCGATTTATTAGTCTTAAAATATTACCCAACTAGGTTCCAAATATATAAAAACTCTTGTTATATACTCTCCCAAAAAAGAAACGCAATATGACATTTCGCCGTCGGTATACCTTCCCTCCTCCTGCGGTATACCCTCACTCTACCATCGCCTTGTTGCAACAGGAACCGCGATACGTCGGTGAACTGAACTGCCCTCCAGTGTTGCTGTGGTCATACCCTCAGTATCTGAACCCACTGAAGTTGAATTTCACGGTGGCGGCGTATTTTAAAACAGCAGCTCTTACGAAGAGCCTGGCTGGTAATCCGGTTTCACGTAGGTGTTTACGGGCTGCTGAGATTCTACGCCATCTGGGAATTGCTGCTGCAGTAGAGATCGCTGTTGAGGACCGTTTACGCCAATGAAGTAACCAGAAATGACGATCCAGGAGAGGTGGGAGTCACTCTTATTTGGCCTGAGCTTGGGTGGTCACGTGTTGAACTTCGCTGTTAGTATCTATCCCAAAGGCGAGAAATGGAACTCAGGGAAACATTCAGCGGCTTGTAATCGACCAATAGCTTAGTTGCGTTGGTCTTCGTCTGGATGTGGCATCACTTGGTTCGATGAATGTTTACATATGCAACTGATTTGGAAACCGAGAACCCAGAGATTTTAAAGGTCCTAGATTTAGGTTCCACGCGAAAGCTTGCAAAGTTGTTAAATTCGTGTGTGTTGGTGCAATCAAGCGAAAACACATTACGGCAAAAATGTTGAACAGTCGCAATTAATGACCCTACAATTAAAACCAATAATGAATTTCTTTTAACGTAAATACATTAAAATCGAGTAAGATTTGTGAAAACAACGCCCTCGTTCAAAAATAAAGTGATGAAAAATGGGCTGTGCGTTCCTTTTTTTGAAGAATATAATATTATATACAAAATAAGGGTAATAATAACATTATGTGTATAAACCCTAACATAATGGGTATAATGAAAACACGTCTTTACAGAACAAAGGAATGTTCTCTACTGGCGCGAACTAGTTTGGTAAAAGAAAGGGAGGTAATAATATAGATTAAACAATAATTTGCATCTAAACTCACAAAATACTTTAAAATAAATATTGTCAATATGGAATAGTGTGTTGTATATTAAAATAATACCTTTTAATAATATGCATTACTAAAATGTGATACATAACACACACTCGGCAAATCTCGACAGATTCCTGTACCCTACATCTAGACTCGGCTGTATGACGAATTCCGCCATTTTGGAACTATTTTAAAGGACCCGAATGGGGATTATATCAACAAACTAAAAAATGGCTGCCCCCATAGAGATTATATCTATAAAAGACGCCAATTTGTGCCTTTTTTGTATGGTCGTGGGTACATATAAATTACTGTCATACAGCCGAGTCTAGATGTAGGGTTACGGAGGGTACCAGAATCTGTCGAAGTTTGCCGAATGACATAACGCAATGAGGATGCTCGATTCACAGTCCAGAACGTCCCGACTCGATAGAATTGCAATCGAGTGACGCGGAATTCAGTCCTGTCACAGTTCTGTCAGCCCCGACAGCTAAGGTGGTGTGAGTAGAATCGTAACGTATTTTAAGTAACAAATATGTTTCAGCTACCATGATTGGTTGAGATATTTTTTATCCAGTGGACGCATGCGTTGCAGCCCGAAATTCTCCTTTTTACTCGATTGACACTATTTTCGGAAATCGCAATTGGCAGAATTAAATTCTGGAACGTTCAATCAAGTACGCCCAATGATTATTGAGTTAGTATAGAAAACTGTTGAAACTATTATTATTTATAAGATAACTGTTGGAAATGAAATGAAATGGGGTTTAATGCAACTAGGGTTCAATCCCAGCTCAGGGCATGAACTTTATCGTTGTAAGTGAGAGGGATATTCGGTCTCCCGTCCGATCAGGCAGGTTTCCCCCGAGTTCTTCGGTTTCTTCCTGCAGTAATGATCGAAATCATTCGCACGATCTGTGTCAAGGGCCAAATTTGAAAAAGGCCTCAGGCCTAATTTGCTACCCTTGTAAAATGACGTGATTATTATTATTATTATTATTAACGTCCTACTCTTAATTCTGCACCTAACATGGGCTGATTGAAGACGGGCAAACGCAATAAAGTGTGCTATGGGGGAAATTTCTGCCCGGACAGCGGCGCTACGGCCTACTCTTATATCGAATTCCAACTGCCAAGAGATCTTTTACGTGCACGCCAATGTGTACACGGGACCTCGGTTTTTCATCCAATCCGGTTTTTGTCCTCGTCAGGCCCTCCGTTCTGCATCACTGACAAGGGAAAACCCCGTCGGAAGATAATTGTTGGGACTTTTATTACTTACTGTCTGAAAAAATATTGTTTTTTGAAAAATACTACTGTTTATATATCAATAATCATGTTTATGGATAGTAATAAATTACAGCAGTTTGAAATTACTGTCTGAACCGTGGTAAGTTATAAATGGGTTTCATCGATTGTGAACAAACTACTACATAATTGTTATTAAAAACTTGCCTATTAAAACATTAGACCGGATATACAATTTTTACCTCCCTTGGTACGGTGGCCCAACACTAGCAGCGTATTTGTCGGTGATCAAACACTGTACAGCATAAAGTAAAAGCCCCAAAAAAATAATCTTTTAGATGTTATTGTAGAACATTTATGTCCAAACATAAATTATGTTGCAATTTTTGTCAGGTGTCATTCTATTTCTATATTCCCTATAGTTTTGATAACCTCATACTGAAGGTAGACTTCATTATTTGGGTATGCTATTGTTTTAGTTTGGTTTATATGATATATTGGCAATAGTTAACTGCATATGGATGTGTCCCAATAGGTCAGGCAAAGTTAAAGGAGCTAAATCGTTAACATTTGGGACCTAGAAATTGACAAAAGTCTGTCCCAACGTATATAATACTGTAATATGAATGTATATAAACCGATTTACATTCAATGGTTTCCGTAAATCAGTTATATTCGGTGAAATAAGCCAGCGGTCTCAATCGAATGCAAATTTCTAGCGTCTGGTTATTCCAGTCTACGTAGTATTTGTTGCGTATGGTCTCCAGCTAAGATTATGGCGACGCCGTTTGATTTGGTGTAATGTGTCTAGCCTCGTTCCTCGAGTTTTGTGTTACAACTGGGGCTAAAACGCATTATGGTACACAATTCGTGTACCAGTGGTAAAATGTTTATTTTGTCTAAAATATTGTATATCAGAAGCCCATCTTTTTCCGGTTAGATCACAGCACTAATGTTGATTTAAATTGACAAATAATTCTTGTTTTCAATATTGAAGATTAAGGATGATATTGAGTTTGAGACTTAGCTACTTTAAGTTTTCCACATAGCCATGTTCCCTTAAAATACCTTAAGAACTATCTAGACGCCATGGACGCGCAAATCCTGATACTTAACGACGGGTGGTTGTCGCATGTAGGTTAATAAAAATATTCTATACACAGTTCACTATTCCCACCCTTATCGCTTCCCTACCCTTTGATGGTTTCCAAATGATTATCTATATGATTGTATATAAAAGTTTGTCTTTGTTCCATATTTTGTATATATGTCTTTAGTGTACTATGGTTGTCATTCTTTACTTGATAAAGACGGAGAACCCTCGTCGAAACCTCAAAACTCTTTAGTAACTTGTATTCCATATAATTGTGTCATGTGTTAGCAGGAAAACTTGTTTGCAGACGTCAAATAATCCAAAACTTTGTTGATTTAAATTGACAAATGATTCGTGTTTTCAATGTTGAAGATTTTGGAGGATATTGAAAATTGAAATAAAGGTAAAACATAAAAAAAAAGATTTGATTAAATCCAACGGCTGCGCAAAATTTAATTAAAATGGCTACAGTGATTTAATAAACCAACAATATGCATTGATAATAACATGAAAACGAAACATTTGAAGCATATACCGGAGTCTGTTAAAATTTTAAAAGGAATAATTTTTTTTTTTTAAAAGTGGCTGCCGAACGAGAGTTAGCTACGATGATATAATAACGAAAAGCGAATTGTACGCATTGATAATTTACATGAATATGAAACATTTAAAATATACCACAGTATCTTTGAAAAGAAAAACAACGCGTCACATGCAAATCCACAAATAGAAATTCCTATATTGATGATACTATACGAGTCTTAATTTACATCGTTTTAATTTACATACATGTATATTCTATTTAACTACCGCTTTAACAGGGATAGAGATTAAGAGTATTCTGAGCTTTCCTCATAATTAAACTCTTTGTCTAACTTTAATTGTATAACTTGACACAGTTACCTTAAAGGGACAATAACACTCTGGCTGGCTTGACAGGTTCCGAAAAAATAAATTAACCTTAATCTAACTACTAGATGTTTAAGTGTCCTCCCTGTTGTGTAAATTATCCATTATAACCTATCTTACTTGTCCAGAGGTTTCGAAAATATGTTATAATCCACGTTGCATTTGAAAGTGCTTACGTAAGGCTTTTCAAACCATGTTACGACATGTAGTTGATTTTTTTCAAATTTTAAAATTAGGTGTGTTAAGATGAAATTTGTATCATTTATTAATTGGAATAGTGTAAAATAGCACAATATGTTGACCAGAATAAAGATTGGGACATTTTATTCAGTTACAACAAGAGTGGTATTGGGGCTTTAAAGGGTCAATCGCGATAATGTTTTTGAGAATAAAACTCTTTAATTTTGTGTTAAAATCCATTAAGATCCCATACCTTAGGGTCGTGCAACTAACTCAATATATGTGATACGTTTTCAAACAACTTAAACTCACAGTCTTCATCTTGAAATTGAGTCCGTTGTCCCAAACTGTCTTATGCGGGGATTTGATAAAACCAGAGTTTTATTTTATAAAAATAATGTGTCGGTGAAATTTACGTTTTGTTATCTAGTACAGCGCATTGACCATTCACTGTGTAGACCTCTGAATGAACGGGAATCGATTATCGGGTCACCCAACGAAAGAATTGACCCTAAATCTTAAAAAGGTTACGTGCCCAGATAAGCTGTTTTAACGCTCACGTCCAAACGACTCAATATTTTGAGCTGAAATTTACAAATACTATTATGCACAAATGAATGTAAATACAGCCCTTGTAAATATACTATATAAAAAAATAAAAAAAAAATATTAACTCTAAATATATTTATTTATTTCACCTGTAAATAAACTATGTAAAAAAAAGTAATTATTATATTGTAGTATATAATCAACTGTATATATCATTAATTTTAATACTGACCTATGTATATAAAGAAGATTGTAAAAATAAATACATAAATCTATATAGTGTAAAATATATATTGAACTGCATATACATGAACCATATTAAATTGCATTATATGTGTGTACTTTTGATCTCTGTAAATAAACTATTGTAAAAAAAACAACGAAAAAAAAACAACTGTCTTCTAGTCATTTAAGGTGAGCAAATGTTAATGTATTATTTTACTTGTTCTCATTAGTCCTCTTATTTTTATAATTTGAACTTGCTCGTTTTTTAGTTTACTTAGTTATCAAGTTTTAGATATTAATTACTACATTCTAGTTCGAATGTTGCGATAAGTATGCACGTTTTTATTTATTCTACAAAAGCAATTAAATCGATATTATGGATGCCGTAGAATAATTCATAACGCTTTGGATATACGATTGTGTTGCAAGTAATGCTTTACGTCATATTTTAATAATTTTTATCGTCGACATTTATTTTATTATTATCATTGTCGACTCAATCATATGACGTAATATACGAAGACATGTAAATAGTGCCTTATCTTTACATGCCGTAGACTGGAATAGCTAGACGCTCTTACAGCACTTGATATCCATGTCTACGCTTAAGCGAGTATCCCCAATTTATAATTACTTCTTGTTTTTCTAGTTATACATTTATTTTATTATTATCATTGTATCCCCAATTAAACCCCAATTTATAATTACTTCTTGTTTATCTGATAGGGGGGTTCAGTCACTTAGACAAGCTCCTCTTCAGTCTTCATCTTTGGACATCAACAAGGATTATGCCGCTAGATTCATTAGACAGGGGGAGGAAGTTGGTCGAGAAGATGTCTCATCGATGGAGGAAGTATTGCTTGACATAGAAAACTTATTAAAAGAGCATTCAAGCAGGCCTTACGTACCAAATCATCAGCCTTATCATCAACAGCAACAGTCGACGTACGATTACCGACGCACGGGTGATTCTATGTACATGTATAATAATCAGCCTGCACCTAGTTCACCATCTAATTACGGACGTGGCGATTCTTTACAATATGGTAATCCCCCCTCACCAAGTCCTTTGGCACCTTGCTTGCGTTATCCGAATCCTCACGATCTATTTATTCTGGATACTGATGCCTGTAACACCACCATAGGGGCTGCGCTATCTCCGGGTCATGATGGTGTTGAGGTGCCAATCTGTTTTGCTAGTCAAGTATTAATAAAAGCACAACCGACACATTGCGCCACTCGCGAAGACATACTAGCCGTTGTGAAATTCTGTACACATTTCCGTCACTACGTCCTTGGTAGAAGATTTATTGTGCAAATGGATAATAATAGTCTTGTCTGGCTAACTCGTATTAAACATATAGAAGGACAGCTGGCAAGGTGGCTTAATGAGCTGTCAAAATACAATATGGAGAGTATTCATCGACCTGGTAATAAATATCAGAATGCTGATGGTCTTTCCCGGATTCCAATTGGTGACAGCGATTGCTATCGAGCGGGAGTAAGAGTTCAAGATCTGCCTTGTGCGGGATGTCATTTCTGTAGAAAGGCTCATTCCCACCGGGAGCGTTTTTGTGAGGATGTAGATAATGTTGTCACGTTAGCTCTAGGTTCTTCTTTGGATCCGTCTACCCGTAAGTCGGGAGTTATTAATGAAACAGGATGCTCCACAGTGTTGGTAGGTATAATATTAGATCAAAATACAAGTAACTTAACTTCAGAAAATACAATTAATTCAACTAATTCAACCTCACAAAATTTGAATATGGTAGACCAGTTTACCAAATGGAGTGAGATTGCGTCTCTCCCTAAGCAGTCAGCATTATATATTGCCCAAAAGTTCTTGGTTCATTTTATTACCACCTTTGGTCGCCCCGTGGAGGTACATACAGATCAGTGCAGGAACTTTGATGTTGTCTGTTCGGAGTATTCTGTGGGCTTCGGCGGGTAGCCAAGACAAGGACTGCTCCATTCCACCCTTCTTCAAATGGGGAAGACGAGAGGTTCATCCAGATTATCCTTCAAATGGTTCGCTGTTCTATCGAGGGAAGAAATAAGGATTGGGATAAGGATCTGCCGCTGCTGCCTATGTCACTGCATGCGATGGTAAACCGGAGTACCGGGTTCACTGCCAATATGATGATGCAGGGTCGTGAAGTATTTCAGCCAGTGGATGTAGTCTTTAGGCCTTCCTACTCGGCTACCATTGCTGATACCTTGGTGGCGAACTTAGCTTCTTCTTTAGAGGGGGTTCATAAATTTGCTAGGGCTCACCTTAAGACTAGTCAGCGTCTACAAAAGCAGTTTTATGATCGTAATCTTAGCAGAAATTACTTCAATAGGGGTGACGTTGGGTATGTATTGGACTCAGCAACTAAGGTAGGTCAGAGTAAAAAGTTAAGAGCTCCCTGGAAAGGACCTTACTTAGTAGTTAAGGCATCCCATCCACTCCTCTGCTTACAGGATCGAAAACATCAGCATGTCCTACATCATGATCGCATTAAGTTATATTCTGACAGGGATCTTCCAATGTGGCTCAAACATTTCGTCTATGGGATTTGTTTTGATGAAGTTCATGAATACGGTCTCAGTGAACCCTACCTTAACGATGACAATTCTAAACTTGTGGCAGAAGTCACAGAGACTGAAGATGAGGATTCCTTACCTGGAGATCTACCATTCCCTGGTTAACCTACCTCTGTAAATGTTTGTTCTCCCTCTAAATCGGGAAGAGAAATAAAGCGTCCTGGGACTAATGTATAAATTTATATGTATATCTGTATATAACAAGTTTCATGCACAGGTAATACCGAGGGTTCTGCTCTCGAGAATGCCCGATGTTTTTTATGTGTCAGGTTGAGGGTTCCGTGCTCTCTCCTGATTTCTACCTATGGAAATAACAAAAATATGTTAATCAACTGTAAATATTTTAATAATGTATATATATTTATTATTTGTATATTATCCACTTGCATACGTGCCTCTTCTTCACGATGGGGGAGAGTGTAGTAAAGATGCATTGTATATTTGCACTACGTTATGTCGTCTGCTGCCACTGCACGCCACTTGTTATATCACACCGCATCTTTAGTCCGGATTAACCAGCCGGAACTATGTCACCACATAAACAGTTTACACATAATATTTGACAAGGTAAGACATATACTTTCAACGATAGTTAACAAGTCTAGTTGATCGCTACGGCTCGATCACGACAACAATACATTTATTTCTATTGCTCTTTTGTTACTTGTACTTATAACATGTTACATAATACTTTACCAACGATTGAAACAGCTGTCTTTTTGTCATTTAAGTTAATTCAGAAACCCTCAGTTACCCCTCGAAATCAGACTTGCACAATACAACACGGTCTGCCCAGTAGTAGTAATCCACACACAAAGAATATATTTAAACTAAAATTGCTTCAGCATTCTACTAAATTAACATCGGTTACAATCGAAAGCCATTATTTTCATACAGTTGGGTTTCAGTAACAAAATGACCCGTGATATTATCGTACAAACGGTTCATGATATAACAGATCAAAAAACGCGTACGCCCATCTTCACGATAATCAACACCAGATTGAATATTGTTCAATCGTTTTTTAAACTGCTTTAACAATCATCAATCAATTGTCGTTTATAATAATCACAACTTACTGAGCAGAATGGGTTTAATAATTAACATCAGATTTTTAAAAAAACCCAACAAAACCAGGTATTAAACAACATTTAGATTTATTTCAATTTCTTTCAACAACATATAGGAAAAGGTATCAATTTGTTGGATTTAATCAAATCGTTTAATTATTTTCCACCTTTATTTCAATGCATTTCAAGCACAACTAGGAAAAGGAACTAATCAATTTGAGGTTCAAATCTCGTGTATATTCTAATTCTGATTCGACAGCCATTTTTATAAATTTAGCGTAGCCGTTGGATTTGATCAAATCGTTTCACCCTTATTTCAATTTCTTTAACTGATCTTACTCAACAACATTGGGAAAGGCACGATTCAATAAACTGAGTTATATGTTAGGTTATACGACATTTTGCACTAATTAAATATTTTTTCATTCATGTTGAGAATTATTTAAAGTGTTTACTTTTCCGGACACCTGTTACCACTGTTTGTCGTGTATTTTGTACAAGAGGAACAGTCTTATTTGCTGATTACACTATTTTGCTTGAATACACTAATTTGCCATATACAACGTTTTTAGGACTTCGAATTCTGTCTTATGGTTTGGATTGTTCGTAGTTGTTTTTTTTTTTATTTAACAAGCTTCGTGATTTGTTTAACTTTTGGTCAACGATTCCTCTATTGAGATATTTCGTCATATGTTTGTTGTAAATGAAATGGAATGGGGTTTAACGTACTACTGTTATGCACCCAACCAGGGCTAATGGAAGACGGGCATACGCCATACAGTGTGCTATGAGGGAACTTTTTCCCGGTCAGCGGCGCTACGGTCTAATGTTCTATCGAGTTCCAACTGCCAAGGGATCTTTAACGTGTACGCCAATGTGTACACAGGACCGAACGACTAGACAGCTGTCCATATGTTTGTTGGAATATAGCAGCTGCCCTACGGACTTTCCATTAAACGCAATTTTATTTCTTTTTCAGATGAAGTTTAAAGTCGACGTACGCATACTACTCTTGTTAGTGCCGATCTTAGTCGTCATATATACAATAACCAATCATTCAAAATCCAACAAGGGTGAAATTAAAGCATCCCATGCCCCGAATTCGCGACCATCATATCAGGTGATGACATCTAATACGCCGTTACCATCACAACAGAAGATGACAACAAAGCAGCCATTACCTAAGATTTACGCCATAGTTACCATGCCATTATTAACCAAGAAAGATTTACAGACCCAAAAATACCGTGGTTCTACGATAGAAAAAATTGAAGAACGAATGTCAGAATTTATAACCGGCTTACAGAACACTTTAAACCATGAATGTATTTATCGCGTTCATTTTCTTTACAACGAGTCCGATATTGTCAATTATGTTAAAGAGCACGTTAAAAGTAATATGACCAAATTAGTGTTTAATCGTGTTGAAGACCCGCGAAAGCATATTACGTATTTTGATTTCGCCTATGAGAAGCTTCAAGGAGAAATCGCCATGTATACGCCCATTGATGTGTATCCTGGAGAAGGGTTCGAACTCATCAACAAGGATGACTTTATTTCCAAGAAGATCATGTATATTCTAACAAGACATGGTAAACAAGAGAAAACCTGTGATATGGGAAAAAAAAGTAACAATTGTGATAGAAAACGTTATTATGGCTCTCACGATTCGTACATCTTTGTACCAAACGGACCGATTTCTCCCCAGATCCGAAAAGCACTTAATTATTGGTCAATAGTATGGGGTCAAGAAAATGTAGCCATACACACTTTTAGAACTTTGGGTCATTTTAAAGTGACCAATCCGTGTTTAGTATTATTTGTGTATCATATACATTGTAGCGATTTGCGCGATGCTACTCGATATCGAATAAATACAAAGGAAAACTCCGGGATGGCTCCCCCTATTGACACTTTAACATAATTAAATTTTATTGTAAAGTCTACAACAAAAAGTACATTCTTATTTAATAATATTTAATACTCCATAATTTCAATTAATTGTGTTTTCTAAGGATCAATGATAAGGGGGTTGGATGGCCGAATGGTTAGCACGTGCGTCATAGAGTCTACTGGCGTGGTTTCAATTCCCCGGTTGTACGAGACAAGGATTATGGTCGCCTGTGTGTTTTCTCTGGGTCCTCCTGTTTCCTCTTACTGCTAAAGACCCCTACGCACAAGCGAATTATGGAAAACAATTAAACCATATGTTAGTTTTCATTTCTAGCCCCAAACCTGTGGAATGATTTAAAACCATCTGGTTCTGATACTGATATTCGTTCTAGCCCTTCAGTACAATCTTTTAAATGTGCTCTTAAAACCTACTTATTTAAAAAGGCTTTTAATTAGATATATATTATTTTATTATATTGCATCTTTTTGTAGTCTTTTAGTTGTTTTATATATTTTCTGTTTTACTGGTATATGATTGTAAAGCGCTTCTGAACACCGTTGGTGGAATTAGCGCTATATAAATGTTTAAATAATAATAATAATAATAATAATAGTCCCGAAATAAACTTGTTGATGTCTAGTGGACGTTAAACTACATTTCTTTCTATTTCTTATTATGCTGATATAATCTGGAAAATTACTACTGATATAAATTCATAAAAATTAGAAAAGCTCCACTTAAACGCGTTTATGCTTTTTATATTGTATAATATCAAACCACGACATCTCTCTCTCCAATTAAAACGGTGCCTGTGGCGTGTCACGGTGCAAAATGAATACGAACAAAATTTAGTATGATAGACAGGGCGGCCTAGATTTTGAACACGAAGCATACTTTTCTTTATAAAAGTTGACAAAATAACATGTTTATCAACGGAATGTTAGTTATTTCAATAGATAAGATTGCCCCCCCCCCCCCACTCTCATCCTGTAACACTATGCCTAGTGTAATGCAGTCGCTTGTTAGATGTGGAAAACATGCCGCGAAAACTCACCACATCAAACGTGTGACGCATGCTCTCTCTTCTCTGCTACACATTTTAGAACAGTCCTTGATCGTCTATAATCTGTCCCTGGTTGTCTTTCTCCCCCTTCACGTTGTGTATTTACTTTTTTCTCAGTTAAGAAGATTGTCGTACCAGGGATAACAATGCAACAGTTCGTCTTTACATTTTATATATCATAGCCGGACACGTTGATACTCGCTGTGGTCAGCCTGCTGACATATTGCTACAACTTTTCCCTTTCAGAATCTGTCTGTTGTCGGACGAATTCTCACAATTATGATAGTTTTGTAGCTTTTATTTTTGGACCTTCAATTATCTAATTAGTCAAATATGATGTAAATCAATAGGCTCCTTTGTCTCATGACCCCTAACATAAATTTTAAGACAATCGGATATTAACTTGAGCCTCTAGAGCGTCCTAAAGATTTTTCAAGGTGGTCAAGGGCCATAACTCTCAATATCATTTCAGAACAACCAACGGTGACCATGACAAATATACTTTACGTGAAACATGTGCACAGGGGGTAACAATCTAAAATCAGTAGCGAGTACCGCGCCCAAAAATAATCACTGGCTGCTACCCGTATGTACTAAAAAACATTAGAACATCAATCTATTGTTCCTTTTGGATAATTAAACCACTTGTTGTCGAGCTGTTTTCCACATCGATTATGTTTTGGACGTGAAATGCCGAAGTGACATGTTAAAAGAAGAAGAACAAATTAAGAAGCTCCCAAGCTCATTTACCCCAACAACGTTAAAGGGACAGTCCCGTATTATACAGAGGCTCAAAAATAAAAGTCTGAGAATGTATGAAAATAAAACGCCAAAATATAGGGGAACGGTGTATATACCTTGTCTCAAAATTTCAACTCAAAATATTGAGTCATTTGGACGTGAACGCCAAAATTGCTTATCCGGACACGTAACCCTTTTAAGATTGATGGTCATTTTTTTCATTTGGTGACCTTATAATCGATTAACGTTTCTTGAGAGGTCTATACAGTGAATGACCCATGTACTGTACTTGATAACAAAAGGTAAATTGTACCTACATATTATTTTTTGTAGAAAATAGTCTGGTTTTATCCAGATACTGCATGATACAAAGGTCTCAATTTCCAGATGCAGACTGTCAGGTTTAAGTTATTTACAAGCGTATCACAAAAAATCGGGTTAGTTGATCGGCCTTAGATAATGGGTTTTAAATGATTTTAACACAAAATTAAGCAGTTTTATTCCCCAAAAAGTTATCGGGATTGGCCCTTTAACAAATGAAATCTAAATGAAATGCTTTGGGGTTTACCTTCTTACTTTTCTGCACCGACAGGGATTATGAATACGGAAAAATGCCATGCGATTGGGTAGAGAGAGAGAAAGAGAGAGAGAGAGAGAGAAACTGGGTCATTTCGGGACTAACATACGGTTTGATTTTATTTCAATAATTCGCTTGGGGGAGGGGTCTTTAGCAGTTGGAGGAAAACGGAGGACCCAGAGAACATCCACGGGCTTGGACAGGCGACCCCACTCCTTGTCACATACCCTGTAAGCCAAGGTTTGGATGCGATCACATTTATCATTTGACCGTAGTCCACTATAGTCCACTAGGGATGACTTATGGCCTGGACGACAAGGCGTGGCCAAAGCCCAGCTTAACCGGAGCGAGAGAGAGAAAGAGAAATTGAGTTTAACGTCCACTCGACACAAACTATGTCACGTTATGACTAACGTATGGTTTTCAATTTTTATTTCAATAATTCGCTTGCGCGTAGGGGTCTTTAGCAGTGGGGGGAAACCGGAGTGCCCGGAGCGAGGCCCTGGGTCGGACTAGAATCGTGGGGCCGCTTACGCGATTTCAAATCCTTTTGCATGGCACGCATGCGCAACACTCAATTAAACGGACTGTTAGAAATAAATGTTATATAATTTACATTACATCCCACGTCTACCTCGTTGCCATTGGTAACCTTTGATAAAATTGGCCTGTTTATTTCCATTACAGACTTAAAAGTATCCGTGTATAAGAAATGAAGAGTACACTTTTTAAAAAGTGTACTCTTCATTCCCGACAAACGAACACTTCTACACCGTTTAAGATACCATTCAAGCAATAAGTAGCGGACGTTTAGTCCGGCCCAGATCGCAATGATAACGATGGCTCTTTACAATGCAGCCGGACAAATAACATCAAATAACTAGTCAAAATCACAGTAACAAAACAAACCGGGTGGAGCAAACTGGCAGTTCAAAAATATATACAATGACATTAAATTAACATAACAACATAATATTACAAAAATCGATTATTATAGGCTACATATCAATTGGCATCTATCCCATGAAATTATGTAACGTGAGGCTCAGAAAGGGATAAATGAAAGAGCGTGTCACTTTTCGGTTGAAACGACTCAATAATAAATACTATTTTCACATTTTCCTTCACAATACTCGATAGAAATGTGATGTAAGTCAGTTATTCGCACCTTTCCTCGGTGAATATCAGAACAGTTTTGGTCGGGGACCGCCTCGGTTTCGCCTCGGCTGACCCCCCGACCAAAACTGTCCTGATATTCACCGATACACCTCGGAAAGGGTGCTAATAACTACTACATATTTACGTAGCTGTATGTTTTTTTACATAATATGTTTTATTTACACTAAAATGGAAGTGATAGTACAAATAGTCGTAAAACCCCATATTATACAGGTGATTTTACCATAAAATTATTCATTTTACAAACGAACGTCAACATACAGTAATGTACGGTAAGCGGTTAGCGTTTTTTTCCCATCCACTGGAGTCAGGTGTTATGACGTCATACGTGAATAAGTGTGGGTTACCTCACAGTAAGATGAACCGTAGCTCAAATTGGTTGTCGTAAAAAATGGATGCCACAGACATGTTTTATTCAATAGTAGTAATGGAATAAAAAATTGAAATATTTCTGTTAACATTTCTCAACAGACCCAATTAACAGTGATTATCCACAAAACAATATAGGGGGTTGGGATGGTCTAGAGTGCCGATCTCTAGCTGGCCGTCAACCTCTGGCTTGCGGCTGTGGTTTCGAACCCTGGTGTGAGAGTATGTGGCATGGAGATAGGGGCGCCTTCTCAACATCGTGGGTTTCCTCCGGGCACTTCGGTTTCCTCCCACTGCTAAAGACCCCTACGCGCAAGCGAATTATTGGAATAAGATTAAGCCATATGTTAATCCCAAAATGACCTAGTAGTGTTTAGTGGACGTTAATCCCCATTTCTCTCTCTCTACCTCTCTCTCTTTCTCTTTCTCTCTCTCTCTCTCTCCACAAAACATTAGCAAATAATATTACGATATTACGACAACCATCAGGTACACTGTGAGAAATTTATGTAAAATTACAGTAGTACAAGGATTTTTTGTACCTCAACTGTCGGTATATTTTACAACATGTACAACTTTTACCAAGTCTGATGTATTTTTACTAAGTTTCGTGTATGTCTATCGAGTTTCATGTCTTTTGTCTTTTTGACAATAAGCGGTGATGAAATCAAAGACGTATTCAAAATCCGGTAAAAAAAAATACCCCTGAAGAAAATGTGCTTCTCTCGTAGTTTGGAGGCCGTTTTTAGTCTAGAATTTTCGTCGTTTTTGGTGAATTCGAACGATTGCCACGCCCTAAATTTGTGTTAAGGCTAGAGCAGTGATTCTCAACCAGTGCGCCGCGACACGCCAATGTGCCGTCAGATCTCCCCAAGTGTGCCGCGAAATTTTGAACGGCACACTAAATAAATTTCTCACTAAAAAGCCAGCTATTTGACTGTGTTTTTTCTTTATTTACTTTGATTCATTCTATGTGTATGACTAGTCCGTGTCTACGGTTATATTCCATCTATAACTTTTTTTTTTTTTTTTTTTATTTTCCAATATTCATCTCGATTTTCCGGCGTGATTTCCCCTTGTCAGTGATGCAGAAGGAGGGCCTGACAAGGACAACTGCCTAGTCGTTCGGATGGGACGAAAAACCGAGGTCCCGTGTACAAATTGGAGTGCACGTAAAAGATCCCTTGGCAGTTGGAATTCGATATAAGAGTAGGCCGTAGCGCCGCTGCCCGGGCAAAATTTCCCTCATAGCACACTGTTGGCGTATGCCCGTCTTCAATTGGCCCAGGTTAGGTGCTTAAGCGTAGGACGTTAAACCCCATTTCATTCATTCATTCATTATTTTCCAATATTTTTCATATATATTTTTAGCCAGATGTGCCGCTATTTTGTCATGTGTTCAAAGGTGTGCCTTTGGCAAAAACAGGTCGAGAACCACTGGGCTAAAGCATCAGAATATACTCCAGAAATACTAATATTATAATTGTATTACCTCGTGGGTGTCCTCCGGGCACTCCGGTTTCTTCCCACTGCTAAAGACCCCTACGCATAAGCAAATTATTGAAATAAAATTAAAACACATGTTAGTCCCGAAATGACCTAGATGTGTCGAGTGGACGTTAAACCCCATTTCTCTCTCTCTCTCTTATAATTGTATTATACATTCTTCATGAACATAATCTTTAAGTGGCATCTAGCGATCGGAAACACATTAACAGAACACAGTTTTATGGGGTACAATCACTAGTCATTTGTGCTTGATAACGATAAGAGGATACTTGTCGAAACGTCGTGCTGTTAGAATAGACTAGTGATTGTACCCCATAAAAACTGTGTTCTGTTAATTCTTCATGAACATAATAGCAAGAGTTTTATACTAAAACAGTATACATATTGTTCACCTTTGGGATATCCTGCGCCTTAATCAGTACTTGATTTACCGTAGGCTACAACGAGTCGAAACGAAAAATCGCATGGTGTGTTTTTTTACATAAATAACTCATCTATTTAACAGTAGTTTACTGTATGCCGAGTATTGATTAGGACCAACATTTTTTATTCTGTTTTTGTTTTGTTACATTATTAACTCATCTATTGAACAGTAGTTTACATGACGAGTATTGATTAGGTCCAACGCTTGTGTTAATATCGCTGTTCTCGATAATTTGTATCATTTAAACACGGATTAGTTGCAGTCGATGTAAGTTTGTTTTGGTTTAGGGTTTTCCTTTGTTTGTTTTTCTTTCTTTCTTTCTTTCGATCGAGAGAGAGAGAGGGGGGGCGGTAACGTCCATACACTAGATCATTTCGGTACCTTCATATGGTTCAATTTTATTTCAATAATTCGCTTGCGCGTAGGGGTCTTTAGCTGTGTGAGGAAACCGGAGGACCCAGAGAAAACCAACGAGGCTGAACAGGCGACCCTACTCCTTGTCACGGTCAACGGGGGATTCAAAGCCACGCCTGTTGACTCAATGACAGGTCGTATGATACAGCACGCACGTGATAACCATTCGGCCATCCGACCCCCTGAATTGAATTGAAATGGGGTTTAACGTCCTACCCCGAACTAGGCTAATGAAGACGGACATACGTCACACAGTGTGCTATGTGGGAAATTCTGCCTGGAAAGCGGCATTATGGCCTACTCTTATATCGAATTCAAACTGCCAAGGGATCTTTTACGTCAGTACCACTGATCAGTGAGAACCACGCCAGAAAATCAGGATGCACTTTCTCGGCCAATACAGGGATCAAACACACGTGATCCCTTCGCTTTCTTTTGAAGGCGGTTAGGGTTGGTTTGGGCTGGTAAATAGACATTTCATTGTTATGTAAAAAAAAATATGATTTAAAAATAAATAGCGCCAGTAAATGTCTCGTAAAAAAAACCATTACAAGTTCAAACGTTTGGTTTAATACAGCAAACCTTAGACTCCTCTTATTTAGAAAATAAAAGCCCCGAGCAGTTTTCTAATTTAAAAAAGTTATATACTACCAAAACTACTTGAAGATCATTAAAAAAAACTTTATATGACTCATTAGTTGATAGCTTTGTCTATCATTTATTTATTTTAAAAACATAGCAAACCGGTGGCTCAGTGAGTAAGAGGTTCGCTTGCTAACCCAGAATTTCCGTGTTGTATCCCGGTGTTGGCCGAGAAAGTTCATCAGGATTTTCCGGTGCGGTTTGCCCTTGTCAGAGGAATAAAACCCCTAAAATAACACTCTGTATGGCATTGGTCCGTTTTCATAAGCCCAGTCGACGAAGAACAAGAGGACGTTAAAACCCGTTTAATTTCAAATAGACACTAGAACTGGATAAGATACAGGGGCGTGGTCAGGAATTTGAGTAGTGGGATGTTAATTGCGGAGACAAAGTCAAGTTTGGCATTAGGTCGAGAGTATTTTGGGGCGGTGGGGGGGGGGGTGGCTACCTGAAAATTTGATAAAGTCAGAAGCTTTTAGACAGCATTTCTGCTCATTTAGGTGCATACATGTACTATACACAGTACAGAATTTCATTGGAATTACTTAAAAACGAGGGCAATACTTCGCAAGTTTCGTTTTTAGACGTTATAATCATGAATTTAGGAGAGAAAATAATATGTTCTGTGCCAGCAAGGGGGGGGGGGGCGCCCTGACCAATATTTAATAAATAACAAACGATAGATAATAACATAATTTGATACAGATGTCAAGAGATTGTGTTTAACAGACAAATTAATATAGAACACATTTATCTAAAACAACATATGCGACCATTTCGGTAATTTTTTTATCATTATTATTCTATATATTGATGTAAACTTGTATACAATTTTGTCATTCATAATCAAAAATATATATGATTGTATGTAACAGCTGTCATTTTGTCTTTAAATATTGGTCGTCAAATGTACGTTATATTATAGTACTGATGCATCATTAGCTCTATTCGGTGTGGTTTCTCCTTGTCAGTGATGCAGGGTGGAGGCCTGGCAAGGACAGCTGTTTAGGCGTTCGGATGGGATGAAAAAACCCGAGGTCCCGCGTACACATTGGCGTGCACGTATAAGATCCTTGGCAGTTGGAATTCGATATAAGAGTAGGCCCGGGCAAAATATTCCCGTCTGTCATTGAGTCAACTGGCGTGGTTGCGATTCCCAGGTTGTACGTGACAAGGGTTGAGGTCGCCTGTCCAACCACGCAGGTTTTCTTCGGGCCCCCCGGTTTTCTCCCACTGCTAATTCTAAAGACCTCTACGCGCAAGCAAATTATTGAAAAGAAATTGAATCATATGTTAGTCCCGAAATGACCTACTGTGTGTCGATTGGATGTTAAACTCTTTCTATATACAGCAGATTGTATTGATTTATGTACATTTCAATTAACATTATATATTTCATATGTAATAAAATGATTGTTATATTAAAATACCGTATTATTAGAATATTATGTAAAAGAAGTTTAAATTACATCAAAGGCGTGCTGGGCGGGTAAGCAACTTTTCCTCATTAATGCAAAAACAAATAAGAGCCCTCGAATTTCGAAAGAGTTCGCTCAAATACCGCCCTTTGTTGCCCTTCTCATGTTCCAAACAAATCCATCGATATTAATAATTAAACGTGTTCAATGTACGTACATGCATGATCCATCAACGAATCGTGTTCAATGTAAGTACATGCATGATGTATCATCAAATCGTGTTCAATGTACGTACATGCATGATGTATCATCGAATCGTGTTCAATGTACGTATATGCAGATGTATCATCGAATCGTGTTCAATGTACGTACATGCATGATGTATCATCGATCAAGAGAGAGAGAGAGAGAGAGATGAATGGGGTTTAACGTCCACTCAACACAACTAGGTTATTTCGGGGCTAACGTGTGGTTTATTTTTTCTTTATTTCAATAATTCGCTTGCGCTTAGGGGTCTTTGGCAGTGGGAGGAAACCGGAGTGTCCTGAGGAAACCCACGAGATTCAGAAGGCGCCCCTATCTCCATACCACATACGCTCACACCAGGGCTCGAAACCACACCCTCAAGCCAGAGGTGGCCGGCCAGCTAGGGGTCGAAGAGCGGCACTCTAGACCACTAGGCCATCCCAATCATCGATCGAACCTCCTTGGGACCATCCATAAGGTACGTACGCTCAAAATGGGTAAAATTCAGACCCCCCTCACCCCTGTACGCTCATGTACGCTTTTGGCATACCCCCCCCCCCCTGTACGCCCGTACGCAATCCCGGGAAAACAATCGTATAAATCAGGAGGAGTCAGATATATAATTAGACGGATTTTAACTAGTGTTTAACCCTGGGACCGGGAATCGCAAGTAAAAGCCATCTCGCGATGTGTTTGCGCATGTTAGAGTGCGTTGAAATTCTTGGCCAGGTCAAAGGTTTGGCGTGTGGATCCACAGGTCGTCTTTTGTACTAAACAGATAGAGCATGACAGAGCGCTGACAAGGCAGCCTGAGACGAAGCAGAAGATGCCTCCATCTCCAAAATAGCGTCAAACGAAGTTTAATTCATTCGTCATCCGAAGTTTGATTCATTCGTCTGACCGAATGTCTGAGCCAGCAAATACCGTTGTGAAAACATCTATACTGATACATATACAATGACTATATAACAATAATATCAGGAAAGTAGCACGCGTCGAACGTACGTGAGGGAAGTGCGCACGTCCCGAAATTAGAGTTACAACTAAAAAAATCAAGCGTACGTACGTTTTGCCAATGACCCCCCCCCCCCCCCTCCCCCTGTACGCACCTGTACGCTTTTGGCGTTACCCCCCTCCCCCCTTCAAGCGTACGTACTTTATGGATGGCCCCTTTGTTTGTTGGTTTTAGTCCTCCGGGGGAGTTTCGAAAAATGTAGAAATTCATGTGACTTTAAAAGATAACGACATCTTCACATCTTCACGTCAGATTTATATCCCGTTCGTGCGACTAGGCAATTTTCAATGCCATACCACACGATTGATGGAAAATTAGGGAAACCGTCTTGGATCAAACCTTTGGGTTATATTTTACAATTTACAGAAAAGATTATCATAGTTCAGAGCCAATGAAGTTGGGATCAATACCCCCATCCTCAAAGGTTCCTTTACGTCTATACTTGTGTGTATACGGGACATCAGATATGAGCGATAATACTCCAGTCAGCTAGATTTGATTTACATGGTAACCCATCTAACATTTTCTCTTGTTTCCAACCACTGCTAAAGACCCCTACATTCAAGCCATTTTTATTGAAATAAAATTAAACAATATGTTAGTCCCGACATTACCTAACAGATGATGTCACTGTTGATATATTAAAGGCCTACATGGCTGTTGATATATTAAAGGCCTATACCACTGTTGATATATTACAGGCCTATATGGCTGTTGATATATTTAAGGCCTATATTATTATTGATATATTAAAGGCCTATATGACTGTTGATGTATTACAGGCCTATACCACTGTTGATATATTAAAGGCATATATAACTTTTGATATATTACAGGCCTATATGACTGTTGATATATTAAAGGCCTATATGACTGCTGATATATTAAAGGCCTATACCACTGTTGATATATTAAAGGCCTACATGACTGTTGATATATTAAAGGCCTACATGACTGTTGATATGAAAGGCCTACATGACTCTGTTGATATATTAAAGGCCTATATCACTGTTGATATATTACAGGCCTGTACCACTTTTGATATATAAAAGGCCTATATATTACAAAATACTGTTGGGTATTTTGATAATGTTTTATTTTACATATTCAATGTAAGCATTTGCATTATTTGTTGTACATGTAAGATTTAATCTCCATGTGTGTGGATTGATGACATAGTATTATGTAATATATGATGGGGGGGGGTTGTTCAAACAATGTTTAGCCGACAAGTATATTATGATATAAGATTTAGCTAACGAGCATTAACACTTGTCTAGAGATACGAGGTATGCCACCAAATTATCATTTTTCTCGTTGTCCTGTTTACTAATGATATTAAGTATGGCGTGCCGCATGATATAAAAAGCCTAGTTTTAGAGTCAGGTAGGGGGAGGGACAGACGATGGCGGAGAGAGACGTATAGAACTTTCCTTCAGACCATGTGGCATGGAGGTCTGCCCTTGGACTCCAAGAGAATAAGGTCTTCGCAGAACTAGGGACAACAGTCAGATAGATGTCATAATAATGTACCTGTAAATATGTTATCCAGCATTAAAGAATATTTTAATAACAATGAGTTTATGTATTATGTTACATGACTGTTGATATATTAAAGGCTTATATAATGATTGTTGATATATTAAAGGCCTATAAGACTGTTGATATATTAAAGGCCTATATGACTGTTGATATATTACAGGCCTATATGATTGTTGATATATTAAAGAACAGGTAACTCAATAAGATGACAGTAGAAGAATGTTGTATGGAGTGTGGACAGGAGTTTAGTTGTAAAGCTTTTGGATGTTATGATGTTGATAAAAGTCTCTTCTATCGATTCCAGGTGGTAACTTATATATTTCCTCTCAGCTTGATCGGGATGATTTGTTTATGAGTGGTTTAATGGTCGAGGGCGATATCCCTGTTCCGTTTGGTAAAACCACATTATATCAAAAGTCATTTTTCCCACAAACAGTAAAAGACTGGAATAACTTACCCGAATCTATAAAATCAATTCCTGATATTAAACACTTTAAATCTAAATTTAATAGTACCAACAATAACAATGTAGCGCCCAGCTTTTTTCACACCAGTGGCAGAAAAGAAAATATTATACACACTAGAATTCGTCATCAGTGTAGCTCGTTAAATTCCGATCTTCATAAAGTTAAATTGATTAATAGCCCTCAGTGTAATTGTGGACATCCAAACGAAAACGCAAACCATTTTCTTTTACAGTGTAACCTTTATAATAGTGAAAGAGCAAAATTAGTTGATTCCTTGACCATTTTTCCTAGGATTAATGTCCACATCCTATTGTGGGGAGACAGCAATTTAACCATCCACCAAAACAACTCATTGTTCGAAAAAGTGTGTACATATATCAAAGCAACTAAACGTTTTAAATGTTGTTTGTAAGCTATGTTCATTTGCACCCCTGTTTATTTCTGGGCGTTTTGTTTATTTGTCTGTTATTTATTATGTATATTATGTATATTAGATCTATATTTTTTTTCATCTAACAATTCTTCAAGTATAACTGAACTATTACATTTATACAATTTCTAAATATGGAAAGGACGTTTGTAAGTTTTAATAACTTTTGTCCAATCCAATTGTATCACGAATTATTTTTGTTGATGCAATAAAATATGTTTAAACTAAGTAATGGGCGAGACATTAAGTAATGTATTGTAACAACAAGACACTACATAAAGCCTGTTTTCCACAAGGCGAATTTTTTCGCACGAGGCGAATCTTTTCGAGTACAGGCACGCGCAGTATAATTTTAGGCGGCCTAATATTATACTGCGCATGCCTGTACTCGAAAAAATTCGCGAATCTTTTCGAGTACAGGCACGCGCAGTATAATTTTAGGCGGCCTAATATTATACTGCGCATGCCTGTACTCGAAAAAATTCGCTTCGCGCGAACAAATTCGCCTAGTGGAAAACCGGCTTAAAATACAGACACTCCGCATGTGCGTTTACAGTGAAAGACTTCATGCCAGTGTAATATTGTTATAATGTACCACTGGCAAGTTGCCCGTACATTATTTGAAATAATGGTACGCCAACATCAAAGGATGGCGACACATCTGTATTTTAAATCAATTTAATGGATGAATTAATTCCAGCATCACTAGTATGGCATCATATTTATCTCTGTGCGTACCGTTGTGAAAGACGATGTCATCGCAGTATTCACGCATTTTGAATCCGCAATGGTAATCATTATTGCGTACCAATGCGGATGGATATCATGTAAATTTCACCTGTGAATCAAATAGTTAGTGCCGAAAAGTTTACGACTGTTACGATGGTACGTATAGTATCCGTCTTGGTACGGCTTGGTACGAACTTTAGCGTACCCATGCGTACCACGATTGCGCGAAAGTGTCAATGGGGCATTGACATTGAGTACCCAATGAGTACCCCTCAGTGCGTGACATAATTCCTATTGACACTTTTACGCACCGGGTACGCATAATGTGCGCATAGTTTGCGCATAGTTTACGAGAAAGGTACGCACTGGTACGCCCTGTAGTGCGTGGCATGAGCTTGGAAAAATCCAGTGGCGCCACGTCCTACTCCTATATCGATGTCAGTGATTCCTTTACGTTCATTGGACCTCGGGATTTCGTCCTATCCGACGACTCTACTTTTTGTCTTAAGAGTCAGTTCACTCTACATCACCGAAAAGGGCGGAAACACGGGATCGACCTCCCGGTTAGCGAGTCAACCTCTTACACACTGAGCCAATTACTGATACCCCATCCATCATAAAACATAATGTCCTTCGTCAGGTTCCTCGTCAGGTTCCTCGCTTTTTGTTTGTGGGCGCCCATTCGAACTTTTGCGGTTATATAGCTAGTCGGGGAGGGATAACATTTTACCTAAAAAAGATTGCAAAAGAAACCGATGCAGATTCCAGACAACATTATACACCAATTCGGCCGAATTCGGCCAAGGCGAAATAACGTTATTAAAATAACTCATATGACGGTCTTTAGGAAATTTCGCAGAGCGATATCTGGTAACCATGGCCCTGCTTGATTTGTCCATACGGATGCATACCGAAGTTCGGCAATATTAGCGGCAAGGTCACTTGATATAACCGGACGTCTGCAAAAGTTCGGCAGTGGCGTATACCGAATGCGCCGCTAGATAAGATAAGATAAGATAAGATAAGATTTAATTGCATAGATACACCCATTAAGGGCAGCATACAACATACATAAACAATGTTTCAACGTTATAAGTAATAAGGTAAATGATATCTATTGTTCATGCAAATTAGGAAACAATAATAATAACAATATGGTAGTCTGTATGTACAAAAGGAACAGTATGCAATTAAACATTTTAAATTATATTGGCATTTTAATTCACAAAAATATATGTTTATTATAATACAAAATATGTTAAAACCAAGAAAAGATTTACCAATACAACTTATTATACATGTATACTAGATTAATAAATCGTAGGTAATGTACGTAGTTACTCTGATATACGTTTCTCAAAACATGTGTAAATATAATATGCTATGGTTTTCGCAATGACGGGAGCGTCGAATATCACTTGACCGGCGTACGCCGTTTGTAAACTGGCTCGTCTATCGGCGGAGAAATCAAGCAGGCCCACAGTGCTGGGAGAGTAACCAATTCTTTTTAAAATTCGTGAAACAAAAATAGTTATAGAGGCGAAATGTTCCGAAATAACGAATCTGGAGAAGAAAAATGTATTTTTCACATGGACGACTACTGTCTGCAAAATTTGGTAATAAAAGGCCTTTTCCCTATATAACCAGCAAGCATCTCGTACAATTTGACGTTTACTTCATCTTTTATATGGTTTTCGATATCTCTGAATTTAAAGATAATTTTAAAATTCCAATATGGTAGCAATTCAAAATGGCAGCCAAAATGGAATTTAAAAAGACGGAATTAAAGTTAATTATCGTTTGTTCGTGTTGTATATGCCTTGTAACATGGTTGACATTACAAATTGCCGCAAAATGAAATTCAAAATGGCGGAGTTTTAATTAATCGTAATAAAAAGGCATTTTCCCCGTATAACCAGCGAAAATATCGTAAGATATGACCTTTACTATGTCTTTTATATGACTTTTAATGTGTCTTAATCTAAAGATATATTTCGAAAGATAAATTCAAAATTGACTAAAAAATGGCTGGTTTTAAGTTAATCACCATTTTTCCAGATGTGGTTGTCGATGACACTTGGTTCAATTCTTATCTCGAATATCAATTCAGAGAATTATGACGGCAGAACATCAAAATGAAATCCAAAATAGAGAAATTTTATTTAATCGTCATTTGTTCCCGTTGGATATTGCTTGTAATATGTCTTATTATGTAAGTTTTTTAAGGTTGCGGAGCTCAGTTTCTACCCAAACACCTAACCATGTTATAAATCGAAACGACAATCAAAATAGAATCCAAATTTTCGATTTTTGTCCGTGTGAATATTGCTGGTAAAAAAACGTTTTCGGAATTAATGAATTGGGAATAAAAAAAAAACTGTTTCCGTTTTATCCATGGACAATTTACTGTTCGGTCGTGTAGAAAGATATGCTGTTAAACGTCTTACAAATTGACAATTTGTATTAGTCTTACATGGAAGTTTACGTTTAATTGAAAATTCCAATAAAAAATATATTTTTATATTAAAAGAAAGGTGCTACCTATGGTAAGCCATATTTAAATGTTGTTTAAAGGAGCGGGGATCACGTGGCTAAGTGGGTAAGGTGCTGTCTCGCTAGCCTTGAGGTCGGGTGCTCGATCCCTGCATTGGCCGAGAAAGTTCATCTCGATTTTCCGGCGTTGTTTCCCCTTGTTAGTGATGCAGGCGGAGGGTCTGACAAGGACAGTTGCCTAGTTGTTCGGGTGGGACGAAAAGCCGAGGTCACGTTGCCCGTAAAGATCCCTTGTGCTGGATCATACGGCCTGAAATTGAGTCAACTAGCGTGGTTTCGATTCCCCGATACGTGACAAGGAGTGGGGTCACATGTCCAATCTCGTGGGTATTTTCCGGGTCCTCTGGTTTCCTCTCACTGTTATAGACCCCTACGCACCAGAGAATTATTGAGATCAAAATTCAACCAAATGACATATAAAACCATGTGAATGATATCCAAAAGGGACCAAAAACGATTAACTTAAAATCTGCCATTTTGGATTCCATTTTGACAGTGATATTGAATTTCTACCATGTTGGATTTTCAAAATCCATTTTCCAATTCAGAGACATCGAAACACATATAACAGAGATATAATAGTAAACCTCATTGTTTACAACGCCATTTTATTACCAGATTTGCCAGCCATGTTGAAAAAAAATGACAAGTACCATGTGAAATATATATATATTTTTTAAAAATTGGTTTGGTCAAATTTGTTATATTCGAAACATTTCGCCTCTATTACCACTTTGTATTGTAAGATTGTAAGTATTGTAAGTGTATCTATTGTCCTACCACTGAAACGCACTGGTAACGAGTTATCACAAGCAGAAACTTACTGAAGACCGCCATATTTAATTATATTAATTACGTCATTTTGCTTTGACAGACTTCGGCCGAATTCGAGTACAATACTGTCTCAAATAAGTATGATTGAAACAAACTGCATTGGTTTCTTTTACAATTTGTTTGGGGTCACTCCACTTTTGATATGAACGTGTCCTGCCTAAACGTGTAGTCCAACTAATTGATGTCCGTTAAAACCAATTCCATGACATCATTTCAAACCAATTTAAAAACGCCATTTAAATTTTTAATATATTTTATTTAATAAGAATAGGAATTGGGAACAGACTAGGCATATAACACCCCTCTCCCTTTTACGTCAATATTAACCATGTCTTGAAGCGAAATTACTTATATGCATTTTTATTGTAATATTTTTTTTTTTATCTATTTAAGGGCTGTCAATCACGAGTGAGTTATTTCGCATATCGCTTGATAATGGGAGTCTATGCCGTGACCAGCCTTATTTATTCCGTGGTGTTTACCCCAAACCCTGAAACATGGCCGACATTTCTTACATACTGGTCGTATTTCATTCTAGCTATCTACTTTCTTATGCATTTCGTCGTAGTTGCCGAACAGTGCTGCAGCAGATTGGCGGATGAAGACGGATTTGCAGAGTCGACAAAACTTCCATGGTATTTGGTCATGGTATGGACTTTGTTTGAGATCATGTCTCCGATGGCAATAGCTGTGACTTTGCTCTACTGGATAACGGTCTTCCCATCTGAGAATAGTACGGTCGACTACCGTAATTTATCGCTTCATGCAATAAACACGGTACTGGTATTGATAGAGCATTCTGTCACTGCAGTACCCATTCGTTTAATACATGTTGTTTACCCCTTGCTATTTGCCTTGGTTTATGTATTATTTACTGTGATATATTGGGCAGGGGACAATACTCGTATTTTATATCCAGTTTTAGACTGGAACGAGCCCACTGTAGCGGTTGCCTATGTTTTTGGGGCAGCTGTTGTGGTAGTAGCATGCCACCTGATGTTATTCGCCATTTATAAACTGAGACAATTTTGTTGTAGCTCTAAAAAAGCATATTAATTGTTTACAATAATGTGTTGGCAAGCAAAGCACCTAACATTATGGGAGATTAGATAACGAGCTATAATAGTTAAAAACAATAAAATGTTTAGGTAATTTGCTGAAAATTTCAGTCAAATTGATCCACTATGAACCGAGATATCAGCTTTGGAAATTTCCGGCTAGCCTCGTTCATCATTACTAAAGTCTCGATTATCCATTGTTTTGATTTAATTACCAATGAGCGTTAGCAGCATATTTAGGATTCTAATCCAATCGATATCGAAGGCTGGCCTTGACACTGAGAGTTGATTATGGTCTGGATAAGTTAATTAATGTCTAATGAAAAATTTAGATAATATTTCAGACCTAAAGAAAGACCTGCAATAGGCAGATTTAGCTCTAAGACTTGCATAATGCATGTTAAATAAAAACAAACTATAACTATCTTTTGGTAATTATCATTTCGGTGTAAGTACACCCTGCCAGAAAAAAGCCTAAATGCAGAGGTGAGTCGGAACATAAACAGTATTTCAATATATACATTATTCAGATTAAGTTTAAATTGGTTTCTATATTTTATTTTAAAGGAGCTAAATCGCTAACATTTGGGACCTAGAAATTCACAAAAGAGGGTCGCAACGTATATAATACTGTAATATGAATGTATATAAACTGATTTACATTCAATGGTTTCCATTTTTACTCCAATTTCAAATCAGTAATATTCGGTGAAATAATCCAGCAATTTAAATCAAGTGCATATTTCTAGCGTCTAGTTATTCCAGTCTACATAACTCCGCTTGGTTTGATGCAATGTGTCTAGCCTCGTCTCCCGAGTCTCTCAATACAACTGGGACTGAAGCGCATTATGGTACACGATTCGTGTACCAATGTCTAAAAAAATATTTTATTTTAAATATAGGATATCAGAAGCTCATCTTTTCCCGGTAAGTTTACATCATCAATGTTCATTTAAATTGATCAGTTATTCGTGATTTCGATGTCGAAGATTTTGGAGGATTTTTAGTTACGGACTTAGGTCCTTTAAACCGCCAATATTAACTAGATCAAATGTTTTATTTATTTTTTTAAATTAGAAAGGATTTTATCTGAAATAGAAATATGGGCGCTGGAGAGTAACACTTATTTATGAAATAAGTTTAACAAACTTTGTATATAATATATTTTACTAAATTCGATAATTTATTAAAGGATTTTATCCCAAAATTATATTTTCCTGTGAGCTTGTGATTAGCTGCTGATATGGAGATTCACTTCAAAAATATAACATTATTAAACATTCATTTGTTAGACATTAAAAAAATTATCCAGACCATAATCAACTCTCGGTGTCATCGAGCCTGAAATTTTCTGGATTAGAATCCGATCCTACTGCTGAAGTTCTATGTTAGTTTAATCAAGAAATGGATAATCGAAGCTATTTTTTTTAATCAAACCATTTTTTAAAATCAAACTCGCTATCGCTCGTGGAATACCTGCGCAGGGATACCCTCTCTTGAACCATTGAATAACCTGAGTTATATCTAAATATCAATGATCAAATTGTTATTGATAACAGTATGTGTATATTAATGATTACATTGTTAGTTAATAACGGTATGTCTTAATGATTAAATTGTTATTTGATAACGGTATATCGTAATGATTAAATTGTTAGTTAATAACGGTATATCCTAATGATTAAATTGTTATATAATAATGGTATATATAAATGATCAAATTGTTATTTGATAACGGTATGTGTATATTAATGATTACATTGTTAGTTAATAACGGTATGTCTTAATGATTAAATTGTTTTTTGATAACGGTATATCGTAATGATTAAATTGTTAGTTAATAACGGCATATCCTAATAATTAAATTGTTATATAATAATGGTATATATAAATGATCAAATTGTTATTTGATAACGGTATGTGTATATTAATGATTAAATTATTAGTTAAATTGTTAGTAAAGCCCCAGTACCACTCTTGTTGTAACTGAATAATATGTCCCAATCCTTATTCTGGCCAACAAATTGTGATATTTTACAATATTCCAATTAATTGATGATACAAATTTCATCTTAACACACCGAATTAAAAAAATTAGAAAAATTCAACTTCATGGTTTGAAAAGCTTTACGTAAACGGTTTTAAATGCAACTTGGATTCAAACATATTTTCGAACCCTCTGGACAAGTAAAATGGGATGTAATGGTTAATTTACACAACTTGTAGGACACTTAAACATCTAGTAGTTAGAATAAGGCTATTTTTTTTCTCGACGCGTCAAGCCAGCAAGAGCAGTATTGTCCCTTTAATAACGGTATGTCGTCATGATTAAATTGTTATTTGATAACGGTTTGTCAATTAATGATTACATTGTTAGTTAATAACGGTATGCCTTAATGATTACATTTCTAGTTAATGACGGTATATCGTATCGTAATTATTAAATTATTTGTTAACGGTTTGTATATTAATGATTAAATTTAATCCGGTTGTCTGTTTATTAGTTGTGGAAATATTCGATGTCACAGAAAATACCCTAATCTCTATTATATTCCAATAATTGTTGAGCCGCGGTGGCGAAGTTAGAAAGACGCTGGCTCGATAACCTGGAGATTGCGGGTTCGTTCTCTGTGTTGGCCTGGAAAGTTATTCGGCGTGATTTTCCCTAGCCAGTAGTGTAGGACAAAGGGCCCGACAAGGACAGATGTCTAGTCGTACGGGTGGGACGAAACCCAGAGGTCCTATGTGCACATTGGCGGGAACTTCTAGAAGATCCCGTGGTTGTTAGAAATCGGACATTTTCTCCCGAACCTACGGGTAGATTTACTTAATGTTCACCCCCCCCCCCCATTTCTTTTTTTTATCTGTTAAAATGTTTTCTACTTGTTATCTATATATTTGATCGTAGTTTCTGTAGAACAGAAGATGCAAATTCGAAAATGCGACAAGGCTAATCGTGTGTAGTGTTCGGATATTCGAACACTAATACTATTCGAATATTCGACGGGTCTTGGAATTGGTATTCGAATACTATTCGAATATTTTCAATATATTGAAAGTGGTTTATTTTCAATTACTTATAATTCCTAATCAATTTTTAAATACGTGAAATCTCTGTTCACTCGCGAACAACGCACAAAAAAATTTTTTTGCAATTGCCAGTTGATCTTTTATGTAAACTGCCAATGTGTACACAAGAACTAGGCCTTCCACGACATCAAAGCAAGATTTTCCATCGCCAATGTATAGGAATTCTTCCGCGATGCATCTGAAACAAAGGGCATCTTGTTCATTCGTGGGTCTAACACTGCAGCATTTCACGGAAATCATTGTCGTCTAGTCGCTTTTCTATCTAAGCAGAATACGGTCTCTTCATGTTGGTGACGAATGTGGCCCAGTGGGTTCATCAAGCTGTTTCTTCATGACGAACCCAAGCAAATTCACCACAATGTCATACAGATGACGTCGTATAGTGAGTTTCGCTACATATGTGTTCAGATATAATGTAAATTTTTTCAAGAATGTCACACACTGATAATTAGCTTTCACCCAGAATCAGAATTCAGCATCGGGGTCCCTGGCTAGTTAACGAATAACTGTCTCTGAAGGAGTAGCACCCTCACAAACAGAGAGAGACAGAGATGGGGTTTAACGTCTACTCGACACAAACCAGGTCATTTCGGGAGTAACATAGGGTTCAATTTTATTTCAATAATTGGCTTGCGCGTAGGGGTCTATAGCAGTGGGATTAAACCAGATGACCGGAGAAAACCCACGAGGTTGAACAGGAGATCCTACTTCTTGTCACGTGCAACCGGCGAATCGAAACAACGACAGTTGAACCAATGGCGAATATTATGATACATCGCGCACACGCCAACCCCCCCCCCTCCTTACATACAATCTGCAGTAAGGTAGTCCATAGAAATATATACTGTGGGTATTCGAAATAAGCTTTGAATGTAAATGTGACAATGGAAGTCGCCTTTAATAATATTTGAACGCAAATATAATAAATAGTGTAGATATTCGAAATTATTCGAATATGGTGATTACTATTCGAATATTCGAATATTATATTCGACGAGCGAATATTCGTGCCGAACACTAATTGTGTGTGGGGGGTGCTGGTGGTGGTGGGGGGGGGGGGGTACCGGTGACCTTTAAACTTTAAACGGTTCACTTCCTGTATCAATATAATTTGTCTACAGAAATCAGAGTACCGAGATGTACAGTATGTGAACAACCAGTATTTGATTTGCCGAACTCTAAACGAATCCGGCGTTAGCATTCTGATTATGGTTGTAATGTTAAAAACGCATTGAAACTGTGAGATTTCTTGCCTTGGGTCACAAAAACTCAAGAGTGTGCGTCTCTCTCACTGCCTCTGCATTGAGGTTGTCTACCTGCTATTAACTCCTCTATAGTTTAGTTTAAACAATATTTTATTCATTCGAAAAGGATTCAACAACAGGCAAAGCCTATATTAGTTCTTACCCGGGGATACAGAAAATAATAAACGATAAACATATACATAAAAAAAAAATTTAATATAATAAATTGTAAAAAAGTTTCATGTGTAAATGATATATACGAAATATAGTTGATGCGCGCAATTGTTTGATATAATACAACGATATGTAAAAGCAAGTACCTTTTGGTACTTGTGATTAAAAAAAACCCCAAAGTTTATCAGATCCAATTACACTATTCGGCAAACCTCGACAGATTCTACGCATAGGGTACCAGAATCTCCCGAGGTTAGTCGAGTGCCAATTACATTTATGTTAGTATTGTAACATTCACTCACAAATAAATATTAACAGTAAATGCTCAACACCTTATGAACACCTACACTACAGTCAGCCCCTTTGAATATTCTACCTCAATTTTTAGCAGTTATTGTGTCCGACGGCCAGTGTCTCGAACTATCTGATTGCTTAACCATGCTTAGTCTGTTAAGAAAATGATTGAGTCATTTACATCAACCACAAAACAGAATTATCTAGAGTAACGTCATAAATGTGGCAATACACGTCCTTGTCGGAAATCACCCTTTTTTCAAAACGGTATAGCCAGCGGCGGATTAAGCTCCACCAAGGCCCGAGGCGGCGGTCGCTGGAGGGCCTATTCAAAATGGCGTGGGCCTAATTAATTTCGGGCCAGGGCCTATGTTGATTCCCGTTGGGCCTAAACCCCACCACCTTACACTCTGCGTTTTTAATCGTATCAGACACGTCTAGAATTATTTTTTTTAACAAAATATTTCGGCCTGAGGCTGCAGCCTCATCAGCCTCACTGAAAATTCGCTACTGGGTATAGCCCAAGTCTTGCCCCCCCCCCCCAATATCACAAGAAAATTGGCCTTTACCGCAAATCCCAGTAGCTGCGAAAAAATTAATGCAGACGCTCATGCTAGTTTGCCCTCCCGAAAACATCTTTGCCCCCCCAAAAAAACAACTTCCTGGCTACGGCCCTGGTATAGCCTTATCTTAAGTGTACCGATTTGGCATATTTTTTGACACGGTCATAATTTTGAATATCGTGTTTAGGTTGGGTACATTTTTTAAAGATATGTTATGTCTTTTCACGGTCTTGCTGTGTCTAAATAGATGGGATGGTACACAGAAGACTATTATTCTTAACAGACTACACAAGTAGATTACACCACAACCGGTATGACGTCATACGGAATAAATATGTTAATTATGACGCCACAATCATTCGAGGCATTATCAACAAAATTAGCTGCTTTTTACGAACTATCTTCAATATTTTTGCATTTCCGGTGACAAAAATGTATAATTTTAACGATCCGTTAATATTATCTCAGAAGAGAGTTCCTGTAACTTTCGAGGTTACGTACTATCCTAAATTCGAAGGAGATACACCAAGGATGGTAGGTTCTATAAAGGAGCTCGGTACCTGGAACTATCATAAAGGGATCGAAGTCAAGCAGATGAACAATAGTTTTGTTTGAGGAATCAAAATTGAACTTCTCGCTAAAAGTTTCTTCTACTTTAACTGGTTTTCGTTTTCCAACAAGAGAAAAATTCAGGTTGAAGACACAGGTAGCCGTAAAGGCAACATTGGAGCCTATGGAGGGAACATTTGAACAGTTTACGGAGATACAAAATCATGCTGGGTGCACTGTGGAAATTACTACGCATTATATACTGAACTACAATGAACGAATTGGTGTAGTTGGATCTGGTCCAGGTTAAGGTAATTGGAAGCTGATTCAACCGTCACTGTCGTGAAATACAGGGTTCAAGGCGGACTTCCCTGGAGAGACGAGCACATCTCCTCCCTTGAGAGACAGAGACGAGGTCAGAGAGATAGGATGGTGCTCGGTCGTGTAAAATCTTGTAGACAAAGACTAGAACTTTATATGCAATGCGCTGTGTGACAGGAAGCCAGTGAAGAGACATTAGGATTGGGGTGATGTGCTCATACTTTCGAGATAATGTGACAAGACGTGCAGCAGAGTTCTGAATTCTTTGCAAGCGGTAAGTTAGGAAGAGAGGTGTGTGAATTAAAAGACTATTGTAGTTATCGAGGCGAGAGGAAATAAAAGCATGAATCAAGCGTTCAGTAGAGGCGCGGTTTAAGAAACGGCGGACTAGACCTATACGATGTAAAGCAAAAGAAGCAGATTTACACACGGCGGCTATATGACTAGAAAGAGAACAGACCGAATCAAAATGAAACCCAAGACTTCTAACAGACTGACTAGCACTAATCTCATCTTCACCAACCAGCAAAGAATTAAAATCGGAAGAGTCTCTGAACTTCGAATGGAAGTGAAGTACCACCGTTTTTGCATCATTGAGTACCAGTCTGTTTGCTGACATCCACTCGCGAATTTCTAAAATACAGACTTCGATTTTCGATTTGCTACTCATTGCCGAATCACACGTTAAATAAAGTTGGGTGTCATCTGCATAAATCAGCAAGTCAGGAAAGAACAGTAAGACGCGGCGATACACCGTTTCATTTCATTTTGCCAGCTTTGTTTGCTTTTTATTCTAGTATGTGGTAATCTTAATTCATTTGCATTTTTGTCCCTTTTTTTCCAGATTGTGAAAAACCTAGCCAGGTAGTGAAACGTAGACGGGAGAAATGTCACCAGATTTTTAGAGTTTTAACAAAAATTTACGATAAATGGAAATTCAATCAATAATTTACGATCAATGGAGATTCAGTCAATAATTTACGATCCACGGGGATTCCAACAAAAAACAACCAGACCATACCTTGAGTGTTATCATATACACGTAGTACTGCTTCTTAATTTAAAACACTTATATTTGGGATATGGAATTTAGTTTCAAATAACTTAAAGCGATTTTAAATTTTAATTAAATCAAATATTTGAGTAATGAATTATACTATTTTAATTGAAATATCATCATTCGATGTGAAAAGGGGGTTTGGGTGGAATAGATATATTATGTCAGACATATCTAGGGAATTTACATCATGGATTACAAATCGGAAATCGAGGACAGTCGCAGTAAAATATAGAGCAGATTACTATGAATATAAAAAGTACTAACTCTAATAATGTCTTTAATATTTATACTAATATTAAACATGCATTATTCAAGAGCTAAATCTGCCTAGTGCAGGTCTTTATTCGGGCATGAAATGTTTTCTTAAGTATTAATTAGACATTAATTAACTGATCCAGGCCTTAATCAACTTTGGATGGCATCACATTGCTCCGATATTAAACAGATTAAAACGTTTAATAGGTCCGTGGTTGAAATTATTGCACACGACGGTCAAATCTTTAAATGCCAATATCTTCGCTTACAATAGAGTAATTTGAATGAAATTTTCAAATTATTCATTTTACATCACCTACTTTCGAACTATTATAGCAAGAATGGCTAGTTCTTATCTATATCTTGAATAATGTAACTTTAATAAATATTTATACTAATATTAATAAATATTTATACTAATATTAATAAATATTTATACTAATATTAATAAATATTTATACTAATATTAATATATATTTATACTAATATTAATAAATATTTATACTAATATTAATAAATATTTATACTTATATTAATAAATATTTATACTAATATTAATAAATATTTATACTAATATTAATAAATATTTATACTAATATTAATAAATATTTATACTAATATTAATAAATATTTATACTAATATTAATAAATAGTTATACCAATATTAATAAATATTTATACTAATATTAATAAATATTTATACTTATATTAATAAATATTTATATAATATTTTTTTTATTTCAATATTTATAAATATTTAGATATATTTATTTTAATATTTATAAATAATATATATTAATTAAATAGTTAGATGTATTTATTTTAATATTTATAAATAATATATATTAATTAAATAGTTAGATATATTTATTTCAATATTTAGATATATTTTAAACTGTAATATTTATAAATGGTTAAATATTTATTTTATATGGAATCAATATAAAATGTATAGAATAAAGCATGTTGTATATCCTGTTCATTTATTAACGGGAGCCATGTTGACCCATTTGGAATTCGAAAAAAGAACATAACGCTGCACTGTTGTCCCAACACGTATACCCCGTCGCGGGGGTGTGGGGTGGATGGCCGAATGCTTAATTATCCAAAAGGAACAATAGATTGATGTTCTTATGTATTTTCGTACATTAGGATAAAGAAGGCCGGGATAAATTATGGGCGTGGTACACGTTATTGAATTGATTTTGAGAGTTATGGCCCTTGACCACCTTGAAAAATCTTTAGGACGCTCTAGAGGCTCAAGTTAATATCCGATTGACTTTAAATTTATGTTTAGGGTCATGATACGAAGAAGCCTGTTGATTTACATCATATTTAACTAATTAGATAATTGAAGGTCCAAAAAAAGCTACAAAACTATCATACTTGTGAGAGTTTCCGTCCCACGTTGGGGAGTTTTCGCTGCATGTTTTCCACATCTAACCAGCGACTGCATTGCACTAGGCATATTTTTAGAGGATGAGGGGGGGGGGAGTGAAACAGTCCATTTCGTGGATAAGCATGTTATTCTGTCTTCGTGTACTTCGTGTTCAGAATCTAGGCAAAAAAACATGTTAAATATAGTTATTTGCCCTTTTGTTTATAAAATGAAACCACCCCAGTTATTTGATTATCTAACTTGCAAACATTGACGTAACAGACTTTAGTCATATACTTAGCCGTAGTTTGATGTGACTTTTTTTTAATTTTCCACGTTACAGGCGCCCGAGGTCGCCCTGTGACACACCACAGACCACCGTTTTAATTAGAGAGAGAGGGAGAGAGAGATGTGGTTCGGTTTAAACAGTATTTATTCCGAGAATATTATACAATATAAAAAGCATGAATAATAGGATACAAAAATAGGATAAAGATTTTCAAAAAAAAAATGTATATAAAAAAAAAATGTATATAAAAAAAAAATGTATAAAAAAAAAAAATGGATAAAAAAATGGATAAATTAAAATAAATATAAACCCTCACCAAAGGGGTGTATTTTACGGAGTAGAACGTTTCGTATCTATAATATATTTGTAAACACGTTTATAAACATTACTTGGAAGAGGTAATTGGCGGAATTAAATAAGACAACGAAGATAATTGGGAGCTATGTTATTTAACATTTTATAAAACATTATTTTTGACGTCGCAGTGATTCAGATGGGAATACGGATTCGGTATAAAGTGTATTTTTGGAGGCCGGTTATCGTTCGTAACTCGTTTCAGTGGAGTCTTTCTAATTTTTGTGAATCTATTTTGGTAGTAATATTCCAGACTATATCAGCGTAATCAGAAATAGAAAGAAATGTAGTTTAACGTCCACTAGGCACAAACAACGTTATTTCGGGACTAACATATGGTTTAATTTTATTTCAATAATTCGCTTGCTCGTAGGGGTCTTTAGCAGTGGGAGGAAACCGGAGGACCCAGAAAAAACCCACGAGGTTGGACAGGCGACCACACTCCTTGTCACGTACAACCGGAGAATTGAAACCACGCCAGTTGACTCAATGACAGCCTTATGATACCGCGCGCACGTGCTTATAAGCCAGTCGGCCATATAACCCCCTTATCATTGATAGAGGAGCTATATTATTATGACTGTTTGTCCGATCCATAGAACTTAGCTATTTGACGCCATCCTTAGAAAGCATAATTAATTGAAAGTATGGAGTATTAAATATTATTGAATGAAAATTTCCTTTTTTGTTGTAGGCTTTACAATAAAACTTTATTATGTTAAAGTGTCAATAGGGGGAGCCATCCCGGAGTTTTCCTTTGTATTTATTCGATATCGAGTAGCATCGCGCAAATCGCTACAATGTATATGATACACAAATAATACTAAACACGGATTGGTCACTTTAAAATGACCCAAAGTTCTAAAAGTGTGTATGGCTATATTTTCTTGACCCCATACTATTGACCAATAATTAAGTGCTTTTCGGATCTGGGGAGAAATCGGTCCGTTTGGTACAAAGATGTAGGAGTCATGAGAGCCAGCATAAAGCTTTCTATCACAATTGTTACTGTGTTTCCCCATATCACAATTCTTCTCTTGTTTAGCATGTCTTGATAAAATATACATCAGCTTCTTGGAAATCAGGTCATCCTTGTTGATGAGTTCGAACCCTTCTCCAGGATACACATCAATGGGCGTATACATGGCGATTTCTCCTTGAAGCTTCTCATAGGCGAAATCAAAATACGTAATATGCTTTCGCGGTTCTTCCACACGATTAAACACTAATTTGGTCATATTACTTTTAACGTGCTCTTTAACATAATTGACAACATCGGACTCGTTGTAAAGAAAATGCACGCGATAAATACATTCATGGTTTAAAGTGTTCTGTAAGCCGGTTATAAATTCTGACATTCGTTCTTCAATTTTTTCTATCGTAGAACCACGGTATTTTTTGGTCTGTAAATCTTTCTTGGTTAATAATGGCATGGTAACTATGGCGTAAATCTTAGGTAATGGCTGCTTTGTTGTCATATTCTGTCGTGATGGTAACGGCTTCTTAGATATCATGGTCTGTTGTGATGGTAACGGCGTCTTAGATGTCATCACCTGATATGATGGTCGCGAATTCGGGGCATGGGATGCTTTAATTTCACCCTTGTTGGATTCCGAATGATTGATGATTGTATATATGACGACTAAGATCGGCACTAACAAGAGTAGTATGCGTACGTCGACTTTAAACTTCATCTGAAAAAGAAATAAAATTGAGTTTAATGGAAAGTCCGTAGGGCAGCTGCTATATTCCAACAAACATATGGATAGGTGTCTAGTCGTTCGGATGGGACGAAAAAAACGAGGTCCTGTGTACACATTGGCGTACACGTTAAAGATCCCTTGGCAGTTGGAACTCGATATAACATTAGACCGTAGCGCCGCTGACCGGGAAAGATTTCCCTCATAGCACACTGTATGGCGTATGCCCGTCTTCCATTAGCCCTGGTTGGGTGCATAACAGTAGGACGTTAAACCCCATCTCATTTCATTTACAACAAACATATGACAAATATCTCAATAGAGGAATCGTTGACCAAAAGTTAAACAAATCACGAAGCTTGTTAAATAAAAAAAAACAACTACGGACAATCCAAACCATAAGACAGAATTCGAAGTCCTAAAAACGTTGTATATGGCAAATTAGTGTATACAAGCTAAATAGTGTAATCAGCAAATAAGACTGTTCCTCTTGTACAAAATACACGACAAACAGTGGTAACAGGTGTCCGGAAAAGTAAACACTTTAAATAATTCTCAACATGAATGAAAAAATATTTAATAGTATTATGTAACATGTTATAAGTACAAGTAACAAAAGAGCAATAGAAAAAATATATAACTAGATAAATAAGAAGTAATTATAAATTGGGGTTTAATTGGGGATACTCGCTTATGCGTAGACATGGATATCAAGTGCTGTAATAGCGTCTAGCTATTCCAGTCTACGGCATGGAAAGAGGCACTATTTACATGGCTTCGTATATTACGTCATATAATTGAGTCGACAATGCTAGTAATAAAACAAATGTCGACGATAATAATTATTAAAATATGACGTAAAGCATTACTTGCAACACAAGCGTATATGCAAAGCGTTATGAATTATTCTACGACATCGATAATATCGATTTAATTGCTTTTGTAGAACAAATAAAAACGCGCATACTTATCGCAACATTCGAACGGGAATGTAATAATTAATATCTAAGATTTGACAACTAAAGTAAACTAAAAACGAGCAAGTCCAAATTATAAAAATAAGAGGACTAGTGAGAACAAGTAAAATAATAAATTAACATTTGCTCACCTTAAATAACTAGAAGACAGTTGTTTTAATCGTTGGTAAAGTATATTATGGGAATCCCAGAGGCAACATGAATTATATACCCAATTCGTATAGGTTTAGGTTTCCATGGTGTGGAATGTAATGGGCCTACGATTGGTTAGCATACGGATTAACATAAGCTTCACGACTCAATCCCAATTAACCTACCAGCCTTAATTAAATTAGCCAGCCTATTGTTTCAAATTAGCCGAAGCTCTGCCTCAGAGAATTCACTCAATTACCCTGCCGATTAACTGTCTGTCTTAATCACTTAAGGTAACTGTGTCAAGTTATACAATTAAAGTTAGACAATGAGTTTAATTGGTTTAATCTCACTGTGCCCCCTAATCAACTGGTGTTATAGGCTAGTGGTGTGAAAACTTAAGTAAACAAAGGATTATAGACTGTATCCTTATTAGTACTGTTCATCTAGTTAAGATTTAATTTTTTTAATGAATAAATATATAAGTGAAGTTCACGTGTCATGGGTTAACGAGTATCTTAAATATTATTTACCTACCTTCTATTCAGACAGTAATCATAAATCAATCAAGTATATATTTGAGAAACTCACTATCATTATATAAGGATAGTTGTCACCCCCAATTACATTATATCTTTTAAAATGGCTCAAGTTCGAGTACGGTTTATTCCTAATTCTCAGAGCGGTCAAAATTTAGTAAATTTGGGGTATAAGTACAGAGTCAAAAGTGCAATTGAATACACCGGCGCCATATCCCATTTAGTAGGGTTATGAAATATGTTTGATACATGTATTTGTTGTTACATTTATTGTGAAAAAAGTTGTTAATTAGTTTAATGCTAGTAGTTTTTAAAAATAGACTATACCTTTAACACCATTGTATTCAATAATCCCCTTGCTTGATTAATCCCCCCATGAGAACAATAGCAGGGGGCACAGTGAGATGTTCCCGTTTAATTATGAGGAAAGCTCGCAGTACTCTTAATCTCTATCCCTGTTAAAGGTATAGTTAAATAGAATATATGTAAATTAAAACGATGTTATTTTAGACTCGTATAGTATCATCAATATAGGAATTTCTATTTGTGGATTTGCATGTGACGCGTTGTTTTTCTTTTCAATGTTTTAACAGACTGTGGTATATTTCAAATGTTTCATATTCATGTAATCATCAATGCGTACAATTCGCTTTTCGTTATTATATCATCGTAGCTAATTCTCGTTCGGCAGCCATTTTTTAAAAAAAAAATTATTCCTTTTAAAATTTTAACAGACTCCGGTATATGCTTCAAATGTTTCGTTTTCATGTTCTTATCAATGCATATAGTTGGTTTATTAAATCACTGTAGCCATTTTAATTAAATTTTGCGCAGCCGTTGGATTTAATCAAATCTTTTTTTTTATGTTTCACCTTTTTTTCAATTTTCAATATCCTCCAAAATCTTCAACATTGAAAACACGAATCATTTGTCAATTTAAATCAACAAAGTTTTGGATTATTACCCTGCCGATTAAAGTTAGACAATTAGTTTAATTATGAGGAAAGCTCACAATACGCTTAAAGGGCTAATCCCGATAATATTTTGCAGAATAAAACTGCTTAATTTTGTGTTAAAACCCCTTAAAATCCTGTACCTAAGGGCCGAGCAACTAATTCAATATTTGTGATATGTTTTCAAACAACGTATACCCGTGAGTCTTCGGGACAGTCCCTTTAATCTCTAACCCTGTTAAAGGTGTTATTAAATAAACTATGTAAATTAAAACGATGTTATTTTAGACTGGTATAGTATCATCAATATGGAAATTTCTATTTTGTGGATTTGCATGTGACTCGTTGATTTTCATATTTTAAATGTTTCATATTCATGTAATTATCAATGCGTACAATTCGCTTTTCGTTATAATTTTAACAGACTCCCGTAATATGCCTCAAATGTTTCGTTTTCATGTTATTATCAATGCATATAGTTGGCTTTTTATTATTAAATCACTGTAGCCATTTTAATTAAATTTTGCGCAGCCGTTGGATTTAATCAAATCTTTTTTAATGTTTTACCTTTATTTCAATTTTCAATATCCTCCAAAATCTTCAACATTGAAAACACGAATCATTTGTCAATTTAAATCAACAAAGTTTTGGATTATTTGACGTCTGCAAACAAGTTTTCCTGCTAACACATGACGCAATTATATGGAATACAAGTTACTAAAGAGTTTTGAGGTTTCGACGAGGGTTCTCCGTCTTTATCAAGTAAAGAATGACAACCATAGTACACTAAAGACATATATACAAAATATGGAACAAAGACAAACTTTTATATACAATCATAGATAATCATTTGGAAACCATTAAAGGGTAGGGAAGCGATAAGGGTGGGTATAGTGAACTGTGTATAGAATATTTTTATTAACCTACATGCGACAACCACCCGTCGTTAAGTACGGCTAAGAATATGACTAAAGTCTGTTACGTCAATGTTTGTAAGTTAGATTATCAAATAACTGGGGTGGTTTCATTTTCTAAACATAAGGGCAAATAACTATATTTAACATGTTTTTTGCCTAGATTCTGAACACGAAGTACACGAAGACAGAATAACATGCTTATCCACGAAATGTTAGTTTTTTCAATGGACTGTTTCACCCCCCCCACCCTGTAAAATATGCCTAGTGCAATGCAGTCGCTGGTTAGATGTGGAAAATATGCAGCGAAAACTCCCCACATCCAACGTGTGACGGATGCTCTCTCTTCTCTGCTACACATTTTAGAACAGTCCTTGATCGTCTATAATCTGTCCCTGGTTGCCTTTATTCCCCTTCACGTTGTGTGTTTACTGCTTACTGTTTTCTCAGTAAAGACGATTGTCTTACCAGGAATAACAATGCAACAGTTCGTATTTACATTTTATATATCATAGCCGGATACATTGATACTCACTGGGGCAGTCTGCTGATAGAAATTGCTACAACTTTTCCCTTTCAGAATCTGTCTGGTGTCGGAAGAAATTCTCACAAGCATGATAGTTTTGTAGCTTTTTTTGGACCTTCAATTATCTAATTGGTTAAATTTGATGTAAATCAACAGGCTTCTTCCTATAATGACCCGAAACATAAATTTAAAGTCAATCGGATATTAACTTGAGCCTCTAGAGCGTCCTAAAGGTGATCAAGGGCCATAACTCTCAAAATCAATTCAATAACGTGTACCACGCCCATAATTTATCCCGGCCTTCTTTATCCTAATGTACGAAAATACATAAGAACATCAATCTATTGTTCCTTTTGGATAATTAAGCATTCGGCCATCCACCCCTACACCCCCGCGATGGGGTATACGTGTTGGGACAACAGTGCAGCGTTATGCTCTTATTTCGAATTCCAAATGAGTCAACATGGCCCCCGTTAATAAATGAACAGGATATATACAATTTGCTTTATTCTATACATTTTATATTGATTCCATATAAAATAAACATTTAACCATTTATAAATATTACAGTTTAAAATTATCTAAATTATGAAGTCGGACATACACTATATAGTGTACTACGAGGGAAATTTCCACGGACAGGGCAGCAGCGATGGCAGGGAAGGGGGGTTGCTCCGTGGATACCAGTAATGGACAGTTGATAATGGTGACCAACGAACTGTCCACTGGGTAAAATCGTTAGTGTAGGCCTATTCTATTTTTTAAACTGACCCATTGTTAGGTAATTTAACCAAGAACCCATTCGGTGAATTCCCAATTATCAATATCAGTTGTTTTCTGACCAGATCGAAAAAAAAGAATGGAGAAACACAATAGAATAAATAGTAAATTATAAATCGGTTACTTACTTAAAGCGGAGATATATTTAACATCTTCGTCAACGTCAACCTTTAATTCCGTTATTTCATCATATTTCTGTCCATTTTCACCACGAGCCTCAATAATTATTTCTTCAGTCCATCGAGTATCAATCTTTAATCCCTTTAATCCAGTATCTAGTCCTATCTCTCTATTATCTCTATCAGCCTTGTCAATTATTTCGCCAGTCCATACGACACCATTCTGTAATTCCTTTATTTCCGTATCTATTTCCATCTCTCTTTTTTATTCACCTGCTTCGTCAATTATTTCTCCAGTCCACGGAACTTTAATCTCTAATTCCTTTAATCCAGCATCTATTTTTATCTCTCTATTTTCGCCTTCCTGTCATCTTATTATTGTGTTACTATCTGCATCAATTACAACCCATTTAAACTCATGTCTTTGTCCTTGTTCTAATTCAACACGAACTGTCCAGTATCCCCATGAGTACTCCACGGCAGTGACGGCGGCATCAGCTTTCCAATTACCTAAACCTGGACCAGATCCAACTACACCAATTCGTTCATTGTAGTTCAGTATATAATGCGTAGTAATTTCCACAGTGCACCCAGCATGTGAAACAAACGACGATTTTGTATCTCCGTAAACTGTTGAAATGTTCCCTCCATACTCTCCAATGCTACCGTTACGGCTACTTGTGTCTTCAACCTGAATTTTTCTCCTGTCGGAAGACGAAAACCAGTTAAAATAGAAGAAACCTTTAGTGGGAAGTTCAATTTTGATTCTCCAAACAAAACTATTGTTCATTTTCTTGGCTTCGATCCCTTTATGATAGTTCCAGGTATCAAGCTCCTCTAAAGAACCTACCAAACTTGGTGTATCTCCTTCGAATTTAGGATAATCGAATGTTAAAGGAACTCTCTTCTGAGATCATATTAACGGATCGATAAAATTATACATTTTTGTCACCGGAAATGCAAAAATATTAAAGCTAATTCGCAAAAAGCAGCTAATCTTGTAGATAAAATGCCTCGAATGATTGTGACGTCATAATTAACGTATTTACAAAGCCCTGTATATCTATATACGGCTTTGCTGTATATATGCCTATGGCGTCATACCGATTGTGATGTAATTTACTTGTGTAGTCTTCTAAGAATATAGTCTCCTGTGTACCATCCAAACGATGGTTTTTTTGATATTGTATTTTAATAATTATTTCATATCTACCTATCTGAATATCAAATGCATCATTTTGACTTAGTCAAAAGTGATCCCATCAAATCGTCTGTATTTGGTTTGTGTTTCCTGTTTCTATCAATTGAAAGTATCCCATCTATTTAGACACATCAATACCGTAAAAAGGCATAACATTTCCTTAAAAATATACCAAACCTAAACACGATATTCAAAATTATAGCCATTGTCCAAAAATATGCCGAATCGGTACACTTAAGATAAGGCTTTACCATTTTGAAAAGGCATTGTTACGACGAGTCCACAGGCTATTGTTACGACAATGTTTTCAAAACCATCCATCGGAGAAGTTAAAAACTGAAAAGTCGTAAAAATAGTCCTAACCCTAACCCCCAACCCTTTACATCACTTAATTGCTTCCTTCAGTTCTGAAAACGTTGAAAATACGGCTTCTTTTTCAAAGCTGGTTATGGGGAGATTGGCAGCCATTTTGAAATTCGTTCCAAACATTGCTCAATCTCGTCGTAACAATAGCAATTTATGACGTTACTCTAGATAATTCTGTTTTGTGGTTGATGTAGACGTTCATTGACTAAATCATTTTCTTACCAGACTAAGCAAGGTAAAGCAAATAGAAGACTCGAGACAATGGGACACAATAACTGCTAATAATTGAGGTAGAATGTTCAGAGGGGCTGTAGATGTCGTCCATAATCTGTTGAGCATTTTCTGTTTACATTTATTTGTGAGTGAATGTTACAATACTAACAGAAATTTAATTGCCACTCGGCGGATTCCGGTACCCTATGCGTAGAATCTGTCGAGGTTTGCCGAATGGTGTAATGGATCTGATCAACGGTTTTTTTTTAAATTATAAGTACCAAAATTGTTGTATTATATCAAATAATTATATAATCAAATAATAGCTATATTTCGTATATATCATTTCCACATAAAACTGTATATATGTCCGTTTCGGGTCGTTGACCCCGAGGAAGTTTAACAAATAACGGAGCTTGTTAAATAAAATAAAACAAAGTACGAACAATCAAAACCATAAGACAGAATTCGAAGTCCTAAAAAACGTTGTATGACAAAGTAGTGTATTCAAGCAAAGGTGGATTGAGATGGCCTAGTGGCCTAGAGTGCCGCACTTCGACCTCTAGCTGACCGGCCACCTCTGGTTTGCGGCTGTAGTTTCGAGCCCTGGTCTGAGCATATGTGGCATGGAGACAGGGGCGCCTTCTCAACCTCGTGGGTTTTCTCTGGGCGCGCCGGTTTCCTCCCACTGCTAAAGACCCCTACGCGCACACGCTAATTATGAAATAAAATTAAACCATATGTTAGTCCCGATATGACCTAGTTGTGTTGAGTGGACGTTAAGCCCCATTTCTCTCTCTCTCTCTCTGCATCCCCGGGAAGGAACTTATATAGGCTTTGCATGTTGTTGAATCCTTTTCGGATGAAAAAATTATGGTTTAAACTAAACTATAGAGGAGTCAATAGCAGGTAGACAACCTCAATGCAGGGGCAGTGAGAGAGACGCACACTCTTGAGTTGTTGTGACCCTGGGCAAATGGCAAGAAATCTCACAGTTTCAATGCGTTTTTAACATTACAACCATAATCAGAATGCTAACGCCGGATTCGTTTAGAGTTCGGCAAATCAAATACTGGTTGTTCACATACTGTACATCTCGGTACTCTGCTTTCTGTAGACAAATTATATTGATACAGGAAGTGAACCGTTTAAAGTTTAAAGGTCACCGGTATCCCCCCCCCCACCCTAGCTGTGTCGCATTTTCGAATTTGCATCTCTTGTTCCACAGAAACTACGATCAAATATATAGATAACAAGCAGAAAAATATTTTAACAGATAAAAGAAAAGAAATTCGGGGGGGGGGGCAACATTTAGTAAATCTACCTAAAGGTTCGGGAGAAAATGTCCGATTTCTAACAGCCACGGGATCTTCTATAAGTTCCCGCCAATGTGTTCACAGGACCTCTGGGTCTCGCCCCATCCGTACGACTAGACAGCTGTCCTTGTCAGGCACTTTGTCCTACACTACTTGCAAGGGGAAATCATGCCGAATAACTTTCTAGGCCAATACAGAGAGCGAACCCGCAATCTCCAGGTTAGCGAGCCAGCGTCTTACTAACTTCGCCTCCGCGGATCCACACGTTTGGAAAATAATAGAGATTATTGTAGTTTCTGTGGCATCGAATATTTCCAAAATTAATAAACACACAACTGGAATAAATTATTTACTCTTATCAAATTTAATCATTAATATACATACCGTTATCAAATAATTTAATCATTACGATACGACATACCGTTCCGTTATCAAATAACAATTTGATCATTTATATATACCGTTATCATTCATATATACCGATATTTAATCTATACCGTTATTAATTTTAACATTGATTTACAAACTGTTGTCAAAAAACAATTGAATCATTATGACATGCCGTTTTTAAAGATACATTATGGGAGATTGTTATAGAGTGTTGGCCATTCTTGCTATAAAAGTTCAAAAGTAGATGATGTAAAAAGAATATTGAAAATTTCAGTCAAATTACTTTTTTCTGAACATAGTTGTCATCGTTGTAATATTTGACTAGAAATGGTAGGGAAATGTGTCTTCACCTTTGCCGATCGTTTGATTGACAGGCTTCAACCCCACCTGCATAATCTCGATTATCATGTTTAGTTTTCAATTGCATGCGGTATACCTCAAAAGCGGCCTCGCTAAGTACACGCTATCATTTAGCCTCGATCTAACTGATGACGTAACATAACAGTTAATAATGTCACCACGGTGCACCATACATGTATTTGATTTAATTAATCAGTGAAATCCTATTTAAATCCAAGTTCTAGCAGAGTCATCCGTGGGTCTACAGAGTTGATTTGGGGCTTGTTGTTTAAAAAAAGATCTAATTTATAATTTCGATAACATCTAAAACCTAAATTAAGACTTGCAATAATCAGATTTAGATCTTGCATAATGTATCTTTAACTTAAAATTTAATCATCGCGGCATACCGTTATTAACTAACAGTTTAAAGGTATCATCCCAGATATAATATGCCTGGGTGACAAAGTTAAAAAAAACAACGACCCTTAATTCACAAATAAAAGAGAATATACAGTCAACAACATTTTGTCTTATTATACAATTAGTGAGAAAAAACGTAACAAGTAACATGGAGTTTAAATAGCGTTCGTGGAGAAAAACCATCCGTTGTTCTGAGAACTAAAAATAGTCAAGCAATCTAACAAGAACTCTAACCCGTAAAACGCCTGCAAAGGGTTTCGGAGATACGGGCAGTAACTTTGAGAGAGTTGTTCTTCACGATTGTCTTCAAAACATTGCTCTTTATAGCGGTTAGGGGATCACGTGGCTAAGTGGGCAAGACGCTGGCGAAATTCCCCTCATTGCACACTGTATGGCACATGGCCGTCTTCATTAGCCAACTCTTGTATCGAATTCCAACTGCCAGGGTATCTTTTACATGCATGTCAATGTGAACACGGGACCTCGGAATGTCGTCCCATCCGAACGACTAGACAGCTGTCCTTGTTAGGCCCTCCGTTCTGCACCACTGACAAGGGGAAACCACACCTGAAAATCTGGATGAACTTTCTCGACCAATGCCGGTATCGAACACCTGACCTCCAGGCTAGCGAGAAAGCGTCTCACCCACTTCGCCACGTGATCCCAACAATGCCTTATGGTGGATTTTCTGTAAGCCATACACAATGATAACAACAACAGCTTTTCACATGATCTGGGCAGTGAGGCCCACTCTGCGCAAAAGTTACAGTCCAAAAAAAACCAGACAAATTTAAAATCATACAGAGACATTATGGTAGATTAGGTAAACAGCTGTGAGTTCTCACTATAATGGTTAAAACCTAGATAATGTAAAGGCAAATTGCTGAAGATTTCAGTCAAATTCATACACTCTGAACAGAGAATTTAGCGATTGAGTTTGATGCCTAGCCTCGATCATCATTACTAAAGACGGTTTGATAAAAAAAAAACATAGTCTCGATTATCCGTTTCTTGATTAAACCAACAAAGAGCGTTCAGCAGCAGGTTGGATTCTAATCCAGTAAAAATTACAGGCTCGATGACACCGAGAGTTGATTATGGTCTGGATAAGTTCATTCAAGTCTAACTAATGTATGTTTAATAATGTTATATTTTTGAAGTGAATCTCCATATCAGCAGCTAATCACAAGCTCCCAAGAAAATATAATTTTGGGATAAAATACTTTTACCAATTATCGTGTTTAGTAAAATATATTATATACAAAGTTTGTTAAACTTATTTCATAAATAAGTGTTACTCTCCAGCGCCCATATTTATATTTCAGATAAAATCCTTTCTAATTTAAAAAAATAAATAAAACATTTGATCTAGTTAATGTTGGCGGTTTAAAGGACCTAAGTCCGTAACTAAAAATCCTCCAAAATCTTCGACATCGAAATCACGAATAATTGATCAATTTAAATGAACATTGATGATGTAAACTTACCGGGAAAAGATGAGCCTCTGATATCCTATATTTAAAATAAAATATTTTTTAGACATTGGTACACGATAATGCGTTTCAGTCCCAGTTGTATTGAGAGACTCGGGAGACGAGGCTAGACACATTGCATCAAACCAAGCGGAGTTATGTAGACTGGAATAACTAGACGCTAGAAATATGCACTTGATTTAAATTGCTGGATTATTTCACCGAATATAACTGATTTGAAATTGGAGTAAAAATGGAAACCATTGAATGTAAATCAGTTTATATACATTCATATTACAGTATTATATGCGTTGCGATCCACTTTTGTGAATTTCTAGGTCCCAAATGTTAGCGATTTAGCTCCTTTAAAATAAAATATAGAAACCAATTTAAACCTAATCTGAATAATGTATATATTGTAATACTGTTTATGTTCCGACTCACCTCTGCATTTAGGCTTTTTTCTGGCAGGGTGTACTTACACCGAAATGATAATTACCAAAAGATAGTTATAGTTTGTTTTTATTTAACATGCATTATGCAAGTCTTAGAGCGAAATCTGCCTATTGCAGGTCTTTCTTTAGTCCTAAAATATTATCTAAATTATTAATTAGACATTAATTAACTTATCCAGACCATAATCAACTCTCAGTGTCAAGGCTAGCCTTCGATATCGATTGGATTAGAATCCTAAATATGCTGCTAACGCTCATTGATAATTAAATCAAAACAATGGATAATCGAGACTTTAGTAATGATGAACGAGGCTAGCCAGAAATTTCCAAAGCGTTTTAAATGTACATATCTTGTTTTGTCTTAGTATTGTATTGTCAATTTTATGAGTTAAAAATTATAAATATTTATATCTGTACCATTGTAAAGCACCTCTGAACACGCGTGTATGTGAAAGAGGGGCTATAACAAATGTTTGTAATAATAATAATAATCTCGGTTCATGGTGGATCAATTTGACTGAAACTTTCAACAAATTACCTTTACATTATATTGTTTTAACTATTATAGTGAGAACTGTCAGCTCTTTATCTAATCTCCCATAATGATAGGTGCTTTGCTTGGTAACACATTTCTGTAAACAATTAATATGCTTTTTTAGAGCTACAACAACATTGTTTCAGTTTATAAATGGCGAATAACATCAGGTGGCATGCTACTACCACAACAGCTGCCCCAAAAACATAGGCAACCGCTTCAGTGGGCTCGTTCCAGTCTAAAAGTGGATATAAAATACGAGTATTGTCCCCTGCCCAATCTATCACAGTAAATAATACAAAAACCAAGGCAAATAGCAAGGGGTAAACAACATGTAAAAAACGAATGGGTACTGCAGTGACAGAATGCTCGATCAATACCGCGACCGTGTTCATTGCATAAAGCATTATATTGCGGTGGTCAAACGGACTATCTTCAGGGGCGAAGACCGTCCAGTAGAGCAAAGTGACAGCTATGGCCATCGGAGACATGATCTCAAACAAAGTCCATACCATGACCAAATACCATGGAAGTTTTGTCGACTCTGCAAATCCGTCTTCATCGCCAATCTGCCGCAGCACTGTTCGGCAACTACGACGAAATGCATAAGAAAGTAGATAGCTAGGATGAAATACGACCAGTATGTAAGAAATGTCGGCCATGTTTCAGGGATTGGGGTGAACACCACTAAATAAATAAGGCTGGTCACGGCATAGACTCCCATTATCAAGCGATATGCGAAATAACCCACTCGTGATTGGCAGCCCTGAAATAGATAAAAAAAAATATTACAATAAAATTCATATAAGTAATTTCGCTTCTCGACTTGGTTAATATTGAATGAAATATAGATTGTTTTTGAATGGCGTTTTTAAATTGATTTGAAATGGTGTCATTCAATTGGTTTTAACGGACATCAATTAGTTTGTCTACACGTTTAGGCAGGGCACGTTAATCTCAAAAGTGGAGTGACCAAAAACAAATTGTAAAAGAAACCAATGCAGTTTGTTTCAATCATACTTATTTTATTAGATAGCATCGTACTCAAATTCGGCCAAAGTCTATCAAAGCAAAATGACGTAATGAATATAATTCAATATGGCGGTCTTCAGTAAGTTTCTGCTTGTGATAACTCGTTACCAGTGCGTTTCAGTGGTAGGACAATAAATACACTTACAATACTTACAATCTTACAATACAAAGTGGTAATAGAGGCGAAATGTTTCGAATATAACAAATTTGACCAAATCAATTTTTAAAAAATATATATATATATTTCACATGGTACATGTCATTTTTTTTCAAAAAAAAAATAACATTCGGATTATAACTCTAGATAAAGTGTGTTAATTAACAAGGATGTAAATGGAATATTGTAATATGTATAGGAAGCCTAGTGACGAGTGTAGTAAGTAGGCTATAGACTATAGTTTTAAGTCGAGATTACTCGCTTTCAGGTTACTCTGTTTTTGCGATAACCAATTATGTGAGAAATACCATACTGACATTCGCTTTTAAAAGTTATACGCGAACTAAATGCGTTTGTTAGATACTAACAGAGCAGCCCGGAGTCGAACAATCGCCGCCCGAGCTGTCTTCGTCATCTAGTTTCAAAATGGCGTACAACCAGTGTAAGTGGGAAAAGACGACAATAAAATCAGAAATATGTTATTTATTATTGTCGGACTTATTACATCACTCATGTCTAACAAATCATAAAGCTGTGGTGTTATGGTGGCGGCATAGTATTTCACCGTAACACCACAGCCACTCTAACCATTCATAATACATCTAACTATCACTCCCTACACATTTCCCCTCGTCTACTTTCCCAAACGTCAACAACACATCTCATACATCCATTTCGCTGATTAACCCTTGTACCATGCCTACTGGATTTCTCCGCCGAAAGGCGAGCCTTTTTACAAACGGCGTACGCCGGTCAAGTGATATCCGACGCCCCCGTCATAGCGGCGCTTTCGGTATACGCCACAGCCAAACTTTTGCAGACGTCCGGTTATATCAAGTGACCTCGCCGCTAATATTGCCGAACTTCGGTATGCACCCGTATGGACAAATCAAGCAGGGCCATGGCTCATATATATTGCTCTCCGAAACTTCCTAAAGACCGTCATATGAGATATGTTAATTATGTCAATGTTGCCCGGCATAGTATGTATCATTGAACCAAACTGCATTGGTTTCTTTTGCAATTGATTTACGTACAATGTTATCTCTCCCCGACTAGTTATAAAACCGCACACGTTGGAATGGGCGCACACAAACAAAAAGCGAGGAACCTGACGTCGAACCTGACGAAGGACATTATGTTTTATGATGGATGGGGAATCAGTAGTTGGCTCAGTGTGTAAGAGGTTGACTCGCTATTCTGGTGGTCGATCCCGTGTTTCCGCCCTTGTTAGTGATGTAGATTGGAGTGTCTCTTAAGAGACAAAGTACAGTCGTCGGATAGGACGAAATCCCGAGGTCCGGTGTACGTAAAGGAATCACTGTCACATGGAAATCGATATATGAGTAGGATGTGGCGCTACTGTTAAGGATAACATTTCCTTATAACATACTGTATGGAGTATGCTCGTCTTCTTTAGCCCAGTTATACTGCGATGACATCGTCTTTCACAACGGTACGCACAGAGATAAATATGATGCCATACTAGTGACCCGATCAAGCTGAGAGGAAATATATAAGTGCTCACCTGGAATCGATAGAAGAGACTTTTATCAACACCATAACATCCAAAAGCTTTACAACAACACTCCTGTCCACACTCCATACAGCATTCTTCTACTGTCATCTTATTGAGTTACCTGTCCTTTAATATATCAACAATCATATAGGCCTGTAATATATCAACAGTCATATAGGCCTTTAATATATCAACAGTCATGTAGGCCTTACATATATCAACAGTCATATAGGCTTTTAATATATCAACAATCATATAGGCCTGTAATATATCAACAGTCATATAGGCCTTTAATATATCAACAGTATTATAGGCCTTTAATATATCAACAGTGACATCATCTACTTCAAAAAACTAGGTAATATCGGTACTAACATGTTGTTTAATTTTTATTTCAATAAATGGTTTGCATATAAGGGTCTTTAGCAGTGGATGGAAACCGGAGGAACAAGAGAAAATGTTAGATGTGTTACCATGTAAAATGTAAATCAAAACTAGCTGAAAGGAGTCGTATCGCTCATCTGATGTCCCGTATACACACAAGTATAGACGTAAAGGAACCTTTGAGGATGGGGTATTCCCGGGTATTCCCTACTTCATTGGCTCTGAACCAGTGCCTATTTTAAGGATTATTTGACGAAGCACGGTCTCCGCTCCGAGAAAATTTTCGAAATTCGACGGCCAGAGAACGCCCGAACCACCATTTCCTAGTAGAAAGTGATCAGTTCAATGTAGGTCCTTAGCTTTCAGAAATTGTGACCAATCGGATCATGAACTATGAACAAAACAATCGGATAAAATTCACCAACAGTAAACTAATAACTTCCAGAATTATTATCACACTATTACACTTTTAATACCAAAGAATTGGCTGACCGGATGTTCAAAGAAAAGTCCAAAGTCGATTCAAAGAATCAGCCTTGGGCCCGTATTTTCGATGCGATTTTCGAGAAATGAAGGGTCTGTAAAATCTCTTGTGATATGGATAAAAACAAACTGTTATATATCGCATATTAGAAATGGGCGATAACCGCCCATTCCATTGGCGGTAACAGTACAATATGTCTTAATCACTATCAGAAGCAGCGTTATGACGACTTGAGTATTTGAAATCGCTTCAAAAATACGGTCCTCTCTTGGTTACTGTCCGTCTTAGGGTAATCAAAGAATCAGCCTTGGGTCCGTATTTTCAAAGCGTTTTTTTAAAAACTCAAGTCAATGAGAAGGACCGCCGCGAGAGAACAACCAGTGAACCATGCTTCTGAAACAGAGAGCGAAAGCGAAGAAAAATAATGAGACTGGATACCAAGTCAAATGACGTGATCGATGATCACAATGACTGCTGATGTCGCACTTGCTCATTGCATGTTAGCACATTTTACAAGTACACAATCAGATTAACAAAGGTATACACACCTTTTTTCAAAGCACGGATTTTAGATTTTCAAAGCACGGATTTTTCATCCCGAGGCACGTCCGTGTCTGTAGGCACGTTAAAAAAGGCCCTGCTCTGAACTATAATAATCGTCTCTGTAAATTGTAAAATATAACCCAAAGGTTTGATCCAAGACAGTTTCCCTAGTTTTCCATCAATCGTGTGATATGGCATTGGAAATTGTCTAGTCGCACGAACGGTATATAAATCTGACGTGAAGACGTGAAGATGTCGTTATCTTTGAATGTCACATAAATTTCTACATTTTTCGAAACTATCACTGAGGACTAAAACCAACAAACAAGGAGGTTTGATCGATGATTGGGATGGCCTAGTGGTCTAGAGTACCGATCTTCGACCTCTAGCTTGCGGCTTGCGGCTGTGGTTCGAGCCCTGGTGTGAGCGTATGTGGCATGGAGATAGAGGCGCCTTCTCAACCTCGTGGGTTTCCTCCGGGCACTCCGGTTTGCTACCACTGCTAAAGATCCCTACGCGCAAGCGAATTATTGAAATAAAGAAAAAATAAACCACATGTTAGTCCCGAAATGACCTAGTTGTGTTGAGTGGACGTTAAACCCCATTTATTTCCCTCTCTCTCTCTTGATCGATGATACATCATGCATGTACGTACATTGAACACGATTCGATGATACATCATGCATGTACGTACATTGAACACGATTAATTATTAATATCGATGGATTTGTTTGGAACACGAGAATGGCAACAAAATGTATTTCAGCTAACTCTTTCGAAATTCGAGAGCTCTTATTTGTTGTTACATTAATGAGGACAAGATGCTTACCCGCCCAGCACGCCTTTGATATAAACTTTTTTTACATAATATTCTAATAATACGGTATTTTAATATAACAATCATTTTATTACACATGAAATATATAATGTTAATTGAAATGTACATTAAATCAATACAATCTGCTGTATATAGAAAGAGTTTAACATCAACTCGACACACAGTAGGTCATTTCGGGATTAACGTATGATTCAATTTCCTTTCAATAATTTGCTAGCGCGTAGAGGTCTTTAGCAGTGGGAGAAAACCGGGGGACCCATAGAAAACCTGCGTGGTTGGGCAGGCGACCCCAACCCTTGTCACGTACAACTGGGTAATCGCAGCCACGCCAGTTGACTCAATGACAGACGGGAGTATTTTGCCCGGGCAGCGGCGCCACGGCCTACTCTTATATCGAATTCCAACCGCCAGGGGATCTTATACGTGCATGCAAATGTGTACACGGAACCTTGGTTTTTCGTTCTATCCGAACGACTAGACAGCTGTCCTTGCCAGACCCTCCATCCTACATCACTGACAACCACGCCGAAAAAAGTTAATGATGCATCAGTACTATAATATGACGTACATTTGATGACCAATATTTAAAGACAAAATGACAGCTGTTACATACAATCATATATGTTTTTGATTATGCATGACAAAATTGTATACAAGTTTACATCAATATATAGAATAATAATGATAAAATTAATTACAGAAATGGTCGCATATGTGTTAGATAAATATGTTCTATATTAATTTGTCTGTTTAAAGCCTAGCGCACACTAGGCGAAGACAGAGGCGATTTCGGTCGCCGGCGATGAAAATTAAAAAATCTCCTAGTGTGCGCACTTGAGCGCAAACGATCTTCGTCGCCAGCGGCCATCGCGGCAATGGTCGCCGATGTCAAACATGTTTGATATGATCGCCGAAGTCTTCGCTTCGTCGGCGATCAATCGTGTAGTGTGCTCACCTCGGCGACGGGTTTGACGACAGCCATGGAACCCAAATCACCTATTAGCCAATTACTTTGGGTTATGTGTATCATGTGACATCAACACAAAATATTGCTTTGCACAACGTTAAAACGAGACAGTTTGGACAGATGATAGATTACAATAAACGCCCTGGGCTCGCCTCCGCCAAAGAAAAATCTCGTGGTCAGATGGTTCGTGTCACTGTACTATGTCGACTAAGCCGACGCCTCATCAGCATGTACAAAAACAACATAAATTGAAGTTTTCGACGTGCTGACGACCAAAACGCTGCCATTTTGAGGTGCCTAATGATGTTGTATTTTGCGGGATCGCCAAAGTCGTCGTGTAGTGTGCGCACCCCACTTAAATTACGGCGATTTTTGTCGCCAAACTCGTCGCTTTAGTTGTCGCATAGTCTGCGCCAGGCTTAACACAATCTCTTGACTTCTGTATCAAATTCTGTTATTATCTATCGTTTGTTATTTATTAAATATTGGTCAGGGCGGCCCTTAATTGCTGGCACAGAAAATATTTACTCTCATAAATTCATGATAATAACGTCGAAAAAGGTAACTTGCGAAGTATTGCCGTCGTTTTTGGTTTACTCCAATGAAAGTCTGTACTGTGTATACAGACATGTATGCACCTAAATGAGCAGAAATGCTGTCTAAAAGCTTCTGACTTTATCAAATTTTCAGGTACCCCCCCCCCCCCCACCCACCGCCCCAATACTCTCGACCTAATGCCAAAATTGACTTTGTCTCCGCAATGAATATCCCATTACTCAAATTCCTGACCACGCCCCTGTATCTTATCCAGTTCTAGTGTCTATTTGAAATTAACGGGTTTTATAACGTCCTCTTGTTCTTCGTCGACTGGGCTTATGAAAACGGACCTATGCCATACAGAGTGCTATTTTAGGGGTTTTATTCCTCTGATAAGGGCGGCCGCATCGGAAAATCCTGATGACATTTCTCGGCAACACTGGGATAGAACACGGAAACTCCGGGTTAGCAAGCGAACGTCTTACTCACTGAGCCACCGGTTTGCTATGCCTTTAAAATAAATAATATGATAGACAAAGCTATCAACTAATGAGTCATATAAAGTTTTTTTTAATGATCTTCAAGTAGTTTAGGTAATATATAACTTATTCAAATTAGAAAAGTGCTCGGGCTTTTATTTTCTAATTAAGACGAGTCTAAGGTTTGCTGTATTAAACCAAACGTTTGAACTTGTAATGGTTTTTTACGAGACATTTACTGGCGCTATTCATTTTTAAATAATGTTTTTAGTTTACAATGAAATGTCTGTTTACCATCCCGAACCCACCCTAACCGCCTTTAAAAGAAAGCAAAGGGATCAAGCAGTGGTAGGCTACTGACGTAAAAGATCCCTTGACAGTTTGAATTCGATATAAGAGTAGGCCATAATGCCGCTTTCCGGGCAGAATTTTCCACATAGCACACTGTATGACGTATGCCCATCTTCATTAGCCCAGTTCGAGTAGGACGTTAACCTCCATTTCAATTCATTTCAGGCGGGGTGGGGCTGGGATGGCCAAATTGTTAGAACGTGCGTGCTGTATCATACGACCTGTCATTGAGTCAACAGGCGTGGCTTCGAATCCTCGGTTGTACGTGACAATGAGTAGGGTCGCCTGTCCAAACTCGTTGGTTTTCTCCGGGTCCTCCGGTTTCCTAGGTCCCGAAATGACCTAGTGTATGGACGTTAACCCTCTCTCTCTCCCTCTCTCACTGCTAAAAGACCCCTACGCTCAAGCGAATTATTGAAATAAAATCTCTCTCTCTCTCTCTCTCTCTATCTCTCTCTCTCGAAAGAAAAAAAACAACAAAGCAAAACCCCAAATCAAAACAAACTTACATCGACTGCAACTAATCCGTGTTTAAATGATACAAATTATCGAGAACAGCGATATTAACACAAGCGTTGGACCTAATCAATACTCGTCATGTAAACTACTGTTCAATAGATGAGTTAATAATGTAACAAAACAAAAACAGCTTTTAAAAACCTACACATGGCCTACATCACACCATGCTATTTTTTGTCGAATTAGTTTAGACATCTGTTCAATAGATGGGTTATTTATGTAAAAAAAATGTTGGACCTAATCAAAACTCATCATGCGGTAAACTACTGTTGAATAGATGAGTTATTTATTTGTTTCGACTCGTTGTAGCCGGTTCATTCTCACCCAGCTCAAAACTTAAATAATCATGTTAGCGTGACTAAGGTGTTAAAGCTGAACTCCGGTTATAAAACTACAGAAATAATTAAATAAAAAAAAAGGTCACGCCCAAAACAACCGCCATACTTGTTGTAATTTCTTGAACAATGGCCGTTGCTTTGGGCGGACATACACACGGCAGACAGGCCCCGCCCACTACCAGTGTAAACTGTGACAAGCGAAGTGTCCACATCCGGTAAGAGATATGGCCAGCTCTCTGACCTGAGTGATTGAAGCTTTTCCACTATTAGCTCACAGAAAATATTATCGCTACACAATTATTATGTCTGATCAGGTATATATTATTTTATATTATTTTTACTAATTAGACGAAAAAAGTCAACCACGATGTACCTTTCCTCTAAAAATAACAGAGAAACTTTCTTACCTCAAACAATAACAAATCTGCCAGCAACATACATTTATGTCTTACTTCGTGAAATGTTTTGCACAACTAAGTAGAAACACCAAATACTTTTCTGCGTCATAAAGTCTAGTATTATCTTTCCAAAATATATCCAAAGCAGCAATAAGACTGTAGTCCTCCCCATCAAATAAGTATTTTTACACTTTCAATTGATGTTTTATAATGGCGATAAAGGGACGTAACATATATTTTTCTGGACACTTCAATAAAGGGCATTACTAATCCTTTATCAGAGTAGCGTCCCTTTATCGTCATTATATTTATAACAACAATGGAATTTGAAAGTGTAAAAATACTTATTTGATGGGGAGGACTACAGTTTTATTGCTGCTTTGAATATATTTTGGAAAGATAATACTAGACTTTATGACGCAGAAAAGTATTTGGTGTTTCTACTCTGTTGTGCAAAACATTTCACGAAATAAGACATAAATGTATGTTGCTGGCAGATTTGTTATTGTTTGAGGTAAGAAAGTTTTTCTGTTATTTATAGAGCAAAGGTACATCGTGATTGACTTTTTTTCGTCTAATTAGTAAAAATAATATAGAATAATATATACCTGATCAGACATAATAAATTGTGTACCCATAATATTTTCGGTGAGCTAATAGTGGAAAAGCTTCAACACTCAGAGGAGGTATTAAACTTAGTGGAAAATTGCCTAGAGACCATGGTCTCATAGAATCGGAAAGGGGCGGGGTTTATGCTTTTTAACCAATCGGATGTGAGAAGTAGTTATATCTGCGGAGCCTCGCCGGATATTTCATAAACGTGCTCAAAACACAATAATATTAATAAATAAAAGATTCGAGGTAATTTATCTGATTCTGAATGAATAAGACAGATATAACATAACATAACTGGCGTGCAATTAAATACCACATCAACTGTTTTAATTACGGTACCGGTACATAACATGAGACCATATTGTTCATTGCGGACAAGACAGAAAATAGACATTGCAAGAATAAACAAATGATAAATGAGACCATATTATTATGATTTTGTTCACTGATGGTCCCATCAACTGTTTTAATTACATAACATGAGACCATATTGTTCATGGATGGTCCCATCAACTGTTTTAATTATATAGCACCATATAATATCTTGATACATGAGACCATATACAAAATACCATTCCCTGATGGTCCCAGCAACTGTTTTAATTACATAACACAATAGTCTAAAATATATAACTGGTCTCTTTAACACTACAGTTTTGATGCATGAGACAATATACCGTACAGGAGACCATGTTGTTCCTTAATGGTCCTATCAACTGTTTTAATATATGGGACCCTATACATGAGATCATACCCTATAATATACAAGATCTCATCAATTGTTTTAATAGATGAGACCATACCCTAGAATATACAAGATCACATCATACCTTGATGGTCTCATCAACTGTTTTAATACATGAGACCTTACCCTAGAATATACAAGACAACATCATACCTTGATGGTCTCATCAACTGTTTTAATACATGAGACCATATCCTATAATATACAAGGTCACATCATACCTCGATGGTCTCATCTACTATTTTAAAACATGAGACCATATCCTATAATATACAAGATCACATTATACCGTGATGGTCTCATCAACTGTTTTAATACATGAGACCATACCCTAGAATATACAAGATCACATCATACCTTGATTGTCTCATCAACTGTTTTACTACATGAGACCATACCCTAGAATATACAAGATCACATCATCCTCTCATGAATGTTTTAATTACATGAGACCATACCCTGTAATACAGAAGACCACATTAAAACAGTAAGCTTATTAATAAGATGTGCTTTATTTGATGATGTAAGTTTTGGAATATATTAACTGATAGTTTAAATTTTGTCGTCAAACTCTTGAAAAAAAAATAATATTATTTAATCCATGTTTCTTTTTAGTGAAATGGATGAGAAATTTGATAAGGAGACACAACCACCAAAGGAATTGAGTTTAGAGTATCACAAACGGAGGTTTAAAAGACCTGGGCAATCATTTTATAATTTTACTAAAAGAAAATTATCAAAGCGTCTACCAAAATCAGTCTTGAACCAAGGTTTGTTTATCTATTTTTAACGGCACAATCATTGCTTGATGTCTATTATCAAGATCACATCATACCTTGATGGTTTCATCAACTGTTTTAATACATGAGACCATACCCTATAATACACAAGATCATATGGTACCTTGATGGTCTCATCAACTGTTTTTAATACATGAAACCAAACCCTAGAATATACAATATCACATCATACCTTGATGGTCTCATCAACTGTTTTAATACATGAGATCATATCCTATAATATACAAGGTCACATCATACCTTGATGGTCTCATCAACTGTTTTAATACATGAGGCCATATCCTATAATATACAAGGTCACATCATACCTTGATGGTCTCATCAACTGTTTTAATACATGAGACCATACCCTAGAATATACAAGATCTCATCAACTGTTTTAATACATGAGACCATACCCTATAATATACAAGATCACATCATACCGTGATGGTCTCATCAACTGTTTTAATACATGAGATCATATCCTATAATATACAAGGTCACATCATACCTTGATGGTCTCATCAACTGTTTTAATACATGAGGCCATATCCTATAATATACAAGGTCACATCATACCTTGATGGTCTCATCAACTGTTTTAATACATGAGACCATACCCTAGAATATACAAGATCACATCATACCTTGATGGCCTCATCCACTGTTTTAATACTTGAGACCAAATCCTATAATACACAAGATCAACTTGATGGTCTCATCAACTGTTTTAATACATGAGACCATACCCTATAATACACAAGATCATATCGTACCTTGATGGTCTCATCAACTGTTTTAATACATGAAACCAAACCCTAGAATATACAAGATCACATCATACCTTGATGGTCTCATCAACTGTTTTAATACATGAGATCATATCCTATAATATGCAAGGTCGCATCATACCTTGATGGTCTCATCAACTGTTTTAATACATGAGACCATATCCTATAATATACAAGGTCACATCATACCTTGATGGTCTCATCAACTGTTTTAATACATGAGACCATACCCTAGAATATACAAGGTCACATCATACCTTGATGGTCTCATCAACTGTTTTAATACATGAGACCATACCCTAGAATATACAAGATGACATCATCCTCTCATGAATGTTTTAATTACATGAGACCATACCCTATAATACACAAGATCACATCAGACCTTGATGGTCTCATCAACTGTTTTAATACACGAGACCATACCCTATAATATACAAGATCACATCATACCTTGATGGTCTCATCAACTGTTTTACTACATGAGACCATATCCTATAATATACAAGGTCACATCATACGTTGATGGTCTCATCAACTTAATACATGAGACCATATCCTATAATATACAAGGTCACATCATACCTTGATGGTCTCATCAACTGTTTTAATACGTGAGACCATACCCTAGAATATACAAGATCACATCATACCTTGATGGTCTCATCAACTGTTTTAATACATGAGACCATATCCTATAATATACCTTGATGGTCTCATGAACTGTTTTAATATATGAGACCATACCCTAGAATATACAAGACAACATCATACCTTGATGGTCTCTTTTTAATACATGAGACCATACCCTACAATATACAAGATCCCATCATACCTTGATGGTCTCACAGGGTCTCATCAACTGTTTTAATACATAAGACCATTCCCTAGAATACACAAGATAACATCATACCTTGATGGTCTCATCAACTGTTTTAATACATGAGACCATATCCTATAATATACAAGGTCACATCATACCTTGATGGTCTCATCAACTGTTTTAATACATGAGACCATACCCTAGAATATACAAGGTCACATCATACCTAGATGGTCTCATCAACTGTTTTAATACATGAGACCATACCCTAGAATATACAAGATGACATCATCCTCTCATGAATGTTTTAATTACATGAGACCATACCCTATAATACACAAGATCACATCAGACCTTGATGGTCTCATCAACTGTTTTAATACACGAGACCATACCCTATAATATACAAGATCACATCATACCTTGATGGTCTCATCAACTGTACATGAGACCATATCCTATAATATACAAGGTCACATCATACGTTGATGGTCTCATCAACTGTCTTAATACATGAGACCATATCCTATAATATACAAGGTCACATCATACCTTGATGGTCTCATCAACTGTTTTAATACGTGAGACCATACCCTAGAATATACAAGATCACATCATACCTTGATGGTCTCATCAACTGTTTTAATACATGAGACCATATCCTATAATATACCTTGATGGTCTCATGAACTGTTTTAATATATGAGACCATACCCTAGAATATACAAGACAACATCATACCTTGATGGTCTCTTTTTAATACATGAGACCATACCCTACAATATACAAGATCCCATCATACCTTGATGGTCTCATCAACTGTTTTAATACATGAGACCATTCCCTAGAATACACAAGATAACATCATACCTTGATGGTCTCATCAACTGTTTTAATACATGAGACCATATCCTATAATATACAAGGTCACATCATACCTTGATGGTCTCATCAACTGTTTTAATACACGAGACCATACCCTAGAATATACAAGATCACATCAGACCTTGATGGCCTCATCAACTGTTTTAATACATGAGACCATTCCCTAGAATACACAAGGCAACATCATACCTTGATGGTCTCATCAACTGTTTTAATACATGAGACCATATCCTGTAATATACAAGGTCACATCATACCTTGATGATCTCATCAACTGTTTTAATACATGAGACCATACCCTAGAATATACAAGGTCACATCATACCTTGATGGTCTCATCAACTGTTTTAATACATGAGACCATACCCTAGAATATACAAGATGACATCATCCTCTCATGAATGTTTTAATTACATGAGACCATACCCTGTAATACAGAAGACCACATCAAAACAGTAAGCTTATTAATAAGATGTGCTCTATTTGATGATGTATTTTTTGGAATATATTAACTGATAGTTTAAATTTTTTCATGGAACTCTTGAAAAAAAAAAAATTATTTAATCCATGTTTCTTTTTAGTGAAATGGATGAGAAACTTGATAAGGAGATGCAACCACCAAAGGAATTGAGTTTAGAGTATCACAAACGGAGGTTTAAAAGACCTGGGCAATCATTTTATAATTTTACTAAAAGAAAATTATCAAAGCATCCACCAAAATCAGTCTTGAACCAAGGTTTGTTTATCTTTTTTTAACGGCACAATCATTGCTTGATGTCTATTATCAAGATCACATCATACCTTGATGGTCTCATCAACTGTTTTAATACATGAGACCATACCCTATAATACACAAGATCATATCGTACCTTGATGGTCTCATCAACTGTTTTAATACATGAGACCATACCCTAGAATATACAAGACTACATCATACCTTGATGGTCTCATCAACTGTTTGACTACATGAGACCATATCCTATAATATACAAGATCACATTATACCTTGATGGTCTCTTTTTAATACATGAGACCATGCCCTAGAATATACAAGATCATATTATACTGTGATGGTCTCATCAACTGTTTTAATACATGAAACCAAACCCTAGAATATACAAGGTCACATCAAACGTTGATGGTCTCATCAACTGTCTTAATACATGAGACCATATCCTATAATATACAAGGTCACATCATACCTTGATGGTCTCATCAACTGCTTTAATACATGAGACCATACCCTAGAATATACAAGATCACATCATACCTTGATGGTCTCATCAACTGTTTTAATACATGAGACCATATCCTAGAATATACAAGATCACATCATACCTTGATGGTCTCATCAACTGTTTTAATACATGAGACCATACCCTAGAATATACAAGATCACATCATACCTTGATTGTCTCATCCACTGTTTTAATACTTGATGGTCTCATCAACTGTTTTAATACATGAGACCATATCCTATAATATACAAGGTCACACCATACCTTGATGGTCTCATCAACTGTTTTAATACATGAGACCATATCCTATAATATACAAGATCACATCATACCTTGATGGTCTCATCAACTGTTTTAATACATGAGACTATACCCTACAATATACAAGATCACATCATACCTTGATGGTCTCATCAACTGTTTTAATACTTGAGACCATATCCTATAATATACAAGGCCACATCATACCTTGATGGTCTCATCAACTGTTTTAATATATGAGACCATACCCTAGAATATACAAGACAACATCATACCTTGATGGTCTCTTTTTAACACACGAGACCATACCCTACACTATACAAGATCACATCATACCTTGATGGTCTCATCAACTGTTTTAATACATGAGACCATTCCCTAGAATACACAAGACAACATCATACCTTGGTGGTCTCATCAACTGTTTTAATACATGAGACCATATCCTATAATATACAAGGTCACATCATACCTTGATGGTCTCATCAACTGTTTTAATATATGAGACCATACCCTAGAATATACAAGATCTCATCAACTGTTTTAATACATGAGACAATACCCTAGAATATACAAGATCACATCATACCTTGATGGTCTCATCTACTGTTTTAATACATGAGACCATTCCCTAGAATACACAAGACAACATCATACCTTGGTGGTCTCATCAACTGTTTTACTACATGAGACCATATCCTATAATATACAAGGTCACATCAAACGTTGATGGTCTCATCAACTGTCTTAATACATGAGACCATATCCTATAATATACAAGGTCACATCATACCTTGATGGTCTCATCAACTGTTTTAATACATGAGACCATTCCCTAGAATACACAAGACAACATCATACCTTGGTGGTCTCATCAACTGTTTTAATACATGAGACCATATCCTATAATATACAAGATCACATTATACCTTGATGGTCTCTTTTTAATACATGAGACCATGCCCTAGAATATACAAGTTCACATCATACCTTGATGGTCTCATCACCTGTTTAAATACATGAGACCATAACCTATAATATACAAGGTCACATCATACCTTGATGGTCTCATCAACTGTTTTAATACATGAGACCATGCCCTAGAATACACAAGACAACATCCTACCTTGGTGGTCTCTTTTTAATACATGAGACCATACCCTAGAATATACAAGATCACATCATACCTTGATGGTTTCATCAACTGTTTTAATACATGAGACCATACCCAGTAAGCTTATTAATTAGATGTGCTCTATTTAATGATGTATGTTTTGGAATATATTAACTGATAGTTTAAATTTTGTTGTGGAACTTTTGAAAAAAAAAATTAATATTTATAATCCATGTTTTGTTTTAGTGAAATGGATGAGAGACTTGATAAGGAGATGCAACCACCAAAGGTATTGAGTTTAGAGTATCACAAACGAAGGTTTAGAAGACCTGGGCAATCATTTTATGATTTTTCTAAAAGAAAATTATCAAAGCGTCCACCAAAATCTGTCTTGAACCAAGGTTTGTTTATCTATTTTTAAGAGCACAATCATTGCTTGATGTTTGTTATTAAAGTCACACAAAGACTGATCTTCATGCTTTGGAATATTATGGATTGTAACTTAAATAATGATCACTTTAACTGATCGCCTTATTCTAACAAAAATATAGCCCTTTATTAAACGTTTGTTGTTTTAATCTATTGAATACACCAATAAGATGCTATGTGCAAAGTTTTGTGTTTCTGGATCAAAGATATATCTCTCATAAACAGTGCAGTGATTGAAAATTAAGTAAACTCTTAACTTAAGTCTTAGAATGCTTTGTGAATTTGGGGCCAGGTCTATGTATTGTATCATACATTAGCTCATTGACCCCTAGACCTATTTAAGTAATGCATGAGACAATATGATATAATACATAGACCTGGTCTATTTAACGTATCCTGTAACACAAGAGACAGTGTTGTGTATTGATGGTCTATTTAACAGTTTAAGGCCATATCTATTCAAGAGACCAGATTCTTTAATACACAAGACCACATTGCACCTTATTATTTCAACTCGATGATCTTTTAGTGTGTTGTTGATAGACATTGCTCACATCATTTCTATCTAAACTATAAATATATTTCGAATCGTTGTTTTTTTTTTACAGTAACTCACCTGACAAACAAAAAAATTGGTCAATCATCTTCACTGGAAGTAAATAATTCTGAATCGACATCAAGGTCTGCTCCAAAATTGACTGAACCAATTGGATGTGCTCAATTTGAGGATGTATATGTGTTTAATCATTGTTTTCAATTTTCATGTACATTGTAAAATGCATTATTGCATATATTTAGTCAAACGATTATTGTTATGGCTTCTTCACCTATGCTGTCATTTCATATGAATATAAGTTACTTTTACAGAAGCGTATATCAGGATCTCGCAGATTCTAGTATAGGACCAAGACATCCACTCTCTTAGCAGCTGTACGGCTATGTTTACAGAACAAATATTTGTAATGATTTCCTATCAAACATCCATATGGTCTTCACCCTTGTCCGTTTCTTGAATAGGTCATAATGACAAACCCTATCTAAATTTTGCATAACGAACATATTTTTTCCAAATTTTTTTTGTGCATAGAATGGATGCAATCGTTTGGGAGGTCACAATTCTTCTGTAAATTTTATGATAATTGATAGAATGATGTGTTTTTGCCTATATTCAATCTAGAGGTTACATTTCTTCCTTAAATCTTATGAAACATGCTGTCGTGACTGATTAGCCCTATCGATAGTTGTATATATATTATATTTGTAACTTTTGGTCTTGGACCTATATTACAGAATAAATTATTCTTATTCTTATTCTTATTCTTATCGATAGTTAGCTTTGATTTATATTTTAAGAGTTATTCACACCAGTTTTCTAAAGGTTGTATAATATTAAATATAGCCTGTACATCATATAGTAATTAATATATTGATATTAAATATAGTCTGTACATCATATATTAATTTATATATTGATATTAAATATAGCCTGTACATCATATAGTAATTTATATATTAACATTAAATATAGCCTGTACATCATATAGTAATTTATATATAAACATTAAATATAGCCTGTACATCATATAGTAATTTATATATTGATACTAAATATAACCTGTTCATCATATAGTAATTTATATATTAATATGAAATATAGTTTGTAAATCATATAGATATTTATATATTGATATTAAATATGGTCTGTACTTCATATAGTAATTTATATATTGATATCAAATATTGTCTGTACCTCATTTAGTAATTTATATATTAATATTAAATATAGCCTGTATATCCTGACAGTAATTTATATATTGATATTAAATATAGCTTGTATATCCTGACAGTAATTTATATATTAATATGAAATATAGTCTGTACATCATATAGTAATTTATATATTGATATTAGATATAGCCTGTACATCATATAGTAATTTATATATTGATATTGAATATATATATAAATATGAAATATAGCCTGTACATCATATAGTAATTTATATATTGATATTAAATATAGCCTGTATATCATATAGTAATATATATATTAATATGAAATATAGCCTGTACATCATATAGTAATTTATATATTGATATTAAATATAACCTGTACATATACATGTAGTCTGTTATTATATGGTAGTAATGTATACATATTAAATATAGCCTGTATATCATATAATAGTAATTCATATATTGGTATTAGATATAGTCTTTACATCATATTGTTATTTATAAATCAATTTCAAATATAGGATGTACATCATATGGTAATCTATATTTATATTGATATTAAATATAGCCTGTTCATCATATAGTAATTTAAATATTGATATTAAATATAGCCTGTATACATGTATCGCATAGTAATGATATTGAATATAACCAGTATATCATATAGTAATTTATATATTGATATTAAATATAGCATGATATTAAATATAGTCTTCATAGCATATAGTAAATTATATATTAAACATAGCATGTATATCATATAATAATGACCATTAAATATAGCCTGTATACATGTATCACATAGTAATGATATAAAAAATAGTAATTTTATCTTTTAAAAAATAGTTCTTTGTTTTTCTTGTACCTTTTATGCCGGCAATATAACAGAGCTAATGGTATATGTTTGTATTAAAACTTCTGTGATGCTGGGGCTAAATATTTTTAATATTGTTAATGTAACAATATAATGAACACATATTCAGCAGTTCCAATCGGCACTTACATATAAATATGTAAGACTCAAGTTTCTGGAATATAAAATAATACCCAATAAAGTCCTTGGAAAAGTTGTAAAAGTAACCCAGTTGAGTTTCAGAAAGATCTCTACTTCACTGTCAACGTGGGCAGATTGCTGTAATTACTCTTGCTACTTTAGTCATTATTATATAACATATGGCCATAGACCATTATCTAACTTAGACTTTCTTTGATATACCACTAAGTTGAAATTCTTCTGAACCAAAGTGGGGGGAATAGTATCAAATATCAAGTTAAATGGTTGTTTCCAGCAATAATTGGTGACTGTTGATGACAATTAACACAAAATAGCCCTTATCCTGGTGGAATTTGGCAAAACCTGTGTTTGCGATGCCCCGGAAATCTTAATGATAACGTAGAACACGTTATCCGCCTTTTAAATCAAATGGATGATGAACAACACACATGCTCTGTATATATTTCTAATCCAAAAATAGGTGACTTGCATGATGTACATTTATATTAAATAAAATGTAACATAAACATCGATATTTAAGGAATGGGTTGATATAAAGACTACATTTTCGAAAACTATTTTATTTAGAAACACGGCCGTACAAAGGAAAAAAACTACCTCTGTTATAATTGTGTAAAAGTTTAATATCAAAAGTGTCAGTTGTTATAGAATTTTATGAGAAATTTTTCACGTAACTATATAATAGATCAAACGGAAATTACTATAGATGTACATAAGATTTGTAGCTGAATACTAGTATTATTATTATTATTATTATGAACATTTTTATAGCGCACAATTCACTAGGTGCTCAGGTGCGCTTTACAAAACATTATAAATTATCAGACATTATTAATTATCACAAAACAGTATCACAGATAAACAATATAATCATAAATTATTAAGTAAACAACACATTATGCAGATATTATGAATAAAATTAGATAACAGAAGTCAGTAAAATAAAAGATTACTAAGAGATTAACACAAAAATAAATCGTTATAAGCTAAAGGCTCCTCTAAATAAAAAAGTTTAGACAGATTTCTTAAAAACAGAAAGACACACAGCGTTTCTGATAGAAAATGGTAGTTTATTCCATTCAATTGGCGCCCGTACACTAAAAGCTCTGTCACCAACTGGTTTGAGTCTTGATCGTTTGGGACATAAAATTAATGTATCAGGGGAGGAACGAATCATTCGGGAAGGTGTATATAATTCAAGTACAAGACCATTAAGACATTTAAAAACTAAACGAAGGATTGTGTATTGAATTCTAAAATAAATGGATAGCCAGTGTAACTCAGTTAAAATAGGGGTCATGTGCTCTCTAAAATTTGATCCGGTGATAAGCCTTGCTGCACTATTTTGTACCATTTGTAGTTTATTAATTGAAACATATGGGGTTCCTGTTAAAGGGGAGTTACAATCTAATCTCCCTGTAAGATCTATATAAAAACCCTATGGCTGATGAAGGGCTATGAGCCCGAAACGCGTTCCATAATATAATGTTTTAAAAAAAACAACTACACAGTGTTTGTCCAGTCTTTTTCCGGGGGTTATTTTTAATTTTTGGATTATCTAATCTTGATGTTACTAGGGAGTTTACGACAGTTATAATGGCATCAATAGTGATAGTTCACCTCATTTTACTAATGTTTCTTAGATGGTAATAACAGAGTTTACAGATATTGTTAGTTTGAGCATTCATGGACATATAATCGTCAAAATATACACCAATATTTCGGGCGGATTCAACCGGACAGATGGAAACCGATTTGCATACTTCTTATATCACCCCCGGCTTCGGCTTTACTTAAAGAAGATTTTGTTCCTAATATGAGATACTCAGTTTTATCATCGTTGAGTTTCAAGAAATTCCAACATTTAATTTCACTGATACACTGTTCAAGTTTTGCCTTGGAAGAATTAATATCACATGTTTTAAATGCTATGGAAATCAATCCCGTATCTTTGTACAATTTTACCGAGCGGAGTCGTGTAAACGGGGAAGAGGATTGGACCCAAAATTGAGCCTTGAGACACACCACACTTAACATCCCTGGGGTCAGATAGTTTTCCATGGATTAACACCGACTGGCTTCTGCAAGCTAGATACGAACGGAATATTTCAAGCACAGCACCAAGAACACAGAATTCAGATTTATGACGCGACAGCAAGGTTTCATGGTCGACCGCGTCAAAATTAAAGCTACGGACAAATCGAGAAGTACCAGCTGCATACATTTATTATTATCAACTGATGTTAAAATGTGGTCGTGAACTTTCAATAACGTGGTTTCAGTGGAGTGGAATTTTCTATAGGCGCTTTGGAATTTGTCAAGTAAATTATGTTGACTAAGATGGCGTTTAAATTGTTCAACTCTGCATTTTTCGAGTACGGTACTTTAGATAAGAAACTGAGGTTTGAGACTTGGTCTGTAGTTTATGTCGATGTTTGGATCTAAAGACGGGTTCTTGATGAGTGTTATTTCGTATAGAATTCTACAGAATAATATAAAAAATATAGAACTACTGCTGCTATAAAATTTGTTATAAATATTATACTTTCCTAGAGAAATTTTGTAATCTTAAATATTTGGTGCCATATATTTTGTAGTTTTCTGTGGAAATAAGATGCAAACCAATACTACAGTTTCGTACAACACCCTGTAGACAAAATATTATATACAGCAGGCTAACTACAGATTTTGTAATCTGGACATTTATTGATGCACCGACATACTCTTTGTAGATATAATTCCCCAAATTAGATATCTATGGGTATAATAGTTTACTAAATTAAAACATATTTCTATAAATTTAAGCCATACGAAGAAGAAAACTTGACATGAAGCAGACTGTTGGACCCACCGCAGAATTTAAATTTATCTACAGAGATTAAATTAGAACACGATTTAAAAGAAACCACGGGCCAACTTTAATTTTCGCTCAAAACGGAAAAGTGTTCGGTACTGACGCAAATGCAGTACATCCTTTCTGTGTATAACTGTACAATATCCAACAGAAAGTCGTACCAAAATCTACAGAATACTATATATGTTCATAAAGAGATGTTACTGCACAATATTCTGGTTTATATTACTTGCCAAAGGTACAGTAAACATTTAAGAAGTTTGTGTATGTCCGAATCTATCAAACTTCATTGTAAAGCAAAGACAATGCAATCGATAGCACTGAAGCATTCTTGCTTTTTGAAATTAATAACGAAAGCCATTGAGTGGGTACATGAACAAGCACGCCTATTTCAATCTCGCCATTGTTAATATTCATATTATGCATTATAATATACAACCCCCATATCCGTACGCCCGTCTTCTTAAGCCCGTCTAGATATACATCTGAAAGGTAGTGTTCATTTCTAAAATCAACCCTAGAAACTGGACGGTCATAAACTGGACGGGTAGCACAAATCGGACTTTTTTTTATGAATCTTGATGGTAAATAATACTTTCTTGGTGACAATCTATTAACTGAATACATGTACCAGATTCTAGATAGTAAGAGCAGTTTCTCACCCTTTTTCATCAAATGTAACGGATACCCCGGGTCCTAGTGATAATTTGTGGCATATAAGAACTTGAAATTCCTTATCCACAAAGTCAAGTTAAAATCAATAACAAACTATTTTATGATCAATTTATCTTTTTTATTTCAAAATGTATATAATCTAATTGAATTACATGTACATGCATCTTGCAAAGTAAATATACAATAGTAATGTCATGGGATAATAAAATTATTTTTAAAATGAATGGTATTCAACTACTAAAGAGAGTTATTTGTTTATTGATATAATATATCATATTATTATATTGAAAATATCCATATAAAGTAGAGCTTGTATATCATATAGTAATTTAAATATTGATATCAAAAATAACCTGTACATCATATAGTAATTTATATATTGATATCAAATATTGTCTGTACCTCATTCAGTAATTCATATATTGATATTAAATATAGCCTGTATATCCTGACAGTAATTTATATATTAATATGAAATATAACCTGTACATCATATAGTAATTTATATACCGATTAGAAATATAGCCTGTACATAATATAGTAATATATATATATAAATATGAAATATAGCCTGTACATCATATAGTAATTTATATATTGATATTAGATATAGCCTGTACATCATATAGTAATTTATATATTAACATTAAATACAGCCTGTACATCATATAGTAATTTACATATTGATATCAAATATAACCTGTGCATCATATAGTAATTGATATACCGATTTGTATATCATATAGCCTGTACATTATATAATAATTTAACTATTGATATGAAATATAGCCTGTACATCATATAGTAATTTACATATTGATATCAAATATAACCTGTACATCATATAGTAATTAATATATATTGATATGAAATATAACCTGTACATCATATAGTAATTTAACTATTGATATCAAAAATAACCTGTACATCATACATGATGTTGTCTTGTGTATTCTAGGGTATGGTCTCATGTATTAAAACAGTTGATGAGACCATCAAGGTATGATGTGATCTTGTATATTCTAGGGTAGGGTCTAAGGTCGGGTAGCCGTGGCGATAGAGAGGCGGCTTCTCACCAATGCAACGAGGGTTCAATCCCAGCTCAGGGCAAGAACTTTATCGTTGTAAGTGAGAGGGATATTCGGTCTCCCGTCCGATCAGGCAGGTTTCCCCCCCCCCCCCCGAGTTCTTCGGTTTCTTCCTGCAGTTATGATCGAAATCATTCGCACGATCTGTGCCAAGGGCCAAATTTGAAAAAGGCCTCAGGCCTAATTTGCTACCCTTGTAAAATGACGTGATTATTATTATTATTGTTATTAATGTATTAAAAAGAGACCATCAAGGTATGATGTTGTCTTGTGTATTCTAGGGTATGGTCTCATGTATTAAAAAGAGACCATCTAGGTATGATGTTGACTTGTGTATTATCAGGGGGCAGTAGTAAAAAAAAATCATACGTCAAGTTGAAAAATATGCACTGGACCCGGGTAGACCACCAACCCCTTAAAATCTTGCGTAAAAATTTTTGCATCATCGTTTTTAAGAAAAGACCACCCATAAATCATGCGCAAGAAAATGTGTTACTTACAGTTGCTTATTAGACCACCCCTTAAAATCTTGTGCAAGAAAATGTGTTTCTTGAAATATCTGATTTTAGATCACCCAAAAGTATGTGCAATACCCAAGTTCTAAAAGGCTGAACAATAGAATAAATAACAAGATGATACGAGTTGATGTTCAACAAAATTATGAATCTGAATTATTATCAAAGATAGTCTAAGGCTGCTTATATGCAGAGACAGGCTAAAATATATGAACTTAGGCTTGTACACCTATTCATTTATTGTGCTTTCTCTGATCTCTAATCTACTGATCACAGGTTGACCAATTTTGATCAGAGTGTGAAGAAGTAAAAGATTACCCAAATCTCATTTCGGCATGCTGCGGTGTTGTGGGTAAAAATAATGTTGACCCTCTCGACACGACGTGTATATACGGAGTGGGCTGGCAAACCAAATTGACAGGACAACAGTCAATCAAATCACGCGATAACACTTAAATTGAATGAAATAATAAGGCTTTGAAATATTAATGAATATATATGTAAATAAACATAAAGAAACAGGAGTTACAGTACAAACATAAACAAGTTGACAGTTCTAATTCAATACTTAGAGTTCACGAGTCACAGAATTCACAGTTCACACAGAGTTCATGATGTCTATGGAGATCAGCCATGTTAAAAAGCATTGGTTTTCACGGAATTAAAGTTCACTTTCCTGGAGGAGTTACATGTATACAGTTAATCAGTCGTCACCTTACGACACACACATATGAAATTCACCATTCACTTGTTACCAAACACTACCACCGAAACAGGGAAAAAAAGTACTGTATCGACACGACATTGCAACATGCTTAAGAGTGAATAGACACTGTCGATTGGATAATATATAGCACCCCTCTGTTTTAGCAAGGCGATTAACTGTGTACTTTTTTTTCATTTTGTGCTCAGCCGTCTTCCTCAATTCAAATCTTTATTGACAAATATTTTCAAGAAATTCTGCTCAAATGACCATCCTGGACTATCACATCTCTGAAATATATAAAACAGAAGAAAATCAGTCATAAACAGGCACCATAAATTATTCGTAACTAAGCAGTGTGTGCATTATAGGATATGGTCTCATGTATTAAAACAGTTGATGAGACGATCAAGGGAATGATGTGATCTTGTATATTCTAGGGTATGGTCTCATGTATTAAAACAGTTGACGAGACCATCAAGGTATGATGTGATCTGGTATATTCTAGGGTAAGGAACAATATGGTCTACTGTATATGGTCTCATGCATCCAAACTGTTAAAGAGACCAGTTATATATTATATTGTGTTATTTAATTAAAACAGTTGCTAGGACCATCAAGGAATGGTATTTTGTATATGGTCTCATGTATCAAAACTGTTGAAGAGACCAGTAAGATATTATATGGTGCTATATAATTAAAACAGTTGATGTGACACATCAATGAACAATATGGTCTCATGTTATGTAATTAAAATATAGATAAACAAACCTTGGTTCAAGACTGATTTTTGTGAAAGCTTTGATAATTTTCTTTTAGAAAAATCGTAAAATGATTGCCCAGGTCTTTTAAACCTTCGTTTGTGATACTCTAAACTCAATTCCTTTGGTGGTTGTGTCTCCTTATCAAGTTTCTCATCCATTTCACTAAAAAACAACAACATGGAATTAAATAATATTGATTTTTTTTCAAGAGTTCCACAAAAAAATTAAAACTATGAGTTAATATATTCCAAAACATACATTATCAAATAGAGCACATCTAATTAATAAGCTTACTGTTTTAATGTGGTCTTCTATATTACAGGGTATGGTCTCATGTAATTAAAACATTCATGAGACAATGATGTGATCTTGTGTATTATAGGGTATGGTCTCATGTATTAAAACAGTTGATGAGACCAACAAGGTAATAATCACGTCATTTTTACAAGGGTAGCAAATTAGGCCTGAGGCCCTTTTCCAATTTGGCCCTTGGCACAGATCGTGCGAATGATTTCGATCATTACTGCAGGAAGAAACCGAAGAACTCGGGGGAAACCTGCCTGATCGGATGGGAGACCGATTATCCCTCTCACTTACAACGATAAAGTTTATGCCCAGAGCTGGGATTGAACCCTCGTTGCATTATGATGTTGTCTTGTACATTCTAGGGTATGGTCTCATGTATTAAAACAGTTGATGAGACCATCAACGTTTGATGTGATCTGGTATATTCTAGGGTATGATCTCATGTATTAAAACAGTTGATGAGACCATCAATGTATGATATGATCTTGTATATTATAGGGTTTGGTCTCATGTATTAAAACAGTTGAAGAGACCATCAAGGTAGGATGTTGTCTTGTGTATTATAGGGTATGGTCTCATGTATTAAAACAGTTGATGAGACCATCAAGTTGATCTTGTATATTCTAGGGTATGGTCTCATGTATTAAAACAGTTGATGAGACCATCAAGGTATGATGTGCTCTGGTATATTCTAGGGTGTGGTCTCATGTATTAAAACAGTTGATGAGACCATCAAGGTATGATGTGACCTTGTATATTCTAGGGTTTGGTCTCATGTATTAAAACAGTTGATGAGACCATCACAGTATAATATGATCTTGTATATTATAGGGTATGGTCTCATATATTAAACAGATGATGAGACCATAAAGGTATGATATGATCTTGTGTATTATAGGGTATGGTTTCATGTAATAAAACAGTTGATGAGACCATCAAGGTATGATGTGATCTTGATAATAGACATCAAGCAATGATTGTGTCTTTAAATATAGTTAAACAAACCTTGGTTCAAGACTCATTTTGGTGGACGCTTTGATAGTTTTCTTTTAGAAAAATCATAAAATGATTGCCCAGGTCTTTTAAACCTTTGTTTGTGATACTCTCAACTCAATTCCTTTGGTGGTTGCGTCTCCTTATCAAGTTTCTCATCCATTTCACTAAAAAAAAATAGATTAAATATTATTATTTTTTTTTTTCAAGAGTTCCGCAAAAAAATTAAAACTATCAGTTAATATATTCCAAAACGTACATTATCAAATAGAGCACATCTAATTAATAAGCTTACTGTTTTAATGTGGTCTTCTGTATTACAGGGTATGGTCTCACGTATTAAAACAGTAGATGAGACCATCAAGGTATTATGTGATCTTATATATTCTAGGGTATGGTCTCATGTATTAAAACAGTTGATGAGACCATCAACGTATGATGTGATCTGGTATATTCTAGGGTATGATCTCATGTATTAAAACAGTTGATGAGACCATCAAGGTATGATGTTGTCTTGTGTATTCTAGGGTATGGTCTCATGTATTAAAACAGTTGATGAGACCATCAAGGTATGATGTGACCTTGTATATTATAGGATATGGTCTCATGTATTAAAACAGTTGATGAGACCATCAATGTATGATATGATCTTGTATATTATAGGGTTTGGTCTCATGTATTAAAACAGTTGAAGAGACCATCAAGGTATGATTTGATCTTGTGTATTATAGGGTTTGGTCTCATGTATTAAAACAGTTGAAGAGACCATCAAGGTATGATATGATCTTGTATATTATAGGATTTGGTCTCATGTATTAAAACAGTTGAAGAGACCATCAAGGTATGATTTGATCTTGTGTATTATAGGGTATGGTCTCGTGTATTAAAACAGTTGATGAGACCATCAAGGTATGATGTTGTCTTGTGTATTATAGGGTATGGTCTCATGTATTAAAACAGTTGATGAGACCATCAAGGTATTATGTGATCTTGATAATAGACAACAAGCAATGATTGTGCCGTTAAAAATAGATAAACAAACCTTGGTTCAAGACTGATTTTGGTGGACGCTTTGATAATTTTCTTTGAGAAAAATCATAAAATGATTGCCCAGGTCTTTTAAACCTTCGTTTGTGATACTCTAAACTCAATTCCTTTGGTGGTTGCATCTCCTTATCAAGTTTCTCATCCATTTCACTAAAAAAAAAACATGGATTAAATAATATATTTTTTTTTTCAAGAGTTCTACAAAAAAATTAAAACTATCAGTTCATATATTCCAAAACATACATCATCAAATAGAGCACATCTAATTAATAAGCTTACTGTTTTAATGTGGTCTTCTATATTACAGGGTATGGTCTCATGTAATTAAAACAATCATGAGACAATGATGTGATCTTGTATATTCTAGGGTATGGTCTCATGTATTAAAACAGTTGATGAGACCATCAAGGTATGATGTGCTCTGGTATATTCTAGGGTTTGGTCTCATGTATTAAAACAGTTGATGAGACCATCAAGGTATGATGTTGTCTTGTGTATTCTAGGGTATGGTCTCATGTATTAAAACAGTTGATGAGACCATCAAGGTATGATGTAACCTTGTATATTCTAGGGTTTGGTCTCATGTATTAAAACAGTTGATGAGACCATCACGGTATAATATGATCTTGTATATTATAGGGTATGGTCTCATATATTAAAACAGATGATGAGACCATCAAGGTATGATATGATCTTGTGTATTATAGGGTATGGTCTCATGTATTAAAACAGTTGATGAGACCATCAAGGTATGATGTGATCTTGATAATAGACATCAAGCAATGATTGTGTCTTTAAATATAGATAAACAAACCTTGGTTCAAGACTCATTTTGGTGGACGCTTTGATAGTTTTCTTTTAGAAAAATCATAAAATGATTGCCCAGGTCTTTTAAACCTCCGTTTGTGATACTCTAAACTCAATTCCTTTGGTGGTTGCATCTCCTTATCAAGTTTCTCATCCATTTCACTAAAAAAAAAACATGGATTAAATAATATTATTTTTTTTTTCAAGAGTTCCACAAAAATATTAAAACTATCAGTTAATATATTCCAAAACGTGCATTATCAAATAGAGCACATCTAATTAATAAGCTTACTGTTTTAATGTGGTCTTCTGTATTACAGGGTATGGTCTCATGTATTAAAACAGTAGATGAGACCATCAAGGTATGATGTGATCTTATATATTCTAGGGTATGGTCTCTTGTATTAAAACAGTCGATGAGACCATCATGGTATGATGTGACCTTGTATATTATAGGATATGGTCTCATGTAATAAAACAGTTTGTGAGACAATAAAGGTATGATGTTGTCTTGTATATTCTAGGGTATGGTCTCATGTATTAAAACAGTTGACGAGACCATCAAGGTATGATGTGATCTTGTATAATATAGGGTATGGTCTCATGTATTAAAACAGTTGATGAGACCATCAAGGTATGATGTTATTTTGTGTATTCTAGGGAATGGTCTCATGTATTAAAACAGTTGATGAGACCATCAAGGTATGATGGGATCTTGTATATTGTAGGGTATGGTCTCGTGTATTAAAAAGGGACCATCAAGGTATGATGTGACCTTGTATATTATAAGATATGGTCTCATGTATTAAAACAGTTTGTGAGACAATAAAGGTATGATGTTGTCTTGTATATTCTAGGGTATAGTCTCATGTATTGATAAAGTTGATGAGACCATCAAGGTATGTTGTGACCTTGTATATTACAGGATATGGTCTCATGTATTAAAACAGTTGATGAGACCATCAAGGTATGATGTGATCTGGTATATTCTAGGGTGTGGTCTCATGTATTAAAACAGTTGATGAGACCATCAAGGTATGATGTTGTCTTGTGTATTCTAGGGTGTGTTCTCATGTATTAAAACAGTTGATGAGACCATCAAGGTATGATGTGACCTTGTATATTATAGGATATGGTCTCATGTATTAAAACAGTTGATGAGACCATCAAGGTATGATGTTGTCTTGTGCATTATAGGATATTAAAAGAATCTTAATTAATTAAAACTGTAACAGAGACCATCAAGGTACAATATGGTCGTGTTTATTATTGAGTGTGTTCGCTGGCATGCGCTAATGAGCCCTTGAATGAGAGTAAGCTGTAGCGCGGCTATCCGAAGAAAATTTATTCCTCAGTCATAGCACACTCCACAGTACCTGTCTGTTTTAGCCCGATTGGTGCAGAAAAGTACCGGGTACCATGAGATCAGAAAAGTATAATTTATAAGGTCTCATCATATGGTCTCATGTATTCAAAGTATTATTATTATTATTATTATTTATCTTCTATAGCGCTTCATTATATCCGGTGATATTTCTAAGCGCTTAACAAATGTCACATCACAGTTTGTAATAATACTTAAACAAGTGCGTTTTTAACGTAAGCCTTTTAATAATATTAATAATAATAATAATCGCGTCATTTTACAAGGGTAGCAAATTAGGCCTGAGGCCTGTTTCCAATTTGGCCCTTGGCACAGATCGTGCGAATGATTTCGATCATTACTGCAGGAAGAAACCGAAGAACTTGGGGGAAACCTGCCTTACGGGAGACCGAAAATCCCTCTCACTTACAACAACAAATTTCAAATGCAACTTGGATTTAAACATATTTTGGAACCCTCTGGACAAGTAAGATAGGTTGTAATGGATAATTTACACAACCGGTAGGACACTGAAACATCTAGTAGTTAGAATAAGGCTATTTTTTTTTTTCGGAACCTGTCAAGTGTTGTTAAGTTATTGATATTGTCCCTAAAGAGACCATCATGTTATCATGTGGTCGTATGTTAAAGGGTATGGTCTCGTGTAAAACTATTAAAAAGACCAACCTAGGTACATCATGGAATCAAGTGTTATCTCATGTACGGTAATTAAAACTGTTAAAGAGACCATCAAGGTCTTATGTTAGAATCCTGGCGTATTCAACACCAGGCTAATTCAACACCAGAAAAATCGGCGTATTCAAGACCAGTACATGTATATAAGCCTATTGTTTTTTTGTATTTTAAACTTCAAATCAATTCCGATGTCCTTGAGTACGTCAAGAACCAATGGATATCAAACCGAGTGTTTAGTGCAAAGAGTTGGTCCGTGTTTATGCACCTCGTTCGCCAAATAAAGACATCCAGGGTTGGCATAACCGAATCAACTCTCGACTGAAGACTCGGGGACCGGTTCCATTTTATTTATTACCTGTTTTATATTATGTAAATATTGTCTTCGAATATGAAATATTTCAACTGTTGTTTGTATTAACTATTATGACTATTTAATTTAAGATATATAATAAATATCTTGTTTATCCTGCTTTTGTCTTATAATATACTGGTCTTGAATACGCCAATTTTACTGGTGTTGAATTAGCCTGGTGTTGAATACGCCTGATACCTTATGTTATAGGATATGGTCTCACAGTCATACACGACCATCAAGTTGAATCAAGGCATCATTTTTAGAAGTTTTGTGTAAATGGTGCGGTCTAAAAAAATGTTCAGGCCTGTAAATACAATTTCTATGTTCTACGTAAGTTTATAGGCTTTACCAACATTATGTCTGCACACATGTTCATTCTACCTTCTTTTCTCGTTGATGTTTAACGTAAGATAAATAGTAAAATATCTCAAACTTTTGTTTGATACAACCGGCGAGGCTCCGCAGATATAACTACTTCTCACATCCGATTGGTTAAAAAGCATAAACCCCGCCCCTTTCCGATTCTATGAGACCATGGTCTCTAGGCTGTTTTCTACTCAGTTTAATACCTCCTCAGAGAGCTGGCCATATCTCTTACCGGATGTGGATACTTCGCTTGTCACGGTTTACACTGGAAGTGGGCGGGGCCTGCCTGCTGTGTGTATGTCCGCCCAAAGCAACGGCCATTGTTCAAGAAATTACAACAAGTATGGCGGTTGTTTTGGGCGTGACCTTTTTTTTATTTAATCATTTCTGTAGTTTTATAACCGGAGTTCAGCTTTAATTGGAATTTCTAAAGAAGGATTAGCTGTAGTCTGTTTCACATTGGGCACTGTTTATTTCATTAGGTTAAACCTAGTAGTAAAACAAAATCACTTAATATGGTTTGTAGCCGTTCCTTTTGGTGTATTCGAAATCAGCATGCATTAATATACGACCACCATTAGATGTTGGTAAGAACCGCACCTGAACATTTACTTTTGCCATTTTGCCATATCAACTGAAGATGTCACTCCCTTAAATATGTTTTAATTGAACCAAATTGGTTCATAACTTTGTAAAAAAATCACTTATTAAACACAGTTCACATGACACTTATTAAATGGTTAATCCATATTTAATTAGGTGAACACATTTCAGCTACAGACCATAATCCCCCAGCCCTAAACCCCTTATCCTCTTAATCAATATTTTGAGCTGGATGAGAACACCCCTTGTAGCCTACGGTAAATCAAGTACTGATTAAGGTGCAGATTATCCCAATGGTGAACAATATGTAAACTGTTTTAATATAAAACTCTTGCTATTATGTTCATGAAGAATGTATAATACAATTATAATATTAGTATTTCTGGAATATAATCTCAGCCTGTTTTTGCCAACGGCACACCTTTGAACACATGACAAAATAGCGGCACACCTCGCTAAAAATATATATGAAAACTATTGGAAAATAAAAGAAAGTTATAGACGGAATATAACCGTAGACACGGACTAGTCATGTAAAATGACGCGATTATTATTATTATTATTATTATTATTATACACATATAATGAATCAATCTAAATAAAGAAAAGCACAGTCAAATAGATGGCTATTTTAGTGAGAAATTTATTTAGTGTGCCGATCAAAATTTCGCGGCACACTTGGGGAGATCTGACGGCACATTGGCGTGTCGCGGCGCACTGGTTGAGAATCACTGCTCTAGCCTTAACACAAATTTAGGGCGTGGCAATCGTTCTAATTCACCAACAACGACGAAAATTCTAGACTAAAAACGGCCTCCAAACTACGTGAGAAGCACATTTTCTTCAGGGGTATTTTTTTACCGGATTTTGAATACGTCTTTGATTTTATCACCGCTTATTGTCAAAAAGACAAAAGACATGAAACTCGATAGACATACACGAAACTCAGTAAAAATACATTAGACTTGGTAAAAGTTGTATATGTTGTACAATATACCGACAGTTGAGGTACAAAAACCATTTGAACTACTGTAATTTTACATAAATTTCTCACAGTGTACCTGATGGTTGTCGTAATATCGTAATATCATTTGCTATTGTTTTGTGGAGAGAGAAAGAGAGAGAGAGGGGGGAAGAGAGAGAGATTTAGAGAGAAAGAGAGAGAGAGAGATGGAGAGAGAGAGAGAAAGGGGGTTTAACGTCCACTCAACACAACTAGGTCATTTTGGGATTAAGATATGGTTTAATCTTATTCCAATAATTCGCTTGCGCGTAGGGGTCTTTAGCAGTGGGAGGAAACCGAAGTGCCCGGAGGAAACCCACGTGGTTGAGAAGGCGCCCCTATCTCCATGCCACATACGCTCACACCAGGGCTCGAAACCACAGCCGCAAGCCGGAGGTGGCCGGCCAGCTAGAGATCGGCACTCTAGATCATCCCAACCCCCTATATTGTTTTGTGGATAATCACCGTTAATTGGGTCTGTTGAAAAATGTTAACAGAAATATTTCAATTTTTTATTCCATTACTACTATTGAATAAAACATTTCAGTGATATAAAATTTTTACGACAACCAATTTGAGCTACGGTTCATCTTACTGTGAGGTAACCCACACTTATTCACATATGACGTCATAACACCTGACTCCAGTGGATGGGGAAAAAAACGCTTACCGCTTACCGTACATTACTGTATGTTGACGTTCGTTTGTAAAATGAATAGTTTTATGGTAAAATCACCTGTATAATATGGGGTTTTACGACTATTTGTACTATCACTTCTATTTTAGTGTAAATAAAACATATTATGTAAAATAACATACAACTACGTAAATATGTAGTCAGCCGAGGCGGTCCCCACCAAAACTGTTCTGATATTCTTCGATACACCGAGGAAAGGTGCGAATAACTGACTTACATCACATTTCTATCGAGTATTGTGAAGGAAAATGTGAAAATAGTCGTTTCAACCGAAAAGTGACTTGCTCTTTCATTTATCCCTTTCTGAGCCTCACGTCACATTTTATGGGATAGATGCCAATTGATCTGTATAATAATCGATTTTTGTAATATGTTGTTATGTTAATTTAATGTCATTATAATTTTTGAACTGCCAGTTTGTTCCACCCGGTTTGTTTTGTTACTGTGATTTTGACTAGTTATTTGATGTTATTTGTCCGGCTGCATTTTATAGAGCCATCGTCATCAGTGCGATCTGGGCCGGACTAAACGTCCGCTACTTATTGCTTGAATGGTATCTTAAACGGTGTAGAAGTGTTCGTTTGTCGGGAATGAAGAGTACACTTTTTAAAAAGTGTACTGTTCATTTCTGATACACGGATACTTTTAAGCCTGTATTGCAAATAAACAGGCCAGTTTATAAAAGGTTACCAATGACAACGAGGTAGGAGTGGGATGTAATGTAAATTAACATTTATTTCTAACAGTCCGTTTAATTGAGTGTTGCGCATGAATGCCATGCAAAAGGATTTGAAATCGCGTAAGCGGCCCCACGATTCTAGTCCGACACAGGGCCTCGCTCCGGGCACTCCGGTTTCCCCCAACTACTAAAGACCCCTACGGGCAAGCGAATTATTGAAAAAAAAATTGAAAACCATACGTAAGTCATAACATAACGTGACATAGTTTGTGTCGAATGGACGTTAAACTCAATTTCTCTTTCTCTCTCTCGCTCCGGTTAAGCTGGGCTTTGGCCACGCCTTGTCGTCCAGGCGACAAGTCATCCCTAGTGGACCACGGTCAAATGATAAATGTGATCGCATCCAAACCTTGGCTTACAGGGTATGGCATTGAGTAATTTGGCGTGATTTCATCTCACCGCCTGTACGTGGCAAGGCGTAGAGTCGCATGTCGAACCCCGTGGGTTTTCCCCAGGTCCTCAGATTTCCTCGAAAGTGTACTTCTAGTGTTTTCATCCGAGTGAATAGACAGTGTTCCTTGCCATGCTCTCCGCTGTGTTGTGTTTAGGTCGTTTAATACTCCTTTATTATTTCATATAAATGTAGTAGTCTCCCTTAGACCCATTGTTCTTATCACGAGGAATTAAATAAAGTCCATAGGATATTTCCCTTTTAAAAAAGAAATGTATATGGAGGATGGCTATTTGTTAGGTAAGAAGGTGTCAGCTGACACTGATATTCACTTCCGAGTTTTAGAAGAAGGAATAAAGGTCAAGATGGGAAGATAATAGTTTAAAAAGTCTCTAACTCAATATCATCCAAAAACCTGCAACATTGAAAACACGATTTATTTGTCCAATTAAATCAACATTGATGTTGTGATCTTACCGGAAAAAAATGGGCTTTTAATGTCCAATATTGAAGACAAAATAAACATTTTACCATAATTGTGTACCATAATGCACTTCAGTCCGAGTTGTAACAAGAGACTCGAGGGACGAGGCTTACCACATTGCACCAAATTAAACGACGTATGTTGACTGGAATAACCAGACGCTAGAAATTTGCACTCGATTGAGAGTGCTGGCTTATCTCGCCGTACATAACTGATTTACAATTGGAGTAAAAACGGAACCATTGAATGTAAATCAGTTTATATACATTCATATTACAGTATTATTATATGCGTTGCTAGTCACTTTTGTAAATTTCAAGGTCCCAAATTTTAGCAATTTAGCTCCTTTAAGAACCGGGGGAATATATTGAACACACTGAAAGACTTTACTCCCAAACCCCGTATTCACATACCATTCATAACAAGGGACAAGGATATTAATTTAAGTTTTGTTCTATATCTTAGGCATTAGTAAAGTCGTCACACAAATATATTAAATATAAATCATGGACAGAGAAAGGGGAAGAATGTCATTATAATACAGAAGAACTATGTATATTTGTTTGATAATCTAGATGCTAAGCACCTATACCCGTATCTCCATCAATGTAGCACCCTTCTATGGAAGACCAAACAGCTCTTTATTCAGTGTTCTTAATTCATAGTGTGACAAAGTAATTTACAAATAGAACTTTGCTAGATTTGGCATTATATTATATTGGACGTTTTCAACGATATACAACTTCTGCTAATGTGTTCAATATGTTATTTACGGGCAAAACACGAATGACCTCTGCTCGTTTTGACAAAACGCACGATCTCATTAAATATCTTATTTATGCATATGTTATTTATAATCCACACAATATGTTCTATGTGTTTAACACTCAGCAGAACTACAGTATCATAAGCGTTGCTAGCCACTTTTGTGAATTCAAGGTCCCAAATGTTAGCAATTTAGCTCCTTTAAGAACCGGGGGAATATATTGAACACACTGAAAGACTTTACTCCCAAACCCCGTATTCACATACCATTCATAACAAGGGACAAGGATATTAATTTAAGTTTTGTTCTATATCTTAGGCCTTAGTAAAGTCGTCACACAAATATATTAAATATAAATCATGGACAGAGAAAGGGGAAGAATGACATTATAATACAGAAGAACTATGTATACTTGTTTGATAATTTAGATGCTATGCACCTATACCCGTATCTCCATCAATGTAGCACCCTTCTATGGAAGACCAAACAGCTCTTTATTCAGTGTTCTTAATTCATAGTGTGACAAAGTAATTTATAAATAGAACTTTGCTAGATTTGACATTATATTATATTGGACGTTTTCAACGATATACAACTTCTGCTAATGTGTTCAATATGTTATTTACGGGCAACGCACGAATGACCTCTGCTCGTTTTGACAAAACGCACGATCTCATTAAATATCTTATTTATTTATATGTTATTTATAATCTACACAATATGTTCTATGTGTTTAACACTCAGCAGAACTTCGCGACTTTAAAGGAAAGATGCGGAGCAGTTATAGAAACTATAATCTCAATTCCAAATAAGTTAATCTGTCATGTATCATGACTGTATGCTTTATAAAGCCAGAATTAACTGACAGTAAGTCAGACTTGAATAGAGCTCCTTCCGATCTATGTCTATTCTATGTTCTCAATAAAGATCTACCAACTATGCTGATCGTCTGTTATCTGTAGTGTTACAATAGTCCTTAATTCTTATTTCTTCATTTGTTGTCTTATTTCGACATTTGTACACTAAAATTAACATTTGTATCTTAACATCAGACATTTGTTGTACAATTCAGACCCTTGTTATATCAGATTTGTAAAATGTATTTTCTTTTAATTTAATTTTATTTTAATAAATCACAAAAATGATCTATATTTACACTTAGGTAAGCCTGGGGGGATTGGGATTTTTTTTTTAAAAAATCGATTGTAAATTATTGTAATGGGCTAGACAAAGCAAAAAAATAAAGAAGATTCTCAACCTTTTAAAGATTTCAATATTTTTAGTCCAGGCTAACCTAAATTTCGTTTCATCTTATATGCCCGAATTTGTGCGTTACCCTTTCAATGAAGTTGGCCAAATTGGTTAGAAGACGGAGACGTATTTTATTAACAGCGTGTTGTTTCGCTCATACTGGTCCTAGCGAGGTAAGCAAGATGCTCAGTTACACTTGTCAGGCATTCACAGGGATTGCCACGCGATCGTTTAGCAGTAAAAATTTACCCAGTAAAATTCACTGGGCGGTCAATTTCTTTCGACAGTGATTCAATGGGACGTTCCCTGGGCGTAGAGCCGTAGAGGTGGGTGTAATAAGACCTTATACGTTCAGGGCTGAACTATGTAGGCAGTTGATGTTTTTCATTATTTTACATTTGATTGTCCCTGGCCGACTGACATGGTAATTTTTGACTAAGTTGTAATGCTTGACATCATTCCATCAGTATATCATCGGAATTTTGTTTCTTTTACAGCGGTTCTAATTTTATTACTGCAAACAAGTTCCGCAAAGGGCCCAGCTGGTCGATCCGCCTAGGACCCACCAGAGCCTTGATCCGCCTCTATGGCCGTTTTGACACCAGGTAGATAATAAGATATAAAATATATTTACACATCGGTTTGTGTTAACTTCTTTTAACAAGACCCAACTTTAAATGCATATAATTCATCCCATAATAAATATGAAAAAATAAAATGAATGGAACCTTCCATAAATCAACCCAATAGTTAGTGGATTAACACGGTATACATAAAGTTCCCGTGGTACAATCAGTTCACGTGGTAAACTAAGTACCCGTGGTACACTATGTTCCTTGGTTCCCGCTGACCCGTGATACCGTACTGACCAGAAGTCATTCTCAAGTCCAGCAGTGCAAATCATTAAATTCATATTTTTTCATTTAATTTTTGGCTGTTCACGATCTTTGTTTTGGCTGTTTGGTTGTCTACTATTCTGTTTCATCAGGGACTATATTTGTTGAACTAGATTCTGATAAACGAGAGTAATCGACACCGCCCTTCTGTCTTATACTGTATGTAAAATATACCACAAAACCTACAAATACAACATAATATCTTGATAAATAAAGTATAATGCCCTTATCAGTCTTAAAACCGGCCCGGCATCCATCAACAACTTATTACACCGAAATGAAATTGACATACCAGGACAGCGGACTACGACCTACTCTTATATCGAATTACAACTATCAAGACAAGGGATCATTTACGTGCACCAATGTGTACACCGGATCTCGTTGTTTCGTCCTATCCAAACGACTAGAAAGGTGTCTATTCATTACACCACAAAAATTATTAAAGGAATATGGGGGGGGGGGGGTAGCGCGTATGCGTTGTATCATAAATTCTGTCATTGAGTCAACTGGTGTGGTTTCTATTCCCGGATGTAGTGACAAGGAGTACGGTCACCTGTCCAGCCTTGTGGGTTTTATGCTAAAGACACCAGTGCGCAAGTCAATTATTGAAATTAAATTGAACCGCGTGTTAGTCCCCATGTTTGTGTCGAGTGGGCGTTAAACCCCATTTCGCTCTCCCACTCTCTCTCTCTATCTCTGTATCCAGTTCAGTTGGCCAATTTATTTTTTCTTGCCGTCACAGCCCACCGGCTATTGCTCGAATTCACCTAATGAAAACCCACCTCTGAATGCGTCTAATACTTTTAGCATAGAATTTTCTTTGGGTGGTGAATTTTGCCCAGACAGCGAGGGGATTTTAAACTGTTCTATTAGAATTCCAGTTAACATGGGACCCTTTGCTTGCCTTCGGATTTGGTGCTGTCAACCATGCCAGATATTCAAGCTTTTTTTTTGTCCACAGCGAGATTTAAACCAGGCAGATGACACCACGGGACTTCGCACCACACACCTTTCCGAAATAAAATTGCGACAAAATTTATTTTTTGTCAAATGACAATATTGGTGTCAGTCATTATCACATAATGATAGAACTGGACAAACACATTCCAAATATAATTTTAACACAGAGATCATTGCTACGATAGATGGGTAATAAAGGTTTCATGAATCGGAAGTGACGAACGCAATATTTGGAAAGTGTTTTACCAGTTCTATCACATATTATGTGATAATGACTGACAGTTCTATCACATATTATGTGATAATGACTGACAGTTCTATCACATATTATGTGATAATGACTGACACCAATAGTGTCCTTTGAACACCATTGGCACCTACCTACAGTCATCCATATTGTAAACAGAGTCCATGAAAACACGGTTAAAGATGCCATAAAATATATATTTAAAAATGTTACTAGTAATGGAATAATTGGCACACACGACACTCGAAAACTCTGTTCACGTCTGAAAAGAGAAAAGAAATAACAACAATGTGCGTACATCACCAACCGTAGCAACTGAAATCACAAATTACTAGTGGCAAATCATTGGTTCAAGCAAAGATGTGTATGTGTGTGGCTTGGAGGTTTCTTTTGGGGGGGGGGGGTCGCTCTCGTGGACAGGTGTAACAGGGGGACATGGAAGTAATAGTTAGTGATTCGCATATCGCTAAGAACACCTCACCTCTCGTTGGTGTTGAGTTATCGCCTTAGTGTGATTACTTCCCTTGGTATTGTAAGTTAATTACGTCAATAATTACGTCATTAAATAAGGACCAACCACCAACAGAACAATTTGCATCTTTTAGATAACTGATATTCTTGGATTGAAAAGTTTTGTAGTATTTTGACCGGGTCCCTGAATTAGTGTTGTAATTGTTTTCATCTATACCGTAGTTTTAGGCTATAAAGGCCCAATAACACTCTTGTTGTTATAACCGAATAATATGTCATTATTCTGGTACAAATTTCATCTTAACCCACTGAATTTTAAAAAATGGAAAATTTAACTACATGGTTTGAAAAGCTTCACGTAAACCTTTCAAATGTATCTTAGATTTTAAAATATTTCCGAACCCTCTGGACAAGTAAAATATGATGTAATGGATAATTTACACAACGGGTGGGACACTTACAAATCTAGTAGTTCGAATAAGACTATTTTTATTTTTCCGGACCTGTCAAGCCAACAAGAGTGTTATTGTCCCTTTAACAATTAATAATTAACACCATGGGCCGTATATGGACAGGCTACGCTGCAAAAAGTAGACCTGACAATCGTTGACATTGAGATCACGTCGTGTCTCGCCGCTCTCGCGCTAGCGGCAGAGAATTAAACCAAAGGAACGCGTTGTCTGTCAATCTATATATGGTCCATGTTAATACTTACTTTGATTGCGGTAAAACGGCTAAGAATCCCACCAATATAAACAATAATGACACTAAAATAGCTAAAATTGTTATCACGAGTACGTCACTGTTCACTAAATGATTCATCCCATTGACTATCACAACGCATATAATAACCTGTAGTGTCAATATCACAAATACTATCACGGGCACATAATCTGTAAACGATCCACGCTCATTCCGAATATAATCTTCCAATTTGGAGAAAAACGTTTCTTTTGCAACAAATGGTTTTCGCTGCTCTACGCCCTTTAACTTATCGTTATCAGTCCCACTCCGATTCCTTATAATTGTATCTTTCTGGTTATTCGCGCCTTCCATTATTTCACTGTCCGAAGACTCGATCAATGATTCGTCTATTTCTTCATTTGAATAACGCAGAACTACCACAGACACTGCTACTAATATATAAGCTAATAATGTTCCTGAAATAGTAAAATAGTTGTACAGTTAAAATTCGTTATGACGAATATTCGAAATAAATGAGATTCCGAGTCCTTATAATCAATGATCAGATCGCCATCTTAAATCTGCCAAAAGACGTAGAGTTTCTAATTCTCAGATTATCTACGGAACATACGAACGAATGTGAGGACCGTATCGTTCTACGGATTACACATTATAACGATATGAAACTGGTTAATATCAAGTTAACGAATAGAATTCATCGAATCAAGGCATGTCTAATAAACAATATTCGAGATAACTTTTTTTACAATCATAAAATCTAGAGCTCCACCTTCATTAACCCAGTTGGTGCAGACACGCAGGACCTTATATCACATTCCATTTACTCAGTAAACACTATTCGAGATAACTATTACACATTCATGGAATTTAAAGGCTGTTTAAGTGAAAACAGTTCGAGCTAATTAAATATCGCACATTCATAGAATCTAGAGCCTGTCTAGTAAAGACTATTCGTGATAATAAACTATTGGACATTCATGGACTCTAAAGGCTGTCTAGTAACACTATTCGAGATAACTAAATATTTTATATTCATGGAATCTAAAGCCTGACTAGTAAACACTATTCGAGATAATTAATTATTGGACATTCATGGCCTGTGTCTTGTAAACGCTATTCGAGCTAATTAAATATTGCACATTCATCGGATATAGAGCCTGTCTATTAAACAGTATTCGAGATAACTTTTATACATTCATGGAATATAGAGCCTGTCTATTAAACACTATTCGAGATAACTATTATACATACCCATTAGAACTAGTTCAATCAGATTAGCCAGATCCACTGTTAATGCCAGTAATATGGCTACAACACCAGTCAACACGGTGGCAGTTTTAGGCGTGTTTCGCTTTGGACAAATTTCACCGAATTGGCTAAAAAAAAATACAGATACAAACAAGTAGTTTATTTTAAACAAAACGGGCAAATAGGCTAATCAATTTTTAATTTGGTGCCTGTTTCACAAAATTTGAACTAAGATCAAATCCAAATTTTAGTAATTTGATTGGATCAAGTTTGAGGTATCTTCTAAAATTTGGATTTTATCTTTAGTTAAAATTTCGTGAAACAGGGTCCTGGTTTCAAATCGCCATACAATTTAACAGTAATTATCTGGTGTTTTCTTTGAAACATATGATTGATTATCACATAACTTTCGTTTGTAATAATATTAACAAGGAAACGGTCGTAACATAATTGCTATACGGCCTCACTATTATTATCGATAGACTAGAGAAGTCCACACACCATTTAAGTTTGATGAATAACTAGCCATGCCGGAAACTAGCCCTGGAGCTGGTTGCTCAAAACTCAGTTATTTTAACAAATCTTTGAACAACCAGCCCCTAGAGTTTAAATAAAATAAAAAAAACAAGTACGAACAATCCAAACCACAAGACAGAATTCGAAGTCCTAAAAACGTTATAGGCAAAATAGTGTCTTCTGGCAAAATAGTGAAATCCGCAAATGGACTGCTCCTCGTGTACAAAATGCACGACAAACAGTGGTAACAGGTGTCCGGAAGAGTAAGCTTATCCTAAATATTACCTGTTTATATATAAAGGATGTCATTTTCAGAAATGTTATTTTAATTTCGAAATATTATAAGTTTCAAATTGCGTTTCGTTTCCTTGGTTTTCAAGACCCCACAGTGTCTGTTATTTCCAATCTGATTAAAGCACAGATCCTATTTCGTTTCGTTTTTTATAGTTTTACTTGTCTTTACTACACTAGTACTGGATGATGTGAGATATTACTCAATGAAACGGTCTGTTACGTCGAGTTTTTGGGCATGAGGTACACGGAGTTGTGGGTAATCCACTAGAAACATCAATGCTGATTGGTTAATCAAATGTCTGACTCATAGGGTCAGAAGCAGTGTGGGCCATCGAAAGTACATTATAAAAAACGAAACGAAATAAATGTTTTTTAACTCATATATCCACCACCCTAAAATTTATGTGACGTATATGCCACGAGGGACCTAAGAAGGTTAATCACATTGTGCTAATTCCTAAAACTCTCTCCTCTATATAATTACCTAAATAATAAACCATCCTTGGCCATTGCACACAATACCCTGGGTAGTGGGAACATAGAACCAAAGGCAGCAGCAAATAGACCACATACAGCTCCACAGGAAATGACATATTTGGCATAGAACGCATTCTTCTTGACGAACACATCCAACATGGCGGTTTGTGGCATAAGTTGGTTGGCAGGAATTAAAAGACTGAGACAAGTTGAGACAGATGTGTACGCGATGACGTTTATAATCACAGATAGAATGATAGAACGGGGGATGGATTTACTGGGATTCTTAGCTTCTTCTCCAGTTGATGCTACAATATCGAATCCAATAAAAGCAAAGTAGGCAGTTGGTAGCATCGTTAGTACCTGAAAGAAACGTTCCAAAGGATTGTAAATAGACATTTCTGATTAACGGGTGAACTTTCCATGAAATCGAACAACAAATATTCCCCTAGAAGCTCACATTAATCCTAAAATGCGATTTAAATTTCTAAACCATAGCAAAAATGGAATACCTGCTTAGATTTTAAGTAAACGTTCTAACGAGTGGCTCTGAACATTTTGCATCATGGGTTAACGGCGGCTCTGGTCGGGTCTCTGGAACAGAGGTCAAATTTAGTAAATGAGTTTAACATTTTACTTTTCTGCACCAAAAGAAAAAAAGGGCGATCTTCCTACAGATTGCTCGGGGTCGACATTCAATGTTGGCGTTTTCGCCTAGCCTTTTTTTATTTCTGAACACCCAATCTCATTCACAGGCTGAAAAATCGTGATGAACTTGACATCAAATCCCGGACCTACTGATCAACGCAATTAGCACCTAGGATCTCCCAATATTCATACCCTGAAGTGTCAGCGCTGAAAATACGAAAGCAAACATTTGACCTCACCCCATCGGTTCCTGTCGGAAATTTTTTATCCTGGTTCCAATTTTTCCCATCACTGTAATGAATACTAACACCGAGGAAGAATATCCACACGATAAAATTAACAAGGTTTAGAATATTGTTGACAGTTGCCGATAGTTTGACACCACTGACTAACACCATTGTTAACACTAAACATATCAACACGGCTAACACATCAAAATATGGACGACCTGGAAATAAAATGAAAGCAGTTTTAACGTCCCATTGTTCTGCTCTGACTAGGCTAATGAAGACGGGCATACGCCATACAGTGTGCTATGAGGGAGATTTTGCCATGACAGCTGCACTACGGCCTGCTCTTATATCGAATCCCAACAGCCAAGGAATTCTTTACGTGCATGATAATGTATACACGGGATCTCGGTTTTTGGTCCCTTTCGAACAGCCATCCGTGCTGCATCACTGACAAGGGGGTACCACGACGGAAAATCTGGATGAACTTTCTCGGTAAATGCGGGGATCGAATGGGCGACCTGGAACACAACAATAAAGTAATAAGCATTGAAATATGACCCGGATATTGGTCACGTGTGCTTATGGTAAAATATGTGTAACCCGACTACCTTTTTTCAGTGACAGAGAAATGGAGTTTAACGCCCACTCGATACAACGATGTTGGACAGGCGACCCTGCTCCTTGTCACGCAAAAGTGGGGATTCGAAACCACGCCACTTGACTCAATGACACGCGCACGCGTTAACCATTCAGCCACCCCTCACCACTCCCTATTTCAGAGATACAGGAACAAGGGGTGTCGGATTAAGCTGAAAATATCACTAGGGGCTATGTATCAACAGCAAGACACGTTCTTGTCATTGTACGCCACACTCACACAAATGCAACTTGTATGGTAATTTTAAAGATGGTTAGATTTATTTAGAGCAGACATATACAATAATATAATAAATAAAGTGATAAATTAGATTATTAGAACTAATTTTGGGGGCCCTTTCATCTTGAGACCCCCTGCAAGCAGCCCTGTCAGCCCCCCGTCCTTGTTATTTGGTTTTCTTTGCTGACTAGGTTCATTTAGCTGACAATAAAACTTATTAGACCGATCAATAAAGCGGGGGTTGTTTACAATGGATGCTCATTACTCATAGACAAATTGGTTTATCGAAGTGTCTAAAGACAGACAGAGAAGATGTAATATTAGCTAATAATGTTCCCTTTCCAGATTTTCGAGTGCGACGTCTCGTCAATAATTATCTAACCAAAACGATTTAGTGGTTTTAGCCAAGAATATCCCGACAACTAGCAAAGAGGCTTGAAAAATCGTGATTGATTTCCAGTGAAATAACAAATGATATGGCTGCCTAATTGATTATCGCAGTCGTTCAGAAATACACTAGATCTAAGAATAACCAAAAAGTCGTCTGGCTTCTTAATTGATTGTCACAGTCACTCATGAGATGATAACACTGGATAGGATATACTTTAGTTTCCAATAATCCAAAGTTGTCTGGGCATCAGACGGACGGGGGCGGGGGTAGTGCTCTAGAGTGTCGCACTTCGAGTTCTTTGAGCTCTAGCTGGCGTCGTGGTTTTGATCCCTGGTTTACTTCGGACACTCCGGTTTCCTTCCACAGGAAAAATCTTTGAGCAGACGACTTGTCTGCGATACCATCCTTCGTACTGGTCGTTAAACAGTAACAGTAACAGAAGAAGAAGGCATCAGACAAGTTACCACATCAGATGATTTATTTTGCAGCTTAAGTAAAGGAAATGAAATGAAATAACTTCCTACTCTTCTCTGCTCCGGCTAGGCGAATGACGACGGAGATCGCAAAGACGTTTGCCATTTGATGAGCTCATTAATTAATGACAAATACCGAAAACTTAACGGAGTAAGGGTTTAAACATTTTGGTCGATTCAAAATAAACGACAATAATCATCAATTATATATTTCGGACAATATCTTTAAGGAGCATTATGGGAAATTAGATATAGCATTGACAGTTCTCGCTATAATACATGTAATTGACAAAAAGATAACGTAAATAGAATATGCTGAAAATTTCAGTCAAATCGCTCCACTTTGCACCGAGATATCACGTTTTGGATTTAAGGCTATTTTTTAAAAAAAACAAAGTCTCGACTTTTCAAAAAGTGTATTCCAATCCATTAAAAATCTTTGGCTAACAATGGCATCAAGAGTTGGTGGTCTGGAAAAGTTAATTAATGTCTAATGAATAATTTAGATAAAATTTCAGGCATAAAGAAAGACCTGCACTAGGCTGATTTAGCTCTTGCATAATGCATGTTTAAAGGGAAAGACCAACGATTTTCAACAAGGTTCCCATAAATCTTAAATATATATTGATAAATAACCACCTCTGTAACACAAGCAAAAAAGTTACAATAATCTATGTATAAAAAGGATTCACTTTCATAATTGGCACCAAGTTAAGTCAATTGTCAGAAAACACGATAGGTTACTTACCACCGATATTGCCCCAAGTAGAGAGATGGGTACTGAAGGTGAAGTTACATATAGAGTCTATGGTAGCACTTAAAGCTACTGCTCCTGCTGCTGTTCCTATAGCATATTCTGCTATTAGACCCCATCCGATAACATAGGCTATTAGTTCTCCTACTGTAACGTAGCTATACATATAGGCTGATCCTGAAGTCTTTGGACACAGTGCAGCTAGCTCAGCATAACATACACCTGAAAGTCAAGCGGTAATATAATATCTCACATTTGTAATGTATCAGCTGTTTCTTAAACCAACACGAAACACAAGAGTCGCCATCTTAGATTTTTTATATTGGAAAAATTCATCAAGAGACACCTAAACTATAGTTAACCAGCCTTGTACACGTCATTGCAAAACACAGGAACTCCTTTTTGCTTCCAGGACTTATCACCCCACATATAACCCTCTTCCTTAGCATGTTGGATGGGTGGGAGGTGGCCGAATGGTTAGCACGTGCGCGCTGTATCGTTAAGGCCTGTCGTTGAGGCAACTGACGTTTATTCGAATCCCCGGTTGTACGTAACAAGGAGTATGGTCGCCTGTCCAACCTCGTGGGTTTTCTCCGGGTCCTCCGGTTTTCTCCCACATGCACGCGTTAACCATTCAGCCACCCACCCTCTAGACTCAATAGCGTACGTAACTAACGCGACGAAAAAATGATGGTAGCTGGTTTACTCTGTAAGTAGCGTGACTTAAATGCTCAGAATAGATGAATATTAGTATGTTATTTTTCGCTAAGTTTGTGACTGTAATTGACCCATTCCTTATCATGTACAAATTCTGTAGCGACTTTAAAACTTGGTATCGACTTACCTGATAGAAATGATGCCAGTCCCGCCACTAGGAAGGCAATCACAGCTCCAAGACCACCAGCCGTCTTGGTAATCATGCCACAAGTCAGGTACATACCAGTCCCACAACAACTTCCCACCCCAAGGGAAACAAGATCCATCGTCGACAAACATTTCTTCAGACCTTCTTTTGGTTCTAATCCATCACTTGTGTTCGCTGGTCTGGTCCTTGTTAGTCTTCTAAAGATGGAGGCCAGACGAATTTTCATACCAAACTCGTTTTCTGATTCTGCATATGAAAAAATAGAGAGAGCTTCCTTTATGTGGTGAGTTTCTAGAAAAAAGAATTCAAAATCCAGTACTTTTCATAGGTGACAACGTGAACATGACTTTTAATGCTGCAAATAACCTTCAGACTGTCTCATATGGGATACAGAGGAAAAAGGGGTTTAACGTCCACTGGGCACAAACTAGGTCATTTCGGGACTAACATGATTCAATTATACTTCAATGGTTCGCTTGCGCATAGGAGTCTTTAGCAGTGGGGGGAAACCGGAGGACCCGTAGAAAACCCACGAGGATGGACAGGCGACCCTACTCCTTGTCACGTACAACTGGGGATTCGAAACCACGCCAGTTGACTCAATGACAGGCTTTATGATGCAGCATGCACGTGCTAACCATTCGGCCACCCAGCCCCCCTGTCTTATATGGAATACCGATTGAAAGATTGGGAGAACGTAATTTCAATATCGGGAGAACGTAATTTTAAAATTCAATTTAATGGCAATCTTCAAATAGAAAATTGAGTTGGTATTCATATAATTTTAAAAAAAACTACAAACCAATTTCTTTTCTGTTTAATTGTTGTCTAGCCTGTAAGAGGCATTCTTTGAGATTTTCAGAAAAACTCAACCGTTCTTGCGATAATTATTCAAAATAGACAATGAAAAATTAATATACTAAATTGTTTTGATAAGATAATCTTGAATGTCACGTAGTCATAGTCACAATAATTAACAATGTCCCGGTTAACCAGTTTTACTGTATATAAATACTTGATGTTTTACAATATATGTTGTCACTTGCTTGATAAAGACGAGAGTATCATCGTCGAAACGTTGTATGTTAATAAACCAGTAATTGTTATTCCATAAATAGTGTTAGTTTGTTACTGTTCAATTACTGAATGCCACTTAAAGAAGTTTAACTGTAAATTATTAGGGCCGGATCAAGAAATAAGAGAGGCCCTAGGCAACCCCCTGAATAGGGCCCGCGACATGGACCTTTGGACCCTGGAACAGGCATCTCGGTGAGGGGGTGGGTCGAGGGCAATCATGCGGTTGTGGTTCGTATCTCACCTTTAAGTGAATTTTTCATTTTTGTCTGTATTATTTTGTTTAGAATAATGTATATTTGAGAGTAATGGAAATTTGTTGTTAATATCATTTCATTGAGCACATCGATACCTCAACGGAAGCTCGTGGACAACTGCGGAAGCCAATTTCCATCGACGCCAGATGAACGATTACAGGCCTTTTAAAGTATTTGTTTCAAGACATTTTTATAAAACAGATACCGATTTATTTAGGGCTGGTAGTAAACACCATATGAATGAGAAGAAAACATAATTGTTAGGGGATTTTTCTGCTACGGTTAATTATCTCCAAAATAGGGGAATTACGGGTTATTTTCATGGGATATTGTTTCCCGTCGATTTTTGTCAAGTCGATTCTAGTCGTTATTATTTTTTGTGTCAAATGTTGGGAGGTTGCTTGTTCACGTGAGCATAAATATTTTAAACCCACCACATAGATTAAGTAGCTATAGGGCGTCAAACTTTGGGTGACGAAAAATGGGGAATTTAGATAGCTTTTGATATCCAATCTGTAGATCTCGTTCGCTAGAATCGTCTGAAATTAATTTTGTCGTAACAACACTAGGTTATCTATAAACTGTGTGAGTTTGGTCTTTTTACTACCCATAGCAAAGGTGTGAGAGCTTGCCAAGGTTGGTATTTGAGTAAAGATGGATTTTGGCAATTTCACAATAGGAAAAATGTTTCTTCAATTTTGTCAGTCAGGAATGAAAGATTTATCTGCTATTGCACATTTATGTGTTTTGGGACTTTTCCAACTTATAAACCAAATTTGATCAAAACTGTGATTGAAATCATAGCACATTCTGCATGGTCTTTTCGCAGACACGCACTTAACCATTACAAACCGATGCACATAACCTACATTTATAATAGGCTGTGACTCAAACAGTTTAATGTTCTCATAAACACAGGATATAAATTATATGAAATATCATTAATGTTTAATACTCTACCAGGATTCTCTGGTACTTATCAGATCATAAATAGAAATTGTATTCCATAAAATCGTTTCCTTTGTTTATTATCCGCTATGTAATTAAAATAGCTTGGCCAATCTGTTTCACAAAGGTAATGCGATAGCCTTCTTCTAGCCCTGTTCAAGATGACTCACCTCTAAAAGTTCAAATGCCGTCTCCGTGTGTCCGCATTCGACAAACCTCGACAGATTCCGGTGCCCTACATCTAGACTCCACTGTATGATGAAGTCCGACATTTTGGAACTATTTTAAAGGACCCGGATAAACAATGGCTGCCCCCATGGCCATGGAGATTATATCAACAAACTAAAAAATGGCTGCCCCCATAGAGATTATATCTAGAAAAGACGTCATTTTGGGACTATTTTGTGAAAGCGGCACGTTTTCCTGTTGAAGTAAATCGGTAGTTGACTAGCCGCATCGCAAATGTATGGTCGTAGGTACATATCAATTACTATCATACATCCGAGTCTAGATGTAGGTTACGGAGAGTACCGGAATCTGTCGAGGTTTGCCGAATGCGTGTGTCCGATCACTGGCTTCGATAGAGCGTGCATTGGTTACACAAGATGCAGTAACGTAAACTGGTGCGGGCAGAATGGTACTTTTCATTCATTTTACTTCCTCGTATAGAAATCTTAAATACCCAACTACACGAAATATGAACTATTGTTTTTTTCCAGATATACTGCACACACCTTTATTTAATTTTCCAATACTTCAAAACTTGTTCTAGAGCCTAATTTGCAGAAGGAATAAAGTTAATATTGTGAGCTAATTAACTCGCACCGAGGTCATCCCTCTCAGTGATTGTAGCGGCCTACCGAATATTCACTGCTGATGAGTTTGGAGCCTGGCAAGTAACATCATCCCGTGAACACATTGGCTTGCACGTTAAAAAACCATTGACAGTGGGAATTCGATTGTTGTCCGGGCAAAATTTCCCTCCAAGACACTGTGTGGCATACGTAAGTCTTTATTAGGCCTTCCATTATGTAAAGATAAGTTTTACACCAGAGTCCGAAAGACACGGTATAAAGGCCCGTGGGCACAATACTGTTATCTTTTCCACTCAAGAGTTACATTAATTTCCGCCGCCTAAAGCTAGCCAACAAAATAAAGTTATTCACTTCAAGATATTATCAATCTTCATATTTTTCATTATCACGTTTTATTTATTTTATTTAAAGATGCATTATGTTTTGAGTATTCTGCCTTTCATCACAGAGAAACGATGTGGGATTAGCTGGATTACTTTAAGACACATTATGGGAGATTGGATACAGAGCTGGCAGTTCTCACTATAATAGTTAAACTAGATAATGTAAAGGCAATTTCCTGAAAATTTCAGTCAACTTGATCCACTCTGAACTAAGAATTTTGAGCCTAGCCTCGTCTTACGTCATTACTAAAGTAAGTAAGATAAATAAAAACTATTTGATTTAATCAGCAGCAGCAGATCGGGTTCTAATTCAGTAAAAATTGCAGGCTAGCGATGACATCGAGAGTTGGTTATGGCCTAAAAAAAGTTTATTTATATCTTATTTATATTTAGATAATATTTCAGGCCTAAAGAAAGGCCTGCGATTGACAAAATTTATGCAAAATGTACAAGATATATTACATAGTAAGGGGATAGAGCTAAATGAAAAAGCCAGCTCAAATTTTCGTCACGAGATGTAAACAGGACTATAGCGCTATTGCCTACCCTAACTCCAACCTTAACCCCAACCCTTAGCCAGTAGATTTAGCCATAGTACAGTTAGTTTGAAAATAAATAATGCATGGCCTCTAACCCAGATATTATAATAATATTGCAATATTCTGATTTTGTGAAATTGCTTTAATATATCGAAATCATGTTCATATAAAAACAGAAAAAAAACATCATCCATCATGTTAATAAACATATTAATATTTATGAAACCCAATAGCCCATACATAAAGCAATTTAATATTTTATTAATGCAGGTATTGACTCCTATATAGTGGGATAATGGGTATTTTTTATATATACACCGACTAAAAATCGATGAATATTGGATTGGAGACATATGTTCTAGAGAGGGAATTTTTTTATATACCTGTATCGTGTTAAGGGGCACTGCATCCGCTGTGAATATTTTATATTTTATTTATTTTCTGTTATTGATAAAAAAAAAATAGTTTCAAAACCAAATTACAAATCTTTCCGTCTGTAAATTATAAGAATAACCCGTCGCCCAATGCACGGCCGTCACACGGTGGCAAAGTGTGTAAGACGCTGACTGAAGGGCTTGAAAATAGGGTAAGATGGATAAGATGAAAAATCGAGGTCTCGTGGACGCATTGGCGTAGTAGGACGTTAAAGCCCCAATCCCGATAATATTTTGGAGATTAAAATTTTGTGTTAAAATCAGTTACCTTAAAGCCGAGCAACTAACTCAATATATGTGATATTTTTTCAACAACTTAAACTCACCAGTCTTCTGAAAATGGAGACATATGTCCCAAGCTGTATTATAACGAAAAATAAATTCATTATAGCGAAATAATAATTCGTTATAACGAAATAATACATTCGTTTAACGGAATATTTAATCCTTTATAACGAAATAATTAATTCGTTATAACGAAATAATTAATTCGTTATAACGAAATATTTAATTTGTTTAAACGAAATATTTAATTCGTTATAACGAATTAATATTTCGTTATAACGAATTAAATATTTCGTTTAAACAAATTAAATATTTCGTTATAACGAAATAATACATTCGTTTAACGGAATAATTAATTCGTTTAAACGAAATATTTAATTCCTTTAAACGAAATATTTAATTTGTTTAATCAAAATAATTAATTCGTTTATGAAATAGTGTTTATTTTATAAAAGAAATTACGCACCTGCTATTCTGTTATTCTTTAGGGGAGTTTGTATAAAATCTTACTAGTAAAAATATAGAAATAAATGTGTAAGCAGAGAGTCGTAACTAGTATCCATAGCACACGTCGGTTGATTACTGGAATATTCTATTTCAAATTCACGACAACTGTTGTCTATTTTAGGAATTCTAATTACTAACATTCAGGGGCCTGTTTCACGAAATTTTAACTTAAGATAAAATCCAAATTTTAGTACATACTTAAATCTGATTGGCTAAGCGCTAAAATCCATCTCATAGTATCCAATCGAATTACTAAAATCGGATTTTATCTTAGTTAAAATTTCGTGAAACAGGCCCCTGGTGTATTTTTGATTGATATAATTGTGGATCACCATGATACAAAAATGAAATGAAATTTAACGCATTACTGTTCTGCTCCGAACTCGGCTAATGAAGACGGGGATCACCATACAGAATCAAATTACCTTTTTGTGTGTTTGTATGTAATTACATATTTGTATGATAAAGTAAACATAAGCAGCCACGTGTACAAAAATTCCGCCTTAATTCGCCCAGTCGAAACAGAAAAGTATGGCTTTAAACCCCATTTCATTTCAATTTATTTCGTGTACAAAAATCAGTCGACTGTTATGATAGATATACTGGGGAATTCAAATAACTAACAGATTCTGATATAGGATATAATATCATTGTTAAATGATTAGATTTGTGTAATGTTTATAATGGTAGGATATATCCGAAATCGCACTATACTGACTTGAGTATTTTGCTCTACTTTCACCCTTACTACTGTGCAAAGGGTGAACGTTCACTGCCTGGCAAACGATCTTATGTTGTATTTTCATTTCCATAACTTGGTCGGTTTTCGCTCCATGCCCACTGTGTGGAAATAAAACCGTGCTAATGGGGAGTCAGAGAGAGAGAGAGAGAGAGAGAGAGAGAAAGAGGAAAGAGGAAAGAGTGTGTTTTCAAGCGGAGCTAATTGTAGACAGCATAAGTTTAGTATGACAACATTGCTTAGGTTACATTCTACTGCAAGTGTCATACAAATCCATGCCGTTGTTTCATTTAACTATGAATAGACGTGGTGCACGATAGCAGCATATATAAGTCATATTAAAGTAGATAAAGTACACGTACTTCTTTGTTTACGATAGATAAATGCATAAATGAATAAAATATACGTCCAGGTAAAAAAAATCTTCTACTTTAACACTCACCGGATTCCTCTTTCTAGAACACGTAATGCCACTTCTACGTATATTTCAGACGTTTACACAAGTGAGATCCTTGATCAAGATACGTACCATTATTAGGCAATTGACGAGAATTGTCTGCTTATTATAAAGGAAGACGAAATAATGAAAGACGAATTGACCAGGAGATTACTAACATTGGATCGATAGTCGATGCCCGATTATTAGGCCTCTTGTAGTTGATTAACTGACTGACATTCCATGACAGTTTATATAGTAACAATCAACGCCACAATAACCACTTGAGTTAACCACTGAATATCGAGAAATCTGTTTGCCATTATTCATAAATAATAGAGCTCCCGACTTCCCGTTTCTGGTCTATACCCGATATGCTAATGGCACTTGCATATGGAATACATCGTGTTAGAGACATTGTTTAAACCATTTCAATCACGCCACATCAATGTTGCGTATGTTTAGATATTTACCATGGCAACCAGGTAACGATTTTAATGGGGTGTTTTTATATCACGGCAAAAATAAAACTCCAATAAAAGATAAGATAAGATACTCACTACGCATGCTATGTCAACTATAATTTGTTGATGTGCAGGATAATCACTGTGGGAGATTTGTGAGATTTTTGAAACAGTAATTGATATTGTCCATGCGTTCAGCTAGATTGATTATGAACTCAATCAATATAGTGTCAAGTTGTTTATAGACCCAGGAACAGCTGGACGACTAAGCCATAAATAAATTGTACTTTAACTATGGCCTATGTTGAGATTAAAGTGGCAATATTGTTATTAATTGCTTTTTTTATAAAAAAAAACCACACCACATCCGGCCTTTGCATGGAGATAAAATATGGTATATTATTGTGACAGAGAGAGAGAGAGAGAGAGGGAGGGAGGGGGGGAGTCCACTCGACACAAACTATGTCATTTCGGGACTAACGTATAGTTCAATTTATTTCGCTTGGGCGTACAGTGTGATGAAACAGGAGGACCCGGAGATAATCCACGAGGTTTGACAGGCACCCCTTCTTGCCACCTACAACCGGGAATCGAACCACGCGTGTTGACTCAATGGCATTCGAGGGAGCCACGGTGGCAAAGTGAGGTCGCGGGATCGATTCATGCGTTGATCGAGAAAGTTTATCGGGATTTTCTGACATGGCTCCTCCATGTCAGTGGTGCAGGACCAAGAGCCTTGCAAAGGACAACGTATAGTAATTCGAATGGGACGAAAAACAAAGGTCCCGTGTACACATCGGCGTGCACGTAAAAGATCCCTTGGCGCCACTGTCAGGTGAAAATTTCCCTCATAGCACACTGTATGACGTATGCCCGTCTTGATATTAGCACAACCGGAGCAGAACAGTAGGACGTTAAACCATCTTTTCATTGCATCACATTCTATGGGAGAAAATGAACACGGAATCCATATAATAAATCTGTCTATTTTTTCTGTTTTATACCTCCGTTTATTGACACGTATGTCATTGATCGGGATATAAGTTATAGCATCCTTCTTTTCTGCACAAACTGGGCTACCGGAGGAGAGAGAGGGAGAGAGAGAAAGACTAGGTCATTTCGGGACTAAAACATAGTTCAATTTTATTTCAAAAATTCACAGCGCGTAGGGCTCTGTAGCAGTGGGGGGGGGGGACCGGAGGACCCACGAGGTTAGATACTGGAGAAGGTCTACTGCACGCCACGCAGTGTGCTATGCAGGAAAAATATTCTTTATGTTGCAGACAAGGAGTTTCTGGGTGACCGAGACTTGGCGAACCCGGGAAATAAAATGGAATGGGATATAATGTCTCGTCAATACAATACTTTGGTTATTTAAGACAAATATAATTATGGTAAGGTATATTTCTATTGAAGAATTTTGAGCCAAGTGGTCTAAAGTGTCTTGCTCCGAGCTCTAGCTGAGTGGTCAACTTGCGGTCGTGGTTACGATCCCAGATATTGCTGTATGTGGCTTGGAGATGGGAGTGCTTTCTCAGGCACGTTGGTTAATTGGTTTTCTCCACGTACTCCGGTTTCCACCCACAGGAAAGACACCTTGTTTGCGATATCACCCTCGGTGGAAGCGGACGTAAAACACTAATAGGAGAAGAGAATAAGACGAATAACGCATGGAACAGTTATTTGAAAGATCTATTTCTGCCGACGTTTCGCCGAGGTTTCTCTCGTTTTTATAAAAGAGTCAATGGTTATTCGGAGCATTCAATATTATTCAAAAGTGATTGAAATATTATTGATGAGTTCAAAAATTCGTTTTAATTGACTTTACTACACTGGGATCTGGAAAAGTTATATAATAAATAGGCGTTTCTATTAATGTGAGGAATTAGCCAATATAACGGTCTGTTCATCAAGCTTTTGGCGTGAGGTGCACGCAACCGTGGGTAATTCACTACAAACACCAATGCTGATTGGGTAATCAAATGTCTGACGTCATAGGGTCAAAAGCCAGTCATGTGATCTCTGACGCGACCTCCCAAAGAAACGGGTCAGATCTCCATGTAGTGTAGGCCACCAAAAGTATAAAATACGAAACGAAATATAGATTTGTAATTTCATCAGATTGCTTGATGAGTGTGGCAGCTTTTTGTGCCACTTTAACCATCACGTGATGTCGTGACGCGAAAGGCTAATTACTGTTTACTTGTTAATGCATTTACAAGGTGTTTACAATTAACTAATCACGTGGGTCGTTTATATATTTAAATATGGAGAATTATTAATTTATTATGGCGGGCTATTGTAAATAATGTAATTACTAATAGAATACATCAATAACTACTCCCATGTAACTTGGTTATACGGGCTGCTAAATATTTTTTTGAAATCGAAGTTAGTTCATATGTTCTTTGACTGTCTTTTGTTTGTAATTACTTTTACTTATATACTAATTTTTAAGTGTGAACATAACGAAAAAACAGCACGTGCATTCTGTACAGGGAGTTACAACTTATAGAATCACCGGAGGAACCTGTGGTTGCTCAGGAAGTTAGGTACTGGAAATATAATTAGGTTTAACGTCCTATTGTTCTGCTCCAACGGGGCTCATGCAGACGGGCATACGTCACTCCGTGTGCTATGAGGACAATTTTGCCCGGACAACGGCATCAGAACATACTCTAATATCGAATTCCAACTGCCAAAGGATCCTTTAAAGGGGCCAGCCCGAATTTCAAAGAATCTGAAAATTACACGTTCATGAACGTATGAAATTTAAACGCCTAAATATAGAGGAATAGCGTATTTACCTTGTCTGAAAATTTCAGTTCAAAATATTGAGTAGTTTGGACGTGAATTCAAAAAAACAACTTAACTGGACACTAGCTCTTTTAAGTTTTTCTTTTAATTGTTATGGTCGTTTTACTTGATAAGCGCGACTATATTTGATACCAATTTTAACTTAATCAATAGAGAGCTTTAACAGTGAGTCAATAGGGTTAGATTGAAAGCTGCACATATATAGACTCGTTTTATCCAGACACTTCTGTGTAATGCAAACAGAACACAAGTCTTCGGCCACCGAGCCATACCGGCGATTGGAAGTTGTTTGAAAACGTATCACATGGCTTGAAGAAGTTGCTCGGATGTAAGTTGGAGGCTATTAAGGGATTTTCATACAAAATTAAGCACTTTTAACCCCCAAAATGTTATCGGGATGGCCCCTTTAAGTGAACGTCCGAAAAACAACTTGTAGTAGTATGATTTATAATGAACTCGGTAGATACCCTTTAATTTTAGATAGAAAATGTAGGATTTTTAAATATTGGATTCGTCTACGTAACACTGAGAATGTTATTCTCAACTCATGCTATGAAGATATGATTGTAAATAATGACAGTTGGATTAAATTTATTAAAACTGAATTAGATAGAATTGGTCTTGGATATGTATTGCTTTTAAAAGAAGTTAATAACAGTCCTTTCCATATTATAAAAAATAGGTCTATATGATATCTTCGCCCAAGAAAATATGGAAAAAATAAAATCGTCCGCCAAAGGTATTGTATATCAACATTTAACTGTTAACTTTACGCTGCAGAGCTATTTAAAAAAAAGCGTTAACCCTATTTTCCTCAAAATTATTAGCAAATTCCGTATATCCGCGCATAATTTAAACATAGAAGTAGGCCGATACAATAAAATAGAACGTAGTGAAAGAAAATGCATACTTTGCAACCTGAACGATATAGAAGACGAATTTCATTTTATTTTAAGCTGCCCTTGCTATAATGAATTGCGTCACAAATTTATCAAACCATACTTTTTTAGAAACCCAAATATATTTAAACTAATTCAATTATTAGGTACAACCTCAACATCCGAAATACGAAACCTGGCTAAATTTCTCATTTCTGCAGATAAGAAAAGAACTACCCTTTTAAATAATAATTAAACTTGCCAGATTACCTGTCCTAACTAGAATGTCCCCCCCACCCATTGATTTGACTGTTCCCTGGTTTTATTATGGTAATAATGTATCTTATTTTCCCCATTTTAAAGTCATTTTAAAAGATCGAAAAGAAAATAAATTAACGGATAATTTTATGAAGGCTACAATATTTACTTATTCTTCCCGTCTTGTTTAAACTTGTGTATCCTTTTTAGGCTAGCAATTTAATGCAAGTTATTTACACTCATCCCCACACTTTTTGTATGTTTTTATTTAACTGCCATGTATATATTGTGTTTGTTTGTATGTAACTATAATGTTTGTATTTGTTTGTATGTAAATATAATGTTTGTGTATATATGTTATCTGATGAGTCAGTAGACTTAAAGAAATAAAGAATTGAACATAAAGAATTGAACACGGGACCTTGATTTTTCGTACCTTCCGAACGACTCTGCCTGCTGTTCCTTGTAATGGCTTCTGTCCTGCATATCAAGATGAACCTACTCGGCCAGCATCGGGGTTGAATACGGGACCTCCAAGTTAGCAGGCCATGCTAGACGTTCGGTCGCCCCTGGTTCGATACCGATGTTAGCCGAAAAAGATCTCGGTATTTTCCGTCAAGGTTTCTCCTTTGCCAAAGGAAATTAATCCCAATTTCATACCACAATCACTGGCAAATATCACAACTAGATCAAGTTAATACGGTAGCAATAGTAACCCTTTGCTAGCTGGGGGTTTAGGTGGCCGAATGGTTAGCACGTGCGCGCTGTATTATAAAGCCTGTCATTGAGTCAACTGGCGTGGCTTCGAATCCCCAGTTGTACTTGACAAGTAGAAGGGTCACCTGTCCAACTTCGGGTCTTCCGGTTTCCTCCCACTGCTAAAGACCCCTACACGCAAGCGAATTATTAAAATAAAAATTAAATTATGTTAGTCCCGAAATGACCTAATTTGTGTCGAGTGGACGTTAAACTCCATGTCTCTCTCTCTCTCCCTTTGCTGGCTTTAAATTAAATTTAAAATCAAAGTCTTTAAGTATTCAATAAATATGTGAGTAAGTGCGTTGAAAGCCTATAAAATTGTGCAGTATATTTGATAGCCTATTAAACTATACATGTGTGCAGTAAACCATAAAAACCGATACAAGTATAGCATTATCAATGAATTTCCATAATAAAATATGCGCGTTTATAGTTGATAGTTTTGTATTCTAGTACAATATGTAACAGCTTCTCGCTCGGGAATAAAAATGAAATGAGTCTAGGTTCAATTACTCCGAGATTGAGATTAAAAATGGAGTTATTAATTTGTGCAAAGAAAGGAGAATTTTGCCCGGGCAGCGACGTAACCGCCCATCGAATTTGATTTGTCGAAGGTTATAATATAATAGTACTATGCTCACGTCAACTGGTACACATGGGTGGTTTTCGATGTTTCGTCCATTCCGGGCGACTAGGCAACCCCTTCTGGGACTCAAATATTATCGACCCATACAAGAATCTGAACTGTGTGCATTCTTGATGCTAAGAGCCCTGATCTCATGATTTCATTGGCCTTGTACGAAACAGGGTACAAATCCAATCTCACCCGCATTAATGACACTTCGGGGGTATAGGGGTGGGCGCTATTCTCATATAAAACTATTCGCAAATGTAAATGAAATTAAATGATGTTTACATCCTACTGTTCTGATGTTCTGCTCCAAACTGGGCTAATGAAGACTTCTGTTTGTTCGTCCCATCTGAACGACTAGACAGCTGTTCTTGTCAAGCCCTCCATCCTGTATCAATGACAAGAGGGAACCACTCCGGAAAATCCCTATAAACTTTCTCGGGATCGAACACCCGACCTCAAGGCCTCAAGGCCTCAAGGCTAGCGAACCAGCGCCTTACCCACTTAGCAATCGTGACCCCCCCCCCCCTGTTTGCAATGTATCTGCTGAAAAAAAAGAACACATATTGGGTAACACGTCATAAAATTTGCAAAATAATTTCCATCACGGAAATCAAAGATTATTGTGCAAGACAAAGCTGGGTCATCATGCCTTGACCAAAAACTAACCGAACAATAACACTTTAACATTCCAACTTCGTCTCAAACTGGGGGGGGGGCGAATGGTTAGCACGTGTGCGCTGTATCATAAGGTCTGTCATTGATTCCCACTAGATTCGATTCTCTCGATACCCTCCCACTGCTAAAGACCCCTACGCGCTTGTGAATTGTTAATATAAAATTGAACCATGGCCTAGTTTGTGTCGGATGGACGTTAAACTCTCTCTCTCTCTATCTCTCGTCTCAAATTAGTACAAACATCGTTAATTTCCTTTCACAGCGAATGATTAGATTTAAGCTGCAATTAACGTAGGAGAGTCAGAATAATTTATCTTCATTAAATCAGTGTTTAATCATATCTAATTACTCTGGCACTTGTAATATTCCTGAATAATTCGCGGTCTCGCTATAATACCACTTATTGTAAACATATACATATACTATTTTTGGGGGGTGGGGGATCACGTGGCTAAGTGGGTAAGGTGCTGGCTCGCTAGCCTGGAGGTCGGGTGTTCGATCCCTGCATTGGCCGAGAAAGTTCATCCCGATTTTCTGGCGTGGTTTCCCCTTGTCAGTGATGCAGACGAAGGACCTGAAAAGGACAGCTGCCTAGTCGTTCGGAGGGGAAGAAAACCCGAGGCCTCGTGTACGCATTGACGTGCACGTAAAAGATCTCTTGGCAGTTGGAATTCAGTTGCTGCCCGGGCAAAATTTGCCTCATAGCACCCCGCATGGCGTATGCCCGTCTTCGATTAGCCCAGGTTAGGTGCAGAAGCGTAGGACGTTAAACCCCATTTCATGCATACATGTATGCTATTTTAGTTGCCAGTTAATTATTGAAACTTGTGAAATGTAAAGATTTGTAGAATTCAATAAGATTTTAAATTACCATATGTCGTAAGTTTTATATTATACATGTACAAATGGGCGTGGTTACTTCACATATAAATTAATCACAGTAATGCTACTAAATTCACTAAATAACCATTCCATATTCTTCTGCTGAACAAAATGGACGGTCTGCAAATCTCTGCGGAAACTGGTAATACATCGACATCAATTACTCAATACTTAAAATTTCTCCTCGCCATTATTTCACAGATGAAGTAAACCCAAATTTATTGTTTATCGGTTTGCTGTGAACTGTTTTATGTCATACAATTTGCTGATACGCCCTTTATTTTCTTTATTTGAATAACGATCGCGACAGGTAGTCGAAGATACCAAAATAACACCCGAGGTTATTGAGTGGAGTTTATGCCTGATATATTACATTGCAATACAAATACAGTTATCGATACCTGAGCTAAAATATATTTTAATACCTGCTTTAATTCAATATCTCGGTCTATTTATGGAGTTGGCTGGCTCGGGTGTTCGATCCCTGCATTGGCCGAGAAAGTTCATCTCAATTTTCCGGCGTGGTTTCTTTTTGTCAGTGATGCAGACGGAGGGCCTGGCAAGGACAGCTGCCTAGACGTTCGAATGGGACCAAAAACCGGGGTCTTGTGTATACATTGGCGTGCACGTAAAAGATCCCTTGGCAGTTGGAATTCAGTTTCTGCCCGGGCAAAAAATTTCATAATAGCGCACTATATGACGTATGCCCGTCTTCAATTAGCCCTGGTTAGGTGCAGAAGCGTAGGACGTTAAACCCCATTTCATGCATACTATTTTAGTTACAGTTAGAGTTATTCAAATTTGTGAAATGTAAAGATTTGTAGAATTCAATAAGTTTTTAAATGACCATATGTCGTAAGTTTTATATTATAAATGTACAAATGGGCGTGGTTACTTCACATATAAATTAATCACAGTAATGCTACTAAATTCACTAAATAACCATTCCATATTCTTCTGCTGAACAAAATGGACGGTCTGCAAATCTCTGCGGAAACTGGTAATACATCGACATCAATTACTCAATACTTAAAATTTCTCCTCGCCATTATTTCACAGATGTAGTAAACCCAAATTTATTGTTTATCGGTTTGCTGTGAACTGTTTTATGTCATACAATTTGCTGATACGCCCTTTATATTCTTTATTTGAATAACGATCGCGACAGGTAGTCGAAAATACCAAAATAACACCCGAGGTTATTGAGTGGAGTTTATGCATGATATATTACATTGCAATACAGTTATCGATACCTGAGCTAACTCGATATCTTGGTCTATTTATTAAGTGGGCTGGCTCGCTAGCCTTGCGGTCGGGTGTCCGATCCCTGCATTGGCCGAGTAAGTTCATCTCCATTTTCCAGCGTTGTTTCCCCTTGTCAGTAATGAAGACGGGGGGGCCTGGCAACGACAGCTGCCTAGTCGTTCGGATGGGACCAAAAACCGTGGTCTCGTGTATACATTGGCGTGCACGTAAAGATCCCTTGGCAGTTGGAATTCAGTTGCCGCCTGGGCAAAAAAACTCCTTCGTAGCCCACTGTATGGCGTATGCCCGTCTTCATTTAGCCCTGGTTAGGTGGAGAAGCGTAGGACGTTAAACCCAATTTCATTCATCCATTTATTGAGTGGGCTGCTTCCATACCAGGAATATTTTGAGTTATCTCACTATTTTTAGTCAATATAAATTATTAGAGACGATTACTTACCTCGATACGTGTCTGTCTAAATCTGCTCTCTTTTGCACCTTAACGGTAGTCTTAATCCACTAATAAGAACAATGAGTATATCTAAATCACCTTGAATCTACCGTATACTTTGATATACATATATCAGTTCATATGATAAAAACCTTAAGGAAAGGTGACTATCATACGTACACAAGATCTTTTCTATTATGTCTATTTCACACACTTCGTTAAACATGCATTTATAAGACGTCCATATGTCACGACTGTGGCTGTAGACTATATTTAGAATAATCCTACGAAACGGAGAATGAATAGAGATTGGTTTTAAAGAAACTACGCCCTGAAGTTCAACATAACAATGTTTAATGTAGCTGGCTGTGTTGATATGAGGAGAGTTATCCCATCGATTGGGTTGCACGTTTAGTTCATCAAATATTCCGTTTATTTTAAAGGTAGAATTAAGGGCAAAGTGCCAGAAAAACAAATTGAAGAAAACAAGGAAAGGTTGGGTAATACACCACAAGAATTTAATGCTACGAAAAATTGAATACAGGGCCGTATTTAGGATTTTAAAAGTTGGGGTGTGGCAGAGTGGTGGGGCGGCAATATAATGCCCAAGTTACTGATATTGATCATAATCAAGGGTATCACTTTATAATAGAAAGACTGTCAATTTTTTTGCGGATGGGAGGGGCATTTCTCGGGGCGCCTTATTTTTCTTTGGGTGCAGATACGGCCCTTATTGAATATGTCAAATGGGAACTTCGTCTGTCGCATTAAATTACTGTATATTGAATGGGACATTAATACGGGAAAGAAATTAATGCGTCAAATTTAATCGGTGTTTCTATTGTGTAATTTAATAAAGTATGCAGTGATCGATATTGTCAGCCAACTAAACCTTAAAGTTACAATTTCATATTTTCTAAGAAGTCCAACCATAATAATTTCTATTTCTTTTGCTCAATAGGTTATCAACTCACTATTATACGATCATAGGTTATCTTTCTAACACTTAAAAATCTTCACATCGGAAATAATAGCACAATTACCTCCCTTGTATTCTATTCTCTACCATGATATAGCTATCTTCAAACGTTGGAGTTTTGAAGTTGAAAATGATATTTTTGCCAATTTCTCAACTTGCAATAGTGAATTATAGGATTAATAGGATTATTCTTTAACCAGGTAGGTCTGTGTATAGATAACGTCTTTCTGAGGGCTTTATTTTAATACATATTAAAAATATAACTTAATATCTGAAATTGTAACTTTAAACGGTGGCTCCATTGTACGTGTAAAATAATTCTTTGCAATTAGAATTTGTTCTAAAGCAGGCGGAAACGACAATCTCTGGGCAAAAAGCCCCACGCCTTTTAGGAAACTGCATTGAGTATGCCCAGTTGGTGCAGTTACTGGGACGTTAAGGCCCATGGCAGTGAGGTGAGGGGTGGGGTAGAAGTGGTGTACTTAAATATGCATTTTACAAACGCTAAATTTGCCTATTGCAGGTCTTTCTTTAGGCCTGAAATGTTATCTAAATTATTAATTAGATATCAATTAACTTATCCAGACCATAATCAACTCTCAATTCTATCGGGTTGCTATGAAATCTAGTGGATTCAAATACGTTTTCTGGTGGATGCGGTTACCGTAAACGTGGAAAATCGAAACAATGGTATTAATGACAATAGTCTAGCAACAAGCCTGTTTCATCCCTTGGCTCAGGGTAAATAAGGTTGACTGAAATTTTCAAAATATTCTCTTTTCATTATCTATTTTTTTAACTATTATAGCGAGAACAGTCAACTCTTTATCTAATCTTCCATAACGTATCTTTAACTCTACGAGTTCGCCTATGTATTGGGTTTTACCAGGGTGTTGTTTTGGTGGACCAACGCAGGAACCGCCATTGTTGCTTCGTATGTTTGTCATTTGAAATTAGTATTGACACCTGTGCGATCTGCTCACATTTAATGTATGAAATAGTTGCCATGGGTAACGACTTTGAGTCACTTTTATAATCGGATTTAATCATTTTGTCACTGCGCATGGCCACGATCATCATGTAAATATTATTGTTCACTATTAAATTTGAGTGCTTTAATTTCTAGTGACTTGATGACGTCAATTCAATAGCCCCAGGCAAATATAGCTGGGAGAGTCTATTTTCCAGGTCTGATTTGGGCGTCAGCACGTCGAGTAAAAAACAAGGGTTCATTAAGGGTAGGGGTGGGTAACTCTAACCCTAATAACACAACAATTCCGGTATGGCAATGAGCACCCATCCCACCTGGACTCGAGCCCAACTCCCGGAAACCGAGAGGGAGACACAGAGAGAGGGGGAGGGGGGTTACATCCACTCAACACAAACTAGGCCATTTCGGGACAAACACACGGTTCAATTACTTCAATAATTCGCTTGCACGTAGAGAACTTTAGCAGTGGGAGGAAACCGGGGGACCTTGAGAAAACCCACAACGTTGGACAGGCGACCCTACTCCTTGTCACGTAGACCGAGGAATCGAAACTACGCCAGTTGACTTAATGACAGACCTTATGATACAGCGCGCACCTGCTAACCATTCGACCATGCAGCCCCACACCCCCAACCCCCGGAAACCCAAAGAACGTTGAGCAGAATCGTGGTGTAATTAAACGTTTTAGCTATGGTATTTTTATTTTAAAAATAGAAAGACAAAAATAAGTTACAAAGCAAATATAAACACGTTACAAAGCAAATATATTTACATGGCTCGAGATGACAGAAAAGCAGGGCATTATTTCCCCTTAAAGTCCATTTTTTCTGCACCAACCGGGATTATGAAGACGGACAAACACCTGGATATATTGAGTCCCATCCGAAGGACTAGACGCTGTTTCTTGCGAGGAAAAAACATCTTCGAGGATTCTTTTCCGTAATCGGGTACTCTCCAACAAGTTACGATCTGTTACAGAATTAGTAAAATCGTGTCTGTACTTCTAGTTCGGTCATTTCGAAGTTGATTCATCAAACTGACAAGCCGTGATATAGTAATAACATTAATAGTGCTTGTTTGTTCCTATGACGTAGAACAATGGACGCTCGTTCTACACGAGGCAGAGTATGGTTATTGTTTATAGAAAACTGTGCACCATATGGGGAGTTCACATAGTTAACTAAATAATAGGATTTTTACTGATAATTTCACTATAATGTAGTGTCCGCGTTGTCAAAGGTTCTCCTTCGAAATTCACAATTGGGTCACTTTATCCAGTGTCCAAACTGCACAAAGCCCGCAACAGACTTGGTGGGAAGATGTCTTTTTATCCCGTGCAGAAATTAAGAACTATGCCAAAACCCGCATAAAAGCTACACAGAGCCCGCAACAACGTTGATTGACCAACGTATTGAGTACCAGTTTTACTTTCTGAAATTATAAACAAACATGGAAAATATAGAAATCGAATCTTGCTAGAAATATACTGGATTACCCAAAAAACACCCATGCGGCAAGCACTGGGCAAATAGACATCGAATCTTACTACACATATACCGGATTACCCGAAAAACACCCATGTGGAAAGGACTGGGCAAATAGACATCGAATCTTACTAGACATATACCGGATTACCCGAAAAACACCCATGTGGAAAGGACTGAGCAAATAGACATCGAATCTTACTAGACATATACCGGATTACCCGAAAACCACCCATGCGGCAAGGACTGAGCAAATAGACATCGGATCTTACTAGACATATATCGGATTACCCGAAAAACACCCATGTGGAAAGGACTGAGCAAATAGACATCGAATCTTACTAGACATATACCGGATTACCCGAAAACCACCCATGCGGCAAGGACTGAGCAAATAGACATCGGATCTTACTAGACATATACCGGATTACCCGAAAACCACCCATGCGGCAAGGACTGAGCAAATAGACATCGAATCTTACTAGACATATACCGGATTACGCGAAAACCACCAATTGGACAAGCACTGGGCAAAGATGTTAAGAGCATCACTAACTGGCAACCCGACTGTTGTTTACCAGGTTATTGTGTGCTAACTTGACCGAGGTAGTGGTTGTTATTTCTTAATCAAATGGTTAGGCAGTTTTGGAAACATTGAGGGTTGTCAACGTACAAAAGACTCTGTAATTAAATGGTGGAAAAAGAAGTTGACAGAAAATTAAGAATTTACTTAGGCCTCAATATGTATGGCAAATGGACATCAAAAATACTGTAGAAAAGTTGTGTCTGATTTGATGCCCATTTGATGCCCCCACTCCCCTGCACTGGGCCTCGAAACTAGTATACATTTTAAAGAAAATTAAAAACATAAAAAAATTTGTAAAAAATGGTAGGTATTGTTGCATCCATGTAATACGAGCAAAGTGGCAACAACGATACACTGGCGCGATTCCGTTTTGTCAGTGACGGAGGGCCTGACAAGGACAGTTGTCTAGTCGTTCGGATGGGGCGAAAATAGAGGTCCCGTGTACACATTGTCGTGCATGTAAAAGATCCTTTGGCAGTTGAAATTCGATATAAGAGTAGGCAGTAGTGCCGCTGTACGGGCAATATTTCCCTCATAGCACACTGTATGGCGTATGCCCGTCTTCATTAGCCCAGTTCAGAGCAGAACAGTAGGACGTTAAACCCCATTTAAGAATAATGGGACTACGCTGGGGTTAACTAAACATGTAATTTGCTTACTTGTGATTTTAGTGGTATAATTAAACGCTGATAATGACGTAGCTGAAACATAATGAAAGAAAGAAATAATTTTTAAATAGGAAACAACTGAACGATAAAGAAAGAAAGAAAGAAATAATTTTTAAATGGGCAATAACTGAACGATAAAGAAAGAAACAAAGAATTAATTTTTAAATAGGCAACGACTGAACGATAAAGACAGAAAGAAAGAAATAATTTTTAAATGGGCAATAACTGAACGATAAAGAAAGAAACAAAGAATTAATTTTTAAATAGGCAATCACTGAACGATAAAGACAGAACAAATAAATAATTGAGATAATATAAGCATTATAATATTGTTTAAATTACATACTGGTTCTCTTGTATAAAATTAAATTGCAGGAACAGATCTCTCATGTTTGATCCTTTCTGTGGTTTGATGCCGATTCACTGCTACCTTAAATATTCCTGTACCAGTGCAAAGATAGCAGGGGCGTTCAAGGAATTTTTGATTTTAGCAGGAGGAGACTTGCCATGTTCCTATTGGGGGGGGGGGGGGGATAACCAGATGTCACGATAACGCTGACTTTACAGACTAAATATGTGTACCTATTAATCTACGTTTTACTTTTACTGATATGCAATGAAATCAGTTCTGAACGATTTTGCCAGGAAACTTTAAGCACAGGAATCTGACCTTCTATCCGTATATATATATGCATACACCATGTCGTACCAGACAATATATAATAAAAAAAAGAAGAGGAATGCAATGCATTTTGAAGGCTCGATTTTACCTGTTCTCACTTCGGCTAGGTTTTTTTCAGCAATTCGTAATCTCAGGCAATCAAACCTCTGCCGATCCACTCAGATATGTGTTTTCTTCAATCCAGTCGTTTTGATTTGCATAAATACTCCCACAAAACGATATCATAGCCAATTGTTTCCAATATTTACATTATTTTCTAGCATTTTCATTCTGTCCGCGACTCTATGACGGCCTGACACTGACGTCACACAAATAGACGTCATTGCATTCCTGTTCTTTTTTATTATATATTGTCTGGTACGACATGGTGTATGCATAAATCTACGAATAGAAGGTCAGATTCCTGTGCGTTAAGGTAGTAAAATAGAAAAACAATAAACCACCATGAATGTGTCAAACACCAAAATATCAAGAAAATTCATCGCATAAACTATTCGGTTTGTTTTTACAATAACGCTGGGGCACAGAGAACTTGACAAGATCCTAAAATATAGTTTTACATAATTATGATTCAAAATATTATAACGGGGAGAATAAGCGGCGCGGCTGTTGTTTTTATTTTTATTACTTACTACTCTAGGCCAGATGAACAAAAAACGTGGTTAATCATTCCGCGTTAAATGTACTTTTGATTTTATCTGCAAATAGTTTATTTAATATTCCTCGCATTTTAAGCCTTGGGCCACAAATATAGTTTACAATTACTTATTCATTAACTTATTTTTTTTGTCACGAGAAGTGTAAAATCGCCAACGGGGAGTTACATAATATTTTAGTCATGAGCGCGCTATAAATACATAACATATATATATATCAAAAATTGAACACAATCCTGCGTATAACAAGTGGCCTGAACCCTGTTTGCAAGCAGTTTTGATTTTACAAATGCAGATTATTTTAAAGACCAGCACCTGCGGGGGTTAGATGGCTAAATGGTTTGCATGCGCGTGCTGTATCATAAAGCCTGTCATTGAGTCAACTGGCGTGGTTTCGAATCCCCGGTTGTACGTGGCAAGGAGAAGGGTCGCCTGTTCAACCTCGTGGGTTTTCTCCGGGTCCTCCGGTTTCCTCCCACTGCTAAAGACCCCTTCGCCCAAGCGAATTATTGAAATAAAATCAACCATATGTTAGTCCCGAACTGGCCTAGTTTGTGTCGAGTGAACGTTAAACCCCATTTCTCTCTCCCCAGCAATGGGATTCCCAGATTTTAGTTTCTGATTTGATGAGGCCGCGACGAAGACTCTGGGGACTGCACCAAACCACTTATGCACGTGACACTCTGATGATTACCCTTTGCTCCCGTGTTTGCCCCCACCCCTCTTGACAAAATCATGGATCCGGGCCTGTGATATTCTTTAAAATATTATTCGGAAACTAAACTATATTTGTGCACAAATTATTTTGACAAATTCGTCATAATTGAATAACAAAATATATAACTAACTTACCTTTCACTAAACATAAAACAAAGCATAAACAGATCGCGGCTACACACAATTTTTTTCTCAATCCAGCCATTGTGAAATTTTGTCAACAAAAATTAAAGAAATCTCTGGTATTTATTTAAAATAAGTACCATCAGAAACCGAAACCTACAGATATACTATAGTCCAAAATTTGATTTTTTAGTCTTTTATAACTTGCATGATTGAAGAGGCGTCGGTGAGAAGAATGAATTAATGAAATCGTTTTTCATGATAAAAAGTGATAAAAATTTGGAGAAATTAGATTGGTCGGTCTATGATCACAGTCCATTGGGTTTTGTCATTATTCAATGAATGCGGATATGGAGTATTTACAGCTATGTGTCATCTCAGTCGAGCTGAACACACGTTTTTTTTTTTTTGTTGTTTTTTTATTGTTGTTAAATGTAGACTAAGCTTATTAATTGAAATAAAATGAACAAAGAATCTTCCGTTACGATCGGCTATGACGATAAAGCGATAAATGACACGATTTATAAATAGATTTTAATTATGGGGTATTGACTGAATTATGATTGCGGTCGGCTATAGATAAATGATCGCAAGACAAGAGATATCTATACATAATTTTGGCGGATGTATCTCGAGTTAGATAACTGATTTAATATGATGCTTATTTGTAAAGTGACGTCACGCGTTTAACACCTCAAAGTTCAGTGGGGATACTTAAAAGTACAACTACGACGTCATGGAATTTCCAGATCTGCTTCGGTTATTTGGATTTATCATAAGTTATTTTTTATACGTGTAGTTTGTATCACGATTTTCTATTTGCGAATTTTTTTTATCATCGCACGTCTGATGCAATCAAATCCTAGGAAATGAAATTGGGTTTAGCGTCCTACTTTTCTGCACCGACTGGGCTAATGAAGAAGGTCAACTCTTTGGATAGTATAGTTTGTTGTAAAGTGACCAAAGAGACCGCTGTTCAGAAACATTTCAAAAAACGTTACCCCCCCCCCCCACACACACACACACACTTTGTGCTATTCTGGAGAGGTGACTGTCAATCCCGATTTCCCTACCCTAAGGCTTCGTGTATGGAAATAAAATATACGATGAATTATACTGTAATCTGTATACTGTTTAAATGGTGGTCGAAATGAGATGAAATTTAAATGGGGCTAATGAAGACGCACATACGCCATACAATTTGCTATGAGGGAAATATCGAATTCCAGCTGTCAAGGGATCTTTTACTTGCATGCCAATGTGTACACGGCACCTCGGTTTTCCGTCCTATCAGAACGACTAGACAACTGTCCTTCCGTCTTGAAACACTGACAAGAGGAAACCAAAATCTGAATTAACTTTCTCAGCCAATGCAGCGATCTACCTCCAGACAAGTGAGACAGCGTCTTACCCACTCGGCCACGTGATCCCCCAAATAGTGGTCGATCGGCCAAAGACCTTCCATGGATTCTGTTTTGGCTCGCCTGTTCCGTTGGTCATTCAAAACTCTAGCGTCAGAGGGTGATTTCTGCCGGACCTGAACTTCCTCTGAAACCGAATCCCTGAGTAATCCATTGAATTTGGGGAGCAGCCGATTGCTGCTTGACTATTTTTTGTGTTTCCGCAGTAAAATATGCTAGACTAGAGGTTTTGTGAAGCCCAACGGCCAGGGTTGACAAATCAAGAAAAGCATAAACCACCAAAATCACAAACGCTAGATTTGGTGGATACATTGTTCTTTTAAAAATTTCCAATTTCATATTTTTAAGTTATACTTTTAAAATGTATTAAAATAATGACCTAAATTAGATGGTATTTATAACGAATAATCCTATTAAACCTATAATTCACTATTGCCAGTTGAGAAATTGGCAAAAATATCATTTTCAACTTTAAATGCAAACGTTTGAATATAGCTATCCCATGGTGGGGAATAGGAAAACAAGGGAGTAATTGAGAGGTTGTTGTGTTATTATTTCCGGTGTAAATGAGTTTTAAGTGTGAGAAAGACACCTATGATCGTTGATAGTGATCGAGTTGACAACATATTGAGCAAAAGACATAGAAATAATTCATGCTAAGTAGCTAATCGATAATATTTGTGACCTATAGAAATTGACACAAATGGGTCGCAATGCATATAAAACTGTAATAATAATATTTAAAAAATTTATAAACTGATTTACATTCACTGGTTTCCGTTTTTAATGTAATTTATAATCAGTTATGTTCGGCAAAATACGCCAGAAGTTTTCAATCGAATGGCAATCTCTAGCGTCTGGTTATTCCAGTCTACGCCGATAGTATTTATAGCGCTGGTTCTCCAGATAAGAATATGACATCACCGTTTGACATGGTATATATCTAGCCTCGTATTTCCCAGTCCCTTGTTACAAGTGACGCTGAAACGCATTATGGTACACAATTCGTGCAATGATGTTTATTTTGCCTTATAAATTGGATATCAGAAGCCAACCTTTTCCTGGTAATATCACAACACTAATCTTAATTTGATTTGACAGATAAAATAATTCGTACTTTATGCATCGTGTTCTGTTTTCGAAAATTTAGACTAAAAAGGGGGCGTTACTACAGCAATCTAAATATAGAATTTTTTACTTCATTGTCATCGATTTTTATTTATCAATAAACTATCTTTGGACACGACTCCAAACGTCCCATCTCCCCCGCACTGTTATTACTAAATATAAACGCCTGACATGGCTCGGGTGATGATATCGACTAAATCTTTCAGCAAAAAATCCGACGTGATCGTTATCATGTCAAATTATCACGATATAGAACAGGAAATATGGAAACTTGGTCATTTCATATCTCCGACATCTTAGTGTCAAATTTTCGCCCAAGGTTTCACAATATCAGATGTTAATAAAATAAAAATGAAGAAGAGGATATTTTAGAAAGTGGGTAGACGGATTAGTTAATCTGATTAATATACAGATGTATTACTTCGTTTCCTTTTTTTTTTCATTTTCTGCTTAACACTCATTGATGATTAAAGATACATTATGTTCCGATTTTGATGAAATTTGAAATGCATGTTTATAACCCAAAGACATTCGCGGATATCAGATTGAGTGTAACTTCCTGAATTATTGCCCTTGATTGTGAGAGAGAGAAATGAGTTTAACGTCTACTAGACACAAACTAGGTCATTTTCGGACTAGCACATGGTTTATTTTCATTTCAATAATTCGCTTGCAAGTAGGGGTCTTTAGCAGAGGGGGGGGGGACCGGAGGACCCGGAGAAAACCCACGAGGCTGGACAGGCGATCCTACTCCCTGTCACGTACAACCGGGGATTCTTAACCACGCCAGTTGACTCAATGACAGGCTTTTGATACAGCACGCACGTTCTAACCATTCGGCCATCCAATCCCCCGCCCTTGATTGTACGAAAAATCGCGGTTTTAGCTTGTGGTCTCTCTAGACGTAGAATTTTTTTTTAATATTTAAGAAAACGTTTGAAATATCACCGTTACACAATAATCGGACCGAATGGCCACCCCTCGTACGCAAATATACTGTAGGGGATATTTGATTTGGGGGGCATAATACTAAAATATGCAAATGACTACAAAAAAAGTCACTATAGAACCTAACAGAAGAAACATTTCCAGTTACATATGACGCCCAAACGCACCAATAGCTACCGCATGGAATGCAGGTGATGCTTGGGATCATCATGGGGGTCCAACCCAAGATTTGCACGACTCCGACCTTGAATGTTACAGTCATTGTGGCATTGAATTTCAGGTTTGAAACAACAGTTTAATTGATATGCTTCGGCTTACCCTAAATGAAAGGTTACGTGCCCTTGGCATGCTACAGATCGGCACAACACAGGCGGTTGTCGCGCGGACGATGAATGTTTCTCAGTCTGTCATAAGCAGGCCATGGTCCAGATACCGTGATACACAACCTGTACAGAACAGAACACGCTCAGGTCGACCAAGGGCGACAACTCAAGCCCAGGATCGATTTATCCGTACCTTGGCCTTGAGAAATCGTGTCATCACAGCAAATCAGATCAGCGCTCGTCTTCAAACAGACACTGGTGTGAGAGCGAGTGGCCAGACCATTCGGAATCGACTGCATAGGCGTCACTTTCGCGCCCGACGTCCTCGCGTGATCCCTTGTTTGAGAGATCATCACATTCAGGCAAGACGTCGTTGGTGTAGGGATCGTCAACACTGGGATAATCGACGCTGGAGCAATGTGATGTTTTCAGATGAGTCAAGGTTTACTGTTGATTTTTTGGACAGGCGTAGGAGGGTGTGGCGTCGTCGAAACGAGCGCTTCCAAGACGTTAACATCATCAGACATGATCGATTTGGGGGTGGTTCTGTTATGGTGTGGGGAGGCATCACTGTTGCTGGAAGAACGGCTTTACATGTTGTTGCAGGGCGTGTTACAGGCCAGTACTACCGGGACAACATCTTGGCAGTCCGTGTTGTGCGTTCGCACGACGTCGTGGCCGCAGTTTCATCTTCCAGGATGACAACGCAAGATGTCACAGGGCCAGGATCGTTACAGGTTACCTCCAACAACAGAATATCACCACATTACCTTGGCCAACACTGAGTCCCGACCTCTCCCCAATCGAGCATGTCTGGGACATGCTTGTACAGAGGTTACGTCAACGTCAACAACGTCCTGCCAATGTCCAAGAACTTGCCGCTTCGTTGCAACAGGAATGGGAAAATCTGGACCAAAATGACCTTAGACGTCTCGTTAGGAGTATCCCACGTCGGATCAATGCTTGTTTGGCAAACAGAGCAGGATTTGCCCGTTACTGACTTTGTTGTGATGCTGTGGTAACACATTGGCGTGCACGTAAAAGATCCCTTGGCAGTTGGAATTCGATATAAGATACGCCATGCACACTGTATGGCGTATGCCCGTCTTCCATTAGCCCAGGTTAGGTGCATAACAGTAGGACGTTAAAGCCCCATTTCATTTCATTTCATTTGTCAGGCCCTCTGCCCTGCCCCATCCCATAGACAAGAGGGGGGGGGGGCACTTTAGGAAATCCCGATCAACATTCTCGACCAAATGGTGTGGTTTAGGTTTAATCATTTATTCCCATCCTTTTTCATCGAATATCCGGAAATTTGTTTCGTCAGCAATTAAACAATAATTACAACGAGTTGATAGACAGTGCGACTCTCGTCTCGTCTGCATACTTCGCCGATTGTAAAAAGAAAATAGAGCCACATTACATCATCAATTATGGCGGCGATTATACGTCCAATGACACGGCAGAAATGAAACTCGTTTAATTACACGTTATATTATGTACATCCTGTCTCGTATACAAGGGGCGGACATTCGATAGTATTTTTTCTTTATTCCATAATTTTCTTTGTCGTCGAGTTTTTGAAAACATTCTTTCATAGTCTCAGTCGGTATCGCGTTCTCGAGATTTCATAAATTGATATGAGGGATAATTAAATTTCCAAACTTGAATTTAACGCTTTACTTTTTTTGCAACGATTGGTATAATGAAGACGGGCTTACTCCATACAGTTTGCTATGGGGGGAAATTATCCGCGGACTACGGCGCTTCTGTCGACTCTTATATCGAAATCCAAGGATCAATGGGTGAAAACCAACGTGTACACGGGACCTCGGTTTTTGTCCCATCCGAACGACTTGACACTGTCCTTTCTTGGCCCTCAACCCCGCAACCACTGGCATTATCAAACACCAGTTACAGAAAAACAATCACCTTTTAAATTATTCGGTGGCTAAGTGGGTAAGACGCAGACTCGCTAAAATGGAGGTCAGGTGTTCGATCCCTGCATTGGCCGAGGTCCCGTGTATACATTGGCGTGCAGGTAAATGATCTCTTGACAGTTGGAATTCGATATAAGAGTAGGGCGTAGTGCCACTGTCGAGGCACAATTATTTATGTCCGGAGCAGACCAGTAGGACTTCAAACCTAAATTCACTTCATTTTTTGAAATTATTCCCGAGAGAGACAATGTTCTTGTGCAACAATTGCAAATAAGTTGTTGGCTGCGTGACATAACTTGTGTGTCATTTCTATTAATTGCACCATCCCTCTAGGAGGTTAAGTAATATTGTGTCTAATTGAGTGGTCCGCAAAAAATACAGCCCTTGGCCCGATTGCTCAAAACTCAGTTATTTTAGTGTTTAACGGATCCTTATCTTGCTAACGTGTCGTTTGTCAATCTGATTAGAATAGATCTATATTTCGTTTCGGTTTTTTTATGCTTTCGATGACCGCCACTACACGTAGATCTGACCATTTGTACTGATGAGTCGCGTCAGGAGTCAAACCAGTGACTTTTGGCCCTATGATGTCAGGCATTGATTAATCAATCAGCATTGAGATTTCTCGGGGTTTACACACAGTTCAGTGCAGAGCACGCCAAGAACTCGTCGTAACAGACCGTTTCATTGGCTAATTCCTTACATCAACTAGAACTCCTGTTATATACTAGTAACAACTCTTCCAGCTCCTGGTGTTGTGAGGACAAGTAACACGAAATTTTGACCCATAAGAAACGAAACGAAATAGAATCTGTCTTTCGTTCAATGTATGTTGCTGAAAGGTCAATTTCATTATGAGTTAGCTAACGGACTGATTAAATTTTGTCCAAGAGAAATTGGGTAAATTTGAAATATATAAATCCAAATTAGTACCAACAAGAAACTTAAGAAAGTAGGACAAGTGTGCAGTCTGTTCACAAAGCTTAGAATTTACTACAGAAATCACTATAAAAAAAATATACATGTATACAAATATGCATTATACAATAATATAGTTATTTTCTATATAAATTTGGTATACATTTTCAGGAAACATTATATGATTTGCACTTCAGAAGCTGTAGAATAGTTAAGGTTGGGGTCGTTATTTTCTGCAGCCTCCCAAAAAAGATTATTTAATGTCAGAAATCTTTAACTCAAAAGGCTTCTTCGTCTCGTGGACATCAACAATGTGAAACCATTTCTTGTCAATGAATGATAACTTACGCTCCTAAAACGGTGACCATCACCAAAATATTGGATCTGCGGAATCAATTGCACAATTGGTGGACTTAATTTACCACAAACATGCAATGAAATGAACTGGGACTTAACGTCCTACTGCTCTGCTCCGACTGGGCTAACGCCATACGGTGTGCTATGGGGGAAATTTTGGCAGAACAGTGGCGCTGCCAGGGGCGGACTGGCCCGCCTGTGCGCCTGTGCATGCACAGGCGGGACCCACTTCCAAAAAAAAAAAATAAAACAAGATGAAAAAATATGTTAATGTAAAAGTGAACATAAAGGGTTTAAAAGAGTGTCAAGGGGGGGGGGGGGGTGCAACCCCTATGATTTCTGTGACAAGGCTTTAGGGCCCCAGTTGCCTAAACTTGGGGGCCCCCATCCCCATGTCAGCTAGCTTTGTCCCTACAATTTCCCTTCACTTGGGTCCCATATTTGACATAAGCTGTGCCATATTCTACATTTCAGTAGTCTACATGTGGCTAAGGGGCCCTGTTTTGCTCCAGAGGGGCCCAATTTTGGCTTAAAAACTCAAAAATTCATCAAAATTCAGTAAAAATAGTGATTTATTTTTGTCAAAATTGGGGGCCCACAGTCAAGAGTAGGGACCCACTTGCCATTAGTAAGTTGGCCTCTATTCGGGCCTGCCCTCTATTATGAAGGAAAAGGCCCCTACAATATATATACATGTATATGCAGGCCTGGACTGGGTCGAAGGGGCCCCTACTTGCCAGGTGGCCAAAGTACCCAAAAATACAGGGAAGTCTAATAAATTAATTAGTAGGTCAAGACAAGAATGCTGAAGTTTAGCTGATTTAGAGGGCCAATCAGCTGAAGGGGTCCAAGCAGTCCAAGTATAGTGCAAAGTGTAGTCAGAGGGCCCACCTGCACCTGTCATGATTTGTGGTCATCATGTCATGGCCGGCCCGGGATCATTATTTTGTTACCTTTACCAAATTTGACAATTTTATTGACAAGTGGTAAAAGTAAAGTTTCTATGACCACTGTCGTACTGTGACTATACGGCCCTACGCTTCCTAGAGCCTTCTTTATATAGCTGCATCCCCATGTAATACTTTAAGTATTTGCTTTTGAAATTCGGCAGATTTACTTTTTCCAGAATTGATCCCCATATGCTTGGAAAACGATACTATCCCAGAAAAATTCCTCGCCAAAATGGAGTTTTACTTTTTCCAAAATAGATCCCCAGATGCTTGGAAAACGGGTTTCCGGCTGTCGAATTTCAAAAAAATTCTGGGAGGAGAGCCCCCCTCAAAAAAATCGCGCCTTCGGCGCTCGGAACGTCGGGCTTCGCCCTCCGCGGTTGTTCGCGGTGTTTGTCTTTAAAGGGCCCCTTCAGTTACCCTGCACAGGGCCCTCTTCGGGGGCCCAGTCCGCCCCTGGGCGCTGCGGCCTACTCTTGTATCGTAATCCAGCTGCCAAAGAATATTTTACCTGCACAGGGGTTCTCGGTTTCTGGTCCCATCTTAACTACTACACAGTTGTACATGTACTTACCATGCCCGTCGTCCTGCAGCACTGACCAGGGGGGAAACTCGCCGAAAATCCTGATAACTTTCTCAGCCAACACAGGGAGCCAGCCATCGACCTCTTATGTTCCTGAAGCAACAACTGCGCGTTTTACAACATCTGGCCGTTGCTGGTTTACTAAACAATTCCCGAACTTATAGCTACGTTATCTGCACACATCACAGTACCATCCAATCAGAGATTGGGACAAAGCGATCTCCGCGGAAACCTTGACATTGGACGAACATTGAACTTTGCAACTCGATTATCACAGTTAGAAATTTTAGCTTGAAAGCGCGAGACTTGGTATTCGCGACGACCAAGGAATCTGATTGGTTCACAAGCTGGGCTTATACCCAATAGAACTTAGTTCCGTAATATGTAGAGTATTACGTGAAGGGTTTGATAAGATGTACGTAGTTAAAGCGAGATCAAGCCTTCTATTGAAGAAGTCGACCACCAGGCTAGCCACCCCCATGACTCAAAAAAAATATACATTCACAATAATTACGTGAGTATAAAAAAAAAATATAAAACAAAACACAATATTATAATAATAGTAGGTATGATTTATTTTAATAATGGTGTCATAATCGTCTTCATGAAAAAAAATAATTAACATTACAAAAAGGTGTTGATCCCTATGAATTATTGATCAGAAGTAAGAATCAAGTAAGCCCAATATAACCACCTAATAAAGACACCTTTCACACTAAAGCCGACATTAATTTGAAGCACCTGTGAAAACGTTTATCAACATATTATGTACATCTAATTTTTAACATGGCACATGTACAAGAGTAAAAGTACAAATAAAGGTTGGTTTTGCCGGCAGCGGTTACAAATTTTATCGACTATATAATCCATTAAAGGCTAGTGCATATGGGTGATTGTTTTTGTCATTTGTGGCAACAAACAATTGTTAAGGTGGGTTTACACTATAGATTTTTTAAAGTAAAATCTGGCTTTAAAATGTCTGTGGAAACTTTGACTTCAAAAAATCTATGAAGTCAGTACGTTCACACTGGCAGACATTCACAGAAAACAATTTTGTCTGACAGAATGAGGTCACCGAGTGCAGTCATGTTACATAGTTATACATGTAGTACTGTTCATATTATCACCAGCAAGCATGGAAGAAGCACCCTCCACAACATCTCCTCTTTTTCAAATAGTTCAATGAGACGTTCAGTTAGATCCATGCCTGTTGTAACATTCGCCATTTTGATGATCATGTGATCAGATCCCGCTAGATGGTCTCTGATTGGCTAGCGGCAATTATTTCCATCGATTTTACTTGAAAAAATCGCACATAATAGAACCGGTTCTATTCGATCGATAAGTCGGCGAACGACAAATCTATGAACGACTTTTTCGTTCAGACTATAGATTTTTTGAAGTAAAGTCGATAGCTTCAATGCCTGCTGCGATTTTACTTTAAAAAATCTATAGTGTAAACCCACCTTAAGGCAACCACCGACAAAGTCGAAATCACACAAAAAATATGTACTTGTAGCTTGTGGGTTGCATGCACTTTGCAAGTGGTGTTTATGAATTTTTTGCTTGCGCTGATTGGTCAAACAAACAAACGTCCGTCAGTCTTCCTTAATAAAGTCTACAGTAAGCGATCTCCTTTCCGCAACATTACCGATTCAACACTCAATTTAATTATCGGGAGCGCTTACAAAATATCAAAATATAGAACGACTTGCCAACGGCCATAAACACCGTTACACAATCGCTCACGTGACATTATGGATAAGAAACAATTAAAATAGTAGTTTGTGAAAAATTGTTTTTATTTTCAGATTATTAACCCGGACTTGACGACGTGACTCTCCGGTCTAGTTGATACAAGAACGTGAGAAGGACATGTACACTATAGCACTTTTTAACACGCCTGGAATGAACTGTTGTGACCTATCTTATTTAGGTTCACCGGAACAGACTAACTACTGTTTCAATTAGACCACAGGCACAATATAATAAGCCTATAAAATTCTACTAAATAAAAAAGCGTCGTTACCTATAATTATACAGGTGTGTTATCTAATCTCATTTAAATACTCATCCTATTTCCTTTCGTTTTTTTTTTTTATTTTATAGTTCAAAAATTTGTTTTACTTGTTTTCTGTACTGGGAGAACGCAAATCTCCCAAACAGAGTTGTCTTCCCTTGCAGTCCACACTAATGATGGATAGCGGGACTTGCGTGGAGAATGGGAGAACGCTAGTTCAGAGCTGAACTAGGAGAACGCTAGATCGGAAACGGTACTGCACACGTGACGTCATATGTCGATTTTGCGTTAGGGTTAGAATTACACTTGGTCCAGGGTTAGGGTTAGTACTGTTTACATCTCAAGACGTTGGTGAAATCTGTAGGTCCTAACTCTTACCCTAACCCTAACCCACAATCTACATATGAGGTCATATGTGCTAAAATGTGCCGGACCGTCACTAGCGTTTCCCCTTCACTGACACAAAACGAAATATAGATCTGTAACTAAATCAGATTGAATTTAACCAGGTGCCAATTTGAATAGATCTTATATTAAAAATATCTTATGTTTAGATAGCATTTATATTCATTAAAACATACCATGTACATTTGTATTGCTTGGAATATTAATTTCAACAAAAAAAAGCTTTCTAATGTTAAATTTTAAGAAATCTACTCCACAAAAAGTCTGCAATTAATTTTTTCCAGATATAAATTATAAACTAATCGGGTGACTAAAGATAAGGCATTAATCTACCTAAGGTAGGCCAACAGAATTTTGATTGAAATATGAAAATACTGTTATTTTATTAATTTCAAGCGTTTCTACAACGATTGAAAGCTTAAAACTTAAAGCATTTACATACAGTTAAGAGGCAGGCATAAGGTGAAAATGCTTAAAGTGTTGCAGATGAAGTCAAGCCTGGAAATATGGCACCTGTCATGGACAATATCAGGCAGAGATTCTAGCTTTGTCAGGTACAAAACATCTGGTGCCCGTCATTTTTGTCCTACATGTACCGCATTAAGTTGAAAATGTCAGCTTAGTGGCTGACATTTAGTCAGGTACATTGAAAACCATTCTTTCCAGGCCTGTTGAAGATACAATTTTTCACCTTAATTAGGTTATTCGTTAACCTTAATCTAATTGTCTTAATACTAGAAAAACATGTTTATAATCATCATAATCAGTCTAAAAAAGCATCTCATAAAAAAATTTGAATTAAAAAATGAGCATAAATATAGATATTATTAATATAATTTATATATATATACAATAGAGAGAGAACTGGTACCAGAAATATCATTACTCCATGTTAATTTCCCCATACTGCATAGAAAGATAAGACAAATTTTAGTTGGTTTGAGCACAAATGTGAAACCCTAATTAGTCATCATTTATGATATATAACAGTGGTTCTCAACCTATTTTTGCCACAGACACACCTTCAAAATTTCGCGCCACAATAAATGTGGAAATCTCCCGGCATATCTCTGTGGTGCCTCACACTGGTTGTGAATCACTGATATATATATATATATATATATAGAAACAGGCAAGAACACTTGAAACTAGTTCATCAGCAGATTCTTTACATTTTCATGAGCCCAGCCAAAGATTGTAGGGTTATTCCTAAAGCCTGTTGTACTAGACTGTAGACTATTTTACAGATTCAATGGGGTTAATACTTATTTTCTTCCTAATTTTATATTGAATTAATTTTAACATCCATAATTTGATCCACAAGCAGGGAAATAAGCAGATATAATTTTTAAAAACGAGAATCCTTCATCCAGCAAAATGCTTTTATAAAACTACATCACACCACGGCATTACTATGGGTACCACCTATAACTGGCACCATGTTTTGTAAACAATATATTCCGGTATTCTAAATAGAACAATATAAAGAGTTGAGCTACTTGTTTCTATATTTTTGGTAAATGCATGACGTTCAAAAATATTCTCTGTACAAAGTTATTCCTGACAATATAAACCAGGTTTAACCACAACCACAACCAACCACTCTGTTTTAAAAATAACTATAAAACACAAAGTTTCTCTTAAAGCTGCTAATTCGTTATGTAATATATTGAATCCCTTGTAAATTACAATAACGCGGAAGCTGAAACTCTAATAATCATAGGGAGGGAGAGAGAGAAATGGGGTTTAACATCCACTCAACACAAACCTAGGTTGTTTTGGGACTAACATGGTTAACTTTTATTTCAATACTTCACTTGCCCGTTGGGGTTCTTTTGCAGTGGGAGGAAACCAAAGAACCTAGAGAAAACCCATGAGGTTTAACAGGCGACCATAATCCTTGTTAAGTACACCCAGGGAATCGCTAGTACGACAGTTGAGTCAATGACAGACCTTATGATACAGCGCCCACATGCTAACCATTCGACCATCCTACCCGCCAAGTGCTAAAGAAAACCCATGTGGCTGGACAGGCGAGCCTAGTGACGTCCAAGCATCTAATAATAGGAATGTCCGACCAAAAGCCAGGGAATTATCTTTTGTTGATATTTTGTTTTCTTAATTAAACGTTAAATAGATTTTGTCGAAAAAACACAAAAAACAACCAGCAGCTTTAAATACCAGAAAATACAAACTTTCATTAAATGTTTTTTTGAATATTTAAAGAGGGTGTCTCTTCAATATGATTCCCTTATTGGTATCAAAACTTCACCTGTTTAGCTAAATGTATAATGTATTAATATGTCTATATTAAGTGATCCGTATATCAACTGAAACTGAATAAATATTTTTGGCTAAAATTACCAAATCAAAAGTTCCCTCGTAATTCCTGTTTCCGCAGCAATTATTTAACTTTAATCATCTTAGAACAAAATGCTAATAAATTAACAGGTAACGGTCTCTTTAGGCAATATTAAACAAAACAAACGTAGAATTTTACAGACATGCTCTGGACACAGAAGCCACAGTTATTAAAAAGTCGAACCATTTGTTAAATATCCCCTCAAATATAATTGACTTTTGAAGAGAAATGACGTATTTTATTTGAAGTGGTAATATTTTGTACAAGACAAGCAGCAGGTGGGAACTGAATATAATTACTTAAAGACAAGATGAATATATATATATAATTTATGAAAATAACTAGGCATTTTTAAGCTCGCCACCTATTTTGTAGCCTGATATTATAACTTTGTTCCAATCTATTTTTGTTCGAGTTACAGGAAGTTGTCTTCGGAGTGCTTTAAAAGTGGTATCCGACATTGTCAGATAATTTTCGTTAAGTGCTTTCTGAAATAAGAATAAGGCAAAGAATTGTCTAAATATACAATTAAATTCAAATACGGGTGTATCTATAAAGAGGAAGAGAAATAGGGTTCAAAGTCATTTCGGGACTAACACATGGTTCAATTTATTTCAATAAATGACTTGCGCATAAGCGTCTTTAGCAGTGGGAGGAAACCGGAGGACCCAGAGAAGAGCCACAAGGTTCCTTGTCACGTACAACCAGAGAATCGAAACCCTGCCAGTTGAGTCAATGACAGACCTTATGATACATTCGGCAATCTAAATTATAAATGAAATAAATGTTATCAAATATTAGTAGACTATGATTATTTCATTAAATTACTGACCACAGTTTAATTTGACAGAAATAGGGTTTAACGCCTCCTCAACACAAGCTAGGTCGTTTTAGGACCAACATACAGTTCCATTTTATTTCAATAATTAAATCACTTGCGTGTAGAGGTCTTTAAACAGATGGATTCAGGGAGAAACCTGCGGGGTTGGACAGGTGATCCTACTCCTTGTCACACACAAGCGGTTAATTGAAGCCATGTCACATGACTCAATGACAGACCTTCTGATCTAATGCACATGTTTACCCATTCGGCAATCTCCACCCTTTTTCCCAAAAATCTGATAAAAAATGTGACCTGTAGAGAGTCCACAAAAAAATTGTGACCTGTAGAGAGTCCACAAAAAAATTGTGACCTGTAGAGTATCCACAAAAAAGTTGTGTGCGGATGTTCGAACAAACCGCTGTGACGATCATATATGTCCCAATAAAAATGTGGGTGTATAAAAATGATAAACATACCTGGTATTCACTCTCTGCTGCTGAAATAATATTTACTAGACTTTTGGCTGTTTGTTGCTCTGTCTGAAATAGTGGAAAATATTTCTGTTCATGTTTCTGTATTATGGAGAATGGTGTTAAACGTCCAATCGACACAAACTAGGTAATTCCGGGACTAACTTGTGGTTTAATTTCATTTCAATAATTCGCTTGCACGTAGGGGTCTTTAGCAGTGGGAGGAAACCCGTAAGGTTGGACAGACGATACTTCTGTCACATACTACCGGCGATTGTTTCTGTAGAATGGATACACAAATAACATTAATTATTAAATACGACCTGTTGACATATTATGAAACACAATCTCTTATTGGTTTACAATTATGTGAAAGATAAAACTGGCCAATTAGACAGGCTATTATAATCAAACACAACATTTGTTCACATAATATATATCATGAAGGGATTTCCAAACTTTTGTCAGATAGTTTTTAAATCAATATACTATTAATTTTCTTTTTATATAAACAATATTCTATTCTTAGAAAAAGATTGAGGAAGAGGCTAAGCTTATTAATTGTGTATAGTCTGGTGACAGATGTGTTATGCTATTGGCCTGCACTTTAAATATACTCATGCATGGATACTGAGTAATATAAATAGACTATTACAATCATTCATATACTAGTGGTTTAAACCACCCTAACACCTCTACACAGAAACAATGTCTTGAAAGCCAGAAAATATGGATCAAACATTAGACCTTCAGGCTAGCGATCCAGAGTATTACCTAATTAGGCATCGAGCCCACCCCCCACCCCAACCCCCAAACATAGAAACAATATCTGAAGGCATGTCATCATATATTAAAGACTTACTGATACAGTAACTGTTTCTTTTATATCTTTGGAACTAACAAGTTGAACATTACCATCTTCATAGTAATGTACCTAAAACAACAAACATCAAATATTTTATACCATTGTCTACGATACCACCCTTAGTAGAAGTGGACTTAAAACTCCAGAAAGGAACAAACGAATGTCATACAATTTATATTTCATACTTGCACAATATTAAGTTTAAAAAACTAAATTTTTATCTAACAACATTATTTGCAACAGACGACTTGGCTAATGAACGCAATACAATCCGCTACAAAATAAATTTTTCCCAGACAGCAGCGATATGGCCTACACATATATTGAATTCCAATTGCCAAGGGTTCTTTTATGGGATAACCAATGTGTACATGGGACCCCGGTTTTTCAACCCAAGTGAACCAAGCATTGCATTACAATAGTAGGAGGCATCTCAATAATGTTATCTTGTTATGAAATATAAGACAACTTCTAATTGTAAACACCAAAATCACTCTCAATGGTGAGATTCAAATTGGTAAAAGGCACAACTACTATAGTAGGTTGAAGTGCATACAAAAGTTTGATAAAGATATCTTGATACGCCGAGGAAACAAAATCAGGATGGTTGAGTAGAGTCCATTTTAATATCCCTACCTAATTTTATTCAGGGGAGTGATAATAACATAAAAATCAGGAAGTAGTTAATAATGCAAATATACAATACTGTCAGCATTGATTATCTCCCTTGACCTCAACAATTTTTATATTTACACTGTGGCTGCTTTACAAATAAAGTTTATTTGTGTAAAAAGGACAAACTGAAACATTAATTTACCTGAACTTTAACTAAACCAGTTAATTCAGCAGAACCACCAGATTCAGGGAATGTTACAGACCACTGGGAACGCCATCTTCCATTCCTAGAATAATAAAACATTACATGTATTTGATGTATGGTTTACAGTTATTTAACAGGTTAATGATTATATGACAGAGAGAGAGATATATAAATGGGGTTTAACATCCACTCGACAGAAACTAGGTCATTTCAGGACTAACATATGGTTCAATTTCATATTTCATTTCAATAATTTGCTTGCACATAGGGGTCTTTAGCAGTGGGAGGAAACCGGAGGAAACCCATTAGGTTGGACAGACGACCCTTCTCCTTGTCACGTACAACCGGGATTCGAAACCTCACCAGTTGACTCAATGACAGGCATAATGATAAAGTATGCATGTGCTAACCATTCGGCCATTAAACCCCACCCCCGATTATGACAGGCTATTTGAACAAATATGAACAACTCCAACAAATAAAGATACATTATGGGAAATTACATAAAGAGCTGGAAGATTTAACTATAAGATAATGTAATGGTAATTTGCTGAAAATTTCAGTTAAATTGATCCACTCTGAACCAAGATTTCACGATTGAATTTTGACCTAGCCTCGATCGTCTTGACTGAAATCGATACAATAAAAAAATAGTCTTGATTATCCATTTCGTGATTAGATCCTGAATGAAATAAAATGAAAGGACATTTTGAGATCAACGCATGATTCAATTTTATTTCAAAATTTGTTTGTGCGTAGGGATCTTTACCAGTTGGAGGAAACTGGAGGACCCAGAGAAAACACACAAGACTGGACAGGTGACCCTAGTACTTGTCAAAAACAACCGGGGAATCAAAACCACGTCATTTGACTAAATAAGAGGCCTTATGATACAGAGCACACATGCTATTCATTCGGTCATCCCTCTCCCCACCTTGAAGAAACTATAAATTGTTACTCACCAGAAACTAGCTGGTTTAAATTGATGTGTTTCTATACAAGCGATGAGTGTTATATTACCACCAGCGTACGAACCATATACTGAACTAGCACCATACAAATAATGACTGTGCACATATTGCGTAAAAACAGACTCTAATGCTGATCTCCATCCCTCTGCTTTCTGATCTATGTCACCTTGTTGGAAATCTTTTGCTTCTTTACGTAAATGGTCGTATCTGGGGAAAATTATAAATCATAAATAAAATACAAATTTTTAATTAGTTGTGACAATGAATAAGATAAAACCACAAACAGGGCTAAAAATACCAAAATGAAATGTGGTTTAACGTGCTACTGTTCTGCTCCTATACTGGCCTAATGAAAATGGGCATACAACATACAATTTTCTGAGGGAAATTTTGCAGAGGCAGCGGCATTATGGCCTACTCTTAAATCGAATGCCAAATGCCAAGGGATCTTTTATGTGTACACCAATGTGTACATGGGACCTCAGTTTTTTTTGGTCCATCCAAATGACAAGACAGCTGTCCTTGTCAGTTCCTGCATGCGACATCACTGACAGGGAGAAACCACATCGTAAAACCTGGATGAACTTTCTCAATCAATGCAGGGATGGAACATGCGACCCACTTAGCCACTGTGACCCCGTATAACCCAGAGCTAATAAAACCATAAATAGAGCTAATAAAACCAGCATACACCAGTGTGCTATGATAAAAGAGTTGTTTTATGTACCAACTCCAACATGAATTGGGTTTTTTTGGTCCCATCCAAACAACTAGACATTATGCATCACTGATAATGGAAAACTTGCCAACTTAAAACCTCGACCGAAACAAAGACATCCTTGTTAGCGAGTGACTCTGTAATATAAACAAAGGCTAATTGTGTTTTATATTTCTAGAAACAATATTTGCACGAATCTATTAAAGAATACATTGAATTCCTAGTGTCAAGTGTGCCCTATTAATTTGTACACACAAACTTAGTTTGTGTTCAATAGGAATGTCAAGACTAGCATTCCTGAAGGTTCTTCTTAGCCCATACTGGGATTTGTGTCCAATGGCCTAACAACACAAAAGTTTGTAGGTTATTCTGTTCAGATTCTAGGTATGGTGTAATTAGTAATTTGTACAATATGAAATAAGACTTCATTTTACATACTTAAATATCTTTTTAGTCCTAGGATCAATAAACTGTCCATTTCCTTTATCCCCATGTTCAGTAATAAGAGCCTGAAAATAAATTTCAACAAAATGTACTTAATATTCAAGGAAAAATGTGACCCACACCCACTCCTTCAGGAATATGACAAAACCAGACTCTTGGTCATTTTAATAAAAATAGAGCTGGCAGCATATTGAATAGTCCACAGTCGAAGCCTTCCAAAAACACAATTCTTTCTAAATTGTTTGTATCATCTGGAATTGAGTTCGGCTCTGTCAAAGGATCTTTTACATGCATGCCAATGTATACAAGGGGACCTCAATATCATCCTAATGCACACAATTAGACTCCACCCTTCATTTACATATTTACTGACAATGCATTTTCCTATCTCAGATTAATCGAATGAATCGGATCATATTTGTACTAGGTTGTACATTGTCCATATATTACACAACCATTAATATTATTATCTAAAGTAATTAAATTCATTTAAGGATGTAAATTCAAAATGAACACCCTTGTCAAAATAAACACTCGAGTCAAAATTAACATGCCTTGTCCAAATTAATATAGATAATTTAATAAATCTTACCAGTTCTTCTGATCCGTCTACTTTACATGGTGTAAATTGGTCTTTATTATACTGGGCAAATGCTCTAAAACAAAACAAAAGTGAATTTAAAACAAAAGCTAAGAATTTTGGACTATACTGCTTTTCTTTTTTGTGTATGAATCGTATGAAAAACGCAAGTTACATAATCCAGACTAGGTTTTCCAGGACAGACTTTGTACATCTATATATTAAAAGTTTGCTTGTGCTTCAGTACAAAACTTGAAATGTTGGCAAGCGATGTGACCCTATGTATTATACTGTACATGCCTGGGATCAATCCTGCTACTTAATTCAATGAAGGTCCTTTAGATATAAAAGAGAGAGAGAGAAAAGAGAGAGAGGGAGAGAGGGGATTTAATGTAGACTGACACAATCTAGTTCGTTTTGGGACTAACATAATAATATGTGGTTTAATTTTATTCCAATAATTTGCTTGCGCGTAACAGTCTTTAGCAGTGAGAGGAAACCAGAGGACACAGAGAAAACCCATGAGATCGGACCGGCGACCCTACGTCTCCTTGCCAAGTACAACTGGGGAATCGAAACTATGCCAGTTGACTCAATGACAGACCTTATAATACAACACCAAAATGCTAACCTATGGCCATCCAACCCCCCTAAATCAATGATGACCCTCAAGTCAAGATATAAGAGAAAGAGACTGGGGAACCGAAACCATGCCAGTTGACTCCATGACAGACCTTATGACACAATGCTCGCTAACAATTTAGTGACTATGTCTATGAGACACTAAAAACCTGGTAATTTTACAAATAGGACTTAAATTCATCATTAAAAGGTACTAACCCTGCAGCACCTTCTTTCAGTAAATTATCATCATCTAATAATATTCGAACATCTAAGAATTAAAAAAATATTCTATTTATACAAAATGGCTACATACATGTAAATAGACTAAACACCTCATAATTATAAGATTAAGATGGTATAATGGTTATGAATAGACTCAAAACTTAGTGAGTTTACATATGTTGATCAATTGAAGCCATTGCACACAGTTGATTATTTAGTGACACTTGTCTGTGACTAATATATTGACATCTGTATCTTCAGACTGAAATGTTTTCTTTATGTTTTAACAATAAAAAATATAATACAGGACCACTAGCTCCAAAGGTTTCCATATTAGCTCTAAAATTCTTTTAAATCCTACATAGCAGTTTTTCACAATGACCGCTGTCTCAAGATTTAAACATTCAAATAATAATATGGAAGGATATTGGAATTCAATGAGGTTCTTCCTAACACTTTAAAATTGACAATCAAATTAAATTATAAAATCCTATCACATTCACACGATTTTATAAGTTGTAAATGCAGATCTATTGATCTAACTCAGAAATTTGTGGTCCAAAATGTTTGCATTTCAATAGTGTTCTCCCTTTAGGCCAAATGAACTCTACTTATTGGAACAACCACGGACAGTAGTGACAACAATTACAATATTATTTGTAAAAAAGTAACATGACAAACCATTAAATACTTCATTGAATTCTCCTGGTGGCGCATGACGAATAAAATTGGATGCAATCTTTACCTGCAAAAAATAACTTACTGTAATTCTAATTTTATACTTAAGCCTACTACAACTATAATAAACTATAGTAATTAGTATATGATATGGTAGCCTTACATACTGACATTTACATTTAATTATGTTTCTTTAATATTTGAAATCAGAATAGGATAGTACCATCATTTCTTTTCTCTGTTTTGCAGACTTACTCATGATTTACAACTTCAAACTTGAACTGTGAACAAATTGGCTAGGCCTAGGCAGGCAAACAAAAACCAACAAGGAAGTTCAGGTTATCAATTTTGGTTTGCAAAGTTGCTTTTTTTTAAAGGAAGTTATATCTAGTAGAAGGATATCCTCCTATATTACAGGAAAACCGCAATTCTAAAGGTTAAACAAACAAATAATAAAGACAACTAATGAGGACAGGTATTTATTCACAGATTCTGATGGGTCTTGGTTGGAGGCGGAAGTTGACAAATTAGAAAAATGGGTGGTTCTGCATCAGACACCGGCCGCGAATATTCCAAGTAACGATGGTATCGTCAGACTAATATTTTTAAAATGCGCATGGTTATAATCCAAAATAAACAAATCTATCTGGATGGTAATTCATATAGCATTTCCTTGTATTACTCACTCTTTCTTGCTCAGATATCGGTTCGTCATATTCGGACGCCATTTTGCTTCTCAGGAAGTAAGTTTCTCGTTTGATGCGAGAAAATGGCCAGAAATGTCTTTCTGTTGTTACAAAATAAATATAAATAAATGTGCTTCGGATTCTGAATTACAAAACTAAAACACCGTTGCAATATTTTGCATTTTTGACCTAGGTATGCTTTTTAAAGAAACAAAACGTGTAGGGCCATTTGGTAACAGAGGGTATAATTTCTATTCAGGGGACGCTACTCTAAAAATGTCAACAAAAAAGATTGTAAAATAAATTTGTCTTAAAATTTTACTTGAGTTTAGCTCATAAATATGGCTAGCAATTCTAATACTCAAGACAAACCAATACATTGCAACATTAAGAGTACTGTCAGTCTTTTAGTAGGTGACCATAAGCATGATTTTAATTCAGGTTGTAAAATGTTTGACGTCACTTTTCCAAATGTAATCAATCCAGAGGTACGATAATAATATTAATATTATTTCACAAACATTTGATCATATTATTATTATGTTATTGATCATTGACATGTATATATTATTAAATCATTATTTACATTTCACAGTACATGTAGAGGTGATAAAAATATGTAAATGTACTGTCGGTGACTGTCGCTGTGTGATTGTTTGTAGGATTAGGGCAGATAGGAGAATCGATACATATCGTTACTAATTAGTAGGCTATAGGTATAGCGCTATGTCAGGTAGCCCTTAGTAGATAACAAACATCATCTCTCAACCCTCCAAGTTAATTAACACACCGTATCTGCAGAGTTTAACCTCTTTCTATTAAATATCTTGCCATAATTAGAATTTTACTGAGTTTCGTACAAATCACACCAGGCTGGTTACTAGTACAAATCACACTACAGCTACTTCTTAGTGTAAGCCCAATGCGAATAGCGTCGGGCATTGGGAAGCAAAATTGACAATATTTTTCATCAAAACAACGATTGATTATTATTATTTATGATATTTCTGCCACATCACACAACAATTAAACATATTATAACCCTACCTAAAATGGGTTTAAATCGTTGTATTTAAAATTGAGGCGGTAATAAGCTGTTACTAAGAACGCCATTTTTAAACGGTAGATGTATGACGGTGTATGTGATTAGTATGTCATAATAAAAAAACAACTTTTCATTAATTTAAATGCGAATATTTGTAGTTAGGCGATAGCATGTGCCACTAGCCTACATTGGTCTCTGTTTAAGTTTAATTGGTCATAATAGTATTCACCTGCATTAAAGAAATTGAGTTTGCCACTTGGAACTATGGACATCCAATCGTAGCTAAAAAGAAAAAAATCAGTATATCTCAACGTATTTACCTACATTCTGGTAGCTAGGGTAGACTATACACCTGGATTGTCCTGTGCGGTGTGTGTCTCAAAGTTTATTGTACTTCCTACTGACATGGTTGTGGGGAATTCCATTTGGCTCAAAGGGTATGGGTTCCATGCCTGAGGTCATGAGTTCAATTCCTGACAGGAATATCATGTCCCATTGTTTTCTTATTGTTATATGAATTGGCTACCGCACAGTATTGCAGCTTAATTTTAAGGAAGCCAAATATAGTCTTTTGATGGAACTAAGGATATGTCTACAGGTTAAACGGTCATGGTTCAGTTGCACTTGTGAACCAGTTCAAAGAGTTACTAACCGATATTTTGTTTTCATATCATACCTGACCTTTAAACCCAAGAATGGTAGCCACAAAATTGTTTTCTTTGACTAACGACCACATAAATACTTCATATCGCACATGTTATTTGTAATTTATCACAGGGAGTTAACACATTTAAAATCCTGCTTTTGTTTACGTTCTCAGCACTCACTGCTCAGCACCAGACCTAAAAGCTATAATACTAATAATTTAAACATGTATCACCAAGTCTTCCTGTGGTCCAACAGATATTTTAATAGAAATCTTTTATTAAATGTGAATAAATCAGTTGACCGGTTGTGGTTAGAATTTTAATGACCATACAACCAGTTGAATAATTTATGAACCGTTACATCCTTTGATGGAACTCTTTTTAATCCGATTAAATTCAATATGGGAGATTATCTACCATTGCTAATTTGTTTGTATTAAATCTCTTATGGACTTCATTTTAGCATGGATTAAAAGCCATGAAAAATAAGTGGTTATCCCAAAAATGTAAATGATGATCATGACCAGTGGCTTTAACAAGAAAATCTTTCTATCCATGTTATTTTTTTGACAATATTAATATTTATTTATTCATGTTCAATTTTCTATAGATCTGTTGTTTTCTAAATTAAATGTATTTAATTGAAAATCATTTTGATAAATTTAATGTTTTTTAAAAATTTCTTTTGATTGCTTTCATAAGGACGATTCGTTTATAAGAGAGGTAGGTTTTTTCCTGTTTAATTTTTTTTTATACATACGTATTTTACTATCTGTAGGCCTACTTTAGTACAATATATAAAAATCTACATAATGTCTATGAGTTGTTTAATTCAGTTAAAAGTATATTTATGAATATCTGTGTCTATTTTTTATTTCCTCAGATAGGAGAAATACAATTTAAGAACTACTATGTAGCATACCTCACGATCAGAGCCAAGTTCCGCTCCCCAGATTTCAACGGACAAACCGGTATGTGTAGCAGCTATTAGATATTACAAATAGGAAATGGCAGAGCTAGAGTTTGACCTGCCTTCGGCAGTCCTGGGGGTTGGATGGCCGAATAGTTAGCAGGTACGCGTGGTATCATAAGTTCTGTGATTGAATCAAGTGGCATGATTTTGATTACCAGCTATATGTGACAAGGAGTAGGGTCGTCTGTCCAACCCTGTGGGTTTTCTCTGGCTCCTCTGGTTTCCTCCCACTGCTAAAAGACCCCTCCTCACAAAAGAATTATTGAAAATAAATTGAACCACATGTTCATCCCGAAATGACCTAGTTTGTATCAATAGCCGTTAAACCCCATTTCTCTCTCTCCAACATCAAGTAGTGTTTTGTAGGATAAACAAAATTGGGTAAAGGCTTGTGTCATTTTATTGTCTCAACAATGTTTTATTTTTTTATAGCAGTGGACCACAAAAGTGACACTTAGTCTTAGGGTGGCCTACCATCCCGCCCTCTTTGCCCTCGCTATTTACTCTTCTGCTTACCTTTCATTTCCTATTGCCGTATTGGCATATAAATGAATAGACAATGGAAAGAAATTTTACTTTTCAGCACCAAAAGTAAGTGTCCTGCGAATATTTTCATCCCATCAAACAACTACACACCATATTTTGCCAGCCCCCCCCCCCCCATCCACACCAATGGTTGGGGGTTGGGGGAAACCACGTTGGATATTCCAGAGGAATTTTCTTGTCAAAACGAAGAACAGAGAAAAGTATGCAATTCATGTCTCATGTACTGTGATGAGTTATGGTCACGTTTTTCTTTGTTGTAGGAGACCTAAAATGGAGAACATGTGTTCGTAGATTTAAAATGATGCCTGATGCACATAGTGAAGATGGATCGCATAGCTATTTCTATCTGAACAGAAAACACGTATGTTTACCAATTTAGATATGTTACTTTGTATTGATCCAGAGCTTTGATGACAAAGCTGGTGGTGGGCATGTTTAATTACCTGACAGACTTATGTATTTATATTGAAAAACAACTTGACCTGATTAAAATACAGATCTATATTTCGGTTCTTTTTTTTATACTTTCCATGGCCTACACTACATGAAGATCTGAGTGACAAGTTGTACTGGAAGGTTGCGTCAGAACTTTATCGTTGTAAGTGAGAGGGATATTCGGTCTCCCGTCCGATCAGGCAGGTTTCCCCCCGAGTTCTTCGGTTTCTTCCTGCAGTAATGATCGAAATCATTCGCACAATCTGTGCCAAGGGCCAAAACGAAAACAGGCCTCAGGCCTAATTTGCTACCCTTGTAAAATGACGAGATTATTATTATTATTATTATTATTATAGGTCATACAGACTGCTTTTGACTCTATGACATCAGACATAATATATTAATCAATCAGTGTCAACGTTTCTAAGGGTAGACTCACAGTTTTGTGCATGGAACGCCAAGAACTCACATGAATATTCTAAATCAAAATTTTGTTATTATTTCATTTAATGAATTAGTTGATTGTTTTTCCTTTTCCAGTTTAATTTTGATATTGTGAATTTATCAACATTGCGCTTTATTCTTCACCAACCATCACCAATCTGGAAGGATTTTAAATTAGAAGATCTACAGTTCTTCAGAACTTCTCAGGTATAAAATCAGTTGTCTCCCTTTAATCAGGTTTTAATATGTAAAGTAGGAAATTAAATAAGAGTTATTGGTACATGTAGATAAAAAAAAAAAATGATGTGCCAAATTTTCTTTTTCATAATTTTTTTTTTTCTGTTCAGGCATTCAAACCTTTGATTCTGCCATCTTGGTTGACAGCTCCAGAAGAAACAACAACAGAAGATCCAGCAGCTGAAAAACCCAAACTACCGGTACTGTATTATTCTTGTTATGTATGTTACTGTTAGCCCAACAATCTCGACATCCTTTCAGTGTCACCAAACTCTGTTAATCTATTCTTACCTTAAAGGGTCAAAGCCACAACACTAATCTTTTAGTAAAGTTTTATTTTCCTTTTTTTAGCGATCTCAAGGACACAATATGACCAACTATGTTAAGCGGGATGTTTTTAAAACTTTAACTATCTCCTATTGTGTAATTAATTTGACGAAGTGACGATCTATGTTCTAAGAATAGGTTAGCGAAAATGCCTCCAAGGCATTATATTACGCCCTACACACATTGAGTGGCAGTGGTCCAGGACATGCTGTGATTGTAGGGAAATTTGTGGATTCCCCCAAATGCCGAACTATGTTCTATGAATAGGTTGGGGAAAATACCCTGAAGGCGTTATAATACGCTCTACACACAGTGAGTGGCAGTTGTCCAGGACATGCTGTGATTGTAGGGAAATTTGTGGATTCCCCCAAATGCCGAACTATGTTCTATGAATAGGTTGGGGAAAATACCCTGAAGGCGTTATAATACGCTCTACACACAGTGAGTGGCAGTGGTCCAGGACATGCTGTGATTGTAGGGGAATTTGGGGATTCCCCCAAATGCCGAACTATGTTCTATGAATAGGTTGGGGAAAATACCTCCAAGGCATTATAATACGCTCTACACACAGTGAGTGGCAGTGGTCCAGGACATGCTGTGATTGTAGGGGAATTTGGGGATTCCCCCAAATGCCGAACTATGTTCTATGAATAGGTTGGGGAAAATACCTCCAAGGCATTATAATACACTCTACACACAGTGAGTGGCAGTTGTCCAGGATGTTATATAACGCTCTACGAACTTAACGGGTTAAAATAACTTATTTCTATATCCATTAGCATCTAGATTTTTCCATCCATATTACTATCTAAAGAACACCTTTTGGCCTCCCATTTTGTTCAAGTTTAGTTAGGAAAATGCTTATTGACGCTATTGTAGAACAAATCCTACTTTTTGTCATTTGAATGCTGAATAGTTTTCTTCTATTATTACAGGGAGTTCCAGACCTAGACGCATTATCAGCTCATCTTCAAGAACTATGGGCTATGGCAGAAGATGTGTCTTCAAATCAGAGTACTGTCCCTTTGGGCAGATATGATGTGAGTATTTATGACTGTACTTTGGTTACATTTGATTTTTAATAAGACAACTTATTTGGAAGGACAAAAGTTTGAAATGAGAAGATTTTACCATCATCTCTTAAATGCATTGAAAATATATTTGTTGCTAAAAACATTTTTTTCAAATACTTCAAGAGAAACTTTTATGAAAGTCTAGGTATAAAGATTAATGTAACCGCCATTATGTTGTATACTTGCAAGATATACTGAACTGTGATTCATGCAAGCATTAAGTAATGGAATAATTTTGTATTAGAGAGTACATATCTTTAAATATATTTGTAAGCCACGCTGGCTCAGTTGGTGTCCGCCCTGCCCCATTTAGAGGAGGTCTGACGAACGATTGCATTGTTGGCCTCAGGAAAGGTGTAGCGTCATTCTGGTGAGTTGAAAAATTGGAAACACAACACATTAAAAGTCCCCTGACAGTTAAAAATCAATATAGGAGAAAGCAGTAATGCTGCTGTCTGGGCAAAATGTCACCCATATGGCTATAGCACACTGCATGTTGTATGCTTATCATCATTAGCCTGGTTGGTGCATAAAATAAAGATGGTAAACCTCATTTCATTTCTTTCGAGATAGATTATGTAAGATTTAGATAAAGAGTTGATCATTCTTGCTATAACAGCTCAAAAAAAGATTTAGTTCTTGCATAATGCATGTTTGTATATTTTGTATATTTTCAGGTGGATGGATGTTATGATGTCACTCTTCTGTCATATACTTGATACCACACAGATCACAGTTGTTGTTGTTATTATATTTATTTTACAAGAATCTCCTTTTATGTTATGTGTTTGTATTTAAGACATTCCAAAGACTCCTAATTATATACCAACACTGTACTCGTCATCCATTGATGTCATACCTCGGTGTGCAGGACTATTAGTATTTGTTAACGGGATCACTGGTTCACTCATATATCTTTATTTTTTGTTGAATATGACCAGAGACACGAGACACCGATTTAGAAGGATATACCAAAAATTGATGTGACTGTATTAGTAAGATTCTTACACGGTAGATTGAAATGTGTTGGGAGTTGGATGGCCGAATGATTAGCTTATGTGCCCTGTAGTAAGGTCTGTCATTGAGTCAACTGGATGGCAGAAAAGTTATCGTTTGCACACTGTATCATAAGGGAGCCCTGCTGTGAGTGATGTGGTATGGAGATAGGGGCGCCTTCTCAACCTCGTGGGTTTCCTCCGGGCACTCTGGTTTCCTCCCACTGCTAAAGACCACTACGTGCTAGCGAATTATTGAAATAAAATTAAACTATAAGTTAGTCCCAAAATGATCTAGTTGTGTTGAGTGGACGTTAAACCCCATTTCTCTCTCTCTCTCTTGTATCATAAGGTCTGTCATTGATTCAAATGGCGTATCAAGGATTAGGGACGTCTTTACAACCTTGAGGTTTTTCTCTGGGTTCTCCGTTTTCCTCCACTAAGCACAAATGACCTAGTTAATGTCAAGTGGACGTTAATCCCCATTTCTCTCTCTTTCTCAGATTGAAATGTTAGCATTGAAGATTCGGTTCAAAAGGTTTTTTTAGAATAGTTATTGCAATTATCACCAGAATTTTTTTGACAAGATGCAGCATTAATATTGAAGCAATGGCTTATGAGACAATCTCGTAGTCTAGAAATGAACCAATTTAGTTTTAACAATTTTTGAAATGTATTGATGATAGAGAAGAGAACAGTAGTTTATTTTTTTAAATGATCTTTATTATTGCTTTACCACATGTTATATTTGCTTAAAATTAGTTATCATAACATATTTAGAAAGTGTTGTATTTTCTCAACAGGTGCATTTATCCACTATTTATTGGTTGAAAATCTCTGAAATGGTAATTGACAACCGACAGTCATCCGTCCCGAGAAATCAAAAATGCTCCAAATTTTTTTATTAGTGACTTAGTGAACTTATATGAAAGCCTTTTTCTATGACCACTGAAAATATTAGAGGCATAAAGATTAAATCTGTTACAAAGTGTATGAAATCAGTTAAAGTTACATTATGGATAATGTAATGGGAATTTTCTGAAAACTTCGGTCAAATTAATCGACTCTGAACCAAGATTTTAGCTTTTGAATTTTTAGGCCTAGCCTCAATCATCATTACTAAAGTCATTACTATAAAAAACATAGTCGATTATCCATTTTTAGATGAAATCATAAATGAGCATTGAGCAGCAAATCACATTCATTTTCAGTAAATATCACAGGCTAGAAATGACATAGTTGATTATGCATTTTTGGATTAAATCATCAATGAGCATTGAGCAGCAAATCGGATTTAAATCCAGTAAATATTGCAGGCTAGAAATGACATTGAGAGTTGATTTTGTTCTAGATAAGTTAATTAATGTCTAATAAATAATTTAGATAACATTTCAAGGCTAAAGAAAGACCTGCAATAGGAAGATTTAGCTCTTGCATAATGTATGTTTAATTTATCGTTGTTTAAATATATTATTATAGCTTTTAATGTTGATCACCTGACTGGAACCAACCCAAATTTTGGGCACAAAACTTTGATCCTTCAACAAATCTAAGAAGATTTGAGGAGCTAACATTTCAAATAAGAATTTTATGAAAACGGCTTTCTTCTGTTTTTAAAGCTATTTTACATATTTATATGATTTTGTTAAAGGTGTTTGTCTTGTCTATGGAGGACTGCACCACAAAAAAGGTTGTGAAAAAAATGTGTGGTCCCAATATCAAATTATTTATATGTACGAATAAATAATTACCAGTACATGTCTAATGTTTATATTTATATGATATTGTTGAAGGTGTTTGTTTTGTCTATGGAGAACTGCACCACAAAAAAGTTTTTGAATAGGGTCGTAGGGTGTGTGGTTCCAAGGCACTTTTTCCCCAATGCCTGCAACAACCCTGATTACACCTTAGCATATTCCATCTCGCTCGATTCATTTTACACTGTGCAATAGTTTATATCACCATTCTAGGTTGTGAGTATTTAGCAATAAATTTTCAGCCTAGTCTCATTCATTATTACTAAAGTCGTACGATAAACATCCGTACGATAAAATTATAATCTCGATTATCCATGTCTCGATTTTATCATGAATCAGTTTTGAGCAGCAGATCAGATTCTAATCCAGAAAATATTGCAAGCTAGCGATGACATCGAGAGTTGATTATGGTCTAGATAAGTTAATTAATGTCTAGTTAATAATTTAGATAACATTGGCAGATTGAGCTTTTGCATAATGTATGTTTAATATATATTCAGACAATCAAAGTGCTGCAAACAATTGATTAAGAGTATATTTATTTAAAGCGAGAATTTCAAATTTTCTAAGAAAGTCAAAACCTAATTATTTCTATGTCTTTTGCTCAATTGATTATCAACTCACTATTATTCAATCATGGGCATTATTTCCCACCCTTAAAAATCATTAACACAGGAAATAATAACACAATTACCTCACTTGTTTTCCTGTTGACTACATGGAATAGCCATCTTCAATTGTTGGAATTTTAAGTTGAAAATGATATTTTTGCCAATTTTTCAGCTGGCAAAAGTGAATTATAGGATTAATAGGATTATTCTTTAACACGATAGGACTGTTCATGGATACCATCTATTTTAAGGCTTTATTTTAATAAAATTTCAAAATATAAATTAAAAACTGGAAATATGAAATTGTAGCTTAAATATATATTCAGTAAATCAAAGTGCTGCAAGCAATTGATTAAGAGTATATTTTCTTTTAAAACCATATTTGAATTAAAGTTTAAAGGCTGAATGTGTGGTTAATTGGGTTTTTTTTAAAAATCATTTATGTCCACAAATGAATATAATGTGTTGACCGCAATGTTTAAGGCAGAAATCCGAGACCCGTTTTCACTAATCAAGTCCGTGCAGAACAGTAGGATGTTAACCTACATCACATATCTGATTGAAAGTTTCTCAGGGAACCTTTGTCTGTGATACCACCCACAGACTATAGATCAGGAATAGGATATAGCCGATTTTGTACTCCAAAGTGACAATATATATCACTTGTTTATCAATCTGAATAAAACACACAACCTATTTCGTTTCGTTTTTATAGTTTAAAATTTCGTTTTACTTGTATTTACTACACTAGGATCTGAAAGAGTTGTTATATCACTAGCGTTTTGACTGAAGTGAGGGATTTTCCAAATAAATTGAAACAGTCTGTTAAGGCAAGTTCTTGGCATGTCATGCACAGTTAGAACTGTGGATAAACCACTAGAAACGTCAACGCTGATTGATTAATCAATGTCTGACGCCATTGGGTTAAAACCCACTGGTACGAAACATGATACGACCTTCTAGTACAATTCGTCAGATCTTCATGTAGTATAGGCCATCGAAAGTATAAAAAAACGAAACGAAATATAGATCTGTATTTTAATCAGATTGTATGCTTATATAACTAAATAGCATATTATTTATTATGTAATTTTTTGTCTTTAACCCCTGATTTAAAATAGATAAATATCTTTCTTTGTGTTATTTATTTTCTTATCTTGTACCGAATCTGTACTTCTGTGGTTTCCGAGACAAGCGTGTATGTAGTAGACAAGATTCATCAGTCCAAAATATATTAAAATTTATCCAATTTGTCTTAAATGGTGATTTAAAGGTTTACAACATCTTGTCTACTCTAGATACGAACAAACGAATTAACAACAGCCAAACAAAGAATTGGACAGAAATATAATGACTAAATAAGGGAATTGGACCAGTCTAGAAATGTTATGGAAAGTTTTCTTCGTGTATAATGTTACCCCTAACAAGATCCATAATTACACAGTTAGTTGTTATTCGTCATTAAATATCAAACGAAGTTAAATGTACCTTTGAAACTATTCAAACCATCGACCTTATAGTACTTATACGTAGTATAAAAGGTTTACCAGTCATTTTTATTAGTGACTTAGTGAACTTATATGAAAGCCATTTTCTATGACCACTGAAAATATTAGAGGCATAAAGATTAAATCTGTTACAATGTGTCGGAAATCAGTTAAAGTTACATTATGGATAATGTAATGGGAATTTGCTGAAAACTTCGGTCAAATTAATCGACTCTGAACCAAGAATTTAGCTTTTGAATTTTAGGCCTAGCCTCAATCATCATTACTAAAAACATAGTCGATTATCCATTGTTAGATTAAATCATAAATGAGCGTTGAGCAGCGAATAACATTCATTTCCAGTAAATATCGCAGGCTAGAAATGACATAGTTGATTAAATCATCAATGAGCATTGAGCAGCAAATCGGATTCAAATCCAGTAAATATTGCAGGCTAGAAATGACATTGAGAGTTGATTTTGTTCTAGATAAGTTAATTAATGTCTAATAAATAATTTAGATAACATTTCAAGTCTAAAGAAAGACCTGCAATAGGAAGATTTAGCTCTTGCATAATGTATGTTTAATTTATCGTTGTTTAAATATATTATTATCGCTTTTAACGTTAATCACCTGACTGGAACCAACCCAAATTTTGGGCACAAAACTTTGATCCTTCAACACATCTAAGAAGATTTGAGGAGCTAACGTTTCAAATAAGAATTTTATGAAAACGGCTTTCTTCTGTTTTTAAAGCTATTTTACATATTTATATGATTTTGTTAAAGGTGTTTGTCTTGTCTATGGAGGACTGCACCACAAAAAAGGTTGTGAAAAAAATGTGTGGTCCCAATATCAAATTATTTATATGAACGAATAAATAATTACCAGTACATTTCTAATGTTTATATTTATATGATATTGTTGAAGGTGTTTGTTTTGTCTATGGAGAACTGCACCACAAAAAAGTTTTTGAATATAGGGTCGTAGGGTGTGTGGTTTGGTCGTATAGCCGTGGTGATAGAGATGCGGCTTCTCACCAATGCAACAAGGGTTCAATCCCAACTTAGGGCATGAAATTTATCGTTGTAAGTGAGAGGGATAATCGGTCTCCCGTCCGATCAGGCAGGTTTCCCCCGAGTTCTTCGGTTTCTTCCTGCAGTAATGATCGCAATCATTCGCACGATCTGTGCCAAGGGCCAAATTGGAAACAGGCCTCAGGCCTAATTTGCTACCCTTGTAAAATGACGTGATTATTATTATTATTATTATTATTAAGGCACTTTTTCCCCAATGCCTGCAACAACCCTGATTACACCTTGGCATATTCCATCTCGCTCGATTCATTAGTTTATATCACAATTCTAGGTTGTGAGTATTTAGCAATGAATTTTCAGCCTAGTCTCATTCATTATTACTAAAGTCGGTACGATAAACATCCGTACGATAAAATTATAGTCTTGATTATCCATGTCTCGATTTTATCATGAATCAGTTTTGAGCAGCAGATCAGATTCTAATCCAGAAAATATTGCAAGCTAGCGATGACATCGAGAGTTGATTATGGTCTAGATAAGTTAATTAATGTCTAGTTAATAATTTAAATAACATTGGCAGATTGAGCTTTTGCATAATGTATGTTTAATATATATTCATACAATCAAAGTGCTGCAAACAATTGATTAAGAGTATATTTTCTTTTAAAACCATATGTGTGGTTAATTGGGGTTTTAAAAAAAAAAAAAAATTCATTGAATCATTTATGTCCACAAATAAATATAATAGCTACGTCTACACTAGCAGCATTCACCGTCTACAATAGCCTTTTAAATGCCGGTTTTTTTCCTAAAAGCCGGCTTTTTCAATTTCTCAATCGTAAAAGCCGGCTTTTTAAAATCCGGCAATAATTGAGGGATTTTTCAGAATCAAAAAGCCGGCTTTTTAAAAAAAAAACGGCATTTTTATGTGTGTAGACGGTAAAAACCGGGTTTTATCGGGTACCCGGATGTCATCCTTCCCGAACTTCCGTACATTCATAACATTGGCACAAATAACGAAGGTCGGTGTTCATCGTCTTTTACCGTTACAAAACTTCAGTCAGTGTAGACGCTACACTTGAAAAAGCCGGGTTTTTAAAAAGCCGGCTTTTACTAGCCTAGTGTAGACGAAGCTAATGTGTTGACCGCAATGTTTAAGGCAGAAAACCGAGACCCATTTTCACTAGCCCAGTCCGTGCAGAACAGTAGGATGTTAACCTACATTACATATCTGATTGTAAGTTTCTCAGGGAACCTTTGTCTGTGATACCACCCACAATCAATAGAACCAGAATAGGATATAGCCGATTTTGTATTCCAAAGTGACAATAAATATCATTTGTTTATCAATCTGAATAAAATACACAACCTATTTCGTTTTGTTTTGATAGTTTAAAATTTCGTTTTACTTGTCTTTACTACACTTGGATCTGAAAGAGTTGTAATATCACTAGCGTTCTGACTGAAGTTAGGGATTTTCCAAATAAATTGAAACAGTCTCTTAGGGCAAGTTCTTGGCATGTCATGCACAGTTAGAACTGTGGATAAACCACTAGAAACGTCAACGCTGATTGATTAATCATTGTCTGACGCCATTGGGTTAAAACCCACTGGTACGAAACATGATACGACCTTCTAGTACAATTCGTCATGTAGTATATGCCATCGAAAGTATAAAAAAACGAAACGAAATATAGATCTGTATTTTAATCAGATTGTATGCTTATATAACTAAATAGCATATTATTTATTATGTAATTTTTTGTCTTTAACCCCTGATTTAAAATAGATTACTATCTTTTTTTGTGTTATTTATTTTCTAATCTTGTACCGAATCTGTACTTCTGTGGTTTCCGAGACAAGCGTGTATATAGTAGACAAGATCCGTCAGTCCAAAATATATTAAAATTTATCCAATTTGCCTTAAATGGTGATTTAAAGGTTTACAACATCTTGTTACTCTAGATACGAACAAACGAATTAACAACAGTCAAACAAACAATTGGACAGAAATATAATGACTAAATAAGGGAATTGGACCAGTCTAGAAATGTTATGGAAAGTTTTCTTCGTGTATAATGTTACCCCTAACAAGATCCATAATTACACAGTTAGTTGTTATTCGTCATTAAATATCGAACGAAGTTAAATGTACCTTTGAAACTATTCAAACCATCGACCTTATAGTACTTATACGAAGTATAAAAGGTCTACCAATCATTTTAGTTGGGGAAAATTTTGAGATCCTATTCAAAGCACCAGCCTATTAGAAGAGGCGGATAACTCATAAAGGTGTAGGCGCTACCTCCTCTAGGAGCTGTGTCTGATCGAACGATGTCCGCTGACATTTCCCCCCCCCCCCCCTCCCAACAGTCTTGTCTGTCAATTACGTTATTATCCTTAATATCTTTTGTTGCTTTTCGTAGTGCACCATAGCCCACGCATGCCTCACTGCTCGCCCCTTATGCCCCGTAGCCCTCCATTATAGGTGTATAGAACTGGGACAGACTAAGGAACGTGGTCAATGACCTAAGCCTTGACCTACTCACCTAGTCCTTGTTACCAGTTAAAACGGAGTCCACACATTTTTTTTTACAATTGTCTCATTGGGGAATCTTTTGTGTTCAATTCATATAGGCCATACAGCCCGTATAATGTTTGCTAGATTAGTAACGCAGGATCAAGGGTCTGGGTGCCCGACATCGCCACATTTAATCTTTTATTCTAGACCACTTTGAAGTTACTGTATACGTGGACTGGAATAATAATATAACAACAGGAAATCGCGTTTGCGGCCGTCAAATTTACCAAATTTACTGACTCCTTCGCCTCTCGCAGACGACCGGCACCACCTGGCATTTCAGGCTCTGCCCCACCCCCGTGTATAAATAAGGTCTTAATGAACCATTTATTTATCGTTGATGTTATAAATACGCATACATACGTATACAATTCCACACACCGTCTTCTTTATAATATATATTGGCATACTTATTCAACAAAGAAGTTACTGAAATATCTGTTTTATGTTTACACAATTATTTGTCCAAACCAGCTAGGTGAATTGTCGGACATTTCAGGTTCTGTCCTCCTAACATTCTTCAAGCCCGTGAAGGAACTAGCCCATCGTATAAACATTTGCACAACACCGGCACTGGATCCACCCTTACTAATCTACTACATATTTAACCGAGAGTATATTTCCCCTATTAATATTATTGTAAAGATTTGTCGACCCTGTTTCACACAAATGGTGAGAAGTGGGACAGGCATTGTCTATACGGACTCAGACTAGTAATTATTTGCCCATTGACTTCAATGTTAAATGGGTGTAACATCACAGGCTGTAACTTTTTGCTCAACATTCCGTTGGTTCCAATCTTTTTAGGCACACTGGGGACCACATTTGGCAATCACCTCATCATAAACTTGTAGGGGCTCTATGGTTTGGATTTTTTGCTACAGGGATTTGAAGTTGCCTGGGGTGAAAATCTCACTTCCTATACATTTGATTACTCCGCAGAAAGACATTTTACAACCCCATCCCTCCGCTGTAATATCACCAGTATTACCCAAAACTGCTATAAAATTGCAAATTTGATCCCTTTTCTCCTATTCTAGACCAAAAAGTCAACCCAAAAATGCAGGAAGAGGGGAGAAAAAAATTAAGGGAAAAATTGTCTATTAATAACTCGCACTACATTCGTCCATCATGAAAACTAGGCAAATAATTACTAGTCTTAGTCCTATATACCTCACATGTTCTTGCTGTTTGAACAAATCTGTGGTTATCTAATAAACAAACATATATGCAATGCCCTGGCCAAAGAGTATGAAAATCCATGCATTTGCAGATGCGCAGTGCAGCATTCTACAATCACTATAGTGCATCAGAAAACTGCGGAAATTCAGATAGAAATTTGAAAGCACGTAAATTTTGAATTCCACACAACATCTTTATTTTTGAACATAAATGCATTATGTAAAAAGATGAGATAAATTCAATATAATTCCATCACGGAAATACTTTAAAACAGTAATCATGATGCAATATTAGACTTTTTATCACTTTCATCGAAAACCACAGTTTTTTCTCTGTTAACGTAGCTGCAAATGTTAAATTGTGGCCAAATTTAAGATGTTGAAACAAGCAGTGCTTATCAATTTTAAAATATCTCCTATATAGCTGTATTTCCATGGGATAAGTAAGTTGAAATAATCTGATAATGTAACACTACAAGAGTTTCTTCATCCCCACCCCCCAGTATGGAATCTGGTACATTGTTGACCAATCATGGGTCTCCCTGTTCACTCTGGCCTGTCAAATGGTTTACAAGGGCAATGGTGCCTACAACTTTCCTGACCAAGACATATGCACAACCGTCAACACACAAGCCATTTATGTTATCTTCTAATATGAGAGGCCATGATAAACACATGGGTGTCCTTTATCGGGCTCGGAAATGAAGTCATCACCAAAAAGCAAAGTTTACAGAGGTCCTCGGTTGGAGCCCAAACTGAATTCGATTTGCCCTCCAATTCCACCACAGGTGTCATAGAGATCCGGGATGAAATTAATATGCATTGAGATCATCGTTCTACTGAAGCCAGTCCAGGAAGTCATCAGGGTTTGCGATGTAGACCTGAAATGTTAAATTTGGAAGAGAGTGAGAATTCTGGGGAGAATACTATCCAGGGAAATGGACCTTTGACACCCAGAAAATGGTCAAAATGTGCAATTCTGTCATTCAGTTACATGCCAAGGGGAGTAGAAAGGCCTGTGCAGTACCAAATCCCCCCCCCCCCCCCTTAGTGAGCAGAAGTGGGGATCAGGTTGGCTGCACTTCGAAAAGTGGTGTATGAAATCCACATTTATCTCACCTGTTTTGCTTCTTTTTTTTAAATACTTGTGTTTGCTGAGGTCAATCAATCCACTCTATGAAATATTACCCATGGCACCTGAAATGATAGATAGCTGGGGATAAATATGCAATAAAAAAACAGTGAGAAAATACGAAAGAAAAAAAAATGGTTGCAACTGGAAATAAAAATAAACCTCTTTATTTCTAGGGAACATCCAATCACTGGCTCTCCAACAAGAAACCAGTAAACAGTCAGAAAAGTCAGTAAAAAAATGAAAAAAAAATGAGTGTCACACAAGTCTAAGCCAATCTCAAAGGCAGATACCATGTTTTTGAGGTTCAGTCTAAATATTAAGGCCAGCTGCAGGTATGGTCAAAAGTCACATGGGAGTGAATTTTGGAGTGTACATGTTAACATTTCATTGTATGATGTCAAAACATGTCATGTCTAAATATTAAGGCCAACTGCAGACTTGGTTCAAGGTCACATGTAAATAGGGTTGTGGCCACATGATTTTTTGGCAAGATTGTGGGTTGGGGCTAGGGTCAGGACTAGCTGTTAGGACTAGCTGTCTTGGCATAGGCCTACGCCAAATGCTTTTTGACGAGAATATTCGATTAAATCATAAATGCGACAGTAGAAATATGCCTTTTTGAAAAAAAAACACGTGCCACTAGTTAACTAGTACTAAACTAGAAACATTGTAATACAATTCAGTGTTTTGATGACGTACATGCAACAAAATGTAAACATTAAGGCCTACGGTCCCTGAATTCACACTCTATCAACGGAAACCCCAAATAATGGCTATTTTGATATCAGACAGTCAGAAAAATGCCTTGTGAGCAATAAAAAAACAGTATTCTTACCTTTTCTGACACTTCTTATTGAAAAATTCATGAAATAAGTGGTGGAGAACAAATCTCTTTCGGCCATATTTAGTATCATAAGGACTCAGACTAGTAATTATTTGCCCATTGACTTCAATGTTAAATGGGTGTAACATCACAGGCTGTAACTTTTTGCTCAACATTCCGTTGGTTCCAATCTTTTTAGGCACACTGGGGACCACATTTGGCAATCACCTCATCATAAACTTGTAGGGGCTCTATGGTTTGGATTTTTTGCTACAGGGATTTGAAGTTGCCTGGGGTGAAAATCTCACTTCCTATACATTTGATTACTCCGCAGAAAGACATTTTACAACCCCATCCCTCCGCTGTAATATCACCAGTATTACCCAAAACTGCTATAAAATTGCAAATTTGATCCCTTTTCTCCTATTCTAGACCAAAAAGTCAACCCAAAAATGCAGGAAGAGGGGAGAAAAAAATTAAGGGAAAAATTGTCTATTAATAACTCGCACTACATTCGTCCATCATGAAAACTAGGCAAATAATTACTAGTCTTAGTCCTATATACCTCACATGTTCTTGCTGTTTGAACAAATCTGTGGTTATCTAATAAACAAACATATATGCAATGCCCTGGCCAAAGAGTATGAAAATCCATGCATTTGCAGATGCGCAGTGCAGCATTCTACAATCACTATAGTGCATCAGAAAACTGCGGAAATTCAGATAGAAATTTGAAAGCACGTAAATTTTGAATTCCACACAACATCTTTATTTTTGAACATAAATGCATTATGTAAAAAGATGAGATAAATTCAATATAATTCCATCACGGAAATACTTTAAAACAGTAATCATGATGCAATATTAGACTTTTTATCACTTTCATCGAAAACCACAGTTTTTTCTCTGTTAACGTAGCTGCAAATGTTAAATTGTGGCCAAATTTAAGATGTTGAAACAAGCAGTGCTTATCAATTTTAAAATATCTCCTATATAGCTGTATTTCCATGGGATAAGTAAGTTGAAATAATCTGATAATGTAACACTACAAGAGTTTCTTCATCCCCACCCCCCAGTATGGAATCTGGTACATTGTTGACCAATCATGGGTCTCCCTGTTCACTCTGGCCTGTCAAATGGTTTACAAGGGCAATGGTGCCTACAACTTTCCTGACCAAGACATATGCACAACCGTCAACACACAAGCCATTTATGTTATCTTCTAATATGAGAGGCCATGATAAACACATGGGTGTCCTTTATCGGGCTCGGAAATGAAGTCATCACCAAAAAGCAAAGTTTACAGAGGTCCTCGGTTGGAGCCCAAACTGAATTCGATTTGCCCTCCAATTCCACCACAGGTGTCATAGAGATCCGGGATGAAATTAATATGCATTGAGATCATCGTTCTACTGAAGCCAGTCCAGGAAGTCATCAGGGTTTGCGATGTAGACCTGAAATGTTAAATTTGGAAGAGAGTGAGAATTCTGGGGAGAATACTATCCAGGGAAATGGACCTTTGACACCCAGAAAATGGTCAAAATGTGCAATTCTGTCATTCAGTTACATGCCAAGGGGAGTAGAAAGGCCTGTGCAGTACCAAATCCCCCCCCCCCCTTAGTGAGCAGAAGTGGGGATCAGGTTGGCTGCACTTCGAAAAGTGGTGTATGAAATTCACATTTATCTCACCTGTTTTGCTTCTTTTTTTTAAATACTTGTGTTTGCTGAGGTCAATCAATCCACTCTATGAAATATTACCCATGGCACCTGAAATGATAGATAGCTGGGGATAAATATGCAATAAAAAAACAGTGAGAAAATACGAAAGAAAAAAAAATGGTTGCAACTGGAAATAAAAATAAACCTCTTTATTTCTAGGGAACATCCAATCACTGGCTCTCCAACAAGAAACCAGTAAACAGTCAGAAAAGTCAGTAAAAAAATGAAAAAAAAATGAGTGTCACACAAGTCTAAGCCAATCTCAAAGGCAGATACCATGTTTTTGAGGTTCAGTCTAAATATTAAGGCCAGCTGCAGGTATGGTCAAAAGTCACATGGGAGTGAATTTTGGAGTGTACATGTTAACATTTCATTGTATGATGTCAAAACATGTCATGTCTAAATATTAAGGCCAACTGCAGACTTGGTTCAAGGTCACATGTAAATAGGGTTGTGGCCACATGATTTTTTGGCAAGATTGTGGGTTGGGGCTAGGGTCAGGACTAGCTGTTAGGACTAGCTGTCTTGGCATAGGCCTACGCCAAATGCTTTTTGACGAGAATATTCGATTAAATCATAAATGCGACAGTAGAAATATGCCTTTTTGAAAAAAAAACACGTGCCACTAGTTAACTAGTACTAAACTAGAAACATTGTAATACAATTCAGTGTTTTGATGACGTACATGCAACAAAATGTAAACATTAAGGCCTACGGTCCCTGAATTCACACTCTATCAACGGAAACCCCAAATAATGGCTATTTTGATATCAGACAGTCAGAAAAATGCCTTGTGAGCAATAAAAAAACAGTATTCTTACCTTTTCTGACACTTCTTATTGAAAAATTCATGAAATAAGTGGTGGAGAACAAATCTCTTTCGGCCATATTTAGTATCATAAGGACTCAGACTAGTAATTATTTGCCCATTGACTTCAATGTTAAATGGGTGTAACATCACAGGCTGTAACTTTTTGCTCAACATTCCGTTGGTTCCAATCTTTTTAGGCACACTGGGGACCACATTTGGCAATCACCTCATCATAAACTTGTAGGGGCTCTATGGTTTGGATTTTTTGCTACAGGGATTTGAAGTTGCCTGGGGTGAAAATCTCACTTCCTATACATTTGATTACTCCGCAGAAAGACATTTTACAACCCCATCCCTCCGCTGTAATATCACCAGTATTACCCAAAACTGCTATAAAATTGCAAATTTGATCCCTTTTCTCCTATTCTAGACCAAAAAGTCAACCCAAAAATGCAGGAAGAGGGGAGAAAAAAATTAAGGGAAAAATTGTCTATTAATAACTCGCACTACATTCGTCCATCATGAAAACTAGGCAAATAATTACTAGTCTTAGTCCTATATACCTCACATGTTCTTGCTGTTTGAACAAATCTGTGGTTATCTAATAAACAAACATATATGCAATGCCCTGGCCAAAGAGTATGAAAATCCATGCATTTGCAGATGCGCAGTGCAGCATTCTACAATCACTATAGTGCATCAGAAAACTGCGGAAATTCAGATAGAAATTTGAAAGCACGTAAATTTTGAATTCCACACAACATCTTTATTTTTGAACATAAATGCATTATGTAAAAAGATGAGATAAATTCAATATAATTCCATCACGGAAATACTTTAAAACAGTAATCATGATGCAATATTAGACTTTTTATCACTTTCATCGAAAACCACAGTTTTTTCTCTGTTAACGTAGCTGCAAATGTTAAATTGTGGCCAAATTTAAGATGTTGAAACAAGCAGTGCTTATCAATTTTAAAATATCTCCTATATAGCTGTATTTCCATGGGATAAGTAAGTTGAAATAATCTGATAATGTAACACTACAAGAGTTTCTTCATCCCCACCCCCCAGTATGGAATCTGGTACATTGTTGACCAATCATGGGTCTCCCTGTTCACTCTGGCCTGTCAAATGGTTTACAAGGGCAATGGTGCCTACAACTTTCCTGACCAAGACATATGCACAACCGTCAACACACAAGCCATTTATGTTATCTTCTAATATGAGAGGCCATGATAAACACATGGGTGTCCTTTATCGGGCTCGGAAATGAAGTCATCACCAAAAAGCAAAGTTTACAGAGGTCCTCGGTTGGAGCCCAAACTGAATTCGATTTGCCCTCCAATTCCACCACAGGTGTCATAGAGATCCGGGATGAAATTAATATGCATTGAGATCATCGTTCTACTGAAGCCAGTCCAGGAAGTCATCAGGGTTTGCGATGTAGACCTGAAATGTTAAATTTGGAAGAGAGTGAGAATTCTGGGGAGAATACTATCCAGGGAAATGGACCTTTGACACCCAGAAAATGGTCAAAATGTGCAATTCTGTCATTCAGTTACATGCCAAGGGGAGTAGAAAGGCCTGTGCAGTACCAAATCCCCCCCCCCCCTTAGTGAGCAGAAGTGGGGATCAGGTTGGCTGCACTTCGAAAAGTGGTGTATGAAATCCACATTTATCTCACCTGTTTTGCTTCTTTTTTTTAAATACTTGTGTTTGCTGAGGTCAATCAATCCACTCTATGAAATATTACCCATGGCACCTGAAATGATAGATAGCTGGGGATAAATATGCAATAAAAAAACAGTGAGAAAATACGAAAGAAAAAAAAATGGTTGCAACTGGAAATAAAAATAAACCTCTTTATTTCTAGGGAACATCCAATCACTGGCTCTCCAACAAGAAACCAGTAAACAGTCAGAAAAGTCATGTCTAAATATTAAGGCCAACTGCAGACTTGGTTCAAGGTCACATGTAAATAGGGTTGTGGCCACATGATTTTTTGGCAAGATTGTGGGTTGGGGCTAGGGTCAGGACTAGCTGTTAGGACTAGCTGTCTTGGCATAGGCCTACGCCAAATGCTTTTTGACGAGAATATTCGATTAAATCATAAATGCGACAGTAGAAATATGCCTTTTTGAAAAAAAAACACGTGCCACTAGTTAACTAGTACTAAACTAGAAACATTGTAATACAATTCAGTGTTTTGATGACGTACATGCAACAAAATGTAAACATTAAGGCCTACGGTCCCTGAATTCACACTCTATCAACGGAAACCCCAAATAATGGCTATTTTGATATCAGACAGTCAGAAAAATGCCTTGTGAGCAATAAAAAAACAGTATTCTTACCTTTTCTGACACTTCTTATTGAAAAATTCATGAAATAAGTGGTGGAGAACAAATCTCTTTCGGCCATATTTAGTATCATAAGGACTCAGACTAGTAATTATTTGCCCATTGACTTCAATGTTAAATGGGTGTAACATCACAGGCTGTAACTTTTTGCTCAACATTCCGTTGGTTCCAATCTTTTTAGGCACACTGGGGACCACATTTGGCAATCACCTCATCATAAACTTGTAGGGGCTCTATGGTTTGGATTTTTTGCTACAGGGATTTGAAGTTGCCTGGGGTGAAAATCTCACTTCCTATACATTTGATTACTCCGCAGAAAGACATTTTACAACCCCATCCCTCCGCTGTAATATCACCAGTATTACCCAAAACTGCTATAAAATTGCAAATTTGATCCCTTTTCTCCTATTCTAGACCAAAAAGTCAACCCAAAAATGCAGGAAGAGGGGAGAAAAAAATTAAGGGAAAAATTGTCTATTAATAACTCGCACTACATTCGTCCATCATGAAAACTAGGCAAATAATTACTAGTCTTAGTCCTATATACCTCACATGTTCTTGCTGTTTGAACAAATCTGTGGTTATCTAATAAACAAACATATATGCAATGCCCTGGCCAAAGAGTATGAAAATCCATGCATTTGCAGATGCGCAGTGCAGCATTCTACAATCACTATAGTGCATCAGAAAACTGCGGAAATTCAGATAGAAATTTGAAAGCACGTAAATTTTGAATTCCACACAACATCTTTATTTTTGAACATAAATGCATTATGTAAAAAGATGAGATAAATTCAATATAATTCCATCACGGAAATACTTTAAAACAGTAATCATGATGCAATATTAGACTTTTTATCACTTTCATCGAAAACCACAGTTTTTTCTCTGTTAACGTAGCTGCAAATGTTAAATTGTGGCCAAATTTAAGATGTTGAAACAAGCAGTGCTTATCAATTTTAAAATATCTCCTATATAGCTGTATTTCCATGGGATAAGTAAGTTGAAATAATCTGATAATGTAACACTACAAGAGTTTCTTCATCCCCACCCCCCAGTATGGAATCTGGTACATTGTTGACCAATCATGGGTCTCCCTGTTCACTCTGGCCTGTCAAATGGTTTACAAGGGCAATGGTGCCTACAACTTTCCTGACCAAGACATATGCACAACCGTCAACACACAAGCCATTTATGTTATCTTCTAATATGAGAGGCCATGATAAACACATGGGTGTCCTTTATCGGGCTCGGAAATGAAGTCATCACCAAAAAGCAAAGTTTACAGAGGTCCTCGGTTGGAGCCCAAACTGAATTCGATTTGCCCTCCAATTCCACCACAGGTGTCATAGAGATCCGGGATGAAATTAATATGCATTGAGATCATCGTTCTACTGAAGCCAGTCCAGGAAGTCATCAGGGTTTGCGATGTAGACCTGAAATGTTAAATTTGGAAGAGAGTGAGAATTCTGGGGAGAATACTATCCAGGGAAATGGACCTTTGACACCCAGAAAATGGTCAAAATGTGCAATTCTGTCATTCAGTTACATGCCAAGGGGAGTAGAAAGGCCTGTGCAGTACCAAATCCCCCCCCCCCCCCTTAGTGAGCAGAAGTGGGGATCAGGTTGGCTGCACTTCGAAAAGTGGTGTATGAAATCCACATTTATCTCACCTGTTTTGCTTCTTTTTTTTAAATACTTGTGTTTGCTGAGGTCAATCAATCCACTCTATGAAATATTACCCATGGCACCTGAAATGATAGATAGCTGGGGATAAATATGCAATAAAAAAACAGTGAGAAAATACGAAAGAAAAAAAAATGGTTGCAACTGGAAATAAAAATAAACCTCTTTATTTCTAGGGAACATCCAATCACTGGCTCTCCAACAAGAAACCAGTAAACAGTCAGAAAAGTCAGTAAAAAAATGAAAAAAAAATGAGTGTCACACAAGTCTAAGCCAATCTCAAAGGCAGATACCATGTTTTTGAGGTTCAGTCTAAATATTAAGGCCAGCTGCAGGTATGGTCAAAAGTCACATGGGAGTGAATTTTGGAGTGTACATGTTAACATTTCATTGTATGATGTCAAAACATGTCATGTCTAAATATTAAGGCCAACTGCAGACTTGGTTCAAGGTCACATGTAAATAGGGTTGTGGCCACATGATTTTTTGGCAAGATTGTGGGTTGGGGCTAGGGTCAGGACTAGCTGTTAGGACTAGCTGTCTTGGCATAGGCCTACGCCAAATGCTTTTTGACGAGAATATTCGATTAAATCATAAATGCGACAGTAGAAATATGCCTTTTTGAAAAAAAAACACGTGCCACTAGTTAACTAGTACTAAACTAGAAACATTGTAATACAATTCAGTGTTTTGATGACGTACATGCAACAAAATGTAAACATTAAGGCCTACGGTCCCTGAATTCACACTCTATCAACGGAAACCCCAAATAATGGCTATTTTGATATCAGACAGTCAGAAAAATGCCTTGTGAGCAATAAAAAAACAGTATTCTTACCTTTTCTGACACTTCTTATTGAAAAATTCATGAAATAAGTGGTGGAGAACAAATCTCTTTCGGCCATATTTAGTATCATAAGGACTCAGACTAGTAATTATTTGCCCATTGACTTCAATGTTAAATGGGTGTAACATCACAGGCTGTAACTTTTTGCTCAACATTCCGTTGGTTCCAATCTTTTTAGGCACACTGGGGACCACATTTGGCAATCACCTCATCATAAACTTGTAGGGGCTCTATGGTTTGGATTTTTTGCTACAGGGATTTGAAGTTGCCTGGGGTGAAAATCTCACTTCCTATACATTTGATTACTCCGCAGAAAGACATTTTACAACCCCATCCCTCCGCTGTAATATCACCAGTATTACCCAAAACTGCTATAAAATTGCAAATTTGATCCCTTTTCTCCTATTCTAGACCAAAAAGTCAACCCAAAAATGCAGGAAGAGGGGAGAAAAAAATTAAGGGAAAAATTGTCTATTAATAACTCGCACTACATTCGTCCATCATGAAAACTAGGCAAATAATTACTAGTCTTAGTCCTATATACCTCACATGTTCTTGCTGTTTGAACAAATCTGTGGTTATCTAATAAACAAACATATATGCAATGCCCTGGCCAAAGAGTATGAAAATCCATGCATTTGCAGATGCGCAGTGCAGCATTCTACAATCACTATAGTGCATCAGAAAACTGCGGAAATTCAGATAGAAATTTGAAAGCACGTAAATTTTGAATTCCACACAACATCTTTATTTTTGAACATAAATGCATTATGTAAAAAGATGAGATAAATTCAATATAATTCCATCACGGAAATACTTTAAAACAGTAATCATGATGCAATATTAGACTTTTTATCACTTTCATCGAAAACCACAGTTTTTTCTCTGTTAACGTAGCTGCAAATGTTAAATTGTGGCCAAATTTAAGATGTTGAAACAAGCAGTGCTTATCAATTTTAAAATATCTCCTATATAGCTGTATTTCCATGGGATAAGTAAGTTGAAATAATCTGATAATGTAACACTACAAGAGTTTCTTCATCCCCACCCCCCAGTATGGAATCTGGTACATTGTTGACCAATCATGGGTCTCCCTGTTCACTCTGGCCTGTCAAATGGTTTACAAGGGCAATGGTGCCTACAACTTTCCTGACCAAGACATATGCACAACCGTCAACACACAAGCCATTTATGTTATCTTCTAATATGAGAGGCCATGATAAACACATGGGTGTCCTTTATCGGGCTCGGAAATGAAGTCATCACCAAAAAGCAAAGTTTACAGAGGTCCTCGGTTGGAGCCCAAACTGAATTCGATTTGCCCTCCAATTCCACCACAGGTGTCATAGAGATCCGGGATGAAATTAATATGCATTGAGATCATCGTTCTACTGAAGCCAGTCCAGGAAGTCATCAGGGTTTGCGATGTAGACCTGAAATGTTAAATTTGGAAGAGAGTGAGAATTCTGGGGAGAATACTATCCAGGGAAATGGACCTTTGACACCCAGAAAATGGTCAAAATGTGCAATTCTGTCATTCAGTTACATGCCAAGGGGAGTAGAAAGGCCTGTGCAGTACCAAATCCCCCCCCCCCCTTAGTGAGCAGAAGTGGGGATCAGGTTGGCTGCACTTCGAAAAGTGGTGTATGAAATCCACATTTATCTCACCTGTTTTGCTTCTTTTTTTTAAATACTTGTGTTTGCTGAGGTCAATCAATCCACTCTATGAAATATTACCCATGGCACCTGAAATGATAGATAGCTGGGGATAAATATGCAATAAAAAAACAGTGAGAAAATACGAAAGAAAAAAAAATGGTTGCAACTGGAAATAAAAATAAACCTCTTTATTTCTAGGGAACATCCAATCACTGGCTCTCCAACAAGAAACCAGTAAACAGTCAGAAAAGTCAGTAAAAAAATGAAAAAAAAATGAGTGTCACACAAGTCTAAGCCAATCTCAAAGGCAGATACCATGTTTTTGAGGTTCAGTCTAAATATTAAGGCCAGCTGCAGGTATGGTCAAAAGTCACATGGGAGTGAATTTTGGAGTGTACATGTTAACATTTCATTGTATGATGTCAAAACATGTCATGTCTAAATATTAAGGCCAACTGCAGACTTGGTTCAAGGTCACATGTAAATAGGGTTGTGGCCACATGATTTTTTGGCAAGATTGTGGGTTGGGGCTAGGGTCAGGACTAGCTGTTAGGACTAGCTGTCTTGGCATAGGCCTACGCCAAATGCTTTTTGACGAGAATATTCGATTAAATCATAAATGCGACAGTAGAAATATGCCTTTTTGAAAAAAAAACACGTGCCACTAGTTAACTAGTACTAAACTAGAAACATTGTAATACAATTCAGTGTTTTGATGACGTACATGCAACAAAATGTAAACATTAAGGCCTACGGTCCCTGAATTCACACTCTATCAACGGAAACCCCAAATAATGGCTATTTTGATATCAGACAGTCAGAAAAATGCCTTGTGAGCAATAAAAAAACAGTATTCTTACCTTTTCTGACACTTCTTATTGAAAAATTCATGAAATAAGTGGTGGAGAACAAATCTCTTTCGGCCATATTTAGTATCATAAGGACTCAGACTAGTAATTATTTGCCCATTGACTTCAATGTTAAATGGGTGTAACATCACAGGCTGTAACTTTTTGCTCAACATTCCGTTGGTTCCAATCTTTTTAGGCACACTGGGGACCACATTTGGCAATCACCTCATCATAAACTTGTAGGGGCTCTATGGTTTGGATTTTTTGCTACAGGGATTTGAAGTTGCCTGGGGTGAAAATCTCACTTCCTATACATTTGATTACTCCGCAGAAAGACATTTTACAACCCCATCCCTCCGCTGTAATATCACCAGTATTACCCAAAACTGCTATAAAATTGCAAATTTGATCCCTTTTCTCCTATTCTAGACCAAAAAGTCAACCCAAAAATGCAGGAAGAGGGGAGAAAAAAATTAAGGGAAAAATTGTCTATTAATAACTCGCACTACATTCGTCCATCATGAAAACTAGGCAAATAATTACTAGTCTTAGTCCTATATACCTCACATGTTCTTGCTGTTTGAACAAATCTGTGGTTATCTAATAAACAAACATATATGCAATGCCCTGGCCAAAGAGTATGAAAATCCATGCATTTGCAGATGCGCAGTGCAGCATTCTACAATCACTATAGTGCATCAGAAAACTGCGGAAATTCAGATAGAAATTTGAAAGCACGTAAATTTTGAATTCCACACAACATCTTTATTTTTGAACATAAATGCATTATGTAAAAAGATGAGATAAATTCAATATAATTCCATCACGGAAATACTTTAAAACAGTAATCATGATGCAATATTAGACTTTTTATCACTTTCATCGAAAACCACAGTTTTTTCTCTGTTAACGTAGCTGCAAATGTTAAATTGTGGCCAAATTTAAGATGTTGAAACAAGCAGTGCTTATCAATTTTAAAATATCTCCTATATAGCTGTATTTCCATGGGATAAGTAAGTTGAAATAATCTGATAATGTAACACTACAAGAGTTTCTTCATCCCCACCCCCCAGTATGGAATCTGGTACATTGTTGACCAATCATGGGTCTCCCTGTTCACTCTGGCCTGTCAAATGGTTTACAAGGGCAATGGTGCCTACAACTTTCCTGACCAAGACATATGCACAACCGTCAACACACAAGCCATTTATGTTATCTTCTAATATGAGAGGCCATGATAAACACATGGGTGTCCTTTATCGGGCTCGGAAATGAAGTCATCACCAAAAAGCAAAGTTTACAGAGGTCCTCGGTTGGAGCCCAAACTGAATTCGATTTGCCCTCCAATTCCACCACAGGTGTCATAGAGATCCGGGATGAAATTAATATGCATTGAGATCATCGTTCTACTGAAGCCAGTCCAGGAAGTCATCAGGGTTTGCGATGTAGACCTGAAATGTTAAATTTGGAAGAGAGTGAGAATTCTGGGGAGAATACTATCCAGGGAAATGGACCTTTGACACCCAGAAAATGGTCAAAATGTGCAATTCTGTCATTCAGTTACATGCCAAGGGGAGTAGAAAGGCCTGTGCAGTACCAAATCCCCCCCCCCCCCTTAGTGAGCAGAAGTGGGGATCAGGTTGGCTGCACTTCGAAAAGTGGTGTATGAAATCCACATTTATCTCACCTGTTTTGCTTCTTTTTTTTAAATACTTGTGTTTGCTGAGGTCAATCAATCCACTCTATGAAATATTACCCATGGCACCTGAAATGATAGATAGCTGGGGATAAATATGCAATAAAAAAACAGTGAGAAAATACGAAAGAAAAAAAAATGGTTGCAACTGGAAATAAAAATAAACCTCTTTATTTCTAGGGAACATCCAATCACTGGCTCTCCAACAAGAAACCAGTAAACAGTCAGAAAAGTCAGTAAAAAAATGAAAAAAAAATGAGTGTCACACAAGTCTAAGCCAATCTCAAAGGCAGATACCATGTTTTTGAGGTTCAGTCTAAATATTAAGGCCAGCTGCAGGTATGGTCAAAAGTCACATGGGAGTGAATTTTGGAGTGTACATGTTAACATTTCATTGTATGATGTCAAAACATGTCATGTCTAAATATTAAGGCCAACTGCAGACTTGGTTCAAGGTCACATGTAAATAGGGTTGTGGCCACATGATTTTTTGGCAAGATTGTGGGTTGGGGCTAGGGTCAGGACTAGCTGTTAGGACTAGCTGTCTTGGCATAGGCCTACGCCAAATGCTTTTTGACGAGAATATTCGATTAAATCATAAATGCGACAGTAGAAATATGCCTTTTTGAAAAAAAAACACGTGCCACTAGTTAACTAGTACTAAACTAGAAACATTGTAATACAATTCAGTGTTTTGATGACGTACATGCAACAAAATGTAAACATTAAGGCCTACGGTCCCTGAATTCACACTCTATCAACGGAAACCCCAAATAATGGCTATTTTGATATCAGACAGTCAGAAAAATGCCTTGTGAGCAATAAAAAAACAGTATTCTTACCTTTTCTGACACTTCTTATTGAAAAATTCATGAAATAAGTGGTGGAGAACAAATCTCTTTCGGCCATATTTAGTATCATAAGGACTCAGACTAGTAATTATTTGCCCATTGACTTCAATGTTAAATGGGTGTAACATCACAGGCTGTAACTTTTTGCTCAACATTCCGTTGGTTCCAATCTTTTTAGGCACACTGGGGACCACATTTGGCAATCACCTCATCATAAACTTGTAGGGGCTCTATGGTTTGGATTTTTTGCTACAGGGATTTGAAGTTGCCTGGGGTGAAAATCTCACTTCCTATACATTTGATTACTCCGCAGAAAGACATTTTACAACCCCATCCCTCCGCTGTAATATCACCAGTATTACCCAAAACTGCTATAAAATTGCAAATTTGATCCCTTTTCTCCTATTCTAGACCAAAAAGTCAACCCAAAAATGCAGGAAGAGGGGAGAAAAAAATTAAGGGAAAAATTGTCTATTAATAACTCGCACTACATTCGTCCATCATGAAAACTAGGCAAATAATTACTAGTCTTAGTCCTATATACCTCACATGTTCTTGCTGTTTGAACAAATCTGTGGTTATCTAATAAACAAACATATATGCAATGCCCTGGCCAAAGAGTATGAAAATCCATGCATTTGCAGATGCGCAGTGCAGCATTCTACAATCACTATAGTGCATCAGAAAACTGCGGAAATTCAGATAGAAATTTGAAAGCACGTAAATTTTGAATTCCACACAACATCTTTATTTTTGAACATAAATGCATTATGTAAAAAGATGAGATAAATTCAATATAATTCCATCACGGAAATACTTTAAAACAGTAATCATGATGCAATATTAGACTTTTTATCACTTTCATCGAAAACCACAGTTTTTTCTCTGTTAACGTAGCTGCAAATGTTAAATTGTGGCCAAATTTAAGATGTTGAAACAAGCAGTGCTTATCAATTTTAAAATATCTCCTATATAGCTGTATTTCCATGGGATAAGTAAGTTGAAATAATCTGATAATGTAACACTACAAGAGTTTCTTCATCCCCACCCCCCAGTATGGAATCTGGTACATTGTTGACCAATCATGGGTCTCCCTGTTCACTCTGGCCTGTCAAATGGTTTACAAGGGCAATGGTGCCTACAACTTTCCTGACCAAGACATATGCACAACCGTCAACACACAAGCCATTTATGTTATCTTCTAATATGAGAGGCCATGATAAACACATGGGTGTCCTTTATCGGGCTCGGAAATGAAGTCATCACCAAAAAGCAAAGTTTACAGAGGTCCTCGGTTGGAGCCCAAACTGAATTCGATTTGCCCTCCAATTCCACCACAGGTGTCATAGAGATCCGGGATGAAATTAATATGCATTGAGATCATCGTTCTACTGAAGCCAGTCCAGGAAGTCATCAGGGTTTGCGATGTAGACCTGAAATGTTAAATTTGGAAGAGAGTGAGAATTCTGGGGAGAATACTATCCAGGGAAATGGACCTTTGACACCCAGAAAATGGTCAAAATGTGCAATTCTGTCATTCAGTTACATGCCAAGGGGAGTAGAAAGGCCTGTGCAGTACCAAATCCCCCCCCCCCCTTAGTGAGCAGAAGTGGGGATCAGGTTGGCTGCACTTCGAAAAGTGGTGTATGAAATCCACATTTATCTCACCTGTTTTGCTTCTTTTTTTTAAATACTTGTGTTTGCTGAGGTCAATCAATCCACTCTATGAAATATTACCCATGGCACCTGAAATGATAGATAGCTGGGGATAAATATGCAATAAAAAAACAGTGAGAAAATACGAAAGAAAAAAAAATGGTTGCAACTGGAAATAAAAATAAACCTCTTTATTTCTAGGGAACATCCAATCACTGGCTCTCCAACAAGAAACCAGTAAACAGTCAGAAAAGTCAGTAAAAAAATGAAAAAAAAATGAGTGTCACACAAGTCTAAGCCAATCTCAAAGGCAGATACCATGTTTTTGAGGTTCAGTCTAAATATTAAGGCCAGCTGCAGGTATGGTCAAAAGTCACATGGGAGTGAATTTTGGAGTGTACATGTTAACATTTCATTGTATGATGTCAAAACATGTCATGTCTAAATATTAAGGCCAACTGCAGACTTGGTTCAAGGTCACATGTAAATAGGGTTGTGGCCACATGATTTTTTGGCAAGATTGTGGGTTGGGGCTAGGGTCAGGACTAGCTGTTAGGACTAGCTGTCTTGGCATAGGCCTACGCCAAATGCTTTTTGACGAGAATATTCGATTAAATCATAAATGCGACAGTAGAAATATGCCTTTTTGAAAAAAAAACACGTGCCACTAGTTAACTAGTACTAAACTAGAAACATTGTAATACAATTCAGTGTTTTGATGACGTACATGCAACAAAATGTAAACATTAAGGCCTACGGTCCCTGAATTCACACTCTATCAACGGAAACCCCAAATAATGGCTATTTTGATATCAGACAGTCAGAAAAATGCCTTGTGAGCAATAAAAAAACAGTATTCTTACCTTTTCTGACACTTCTTATTGAAAAATTCATGAAATAAGTGGTGGAGAACAAATCTCTTTCGGCCATATTTAGTATCATAAGGACTCAGACTAGTAATTATTTGCCCATTGACTTCAATGTTAAATGGGTGTAACATCACAGGCTGTAACTTTTTGCTCAACATTCCGTTGGTTCCAATCTTTTTAGGCACACTGGGGACCACATTTGGCAATCACCTCATCATAAACTTGTAGGGGCTCTATGGTTTGGATTTTTTGCTACAGGGATTTGAAGTTGCCTGGGGTGAAAATCTCACTTCCTATACATTTGATTACTCCGCAGAAAGACATTTTACAACCCCATCCCTCCGCTGTAATATCACCAGTATTACCCAAAACTGCTATAAAATTGCAAATTTGATCCCTTTTCTCCTATTCTAGACCAAAAAGTCAACCCAAAAATGCAGGAAGAGGGGAGAAAAAAATTAAGGGAAAAATTGTCTATTAATAACTCGCACTACATTCGTCCATCATGAAAACTAGGCAAATAATTACTAGTCTTAGTCCATACGATAGGCCTTCGTGAATATCAACAAAAGACATATTGATAATAACGTGACATACAAACAGATTAAAAGAGAGTGTTACTCTTAGTACGGTGTTCGATCCTTGCATTGGCCGGGATAGTTCATCCAGGACGGAGGGCCTGACAAGGACAGCTGTCTAGTCGTTCGCATGGGACGAAACCGAAAATTTACCCCATACCACACTGTATTGCCCATGCCCGTCTTCATTAGCCCAGTTTAGGAGCAGAACAGTGTTTCTCTACCCTCGTACCTTTACGAGCCATCCGCCCCATTCCTAATATTTCCTGGTGTGTTGAATTGGATCTCAAAATTTTCCCCAACAAATTGATAGGTTATAAAGAAGTGAATAGGGGCCTCGTACGATATTCAGTTTCGAGGTCGTGTCCTTATAATCCAGGGGAATGCGAATTAACTGTATCAGAGAAGGCGTTATTGTCGCCCGCTCAACATAAAATAAGAGAGAGAGAGAAAGAGAATGGGGTTTAACGTCCACTCAACACAACTAGGTCATTTCGGAACTTAATTTTTATTTCAACAATTCGCTTGCGCGTAGGGGTCTTTAGCAGTGGGAGGAAACCGGAGTGCCCGGAGGAAACCCACGAGGTTGAGAAGGCGCCCCTATCTTCATGGCACATACGCTCACAACAGGACTCGAAACCACAGCCGCAAACCAGAGGTGACCGGCCAGCTAGAGGTCGAAGCGCGACACTCTAGACCACTAGGCCATCCCAAACCCCCAACATAAAATAAAGATCTATAAATACTGACACATTTCTATTTCATAAATTTGCTTGAGGCGGTGGGAAACTGGGGGACCCGGAGGACCAGAAGGGACTGGACACTTGATTCAGTTAGGCCTTCACCCATGACACAAATGGGTCGCAACGCATATAATAATGTATTATCAGGCCTGGATCCAGGATTTTTTCGAGGGGGGGGGGGGGGCATACATTGTAACTAATGGTAATCATTAGAGTGCCGCACACATTAGTGGTTTGGTGTAACCCCCAGAGCCTTGACGTATTGCATGGGCGTAGACAATGCGAAAATCATGTTTATATCATCAATTAAAGAGCAAAAATTCCAGTCACGCCGGGGCTGAGGGGGGGGGGGGCACGGCCCCCCTGGATCCGCGCCTGATTATGGATGTATATGAACTGATTAACATTCAATCGTTTCTGTTTTTACAATAATTTCTAATCAGTTAGGTTCGGCGAAATATGCCAAACGTCTCAATCGAGTGGAATTCTCTAGCGTCTGGTTATTCCATTCTACACGGGGGATCACGGTGGCTAAGTGGATAAGGCGCTGGTTCGCTAGCCTGGAGGTTGAGTGTTCGATCCCTGCATTGGCCGAGAAAGTTCATCTCGATTTTCCGGCGTGATTTCCCCTTGTCAGTGATGCAGAAGGAGGGCCTGACAAGGACAGCTGCCTAGTCGTTCGGATGGGACGAAAAACCGAGGTCCCGTGTACAAATTGGAGTGCACGTAAAAGATCCCTTGGCAGTTGGAATTCGATATAAGAGTAGGCCGTAGCGCCGCTGCCCGGGCAAAATTTCCCTCATTGCACACTGTGGCGTATGCCCGTCTTCAATTAGCCCAGGTACGGTGCTTAAGCGTAGGACGTTAAACCCCATTTCATTCATTTTCATTCCATTCTACACATATAGTATTTATTGTGAATGCTGTGCCGATAAGAATATCACGTCACTTGACGTAACTTGTGGAATATGTATATCCTCGTTCTTCGAATACCTTGTTACAAATGGTGCCGAAACGCACTATGGTACACGATTCATGTACCAATAGTAAACATTTTATTTTATCTTAGATATTGGATATCAGAAGCCCATCTTTTCCTGGTAAGACCACAACATCAATGCTGATTTATATTGACAAATAATTCGAGTTTCCACTGTCGAAGATTTTAGATGATATTGAGTAAGAGACTTCACTACTTTAAAAGAACTTAATTATTACATAAATCGAAACGTCATGTAATAAACCAATCATTGTTTTCTGTGTAAATTATATTATTTTATTAATTCTGTGCAATCGCTTCAATGTTGTTTAGGGGCTATTAAGGGCTATTGCGTAATTATGCACCTCACAAAAAGTAATATTTTACATGAAAAAGAAATATTTTAAAATATTTGTCGACTGGCTTTTTCCAAATATTCATTATTTTTCTGTCAAATTCTTAACTCAAAATTATATAAGACGCCCGTCTTCTACAAAAAAGATATGATAGTTTGTGTTATAAATTTTATATGACCATAACTTAAGATAAAATGGGTCCATAATAATAAAAATGATACGAGACCTTGACACAGTCATGGCAGAATATTTATAATAAAATGAGGTAATTGTGACTTACTTTTCTACACCATCTCTGGTGATAAAGATGGGTCATGTATGAAAGAGAGAGAGAGAGAGATTGAGAGAGAGAGAAAGAGAGAGAGGGGGGGGGGTAGAGTTTAACCTCCACTTGACGCACGCTATGTCATTTCGGGACTAACACACGATTCACTTTTATTTCAATAATTCGCTTGCGCGTAGGGGCCTTTAGCAGTGGGGGGAAACCAGATGCCCCGGAGCAAACACACGATAATGCGACCCTACTCCTTGTCACACACAACTGGGAAATCGAAACCGCGCCAGTTTACTCAATGACAAACCTTATAAAGTATGATACATCGCACACGCGCTAACCATTCAACCCCGTCCTCCCTCTCACCCACTTACCTTATAAAATATGCAAGACAGAGGTGTACCAAGAATTATGTTAAATAACTTTAATTCAAAAAGATGGAAAATCAGTCTTATGCCTTTCTTACCCTTTTTCCATATAAAATATGACACATGCAGAAATCCGGGAAATCAATAGTCTTTACGTAACAAAATTAAATTTATTCTAATGAAAAAAATCTATGTGAAACGCTTAGTAAACTGGATGAGAATATTAGAGTAGGCCGTAGCGCTGCCCGGGCAAAATTCCCTCAAAGCACCCTGTATGGTGTATGCCCGTCTTCATTAGCTCAGTTCGGAGCAGAACAGTAGGACGTTAAACCCCAGTAGGGAGCAGAACAGTGGGACGTTAAACCCAAGTGCGCTTAATGGAAGGGGAGGAAGCGGGAGTTGATATTTCATAATGGGATATTGACCGTGTAGCGGCAACCGTAGGAAGTAAGAAAGACAACTGATTTTGAAGCGCTATAAGACCAAATAAATTTAAGGTGTTTTTTTTTATTTTGCTGGAATGCTGATAGTAAATGCTAGATATGCTTATTATTGAACGGGGGGGGGGGGTGAATGGTTAGAGTACGCGCGCCGTATCATAAAGCCTTTCATTGAGTCAATTGGCGTGGTTTCGAATCCCCGGTTGTACGTGGCCAGGAGTTGGGTCGTCTTTCCAACCTCGTGGGTTTTCACAGGGTCCTCCGGTTTCCCCCAACTGCTAAAGACCCCTACGCGAAAGCGAATTACTGAAATAAAATTGAGCAATATCTTACTCCCGAAATGACCTAGTTTGTGTCGAAGAGACGTTAAACCCCATTTCTCTTTCTCCCTATTATTAAACTGGCGCTTTGTAGTACAATGATACCAAACATCAGACACGATTTTATTTTCCTGCTAATCAGTACCGAGTGGGGAGGGGGGCCAATGGTGTAACGCGTGCGCATGAACTATTAATGTCTGTCAGTGAGTGAACTGGGGTGGTCGCCTTTCCGAGCTCGTTGGTTTTCTCCGGGTCCTCCCACTGATAAAGACCCCTACGCCGAAATATAATTGAACCATATGTTAGAACCGAAATGACCTAGTTTGTGTCGAGTGGAGGTTAAACTCCATTTCTCCCCCCCCCCCCTCTCTCTCTCTCTCGCTATCAGTGGCCGATTTGGTTTAACAGGTTGAAGGTAGGACCCACGATCTACTAGGAGGAATCGACCTATAGGTATAGGACGAGATCTTCGGAGCCTCCGATCAAGGGGTATAAACCTTTTGACATTGTCGTAAGCATTTCTATCTAGCATCATTCTCGGATTCGCTCAGTTGTGATTTAAACACAACTTTTATATTCCTGTAGCGGTGAAGGGGTTGGGTTGGAATGGGTGTTAGGGGTGTTCTCTCAAATGTAAAAGCCTAAGGTATAATAATATAATAATAATCTCGTCATTTTACAAGGGTACCAAATTAAGCCTGAGGCTTGTTTTCAATTTGGCCCTTGGCACAGATCGTGCGAATGATTTCGATCATTACTGCAGGAAGAAACCGAAGCACTCGGGGGAAACCTGCCTGACCGGACGGGAGACCGAATATCCCTCTCACTTACAACGATAAAGTAAGTAGAGTGGCCTGTCCAACCCCGTGGGTTTTTTCCGGATCCTCCTCCTGCTAAAGACCCCTAGTTGGTATCGAGTTGACATTAAACCCCATTTATCTCACTTTTATCCGTTATTCAAGAGGCGCGAAACAGCCCCAGGCATCCTTGCATCTAAATCCGGAGCTGCTACTAGGAAGCTAATTTTACCCAGCCAAACCAACATTGTTCTAGTTATATGCCAACACATTGCAGCTCCGGATCCAGGATTGTTTCGAGGAGAAGGAGGGGGGGGGTGCATTAGTGGTTTGGTAGTCCCCAGTCTTCGTCGCGGCCTTATTCCGAAAGCAATCTGGCTGCAGGTGCTGGTCTGAACAGTGATGACCAGTCTCACTGGGTTCAAGGGGGTTTCACGGACCTCTGTCCCACCCCGACCCCAGATCCGCGTCTTCATTGAACGCAAACAAAATATTCATTAAAAACAAGTTTATTATTTCAACAAAGATATCAAACAAATAAATATCAGAAAAGGACACCAGCCTTTCTTTGTTAGTCTGTCAATGAATTATGAATGATAATATATACAATTAATGATAATATGAAACTCGATTTATGCTATTAAATGTACACAATATACAATATTGCCATTTTTCGTAAGTAAATAAATACTCTCTGGTTGCCTTTGAAAAGCTTTTCGTTAAACAGTACAATACCCGTTGCATGTATTTTTGGCTTATTTAACACCCCCAAAAACTTCCAAAAAAATCCTTAAATCACAATAATTGTTCAAGTCCCGGAATTGGTGCCCTACATAACACATTTTTAATGTACTATGAATTGAAATAGAGACATGTTTAACATATAAATGCCCTATTCATATAGAATTCAAGGAAATGAACACGTGAAACCCATTAGTTTTTGATCTCGTAAAAAGCTTTGTCCAGAATGTCCTAAGTACTGGATAGGACTCCCTTGCATATCACCATTATAGAGCGACAGAAAGAACATTTTAGCGAGTGGAGATCAAACTTGCATCAACATACGGGAAGTCACGTTAGCCAGTATCAGCAGCTTTTAAAAAGTCTAGATCTTGGATCTTACGATATTTACAAGAGTTCTTTATCATAGACAAGATTTAAAGATCTTTGCCCAATCGTTCGATTTCGTTGATGAAGAAGTCCATATCCTCATATGTCGTTGCCGAGTTTTGAAGAACAAGACGGAAGAAGTTACTCAGATCTTTCTGGGGTTGATATGTAATCATCATGGTTCCATCACGAATCATTCCTTCTTTCACTTTAGGTGCAACTTTGTGTAGTTTTTCCCAGAATTCTGGACCTTCAGGCATGTTTCTTAAGGATGGAGGAATGTACCAAAAACAGACGTTGGTGCAGTCGGGTTTCTCGACAACCATACGGAAATCATCACGTTTGTTCAATTGTTCTACCATGTATCTGGTATTGTCAAAGAGGCGGTTTATATGCTGCTCAAATCCTTCACTTCCCTGAAAAATATAATAAATAAAGAATTAAAAGATGAAACCTTCGATGGGACGGCATCTCTCAACAGCGGACAAGGTGGTAGTTAAACAAATGCTTCCATTTCTGAAGCTTGGTCGATTTATTTTTCTTAATCTCGTTCAGAAAAAATCCGAATAAATGTTAAATTAGAGGAATACTTTTAATTAAAGCATTCCAACTAGATTTAGCATATAAATATATAATCACCTTTGCTTTCCACATGAGCCAGTACTTGAGAACATCAACCTTGCGACCACATTGGAAGGTCTTGTCACCGGTATCATAGCTGGTATCGTAGAACTTGTCTTTCTGGAAGAGATATTTAGCATCAGCTCGGTGGCACTCCTGGAGAACTTTGACGTGACGGGTCAAGAAACATGAACACTGCTGGGGAACACCTAACAGCTTATGGGGATTCCATGTTACAGAATCGGCACGCTCAACACCCTTCATGAGATATCTGTGTTGTCGAGACATCAATACTCCACCACCCCATGCACCATCAACATGATACCACAAACCATGTTTCTCGCTAATTTCAGCCATCTTTTCAATGGGATCAAAAGCTCCAAAGACAGTTGTACCGGCAGTTGCAACAACCATAAATGGGGTTAAACCCTGAAAAATAAAATCGTTGACTTTAAATGTCATGTAAATATATTTTTGGTATCTTAAAATAACAAATTAAACCATTTGATGTTTACTAAATCCTTAAAGTTGAATAACAAATCGACCCAAGCAACTAGAGTACAGAGAAATAATCTCTAACTCTAAGATGAGGAGACGGGGTCTTCACTGTGGATACTTAAAAGTTCATAAACTTACCTCATCTTTTGTCTCTTGGATCTGTTTTTCCAGATCTTCAGGGATGATTCTTCCTTCCGAATCAGCCTTAATTAATCGCACATTGTCATCACCGAATCCTAGTAAGTAGCCTGCCTTCTTTATGGAGTAATGAGCCAATTCTGAAGTATATACCACTAATGGAGGTAGTCCGAACATGCCGTATTTCTTTGTCTGTGGGAACATTTTAAATCTGGCACAGTTCATTGCCATGATATTTGAGAGCGAGCCACCGGGACAGAAAATGCCGTTACCTTCTGTGTAACCGATATAGTCTCTCATTGTTTTTAGGACGGTTTCTTCCATTAAAGTGAACACCGGAGCTGTTTCATACGTGTACTGACTAGTATTCAAGGCGTCTGTTACGATCTGGCCAGCCAAACCATAAGGATCCAGACTTGAAAATAATTGATTCACAAAATGGGGATGTCCGGTCTTCACACTATATTTAATGATATCTTGAAGTCGAGACAGTAGCTTTTCGTGGCTTTCTCCCACGGCTTTGGGTTCAAGGTCCATCAGAGCTCTCAATTCCTCCGGTGCTTTCCATTCAATGACTTTTTCACTTCGGTCACCAGCCTTCTGGACAATTTCCTTCATGATCAGTTGGAAGGTATCGGTCAGGAATTTGTCATGGCCGTTTGGTATGGTTTGGAACTTGGCTTTGGTGTTGACTTTTCGTCGATTCACTATGCAAGTCTTGTTACCACGTTGTTGAAGTTGAATTTGCGTTGCGTCCAGCGTGCATTCAGGCTCTGAGTCATCAGTAGATGCTGAAGATTCCTGTAAGCTGAGAGCACTGTCTTCCGATTCGCTATCGATATCGAGGTACTTGTTCTTTTGCTTAGTTTGAGCAACTCCATTGCTCATTAACCGCTGCTTCAGATCATCCAACTCTCTCTGAGATTCATCCGACATATCTGAAATGATTATTTTAATTTTATGTAACGCTAAAACCTAGAATAAGCGAACTAGTAAGATGCTATAATCACCCGTAAGATCCCAGAATCTTTGTCATCCCGAAAATATCGCCAAGTATTTTATGCAATTCGTGTTTGACACAGTTAAAGTGTCTTTTATCAAGAAAAGTCGTATTTTGAAAATGAGGGGGAGGGGCTTAATGATTTTTTTTGAAACAATGCGCTAAAGATATAAATCCTAAAACAGTAACACAGTTTCAATAATACTATGATGTAGCTATTCAGAGATTAGTATAATGGACGACTGCCAACTATTTTTTTTCATTTGCCTGGATCTACGCCTGATAAATGTGATATTATTGCCATGAAATCAAACATCGAGAATGTCAGATTTGTTATAAGAAACCAGTTCAAATATTTTCGGAATTTAACTTAAAGCTCGCTTCCTTCCTAATATAACTTCCGTCCGGCCTTAATTTAATTTTTTTTTTAAATTTTAGTTTTTTAAATTTTAATTTTTTAAATTTTAATTTTTTAAATTTTAATTTTTTAAATTTTAATTTTTTAAATTTTAGTTTTTTAAATTTTAGTTGTTTAAATATTAAATATTTTAATTTCAATTGTTTAATTTTTATTTTTTTAAAAAATCTAATCGGCTCACATAATGTTTCTTTTAAATTGATTCATTTATTTCTATTGTTAAATTCCAAGCAAGCTGTGAACATCAACTATTTTTTGTTTGCGTAGCCTTATCACTATCACTATCACGCCACCATCACACGTGTGAATTCCGTGTAATATTTCATATTGAACTGGTGTGGTGGGCGAATAGGAGAGCTGATATCAGCTGTTTAACATAAACATCTCAGCCGGTAGGAAAAATACAGAAAACCGGCCGGCGTGCCACGATCAGCTGATAACCGCACTCTCTGACTAAGCAATCGTCACATTATAATTTCGATTAACCAGACACCCATGTATTAATTGACTATAGTAAGACTTAATGCGCAAGTCTATAGCCATGATAATACATCTGGAACATTCCACGATCTCCAAATATGGGACAGAAGGTCGCCGTCTGTTACTAATTCGATAACGTGACCTAATGTTTGGCAAGGTTTTTTGAGGTTGTTAACTGTTGTAGGCGTGTCTTTATAACAGCTGTACCCGGCATAGTCTACCGTTATATTGTTTTAATATATTTTTTTTCAAACCCGCCATTTGAAGAACAAACGGTATTTTATTTACACAAGCCCCCCCCCCACCAAAAAAAAAAAATCCAAACAATTTAAACTGAATGTCAGAACATTTTAACATATTAATTTAGTAATTGGAACCGAAAAAAAGGACACGTGATAGAAAAGACCACATGTCTTATTTTCCATGTTTCCTTTATTTCGGTTCCAAGACACGAGCAAGGAATAGAAATTATATTCCATAGAATTGTGCTGTGTCTTGTTAACATAAATGTCTAATTAAGATATTAATTGGCGCATGATGGGTTTTTTTTATATTACGAAATACGACTTATTTCTTAAAATGCGAAATATGTCAGTTAAAGGGAAATTATGCCCAGAGAACAATACCCCACCTCCAACCTCTCTCATAATATCTGGGATGTATTGCGTAATATATTATTCATTTAATTAACCATTCCCAAGACAATGTCATGCGATTTAAGGCACTTGACATTGGTCTCTTCGGTGTACCCCTAGTTCGACTAAGCTATTTACAGTATGCCGCTAAGCACCATGGTCCATAAACGTAAAAATATCGAATATTTAAAAATTTAAAAATTTGAAATTAATAATGCGGTCCTTATTTTTATTTGTAGACGGACATACACTTCGCTAAAAAAAAACACGTCACATCAAATATAATGAAACGGGTAAAGATATATAGCTGTTTTAAATATAAATATAATCAACCATAAATAAACCACAATTTGAAATTAAAACAAAATAAAAAATAAAAAATACATATATTTCTGTTAAATAAACTGTCAATTAATATAATTAATTTTCTTACCGGTAATTGAAATATTTGCATATCGTTCTGTTTCCATTTTTGATAATTAGTGTCCACGGAACCGGCTTTAGATAGTTTTTCGAGAGTAAAAGTAATTTCTCTTTCCATCGATAAGAGTGAGACAGACATCGGTTCGCTCAGGGTTATATATGCTCAACAAGCAAGCTGTAGTTTTCCAAGAAGAAAAAAATTCCGTATCACTGACAGCCAAAGGAAAATTTCCCATATTGTGGATTCATTCTGGAAAGCCGCCTAAGGGTCAATCGGTTCAAGGTCGTTATAAAACAGTAAAACTAGCCAAATCCGCTATGTTGAATGACGTCACAGCACGCGCTCTTGTTTAATCAATATATTAAATGCGTACATAAACAAAAGAATGGGTAAGGCTGTAAACGTGGATACGGACTCTGATATATAGTTGTTCACACAAGTTTTAAATCTATTTATGTGTGAAATTGGCCTTTAATTGGTATTTGATAAAATTACACATTACCCCCCCCACCCCACCCCAGACAACCATTAAAATGTTATTTCCTTTTCTACAACAGGGTAGTGTATGTAAAAAAATACACTTCTATTCATGCATGACACCTTGCTATTGGAACGTAATAAATTGAAATAAAATGGGGTTTAACGTCCTAAACTGGGCTAATGAAGACGGGCAAACGCCACACAGTGTGCTATGGGTCAAATTTTGCCTGGGCCTACTCTTATATCGAATTCCAACTACCAAGGGATCTTTTACCTGCACAGCAATGTGAACGGGACCTCGGGTTTTCGTCCCATCTGAACGACTAGACAGATGTCATTGGAGTCCCTCATAAAATTTTGATGAATTATACTTTCTGCTATTTGTTTGTTTTCAAATTCTACTCTACACACCACACCACCCTTATCTTATGTTTTTGTATATAAATTTGGGGGTTGGGTGGTCTAAAACTGAACCATATGTTAGTCCCAAAATGACCTAGTTTGTGTTGAGTGGACGTTAAACCCCATTTCTCCCTCTCTCTATTTACAAATTGAATTCATTTGTTGTACTAAATCTGAATTTTTCAGAAACTCGTTATATTTATGTATTTATTACATGTACACCGTTCATGAATAAAATAATCAAAATATTATTTTTTATTGATTATATATTTCCAACAAGACACGTGGCCATTGATTTCGCATGATACGTAGTTTTTAGCTTTAAACCGCGGAAATTCCCCTCAATCAGCTGTTTTTGTTTACGTAGTGACGTCATGCGAATGGACTGTATATTACGCATGTTTACCTGGGTTCGATCAATTAAGTGAAATTAAGGTGCGACTTACCTGCGAAGGTACCGAAAGATATTGACCGACTTTGTAAAATATATTTATTAATTATCTTTTGATTAGAACGTATATCGAAACTTAAATGTTTAAATGTAAAAATGGAACACTTTCGATGTTTTTGAAAATTTTGAACATGAGTAGGGGGGGGGGGGGGGCGCTCATTAACTAAGTTTGTACGATCGGGATATTTAAAACAATCATTATTTTAAAGAAAAGTAGAAAGAGCGAGTACTATTAAGGTGTGTGTGTGGGGGGGGGGGGGGTAGTTCGAAATTATAGAAATATATGTATTTTGGGTTATTTTCGAACGGAGAGAAAAGCTTGTGAAATTTAAAATCAATATATGTTTTGTTGTATAGATTGTTAAATTTGCTAATATTTATATTTATTCTTCACATGTAATTGTATTTGTAAACGTATTAAGAGATGTGGAATGGAGCCTCATCGCAGGTTCAGAGTCAGTGAAAATAAACCATAAAATGAATTATTTTTTTTCGAATTAATAAAATTATTATTTATTGAGACGGTAAGCACCGAAAAGACAAAAAACATTTAATTTTTAAATCAACAAAAAATATTTTTAATTTGTCAACTAAAAAAGCAGATATTATGTGGTGCCCCATTCTCGAGATGCATCACAAACGGCAGAATAATTGATTAGTAGCATGAGACAGTAAAAGTGGAATTTAGCCCGTGATATGGAAAGTGGCTGACATTATGGGCATTTAGTTTTTTTAAATTCTGAAGTGTCAGGACAGATAATTTATGTAACCTGTTTTAATTACACGTTGGGATCACGGTGGCTATGTGGGCAAGGCGCTGTATGGCTCGCTAGCCTGGAGGTAGAGTGTTCGATCCCTGCATTGGCCGAGAAAGCTCATCCAGATTTTCCGGCGTGGTTTCCCCTTCTCAGTGATGCAGGACAGCTGCCTGGGACGAACACACATCGACAAGCGCGTAGAAGATCCCTTGACAGTTGGAATTCGCTATAAGAATAATGCGCTGTCCGGACCCCCCCCCCCCCCCCCAGTAGTCCTACACAGTAAGGCGTATGCCCGTCTTCATTAGCCCAGCTTGGAGCAGAACAATGTGACGTCAAACCCCCCCATTTCATTTCATTTAAAGGGACAATAACACTCTTGCTGGCTTGACAGGTTCCGAAAAAAAATTAGCCTCATTCTAGCTACTAGATGTTTAAGTGTTCTACCTGTTGTGTAAATTATCCATTACAACCTATCTTACTTGTCCCCAGGGTTCGAAAATATGTTTAAATCCAAGTTGCATTTGAAAGTGTTTACGTCAAGCTTTTCAAACCATAGTGCATTTAGTTGATTTTTTCAATTCAGTTACAACAAGATTGTTATTGGGGCTTTAAGTGCACACGTTTTATGGATTCCTCGACTACGTTCACTTGTAGGGGAATTTCCTAGCGTTAGTCTACTATAGAAATGGGAGGGGCAAGAGATTTGGAATTTTATCTATTACACCAGGCGATAACACTTTTTGTGTTTCTACCTCAATAGTTCAGAAAGAAAACCCATTCAACACTGGGCTATTTATTCGGTAATAATGACCCATTAGGTCAAGGTCAAGGCGATAAGAAATCCATTCATTCATTCGGTGTAAATGACGTCGCACACTAAACTTACACTATCGTTCTACGATTAGTTCCGCTCGACACTAAGCCGGTTCATCGACATTTTAATTCCCAAATCCACCAATTTAGCTCAAAAGTCTTAGTTTACTTAGATAATTTTGAGAAATATTTATACCGTTTCAATTTAATATCATTGAAAAGGTTTATTTAGTCTTGTGTATTTTTATAATTTTATTTTATTTATTACATATATTATGTTGCTTTACAATGAAAATAGCAAAACGCATAAAAACATTATATAATATAGATAAGGTTTATAAAATCATAAAATCAATATAGACATACATGTAGATAACGTTTATATTTTTAAAAAATGCAGTCCATGTAAATATAGAAATAAACATATCAATAAAAAATAATTTTAAAAAATAGATATTTAATGAAGAGAGGGGGGGGAGATAAATGGAGTTTAACGTCAACTCGAAACAAACTAGGTCATTTCGGGACTAAAAATGTTCTATTTTATTTCAATAATTCGCTTGCGCGTATGGTCTTTAGCAGGGGGGGGGGGGACCGGAGGACCCGGAGAAAACCCACAGGGTTGAACAGGCGACCCCACTCCTTGTCACGTACAACCGGGGATTCGAAACCATGCCAGTTGACTCAATGGCAGGCTTTATGATAGGGCCTACAGCACGCACGTGCTAACAATTAAACATAGAATACGCTGATGATGGATGCCTGCGATATCACTTATGTGGAAGCAGACCTTAAACAACAAACAGACAGACATGATGGATGCCCTTGTTATCATGGCATTACAGAGTTTATGTTAGGTAATCATCAACATTCATAAAACTAACGAAGCTTATAAATTCATGAAGGTTATTTCAACTCAGCATGATAAGTCTAATTAAAACAAAGATATCCATCATCGTCATCTTGTTTTTCTTTGTGTACATTAGCAACTAGGTGGTCGGCTTATTCAAATTTAGATTTTAGAAATACTATGAAATGCAATGCTGACACTATTAAACTGTCATAGTGTATCTGTGTATACTGTATATGCTATTTTATTACCATTTAATTTTAATCAAAATAGCAATTGACCTATGTCCGAATTGATATCTCATTAATCTTTCAAGTATTTTAATTTGTTGGGATTATAGTTATTGAGTTAATGTAACGATATATATTACGTAATAATAGTTAACGCGCCTCCTTGCCTTGTCTATATCCTCTATATCCAGAAATCTATGGAGTCGAATTGTTGCCATATTAAGAGAAAATATCACAGTTGTTAAAATGGCAAAATCATCATAGTCAAAATGGTAAAAATGGTCATTTGCGTGATTTTTCACTCGCAGTAGTTGTAGATATTACATAACACATAATCATTATATTATTAGTATTAAAACAAAAGTAGCTCACTAAAAATTAACATCGTAAAAAAATCTACTTGTGTTTTTTTTTCACTTTCTATATTTCGCACTGTGACTTTTTCATCTTTGCATTTTCAACTATGGGAATTTCACCATTGTAGTTTCAATCATTGTATTTTCAACTTTCATCATTAGTGCATGGTTATGGTTATACATGTATACCCCAGAAAAGGGCAGTGTACTATTTGTATACCCTGGTACCCGGGTTCCGGCGCCCCTGTCCAAAACATAATGAACAATGTTTGTGTATTCCTGGGGTCGGTTGCTCAAAACTTAGTTATTTAACGATCCGTTAAACTCTAAAAGACAAATATTGGTAACGTGTTGCGTGCGTTAAATTTGCTACAGAAAACACTATAGAATACTTTAATTTTTCCTTTCAAATATTAGCATAAATCTGTAGGAAAAATTTGCACCACAGAATGTTCGGGGGCCTTTATTTCCAGCAACAATCTTTCTCTCCGTTAAAGTTAACGGATCGTTAAAAGATTATGGATCTTTGAGCAACCAGACCCAGGACCCTATAAACATGCCATTAAACATAAATATTATCATCATGGCGTCCGTCTTGGGTGCCATCTTGAATTTCATCCGGCAGATTCTGAAAGAGGACACCCTACTAAAATAAATCACAAATAAAAACTTTGTATACAAGTTCACTCAAACGCGTACGGGCTCGATGGCAGGTTTACAGTCTACGAAGACGGGACCGTTGGGAGAAATATTTGCAAACTTAACTGCCGCAAACGTGTTTTCCTGCTATTCCAGCCCGTGAATACAGAAACTTCAACGAGGTCTAATATAGCCTACCTGACTGACCTGAATCCGAAACAAACAATCAATTCTGAAAATTTAACCCCGCAAATGCTAAAAGATGCCCAAAAATGTCTCAAGACAAAATTTGACAATTCAATATAAAAATTCGTGGTACTGAAAGAAATATAAAATTAATGTTTTATTGGATTTTGGGAACTTTATTTTGTTCACTTTACCCGTCTGGCCCGAAAAGTCAAATGCCCCCCGACACACACACACCTCCCTGTCCCCGTGACCGGGTTCGTGCATGCGCCTAAGGGTTCACTCGAAATATTGGATTTGGCTACTGGATTACAGGAACTGTCTCTGATCGGACGCTGTCCTGGCTCTAACCGTTTCTATTTCACCATTTTAAGCTGCAATGTAAAAGTACCACTCTACGTGGTTAGCATTTAGCACGTGTGTATATGCTTTTCGAAACCCCGGCTGTACGTGACAAGGAGTAGGATCACCTGTGCAACCTCGTGGCTTCTCCCTCTCTCTCTCTCTCTCTCTCTCTCTCACCACTCTACTCTCACCTCTGTTCTAAGGCTATTTTAGCATCCTTACCTTCTATTTTTCACCGTGATTTCTTTTTTTTGACAAAAGGTACACTCGTGCAGTCGTGCGTGTACATTTGGGTCAACCTCTGGCAAGGAAAGCGGGTCAGGCGTCGGAAACAGGTAACAGTCAAGGACACCCATGCGTGTGCATTTGTGTTCATTTGTGTTGAGGGGGGGGGGGCTTTAAATACAGTCACGGACGTCCCAGTTTCCAATAAGGGGTCTGGTGCCGGATACAGATGACAGAGTCTAAGCGACAACGTTAAACAATATCAATGAAGAAATGGTATGATATGTATGTTTTGGTTTCGCCTACTCACATCACACGCTTTAATCTGAATGGTAACGCACATTCCAGGCGAAGGAAAATAATGTACCGACAGCAGAGAAGATTTTTTGCCAACTTATCTCGGTAATATTCCTATACAATTGATCATTAGGTTTAAAGTGGAATTCGTATCACTATATAAATCAGCTTCGTCCAAAATGTTGGGTTTATTCGCAGAGTGGGGCTTAAATATTATGGCGCGCTTGTACAATTCAAAATGTTAGGTGTATTCGCAGAGCCTGGATTAATACCTTTTTAAACACCTTTCAGTTTTAAATACTGAAAACCCGAAAAGTGTGCGCATAATTCCAAAATAATAAAAAAAAACAATATTTTTTGCTGTTATTAAAAAAAAAAATCCTGATTATCTGATTGCAAAATCCTATGTGAGGCCCTTTTTTGTGGACACTTAAACCAGCATTAGAAAAAATCCCTTAGTTCGTACACATGCCTATTACCGTGACACTCGTTGGTGTTGGTCGAGAAAATTTTCCGGGATTTTCCAGATTGGTTCCAGCAACGGTCTCAAGTTGAACTTCGTCAAGGTAAGGTTATGAAGGACTGTTCCGGTTATAAATTAAATTGCGGTGGTGTTTAGCGTCCTACTATTCTACTCAGACAGGGAAAATGATGACGGGCATATACTATACAGTCTGCTATGGGGTCAATTTTGCCCGGACATCGGTGCTAGAGCGTACTTTTATATTTTATTCCAACTGTCGATTACGTGAACGTCAATGTACACACGGGACCTCGATTGTTTGTACCATCCGAAAGAATATACGTTGTACGTCAGGACCTATGCCTTGCACCACTGACATGGTGAAACCTCGCCGCAAAAAAACCCGATGAACTATCTCAGGCGCCTCGGGTGTCTGACTTAGTCACCATGGTCACAATCCATAATTAAATCTCTATGCAAGTGGATGCTCGAGATTTTCAACGGGTTGAAACACGGTCAGTAGAGTTAAAGGTTTAATTAAAAAATGAACAATCGAGCCTTTCTTTACTATCTTAACAACGATAGTAACGACAATCGAGACTCGGCTATTCCCAAAATAGCCCTACAACGTCAACCAGGATGCAGTAATTTGCGTGAAATTTTAAAGATATTCCCTTTCATTATCCATTTTTAACTACAGTATTATAGCAAGAACAGTCAGCTCTTTATCTAAATCTTACCTAATGCATCCAAGGGGGATTGGGGTGGCCTAGTGGTCTAGAGTGCCGCGCTTCGATCTCTAGCTGGCCGGCCACCCGTGGTTTCGAGCCCTGGTGTGAGCGTTTGTGGCATGGAGATAGGGGTGCCTTCTCAACCTCGTGGGTTTCCTCCGGGCACTCCGGTTTCCTCCCACTGCTAAAGACCCCTACGCGCAAGCGAATTATTGAAATAAAATTAAACATATTATGTTAGTCCCGAAATGACCTAGTTGTGTTGAGTGGACGTTTAACCCATCTCTCTCTCCTCTCTCTCTCTCTCTCTCTCTCTCTCTCTCTCTCTCTCTCTCTCTTACCTAATGCATCTAACGATTATCTAGAATTTTGTGGTAATATTATTTGCTTTGTCAAAAGTAAAATATTGGCTCTTTAAGTTACATCTAAATATACCCCGGTTAAATTGCCATGACATACATATAGTTTTCCTACGCCATGACTAGGAAAATTACAACGGGTAACTATAATGTTAAGTAATATAATGTTAAACTATTGGTTTACAGGAACAGACGATCCACAGACTGAATAATATACAACATTCCTCCTGGAGACGGGCCAACAAGTAGAGTTATGTGTCTTTATAAACCATCTGTTACATTCCATTCAAAAAGAAACCCGTTCGATTTTTAATAGAGAGAGAGAGAGAGAGAGAGAGAGAGAGAGAGAGAGAGAGAAAGTTTATGTTATGTTTAAATGTTAATTGCATTTACATGTAGTACACTGCGCCTTGTTATACAACCCGAGATCGCACGCGTACACTTGAAGAGAGGGATAGAGAGAGAGCGAGAGAGAGGGGGGTGGGGTTTAACGTACACTCGACATAGCTAGGTCATTTCGGAACTTACACATGATTCAATTTTATTGAAATAATTCGCTTTGGCGTCTAGGGGGTTTTGGCAGTGGGATGACACCGGAGGAACCGTAGAAAGCCCACAAGGTTGGACAAACGACCCTACCCCTTGTCACATAGACTACAACCGAGGAATCAAACCCATGCCAGTTGAGTCAACTACAGACTTTAAGATACACAGCGCGCACTTGCTAACTATTCGGCCATCCAACCCCCATTTTTAATTAAAGTTCTGCTATCGGGTATAGTTTTTCTCGTGTGTTTGCAGTGCTTCATTTTCTATTGCGGGGGGGGAGGGGTAGCTAAAAGGTCAACATCTCCATTCATATATTCTAATATACATATAAAATATATAGGACGTTTCAGTTAGGGAAATCTTCAGATTAAGGTGTTCGAGGGTACTGATTAGAACGGTTTGATCATTTAATGATTTAATTTAAAATTGGAGAAGCGAGGCTACAATTCTAATGACCAGTACGGTGGTTACGATAATTGCACGCATCTTGTCAAAACTACGACCATTAGATATCTTCACTTAACATAAAGTAATTTGAATAAAATTTTCAATATATTCATTTTGCATCATCTATGTGTAAACAAAAATCGTCAATCATACGTAGGGCTACGTTGCGTGTTGGTCATATTCATAGTGGTGGAGCATTATAGTTTGTTTCTAAAAGCGTTGCCTCAAAAGAGAGAATGAATGAAATGGGGTTTAACGTCCTACGCTTCTGCACCTAACCTGGGCTAATTGAAGACGTGTACACAGTGGCTTGCACGTAAAAGATCCCTTGACAGTTGGAATTCGATATAAGAGAAGGCCGTAGTGCCGCTGTTCGGGCAAAATTTCCCTTGTAGCATACTGTATGGCGTACACATGTCTGTCTTCATTAGCCCAGTTCAGAGCAGAACAGTAGGACGTTAAACACCGTATCATTTCGGCCTATGGCATTTTCCTCAAAGCATACTGCATGATGTGTCACCGTGTAACAGCTAAACATATTTTCATTCATTCATTGGTTGAGGCAAAATAACCTCGTGACGAGTAGGAAATTACCCGCGATCGAGAATATCGGTATTATCCCCGCTGTTAGTCAAAGACTCACAATGACAAATCAGTTCATATCAGTCACAGATTCAAAATGACAAATCATTTATTATCTTATCATTGTTATGTTAGGATTTTCTGTTATGTTTACATTTTGATTACATTTAGTACACTGTCACTGTGACTTGTAATAAAATTTATGGTGTTCAGAAAATTAATGTCAATAACTCGTTTGTCCTACTTTTTTAAAGCGAGAACATTAAAGCGAGAATTTCATATTTTCTAAGTTAGTCAAAACATAATTATTCTATGTCTTTTTTTCAATAGGTTGTCAACTCACTATTATACGTTCATAGGCTTTATTTCCCACGCGAAAAAATCATTGACACCGGAAATAATAACACAATTACCTCCCTTGTTTTTCTAACCCCCCCCCCCCCATGGAATTAATAGCTATCTTCAAACGTTTGAATTTGAAGCTGACAATAATATTTTATTTCAAGGCTTTATGTTAATACATTTTAAAAATATAACTTAAAAATATGAAATTGTAGCTTTAAGCACTCCATTGATAACCCGAGAGCCTGTCCCACCTCGTGGGTTTTCTTCGGTTTCCTCACACTGCGCGCAAGCAAATTATTGAAATGAAATTGACCTATGGGTTAATCCCGTTTGTGTCGAGTGGACGTTAAACTCTAGTTCCTTTTGGGGCTAAACTTCATGACATTTCTCTCTCTTTCGGGAGGTGGGGGGGGGGTAGCACGTACGCACTGTATCATAAAGTCTATCATTGAGTCAACTGGCGTGGTTTCAATTTCCCGTTTGTACGTGACAAGTACGGGATCGCCTGTCCAACCTCGTGGGTTTTCTCTGGACCTTCCAGTTTCCTCCCATTGCTAAAGACCGCTGTGTGCAGGCGATTTATGGAAATAAAATTGAACCGTGTGTTAGTTCCGAAATGTTCTAGTTGGTGTCCAGTGGACGTTAGACTCTGTATCTCCCTCTCTCTCCCGGCAAGTGCCTATGCGGGAGCACAAGATTGTCAGATGCAGTGTTAGAACCTAGCTCCGTTCACAATCTTATGAAATGAAATGGAGATTGGCATTCCACTTTTATGCAAAAATTAGGTTAGTGAGTAAAAAAAGTAGGACACTAACTTGCACTAACCAACATGTCATTCATATTCTATAGAGTTAGTGTGAATAGTATGCCAAATTTCTACACTAGAAGGGAGACAACTACACTTAACAAAGAAATTATATGGTCTCAGACTTCAATGTTAAATGGCCTTAACATTACAGGCTGTAGTTTTTTGCTCAACATTCTGTTGGTTCCAATCTTTTTAGGCACAATGGGGACCACATTTGGCAATCTCCCCATCATAAACTTGTAGGGTTAATATGGTTTAAATTTTTTGCTACAGGGATTTGAAGTTGACTTGGGTGAAAATCTCACTTCGGATACATTTCACTGCTCCGCAGAAAGACATTTTACTCCCTCACCCCTCCGCTGTATCACCAGTATTACCCAAAACTGCTATAAAATTGCAAATTTGATCCCTTTTCTCCTATTCTAGACCAAAAAGTCAACCCAAAAATGCAGGAAGAGGGGAGAAAAAAATTAAGGGAAAAATCGTCTATTAATAACTCGCACTACATCCATCATGAAAACTAGGCAAATAATTACTAGTCTTAGACCATATGAACATTATAAAATGGATAAAGAGTGGCAGCCTTATATAAAACAGTTTAGGTGCAGAAGCGTAGAACGTTAAACCCCATTTCATTCATTCATTTATTATATAAAATAAAATCTATTCCTTGAATTAAGGGTTATGCTGTTATGTAGTATATTAAAAAAAGGGTAGCCAAGCATTGAAACAATCTTTAGAGAAATGAAATTGGGTTTAAGTCCCATTGTTTTGCTGAAACTGGGCCAATGAAGACTGTGCTATGAGGGAATTCTGGCCTGACAGTGGCATTATATTGAATTACAACTACAAGGGTTCTTTTATGTGTAAGCCAATGTGTACATGGGACCTCAGTTTTTCGTCACATATGAATGACTTTATGTTGTCCCTTGCCAGGCCCTATCCTGCATCACTAACAAGGGGGAACCAGGCGGGAGAATCTTGGTGAACTTTCCCAGCCAACGTATTTATCGAACACGACAGGACTTCCAAGTAAGCGAGTCAATGTCTGACTCAACGTGTCAGCGTGGTTCCAACAATCTTTAAATTCTAAAGCACAACAAAAGGAATTATACACGACAGAAGTGATGACATGTATAAAAAGCAACAGGAAATTTCCTATTTTTCTGCTCCAACCGTGCTAATGAAAAAGGGAAAAAGGAACAAAAAAAAATTAATTAAAATGCAACAGAGTTTATTTACATTAACATTAAAACGTGGCCATACATAACAACAAAGGATAACATGGTCCTTCCGTAAGATTATTTACATAGTGTCTTTTCTCTTCTGCAAAATATATCTGACTTTCTAAAACTAATTAAAATATCTTAAAACTATCTCAACATGCCCTTAAGGATAACCCATCAACAGTGTGACTATATATATATGTATTTTATGACATAATGAAGCCCAAAGAAGGCCACACCAATTTAATTTTAATTCTTCAGGGTCTCGATAACTTGTTCGAGTTTTGTTTTTAATTTCAAAACTGAAAAATGCGGAACTCAAATCATTTGAGTTTAGTTTGAGAAGAGAAACAAAATATTTTTTGCCTTAAAATGACTCCCCTCCTCTGACAGGAGATAGGAAGCAGAATTTGAATAAGTGTTCCCCTGAAAAACAAACTTCAAATTGGTGTGGCCCAAGTAAAACAAACTATTTACACTAAAACAATCATTAAAAGATGCATTAATTATATGTAAGATTTACATAAAGAGCGGCAGTCATTCAATGCACACATCTTGTCAAAACTATAAACAGTGATAACTTGGTTTAGAATAAGTACGGTAATTTGAATGAAATATTCAATCTATTCATTTTGAATTAACTATTTTTGAAATATTATAGCAAGAACAGTCGGCTCTTTATCTAAATCTTACATAATTCATCTTTAACCAAAGATAAATTGTTATACACATTATCAATTGTACATGATTCAAAATAACCTTAAGTCACCAGTGATGTGACAAAATAAACAAAACATGAAAGGATACATGGTGATAGTGATACATCATGATACATGCTTTATAAACAATGAATAACATTGAATAAAACCGTATACTAAACAATTTAGTATAAAGTTAAAGAGGCACTACCACTTTAATTATTGGCAAGTCATAAAACCATTTTTGTAAATTTGACATTAAAAGACTATAGCAGAGAAGCTACACTTTAGGTTATACATTGTACATGTAGCTATGAGAGCGTAGCTAAAAAGTTGAGATGATATACTGATGTGTTTGTTTATATAGAGCTACGATTGGGTGCCTTTAATTTCACCTGGCAAATTCAATTTTTTTTTTAAATACATGTAACATCTTAAAAAAATGAAAAAAATTCATGCTTTTAAGTATTTAATACTATTATCGCTAATTAAACTTACAGAGGCCAAACTAGTGACACAACTAATTTAACTGATCCAAATATTTGCGCTTACTCAATTTATAATACAACGATTTGTACCTGTTTCAGGTAAGATTATATGTAGTTGGTTGTGGCAAAAATGTTATAAATAACAATTATCAATCTTCGTTTTGCTTATTGAAGCCCAATGTATTTCTCATCGGGTTTGCCAGGTAAAACTTTATAACACTATCTCTTATCTCGAAACACAGAGTTAAGAGATGAGATTTCTTTTCTACATATATTCAAATTGAATTGTACACGAAATTTGAGATACATTTGCTTGGTTATCGCTGAGAAATAAAGGTTTTAAATGCCATATATGAGTCATACAATTTTCTTAAGTGTTTATCTATGAGTAGACCAGCTATATTACATTAAGACTTTAGGTAGGTTAATGTTTGGAATTTTGTTATTTACATATATTTCCAAGGCTTTCCTTTGGATATAATATTATCTAAGATTAATACATCTATTTTGTTTGGGCAAAGTGGTGTGGTAATGCCTCTTTAATAAAGATCTGCAAATTATTGTAACAACAAAAACTGTATATCACATTAACATGAGATTTGACAATCTTAATTTCTAAAACGCAGTGGATATTCAGCCATCCGACTGTTCTTTACTTTATTTACTATTTAGCCGTCACTTCCCTTTTGACATGTGCATTTGTCTGATTCCTTGACTTAGCAGTTTTCGCTTTGGCAATGATGCAGGCTATTTCAACTTGTGGCCATTTTTACTGTCTTGTCTGACATTAATTGCCGCGGTCAGTTCAACTATTTTACGTCTAACGACAAATTTTATTTCCCCGTCTCACAACGACTTTAACCTAACCCTACTCGAAAAGAGTCAAATTCGCTGTCAACATCTTCTTTTGTCGCCACATTTAATAACGCGACAAGGTTGTGAGATCTTGCGAGAATCGGAAAACTGCGCATCTTGAACGAAAGTACGGCTAAATAGTAAATCAAGTAAGGAACCGTTGGACGGTAAAATATACACTAGGTTTCTAAAAACATTGGTCTATTTCTTCTTTCTTTCTTCTGAACATCTTGGACAGAACCATTTTCCTTTAGGCTTAGCATTCAGTCCAACACAGGCAAAATGAAACCATTCTATTGGGCAGTCCGGATTGTCACAACCTATCATTTCCCCGTATGAAACTTGATGACACAAGCAATAGGTCGGTTCATTTGGATCGACTGGCATGTCCAGAACATCTGATGGATGCGTTATCGAAAGCGGGTATGTGGAAATAATAGGCTCTGGTTCTTCAACTACAGCTTGTCCCTTTTTCTTCTTCTTCTTTGGAATTTCGTCGTCGAATTCTTCTTTCAAAGACTTGCGTTTTTTCTTGTCTTTTAGTTTGTCCCTTTGTTTACTGTCACAATCTCCAATTTTAGACGAATTCTTGTCCTTCAGCTCGGCCTCAAACCTGGCCAAATCAGCATCAAGTTTTCTGATATGTTTATCAACAAGTTCGTAAGTCTGCATAGCCAGCTGAACTTTATCATCACCAAATTCCTTACTTTTACTGAATAACCCATCGATTCCGCTCAGTTTTTCTTTCCGTTTGTCTGACGATAAACTTTTTACGTTTTCTAAATAATCGTTCGTCAGACCGTCAATTTCTTTCATCAGATCTTGAGTTCTCTGGTCAAGATCACGCATGAGATTAAAATTCCTCTGTAATTCTCCTGGAAGTGATTCTAAACTGTCAAGATAATGTTCTAAGTACATAGCAGTGGCCATTTTGACTGAATTAAATGGACAAGTACTTCTAAAATCTGCATTACGGACTCAACGTAAAAATGCAATAAAATCATCCCTGATCAGCATAAGACATGGTCCATTTCGCTATAATTTATTTAATTCCTATTTACTTAATACATAATTTACAAATTATATTAATTACTGAATTGTGTAACTGTTTATTAAAGATTTACAGTTTCAACGAATGCGATTATTTGATCCATGGTCCAAATAAATACAACACCATGTACAAAATAAAATGGCGGGAATCTCTAGAATGCAAGTCTCGATTAACAGGACACTCTTTGAACATTTAAAATTAGGTTGTCGATCCAAGTCGATGACATAAAGTCGCATAATTATGGACAAACAGAATCGCACACAAACAACACACACTTCATAATACTTTATATTATGGAGTTCTAAGTTAGATCCCAAACTTGACAAGGACAAGGATTTGAGTACGTCTTTGTCCAACCTGTATTTCTCTGCCCTGGGTTCTCACATTTCCGCCTTCTGCACAAGTGCCACAAGTAAATTATTGAAGTAAAATTGTAGCCTACAAGTACAACAATATCGCGCAGTCCATCAACACTGTGATTTCATGATGAGGTTTCCCCCATGTCGCTGCTGCAGAGCTGCAGGTCGCCTATAGCAGTACAACATATAGGCCTAGTCATTCAGATGGGGCAAAATTTGATATATATAAGTTAAGGCCGTGCAGAACAGCAAGATGTGAAAACCCAATTTATTTTTTCTATTTCTTTCTCTGGTTGAGAATTTCAGTGATTTAATTTACCAAGATACCTTAACCTAATTCCTTACAGGCGCGGAAATATGGAATTAAATGATGTGATGACTTTAATGCGACATTAGGTAAAGATAAGGAGCTGACAGTTCTTTCTGTAATACATAGTAACAAAATAGATACGGTAATGAAAAGAGAATATGCTGACAATTTCAATGCAATTATTTCATCAACCACTTGACATATTTAAATCTACTTAATATCACAGCCACCCAAAGGCATCAGGAATTGATTATGGTCTAATTTATGATTTCTATAACATTTCAGGTCCAAAGATCAAAATATCTGCAATAGGAAGATTTAGCTCATGCATAATGCATGTTTAATGGACTTATTCGAGCAGCGGTTAGAAGTATGGCAATAATAAACACAGAGCTTGCCTTGAAAGCAGCACAATCTGGGAATCTGGAATATTTTTATCAACATGAGAAAACAATCCAAGATGGTAGTAATGGCGGTGATTTGTTGTCAATCACCCATAAGAAGTCAGGTGACAGCTTGTTGCACATAGCAACCAGAAACGGTCATTTAGAGTTACTGCAGTATTTATATGAGCACAGTGGAAATTTAGAGATAGCAAACTTTGATGGGAAGAGGCCTATTCACGAAGCTGCTCAATACAACCAATTAGAATGTTTACAGTATTTATTAGAAAATGGAGCTGTTGTGGATTGTTTAAAAAGAGCTGACTGGTATTGTAAATTTTCATTCTCTTTAGGAGAAACAGAGAGAAAAAATGGAGTTTATCGTCCACTCGTCACAAACTAGGTCATTTCAGGACTAACATATATGGTTCAATTTAATTTTAATAATTCGCTTGCGCGTAGGGGTCTTTAGCAGTGGGAGGAAACTGGAGGATCCAGAGAAAACCCACAAGGTTGGACAGGTGACCCTACTCCTTGTTACGTACAACTGGAGAATTGAAACCACGCCAGTTAGTGACCTAGTTTGTTTCAAGTGGATATTAAAGCCCATCTCTCTCTAAATGTCATATATACATGTAGATATTTAATTATATCATTATGCTTCTAAATATCCACAATTGTGTTTTATTTTCTAGGACACCATTGATGCTGGCATGCACAAAGAAAGATGTTGAAATTGTTAAATTGTTGTTAAAGTACGGAAGTAATCCAGCCCTAGTGAATAAAGATGGTTGGAATTCAGTTCACATAGCATGCCGGTAAGAATCTTAATCCAATGACTCACTAACCTGGAAACCCAAGTTTTGATTCTAGTTTTGGCCGAGAAAGCTCCCCTGAGTGGTGCATGATGAAGTGCCTGGCATGAAACAATAAATGGTCATATCTGATGAAAAAAATGTAAAGGAACCTCGGACAGTTGGATAATGTATGCCTGTTTTCATATTAACGAAGTTGTTGCAGAAAAATAGGATGTTAAACCCCATTTCATTTCTAAATGCCTGATGCGACGAAAAACCGAGGTCCCACGTACACATTGGAGTGCACATAAAATATCCCCTGACAGTTGAAATTCAAAATAAGAGTTGGCTGTAGTGTTGCTGTCCGGGCAAAATTACCCTCATAACATGGCGTATGCCTGTCTTCATTGCCCAACTCGGAACACATCAATAGGACGTTAAACTCCATTTCATTTCATTTCTTAATCGGAGGGCAATGTTTTTGTCCCACACATTTTGTGGTGACAGCAACATTTAATCCCTGAGAATAGACTGTTAAACCACATTTCATTTGATAATCAAAAGGCAAATGTTTTTATGGGGAGAGCAACATTTTATCCCTTGGTGTAGACTGAGAATAGTTTTGCCAGTGTGGTTCCCTCTAAATAACCAGCTTGTTAGACTCAGAAAGTGTTTGAAAATATAATATTGGTGTATATTTATAGAGAAGATAGTATTGATATTGTCCAACTGTTATTCGAGTCTGATGCTCGTATGATTGATGTTCGTAGTAAAAATGGAAGAACAGCTTTACATACTGCTGGTGAGTATAGACAAAAAAATGGGGTTTAACATCCATTCGACACAAACTAGGTCATTATGGGGCTTACACATGGTTCAATTTGGTTAACAATATCATATAATTTGAATTATTGTAATTGCTCAATCTGATTAAAAGACAGATCTCTATTTTTTTTTTTTTAATACTTTCAATGGCCTCCACACGTGAAGATCGAGGCAGTTGTAGTGGTAGGTCCCACCAGGGGTTATACAAGCAACTTTTGATCCTTGGACATCAGACATTTGATCAATTAATCTGATTTAAAATATAGATCTATATTTCTTTTTTTTTTATACTTTCGATGGCCTACACTACATGAAGATTTGACAAGTTATAGTGGGAGCTCACGCCTATGACATCATACATTGCTTTGTCAATCAGCGTTGACGTTCCTAGTGGTTTACACACAGACACAGTTCCTTGCAACCAAAGGCCCAAGAAGTTGCCGTAACAGACGGTTTCATTGGCTTATCGCTCACATCAACCAGAACATGTCAATGATAACAACTCTTCCAGATCCTAGTGTAGTAAAAGAAGGAAATGAAATTTTGAACTAAATAAAAACAAATTGAAATACAATATTTTATGTTTTAATCAGATTGGTAATTGTTTGAATTATTTCAGCATTAAATGGGTGTATGAATACAGTGGATTATATTTTACAACATTCCTGTTTGTCTGTGAATGAGAAGGACAGCTGTGGAACAACACCATTAATGGATGCAATGAGAATGGGCCATCTGGAAATTGCTAAAACTTTAATAGAGAATTACCAGGTTGTGTTTAAGATTTAAATACCTTTCTAATTTTTATGTAATTATAATGTTAAACTTTAGGAGGGATACTCCATATCCTGTTCGCATAAAAGAGAGAGAGAAAGAAATGGGGTTTAACGTCCACTCGACACAAACTAGGTCATTTCAGTACGAATATATGGTTACTTGCACTTTGGATTTCTTAAGCAGTGGGAGGAAACCTGAGAACCCAGAGAATACCGGTACCCACAAGGTTGGACAGGCGACCGCCGTGCAAACGTGGAGTCAAAACTCCAGTTGACTCAATGACAGACCTTATGATACAACGGGCAGGCATTAACCATTAGGCCACCTTTGTTCACATGAATGACAGTTAGGTATTTAACTTGAAATTCTGTTTATTCTAGTATATTTTATAGGTCAACAATGCTAAATTTTTTGTGTAATAGTAAGAAAATACACAATCTGACTTAAATACAGTTCTATATTTTGTTTTGTTTTTTTATACTTTCGATGGCCAACGATACATCAAGATCTGACAAGTTATAGTGGGAGTTCACGACGTCAGGGGTCAAACGAGCGGTTTTTGATCCTATGACGTCAGACAGGGGTTTTACCAACAGTTCCCCACAGAGAACACCAAAAAGTCACCATAACAGACTGTTACATTAGCTAATTCCTCACATCAATTAGAACACATATTATATAACAACTTTTCCAGGTCCTAGTGTAATAAGAAGAAGTAAAACAAAATTTTGAACTATAAAAAATGAAACGAAATAGGATCTTTGTTTTAATCAGATGGGCAAATACAGTTCTGAGAATAAATATGTCATGTAAGACGGGTCTGGGCTAGTTCATAACCTTAGATTGGTTTTCGAAGAATCTGTAATATTCTTTTTCAGGCAGACGTAAATATATCTGATAATGAAGGAAGACAACCAATACATGTAGCCAGTCAGACTGGACAGTTAGAGGCTATCAGATGTTTGATAGATAAATATAATATAGATGTTAATACAGCTACTTCCTTTACTAGTATAACATCTTTACATATAGCAGCTAAGGTTAGTTAAAGATACATTATGTAAGATTTAGATAAAGAGCTGACAGATCTCACTATAATAGTTAAAAACTAGATAATGTAAACGTAATTCATTGAAAATTTCAGTCAAATTGATCCACTATGAACTGAGATATCAGCTTTGTACATTTCCGTCTAGCCTCGTTCATCATTACTAAAACTAGTATGTTAAAAAGCATAGTCTTGATTATCCACTGTTTTAATTTAATTATCAATGAGCGTTAGCAGCATATAGGATCCCAATCCAGTAGATATCGAAGGCTAGCCTTGACATAGAGAGTTGATTATGGTCTGAATAAGTTAATAAATGTCTAATTAATAATTTAGATAAGATTTCAGGTCTAAAGAAAGACATGCAAATGGCAGATTTAGCTCTTGCATAATGTGTGTTTAATATACCATTTAAAACACTGGCTCCCTGATGTGCGATCAGAAAGTTCGTCCAGATTTTCCGGCATGGTTTTTCCTTGTCATGCATGCAGGATGGACGGCCTGACTGACAAGGACAGCTGTCTAGTCGTTCAGATGGGACGATAACCGAGGTAGTGTGTACACATTGGCGTGCATGTAAAAGATCCCTTGGCAGTTGGAATTTGATATAAGAGTAGGCCATAGCATAGCTGCCTGGGCAAAATTTCCGCTCATAGTTCACTGTGTGGCATATATGCCGTCTTCATTAGCCAAGTTAAGGAGCAGAACAGTAGGACGTTAAACTCCACTTCAGGCCCATTAAGAGGGGGGGGGCATTACCTTTCGGGGGGGGGGGGGGCGAACTAGTATAGATAAGTATAAAAAATGGTTTATAATGGTTCTGAACAGGGGGACGAGCATTTAACGCGTGGGGGGGGGGCATGCCCAATTCATTTATATATATGTATATTGATTTCAGGAAGGTCAGTGTGAAACAGTAAAATTATTATTATCATATGGTGCTGATATTAATAAAACAGACAGTAAAGGTAGAACAGGTATGTATATATTTTATACTCACAAGCATGGAGGGCCTGTTAGGGTAAATTGTCTAGCTCTTTCGATAGGAAAGAAATAAAATGAGGTCATGTGTACCAGTTGGTAGTGCAAAAGATAGCACAATTTCCCTCATAGCATTGAATGAAAGAAGCAAGAGAGAGAGAGAGAGAGAAAAGGGGTTTAATGTCCACTCGCCTCAAACTAGCCCATTCCAGACCAACATATTGTTCAATTTTATTTCAGTAATTTGCTTGTGCGTAGGGGTCTTTAGTAGGGAGGGGAAACTGTAGGAGCCAGAGAAAACCCATGAGGTTACAAGGGGAGAATCAAAACCATGCCACTTGACTCAATGAAAGACCTTATGATTTCATGCACACACATTAAACCACTAGACCTCCCCTCTCCATTACCTCAGTTAGTAAAATATTAAACTCCATTTGATTTTATTTCATAGAGTGGACATGAGCTTTACCTGTCAGTGAACTAACTCTAAGGCAGGATTCTCGATCAGAGTACTATTGATCACAGTTATTTCCCTTCAATTTATTTTCCTTTTGATTACTCACTAAATGAAATTAAATGAGATTTAACATCCTACTGTTCTGCTCCTAAACTGGGCTAATGAGTGAAATTTTGTCCGGGTAGTGGGGCGCTACAGCCTATCTTATATCGAATTCCAACTCCCAAGGGATCTTTGCCGTCGTCAATTAGCTCAAGTTAAGTGCATAACAGTAGGACTTTAAACCCCATTTCATTCATTCATTCCCAAGGGATCTTTGACGTGCACGCCAATGTGTATACAGGACCTCAGTGTTTCATCTCATCCGAATGACTAGACAGAGCTGTCATTGACAAAGGGGAAACCACGTCGGAAATTCTGGATGAACTTTCTCGGTCAATGCAGAGATTGAACATCTGATCTCCATGCTAGTGAGCCAGCGTCTTACCTATTGCTCATTTATTTTGTTAGTTGGGGGTTCGGATGGCGGAATAGTTAGCATGTGCGCTGAATCATAAGGTCTGTCAGTGAATCAACTAGCATGGTTTTGATTCCTGTGTTGTACGTGACAAGAAGTAGTCGCCTGTCTTACCCTGTTGGTTTTCTCTGGGTCCTCCATTCACCTCCCACTGCTAAATTATTGAAATAAAATTGAACCATGAAAGTCCCAAAATGACCTAGTTTATATCGGTTGGACGTTAAACCCCATTTCTCTCTCTGGTGTGTTAGTTATGCACTTCTTTATTTAACAAATTTTTATTCTGCCTTTCTTGATTTAGGTTGTGTAATATTATATTTTCTGTTCCAGCCCTGGATATTGCCCATGGTGCCAGAAAACAAGATTGTATTGAAATATTACTCAAGCAAGACCCTGGAAACAATCACATAGACTGAAAAAGGGTAGAGAAACACTAGTCATCTCACAACATCAGAACAGAATGTTAAACCTCTTTTCATTTCATTGGTTTTGTCTTTGACTGAACTGAGGTAGTAGAAATCAAATCTCCGGAGGAATTTTCCCCACAATGATCGACATCTCAAACAAGTCACTTATTGATATAGCAACGGTACCTGACCTGATCTGACCGGCCTTGTGTCACTGATAATTTTGACCGAAGTTAAACCAACCCCATTGTGCAAAAGGTACAGTCTTTAAATTGAGAATTTTAAGAAGTCGGAATTCATTTAAACTAATGACTGTATATGATTGAGAGTAAATCAAAAGAATTGGACAGAAGTATATGAAATTAAATCAATGAAAATTGTTCAATATTCATAATGATGCTTCAGACTTCGGTGGGACATTGGAGACCAGACGTTTTGACCAATGGTTACGAATGTGTGACTGCCTTAGATTAAAAACCTCTACAATATGTGTGCAAAATTTTTTCCAAAGGAAATGGGACTTACTGTCAGTTGAAAAGTTTTTATTTAATAATAAAATCACACAATACCCACAGAAGCAGAGGCCTCAGCAGCTGGTTCTGCCTAAGTAGAACCTGTTTATTGCCAGAGATGTTCCACACACTGGCACCACATTCCAAGATTTCTGCTTCATCATTTCGGTACCTCTCCAAGCTAGCTGGAAAACAGAGCCTAATGCTAGTTAATAGATCCAGAATCTGTTATTGAAAAGATGATCTACTTGAATCCAAGCTTAGAACTACACAGGGCTGGGGTAATGGTAATGGAATATTGTAATCATTACATTTTTTAAGTAATGGCCATGTAATGAGTAATGGAAGCTTTCTAAAGTAAAGATTAATGGAAATGTAATTAATTACATTCCCAAAATCATGTAATGGCCTATTGCATTTCAATTACTTTTCAATAACATAAATTTATAGCATAATAAATATTTCCAACATGACAAGCCTCAAATTGTATATCACCAAAGAAGTAAATTAAGTGTTTCTGACACAAATCGAATTTATTATGATTTTTTAAAAAAAAGATTTAGATCAGTTTTAACATATTATACACTAAGAAGGCATTGACCTTTTTCTTTTTTTAATATAAGTACTTTTATTTCAGAGATTAGTGCTGAATTGCAGGCAATCACACAGTCAATCAATCAATCAGATTAAATGACAAAAGTCTTACTACATTGTAATCTTAATCTCAAGGAACATGCGACAAACCAAACAATGGTCTTCAAGTATCTCATCATTTTGTGATTACTTAATATAAAACAAAAATACATATTTTTTATTTCAAGTCATGCTTAAAACGTTTTTGAATGATTAAAGATTTTATAAATTCCATAAAAGAAAAAACAGGTAATTAACTATACTTTCGATCCATTATTTTCAGTCATACAGTGAAAATATCCTTTTTTGTCACCATTGTCTGTCACTTGAAAATGTGCCTTGATCTTATGATTTATAGAAATAACAATTCTTTAAACAAATATTTATTTAAAGGGATCAAGGATTATTTTGAGTTTGATTTTCATAGCAGAAAAATAAAGTTGTCTTTTTAATTTCCATGAAAAATGTTTATTTTTATTAAAGATACATTATGCAAGATCTAAATCTGATTATTGCAAGTCTTAATTTAGGTTTTAGATGTTATAGAAATTATAAATTAGTTCTTTATTTTAAAAAAAAAACAAACCCAAAATCAACTCTGTAGACCCACGGATGGCTCAGGTACAGCTTGGATTTATAAAGGATTTCACTGATTAATGAAATCAGATATGGTGCACCGTGATGAGATTATTAACTGTTATGTTTATATCATCAGTTAGATCAAGGCTAAATGATAGGGTGTACTTAGGGAGGCCGCTGTTGAGCGATATTCCACATGACATTGAAAACTTTACTTGATAATCGAGATTATGTAGGTTGAGTTAATGCCTGTCAATCAAATGATCGGCTAAGGTGAAGACACATTTCACTACCATTTCTAGTCAAATATTTCAAGGCTAATAACTATGTAAAGAATAAAGTAATTTGACTGAAATTTCCAATATATTCTTCTTGCATCATCTACTTTTGAACTGTTATAGCGAGATTGGCCAACTCTCTATAAAATCTCCCGTAATGGATAATGGTAATTAATTAATTTCAATATTTATGTAATGGGTAATGGTAATTAATTACATTGCTAAAAATGAGAAAGTAATTGTAATGATTAATCTTTAATACCATCTAGTCAATTAACTTTTGAAATGCTTTTTAATTCGCAGTAGAAATTTAATGTACACATACCATGCTTTTAAGGAAAGAGGTGTATCCGTGGGGTCTAAAAATGAGAAAGTAATTGTAATGATTAATCTTTAATACCATCTAGTCAATTAACTTTTGAAATGCTTTTTAATTCGCAGTAGAAATTTAATGTACACATACCATGCTTTTAAGGAAAGAGGTGTATCCGTGGGGTCTAATTCTAATTTTCGGCTAAATGTTCTCACCCTATATTTGATAAACACTTATGTACAAGGGTATACTTTTACTCCATATTTTTATTTCATTGTCATACTTTCATTGTTTATTTTTATTGGTATCATCCCAATGGTACATGGATATGTTATCTCATTATATTTTCATTATTTATATCAAGTTATCCCCATATAGTATTCCATGTCAATGTCAAATGTACAAGCTTTAAAAAACGCACAAAACTACTTCATGCACACCTTGTCATGTTCATCTACCTTTGTAGTTGCGAACATGACCAGCAACACCAACAGTTACCCTGGTAACGCCGGATATCAACACCGGTAAATGGGTGGCCCCGTCAAAAGTTTGTCACAGGGTCTTGTTTCTCGAAATCTGAACTAATGATAAATCCAAATTTTAGTAGATACTTAATTTTGATTGGCTAAGAACTAAAATCAATCATATATTATCTAATCAAATTACTAAAATTTGGATTTTATCTTCATTAAAATTTCGTGAAACGGGCCCCAGATAATAAAAACGGGATTTCGGAATAGCACAAATGGAATACCGCAACGTGAGTACAAGCAATCCGAAGAGTTCAATAGGAACGAGGAGCCACAATGGTCCAGTTATTAAAGGAGCTAAATCGCTAACATTTGGCACCTAGAAATTTACAACAGTGATTCGCAACCCATATAATATTGTATTATGAAGGTATATAAACTGGTTTAAATTCAATGGTTTCCGTTTTTAATCCAATTTCAAATAAGTTATGTTCGACGAAATAAGCCAACAATGTCAATTGGGTGCACATTTCTAGCATCTAGTTATTCCAGTTACTCCGTTTGATTTGGTGTTATGTGTCTAGCCTCGTCCCTCGAGTCTCTCAATACAACTGGGACTGAAACGCATTATGTTACACGATTCGTGTACCAATGTTAAAAAAAATATTTTATCTTAAATATCGGATATCAGAAGCATATAATTTCCCGGTAAGCTTATATCATTAATGTTGATTTAAATTGACCAATAATTCGTGTTTTCAATGTCGAAGACTTTGGAGGATTTTGAGTTACGGACTTTGGTCTTTTAAGAATGACCTGCTGGTCTGGAGGTCTCGGGTTCGCTTCTATTGTTCAGTGGTGCATGGCAGAGGTACTGACAAGGACAACTGTATTGTTGTTCGGATAGGACGGAAAACGAGATCCCATGCACCTAAGAAGATCGTTGACAGTTGGAATTAGATATAAGAGTAGGCAAAATTTCTTCATAACACACTGCATGGCGTATGCCCGATTCCATTTCATTACAAACGAAACTGTACGTGACAAGGAGTGGGGACGCCCTTCCCTTCTCTTGGGGTTTTCTCCCTGCCTTCCAGGACCGTATTTTAGCGGGAGGGCAAGGGGGGGGGGGGGGCTGCCCCCCCCCCCCTGGGAAATTCGGCGCCCCACCTCTAAAAGCGGGCGCCGAAGGCGCCCTTTCCATTGAACACAATACGAGGCCATCGATTTACATGCCCATATTAGTATGGGCGCCCCATAAAGCCGAGTGACAGGGCGCCCAACCAATGTCACTTGGTTTTATGGGAGCGTCATCAATCATGTCGTTATATATGAGGCGCCCCTCAAATGGTGGGGCGCCTCACAATGAGTCACACGATGAACATCACAACTTGATGGGGCGTCAAAACGATGTGATCTGTGTGCACCTTATCCCAGAGGACCTTCCATAATGATATGATTGGTGGGGCGCCTTATTATGACAATATATGATTGTTTGGCCTCACATAATGCATAATGCCTTTATCCATTGCGAGAAAAATGTATTGGGCGCCCTTTCTATTGGACGCAATCCGAAGCCAGCGACTAACGAGTCCATATTCAGTATGGGCGCTCTTTAAAGCTGAGTGACTTTGCTTGGTCGCTTTCTACTAGATTGCTTGGACCCCTAACCAATGTCACTTCTATTCATGTCGTTTTATATTAGGCGCCCCACCACCCAAATGATGAGGCTCCTCATAATGAATCACACGATTAACACCTAACTTGAGGGGGCGTCTAAAACTGCGAGCTGTGGTGTTACTTATCCCGGAGGGGCGCCAATAATGATATGATTGGTGGGGCGCATTATAATGACAATGTATGTTTTTCGGTCCGCACATGATAAATAATGTCGAGCGAGAATGGTTGGGCGCTCACGACTTGGTCAAGGTACACACCGTACTTGTTGCCGTTTATAGCTCATTAGACAATAGATCTGGCAGGGTTGCGCTCGATCTTTTTTAAAGGTGTCAGATACTGCCGCAAACTGGGCGCATTGGTTCAAGTATAGATTCAGCGCGCACCCTTTTCCGGATTTGAAGCGTCCCTTTCGTATTAGTATTTCAGATATTATAAAACTTACTTTAGACTAGAACCCAAGGAGTCCTTACCCGTTCTCCGCAGTATTTTAGGGAATTTTTAGGATTCGCGTTTATTTTTCTGCCCAGAATCTGTCGTTAAGTGTAAAGTAACAGGAATTAAACTTTTTATTACTGTCAAGTATATAACGGTTCCCGATACATACAGCATCGATATTGCATAACGTGCGATACTAAACAGTGTGAAGACATGCCCCCGAAAAAGAAGTCGGGCAGTGCGGCGTCAGATATCTATAATGACGGAAACGCGACTAAACGACCACACACCGACGCCCGAAGAAATCCACTATAAGAAAGTCAACTGGAGATTGTAGGAAATGTTCAGGTTAAATTCCCGGTGGTGATGAGATTGATTCAAGCCCGCGCCAGAGGTTATAATCTTCAAAATTCAAACAAGTCGCACTCTAACCCTATTCAAAACTTTTCGTTTTTCTCATTAATTAATATGTACGCTGAAGTCGTATTCCTTCCTTCAAATTTTTATAATTTTCATAATACGCCAATATCGCAAATTAAAATTTCTGACATTTTCATGGTTCCTCAGGTGCAAACCATATTTTCTAAACTTTTCGGGCGCCTAGGGGTGGGGGGGGGGGGCTAGACCCTTCTCCGTGGACCGTCAACTGTAGGTACACCGGCGCCCCCAGCAGCCCTTGCCCCCCTAACATTTTTGGGCTAGATACGGGCCTGGCTTCTATTTTGGTATGGAGCATTGGAGTCATAAAAGGACGAACCCTATATCTAGTCAGCGTCAAGGTCTATTTTTAGGATTTTTTAAGGGAGTACGGTTTGTAACGAAGAGGAGGGAGAAATTATTTTAAAACTCTATAGGTTGGATTAAGCACCTCTCTCGGTCCTTCTGTATTAGTCTACATAGCTATATTACCACACGTTGTTAGCGTCGCGAGTTCTAGACATGTCTATTCATTGGACAATAACACCCCTCTAAATTCCATACAGGAGGGAGTGTTTATCGACATTGCAACATGCTATTTTATGATTTTAAAAGAAATTACTAAAACAGAGGGGTGTCTATAAGACTCTAAGGTAGTATAACATAATGCAAGCTACACCATTACCCTAGTTTTCGTCATACATCATGTAGGTAAAGATTTCTATATTGAACACAAAACATTTTTTTAGACCTAAAATAACCCTATATTATAGCCGTGGTTACTAGACTGGGATCTGGATAAACACAGATGCCGTACGTCACATACCGTACCCAACCCCTCTGTATAGAAATGGACATTCTCTTTCAGTGTATTAAACACGAACGGTCAGATTTGTGTGGACTTTTATTTTACGTATATAATTAAACTGTCTTCATACACCCCCTGTATCTCAGATCAGAATAGACTGTCGCTTCCAGAAATTCTGAGATATAAATAACTATTAATCTATAATTACGTTTAAAGGGTCAATCTCGATTATATTTTAACTTTGTGTTAAAAGCCCCTAACTCTTGTACGTTTACGAGGGGTATTTCGGGACCTCACGCGAGGAACTGCAGGTTCATAATTGTCTAGCGAGAATTTTATACATTTTCAGCTACTTGATGTCGAGTATTATGCTGTCAATAGAGAGATGGAGAGAAAGAGAGAGAGAGAGGGGGAGTGGCAACATTCATCATTTGACAAGAAACTATGAGTATTACATTAACGTGAGAGAGAGATAAATGGTGTTTAACGTCCACTCGACACAAACTAGGTCATTGCGGGACTAACGTATGGTTTTCAATTTTTATTTCAATAATTCGCTTGCGCGTAGGGGTCTTTAGCAGTGGAAGGAAACCGGAGTGCCCGGAAGAAACCCGCGAGGTTGAGAAGGCGCCCCTATCTCCACGTCACATACCCTCTCACCAGGGCTCGAAACCAGAGGTGACTGGTCAGCTAGAGGTCGAAGCGCGGCACTCTAGACCACTAGGCCATCCTAACTCCCCTTACCTTAACGTACACAAGGGGTCTTGTGTCCCCTCCCCTTTCTTTTAAATTGTTTTCTGGTTAACAGTGTCTAATCTGTTCTGCATTCAGTGCTAGCTTTGTATTTAGAATCTTTTTTACTGATGATGTTGTTTTGGTCATTCTAGTAATCTAGTTTTGAAAGCCAATTTAGGTACCCTAACACCCACCCCACCCCCCAAAAGACGTATTCTTCATGAAAATGACAATTACGTTCTGTGTAAATTTGTATGGTTTCAAACATACCTTATAATTCATATCGTCACTGTTAATGCCTCAAATATTTTTTTCACTCTGTTTGATTATTATTCATACTTGATATGAAGCTGTAATTTGATCATTTTTGAATAAAAATGCACCCAAAAACCTATTATTTCTGGGGTCTCAGATTATCCCTTGTAAATGTTACCTACAACGTTTTTTTGTGCAATGTGACCGTACAGGGGTTAAAATCCTCTACCTTAGGACCGAGCAATATACGTGATATGTTTTCAAACAACTTGAACCCGTCAGTCTTCATCAGGGTGTCTGGATAAACCATACTTTTACTTTATGAAATTAACGTGTAGGTGACATTTAACTTTCGTTATGCAGTACAGCACTTGGGTTATGTACTGTACATACCTCTCAAGGAACGGCAATAGTTATCAGTGCGAGGGATATTCGGTCTCCCGTCCGATCAGGCAGGTTTCCCTCGAGTTCTTCGGTTTCTTCCTGCAGTATAGATCGAAATCATTCGCACGATCTGTACCAAGGGCCAAATTGGAAAAAGGCCCCAGGCCTAATTTGCTACCCTCGTAAAATGACGCGATTATTATTATTATTATTATTATTATCCAACGAACAAATTGAACCGAAATCCTCAAAAGGCTTACGTGTCCGGATAAGAGTTTTTGACGTTCACGTCCAAACGACTCAATATTTTGAGACAAATCTGTGTTTTGGCCCTTTAATGCCATACGCACACTGACTTTTATTTTAAGACTCTCTTCAAATCGGGATAGTCCCTTTAAGATTATCGATCTTCGTGAGAGAAAAAAAAAACCGATACTTAAAAACCTGTCACTTGATTGTGCGTGGAAGCTATGTTAATTAGTTGGAAATGAATAATAAAAAAAAAACTAATCCCGCTGATAATACAGAAATCCTATATGAATTCTTTAACGAGGAGATGATTCTTTATCTTCATTTCTCAGCCCGCTTCACATTCTTCAAATATGTCAACTCGTCCCACGGGGTTTGTAAAGAATGTAAAGCTATATTTAGTCCACGTCAAGAACAGAAGTCTCATACTAACATATAATATATCTTTGGTGATGTATGTGTGGCCTTAATCGAATTTTGACGACGCGGTTTCCAATTATACGTATATTTTTATGACATAAAGCGAGAGAGAGAGAAATGGGGTTTAACGCCCACACGACACAAATTAGGTCATTTCGGGACTAACGCATAGTTCAATTTCATTTCAATAATTCACATGTGCGTAGGCGCATGGGTCTTTAGCAATGGGAGGACCCGGAGAAAACCCACGAGGCTGGATATGCGACCCTGGTCACGTACAACTGCTGAATCGAAACCACGCCAGTTGACTCAATGACAGACCTTATGATACAGCGCCATCTACCCCCATTAACCCCTTCACCCCCACCATATCATATCTTCAACAGGATCATAGCAACAAACATATAACATTTTTGGCTTCAGATGTTATCTAAATTATTATTTAGACATACAGAAACCTATAATCAACTCTGTAGAGTATCGGCAATCTCGTTCCCAGAGTCAGCCGTTGTTTCGAGATTGGAGCATCGGGTGGTCGAGATTTAAACGGATTGAAACAATTTAGAAACTTGGGGATAAAATGGACAATCGATTATAAGTCTCGGTTGTTAAGTATCATTCCTACGACAATGAACTAGCTAGGCTATATCTTCAATCAGAACTTCGCGCTCAGAATAAATTTATTTGAATCAAATTTTCAATATATACATTTTTCATTGTATGTTTTGGAACTGTAGTAATGTCGCGTAAAAATGAAGGCCTAGAATTCAATCCTATGTTGGTCAAGAAAGTTCCCTAGAATTTTCCAACGTGGAATTAAGGTCGACGACATGATGCAATTGACACATAAACGTCGGACTTCAACAAACAAGTTGATATATTAATGTTTTCAATCACACAAAAGGTTTCAGAGATTCTCTTCATTCGTGATCTTAAACACGTAGCAAGTCATTTCCGAAACAAGCAACAAGTAATTTCCGATGCGTTGTTGAATCCAGCCATATTTCATTATGAAACCAAATCTTGAAATTTGATGACCTGTATTTGCCTCCGTTTACTTTTTTTCTACCGAGATAAAGATTATTTTGTTACATACATTCATGTAGGCCGGCATGTTCCCGAAGCAACGACTTCAAGTATTACAGCATCTTGACGTTTCTAGATTACTTCACAATAATATTCCCGAACTTATACGTACGTTATCTACAGACACGTGAACAGTAGTGTCCAATCAGAGGTTGTGACATCTCGCCCTCCACGGACACCTTGACATTGAATGAACCTTGAACTTTGCAACTCGGTTATCACAGGTAGACATTTTAGCTTGAAAGTGCAAGACTTGGTATTCGCGACGACCAAGGAATCTTATAGGCTCACAAGCAAGGCTTGTATCCAACGAAATTAGTGCCGAAATATGCAGGGTATTACGGAAATAAATTATATGGACGTATTTGTCACTTTCTATTACTGTAAAATTTGTTATAGAAACACATTTTACATAATGTTGCAAGCCAGAGGGGCACGGTGGCTAAATGAGTAAGATGCTGGCTCTCTATAGCCTGGGACAGCTTTCGGGTGCTATTGAATGATCCCGACTATACGACACCCGAACACTACCCTCTTCAATGAACTGTCCCAAAACCTCTTTTTGACGAAAACGCGGGTTTGCTTCCAAAAACTCTGATGACCATACAAATTTTCTTTGGAGACCAATTTCCAGAACTTTTTCCAAAATCTTCTGAAATGACCTGTTTGTTCACCTAGACAATTATTAGATTGGTTTTATCCGATTCTCTGATTACTTTTGATAATCTACAGACGCCATTATAATCACATTAAACTTACATTTGCCTTTTAATTTTATAGTGTTCAGATCTCGTCGACAGTTCTCTGAAAAGGCCGAGGACTCATATTATTGCTTTGGGATTTTCCAATAACATTTCTTGGTCTGTTGATAATTAGTACTTCTTGGCGAAATGAAATTCCCTTAAAACAATTAGTTTCAGTAATGACTTCTTTTGTATATAAACCTAGACCAGTCTGGTACTCGGGGTTTGTCATAAATATAGAATTTCCTACAAGTTTATTTTAATAAGCCTGTCGTCATTGAGTCAACTGGCGTGGTTTCGAATCCCCGTCTGTATAATGTGACAAGGAGTAGGGTCGCCTGTTCAGCCCAGCCTCGTGGGTTTTCACCGGGTCCTCCGGTTTCCTCTTACTTCTAAAGACCCCTACGCGCAAGCGAATTATTGAAATAAAATTAAAACCATATGTTAGTCCCGAAATGACATAGTATATAGTGGGCATTTATTGTTCTTTCTTTGACGATAAAAAAAAGTAGTTCCTTCTTAATTGACCAATCAAATTCATGTAAAATGATATCTTCTTATTAAGGAGTAGAATATTAAATATTGGGTGATCAAATATAATACGAGAAAAATGGGCGGTTGTGTCGTTGTCAAGCAGTATATAGTTATACAATTCGGAAGCACGATTTATTTCATTCCTAACATGTCTGAATTATACCTACTAGAAGACAATGCAATAATTAAACGCCATTTCAGATCATTTTCCGATAAATTTGCCAACTCAATACAATATTATTATCATTTATGAACATTATCGCCTATCTTTTTTTGATTGGCATTTAGTAATTGAATATATTAACACAAGGTACGATGTTATGGATACACAATTACTGAGTTTGGTACAAGTAAATTATCGCCTATAGTAATCTAACAATTATTCCTGTGTCTTATTGGTAATGTATTATGGTAATTTCTAGTTTCCAGACGAACTTACTGATTTGATTTACAATTAGTTAATATAACGTTGTCGCCCACCATATTAACTACATCAGATATTGGTACTATTTCTACCACTGCATATATCATAAGGCCATTAATCTACGCTGTTCGTGATCTGAAAAAAAAGCCCACAACAAAACAACGTAGTTAAGAAAATATCCGTAAAAGGAGAGAGAGAGAGAGAAAGAAATGGGGTTTAACGTCCACTCAACACAACTAGGTCATATTATTTCAATAAATCGCTGGCGCGTAGCAGTCTTTAGCATTGGGGGGAAACCGGAGTGCCCGGAGGAAACCCACAAGGTTGAGAAGGCGCCCGTGAAAGGAAAGGGCAAGCTGAAACCAATCTGATTAAAACACAGATCCTATTTCGTTTCGTTTTTTAAAGTTCAAAATATCAGTCTAATCTATACAAACGTTTGAGTTTTCTACTTTGTACACCCAAATTCCCCATAGTTAATTAAAATCTCTGTTAAAAGACGTCATTCACGGTGTCTTTTCATCTAAATTGGGAAATGCTAGATGGTAATTACAATTCCACATATTTTGTGAAAAAACATAGTGATTCGACAAATAAATTCACGGCCAACAAGATAATTCAGATGTTGGATTTTTTAATTGATAATATGTTTTTTGAAGTTGGAGGGGAAATTTATAAGCAAGTATATATATATAGGTATCCCTATGGGCACCAACTGTGCACCTTGACTTGTTGATTTGTTTCTCTATTCCTACAAATCCCATTACATCAAGGCACTCGTAAAAACTAAAAAAACACGATTAGTCAGACATTTTAATTTCACTTATCGATATTTCGATGATGTTTTATCACCGAATAATCCAAACTTTAGTGATTATGTAGAATTCATATATCCTGATGAGCTCGAAATTAAAAACACTACTGACAGTGACAATTACGCTACCTACTTGGGTATATGTATCGATTTTGACAATTGTCGTAAACTTAGTGTTAAATTGTACGATAAACCTGATGACTTTGACTTTACGATTGTTAACTTTCCATTTATTAGTAATAACATTCTAATATGTCCAGTTTATGTAGAGTTTGTGTCTCAGCTAATTCGTTACGTGGGAGCTTGTTCCATTTATTCTGATTTTTTAAGTAGGGCGAAGCATTTGTCATCTAAGCTTCAACTACATGGATATTTGCGAACTAAAAAGTTTTATGGCCGTCATATTGACTTGTTTGGTAAATATAACATGTCTCTCTCGGCCATTATTCTAGATATATTCAATTGACACGTATACTATCTACATCGTTAACACTGTTCATCACGTGCATTTTGCATACCGATAGTCCATTGGCCAATCATGCTATTTTACCGAGATTTCATCTAATAGTTTGGATGCAGCTATGACCAGTGTGGCGCCAGGCAGGATAAGCTTACTCTTCCGGACACATGTTTCTACTATTTGGTACACGTTGAACAGTCCATATTATTATGCCGATTACACTATTTGCCTGATTACACTATTTTGCCTATACCGTTTTTTAGGACTTCGAATTTTGTCTTAAAGTTTGGATTGTTCGTACTTGGTTTTATTTTTTTTTACTTGTCTTAACTGCACTAGGATCTGAAAGAGTTATCATTAACGTGTTCTGAGAGATGTGAGGGGTTAGCTGCCTGCTAGACGAGCTTTTGGCGTTAGGTGCAAGGAACTGGGGGTAATCCACAAGAAACATCATTGCTAGAGCTCCTTTTACAGCGATTTTTTCACCGTGTTTCAAATTGAATTTTTGATATACAAGGACTTGATTTTACCCATTTCCCTTTTTTTTTAAGAATTACGCCCCCATATGTAAATTACTTATAAAATGAAATCAACCGGTCCATAATGTCATACTATAATGTATTAGAAGTTAAATTTGTATAAACAACAACAGTTGAAATCTGATTAAAATACAAATCTATATTTCGATTCGTTTTGGGGTTTTTTTTATACTTTTTTTATACGAAGGTCGTGTCATGGGTCGTCAAATGCGCTGTTGGTCCTATGACGTCAGGCATTGATTAAACAATCAGCGTTGACGTTGCTAGAGGTTTACCCACAGCTCCGTATATCGCACGCAAAGAAGTTGGTGTAACAGACGGTTTCATTGGCTAATCCCTTACTTCAACCAAAACGGCGGTAATATAACAACTCTTTCAGATCCTAATGTAGTGAGAACAAGTAAAAATAAATTTTGAACTAATGAAAAAACGAAACGAAATAGAATCTGTGTTTTAATCAGATTGCGTCAATTGTGTCTAGCTATACACACCAATCTCAATAATTCCACCAGCCACTGTGCTCTTTATATGATATGACGAATGTAAGAATATACACTGTTAAATCTTTCAAACATGTTTTCCACTAACAACCTACGACAAAGACCACCAACCCAACCAAGGTACTGGACGTATGTCGCAATATCTAGTCACTGTGAAGATGGGGAAAATGCAATAATAACTCTATGTTCGATGATTATTTCACGGTTGAAGTATTTGATTATATTGTTCATTTCTTTGAATCTCTGAAGAATTAATCCATATTGATTTCCTTAATGACGACAGCTTCGTGATCTTTTTCAAGATTCAATTAAATCGAGAATATGACTGCATGGTTAGATTAGATTATATGGGATTAAATGAGTAGAACATATATTTTATCTGCGATATCATGTTTGTGAAATGCAGGCGTTAAACCCCAAGCTTCTACCACTTCTCTACTTATACTATGGCATCACTATGTGATTTAAGCGAATAGAACAGCATATATAATTTGCTTTAAGGACATTATATAGTTTTTATGGGATTAAAGGAACTAGAACATATCTTGTTAGCTAAATGGATGTTATATAGATTTTATGGGATTAAAGGGAGTAGAACAAATATTTTTATAGATTCTATTCGGTTAAGGGTTTAGAACAAATATTGCTATAAATTCTATGGGATTAAAGGGAGTAGAACACCTATTGCTATAGATTCTATGGGATTAAAGGGAGTAGAACACCTATTGCTATAGATTCTATGGGATTAAAGGGAGTAGAACAAATATTGTTATAGATTCTATGGGATTAAAGGGAGTAGAACACCTATTGTTATAGAATCTATTGGATTAAAGGGAGTAGAACAAATATTGTTATAGATTCTATGGGATTAAAGGGAGTGGAACACCTATTGTTATAGAATCTATTGGATTAAAGGGAGTAGAACACCTATTGCTATAGATTCTATGGGATTAAAGGGAGTAGAACAAATATTGTTATAGATTCTATGGGATTAAAGGGAGTAGAACACCTATTGTTATAGATTCTATGGGATTAAAAGGAGTAGAACACCTATTGCTATATATTCTATGGGATAAAGGGAGTAGAACAAATATTGTTATAGATTTTATGCGATTAAAGGGAGTAGAACACCTATTGTTATAGATTCTATGGGATTAAAGGGAGTAGAACACCTATTACTATAGATTCTATGGGATTAAAGGGAGTAGAACAAATATTATTATAGATTCTATGGGATTAAAGGGAGTAGAACACCTATTACTATAGATTCTATGGGATTAAAGGGAGTAGAACAAATATTATTATAGATACTATGGAATTAAAGGGACTAGAACATATCTTGTTAGCTAAATGGATGTTATATAGATTTTATGGGATTAAAGAGAGTAGAACAAATATTGTTATAGATTTTATGGGATTAAAGGGAGTAGAACAAGTATTGTTATAGATTCTATGGGATTAAAGGGGGTAGAACAAATATTGTTAGCTAAATGAACGTTATAGATTCTACTGAATCAAACTAGTATATAGACCCACCAGTGATAGCTACATCGATTTACTACATAAATTAGAATTGTTATTACTTATTCTAGAAACTACCATGTCCACAGTGTCCATCACAGCTTACAACTAATATGAGCTATAGCTTAAATTCTGATTTCTGAAATCAAATCAATTTGAAAGAAAGATGTTATTGTATACGTCTACTGATTCAGAATTAGAAAAACATACCTGAAAAGAATTCCAAGTGTCATTCCCCCGTTTACTGAGCAACGTCCCTGAATTCGGGGGGGGGGGGGGCATTGTTTGGTTTGGTTTAGGTATGTTTATTTTTTAACACGTGTGTCAAAAGAAATCCTAGATGTATTTGGATTTTTTTATGTCTTACTTTTCAATCCTTCAATCCGAGTTAATGGTATTGGCTGCGTCTTAGAACCTATTTAAATTAACCCCATTAAATCACGTTATATTAGAAGGAAACGAAGTGAAGATATTTTACCATTTTTTTTTAAAAACTCAGTCATTATATCTCTTGTTCGTTATAGATCTTAAAGGGATAATAACACTCTTGCTGGCTTGACAGGTCAAGAAAAAAAAATAGCCTTATTCGAACTACTAGATGTTTAAGTGTCCTACCTGTTGTGTAAATTATCAATAACAACCTATCTTACTTGTCCAGAGGGTTCGAAAATATGTTTAAATCCATGTTGCATTTGAAAGTGTTTACGTAAAGCTTTTCAAACCATGTAGTTGAATTTTTCCAATTTTTTAAATTCGGTGTGTTAAGATAAAATTTGTATCATCAATTAATTGGAATATTGTAAAAAAGTACAATTTGTTGACCAGAATAATGATTGGGGCATATTATTCTGTTACAACAAGAGTGTTATTGGGGCTTTAAACTTAATTAAAGGGAAGTATTCAAGATTTAGATAAAGAGCTGACGGTTCTAGCTATAATAGTTAGCTTCTCTGAATGACAACTTGAGTCACGCATGCTTTTAAGTTACCTGGTCTCAATCTGATTAAAACACAGATCCGCAGAAAAAAAGCTTGCTCGATAAACTATGCCGGAGTCTAAAAAGCGTGGTATGTATCTAAGAAATTTATTTCTGTCCCCATGCTCGATTTATCAAGTAGGGTCACCTGACAAGGAGTAGGGTCATTTGTCCAACCTCGTCCCACTGCTGGGGATCACGGTGGCTAAGTGGACACGGCGCTGGTTCGCTAGCCTGGAGGTCCCCTTGTCAGTGATGCAGAAGGAGAGCCTGACCAGGACAGCTGCCTAGTCGTTCGGATGGGACGAAAAACCGAGGCCCCGTGTACACATTGGAGTGCACGTAAAAGATCCCTTAGTAGTTGGAATTCGATATAAGAGAAGGTCGTAGCGCAGCTGCCCGGGCAAAATTTCCCTTATAACACACTTTATGGCGTATACCCGTCTTCCATTAGCCCAGGTTAGGTTCAGAACAGTCGGACGTTAAACCCCATTTCATTTCATTTCACATCATACCATATATGCCATACTTGTTTTGTTTTTTGTTGGGATGTCTCGGGAATGCATCTTTAAACTCCACCATTTTAGTTTGTAAAAAATGTAATGAAGTTCAACACCTCATCAAAAAAGACAACACTTTGGTCATTCTGACCCAATATATAGCTATTCTTTGTAATGTTTATTTATCCGGCATGTAAACGACAGCTGACAGAGACAAAGGAGTCTCTCAATAAATAAATCTATTTGTTGTGAACAGATCATGTTATTACAGTAGATGAACTGTGTGTAATCTCCCAAAGACAGGTTTCTAGAAATCCACTTGACCCGGCACATTTCAAGAAGTGTTAAAGGAGCTAAGTCGCTAACATTTTTGAGCTAGAAATGGACACGAATGGGTAGCAACCCGTACAATAATGTAACATGAATGTGTATAACTGATTTGCATTCAATTGTTTCTGTTTTTACTCTCATTTCAAAAATGTTATGTTCGAAGAAATACGCGAGGTATCGCAATCAATGGGCGATTATAGCATCTTGTTATTCCAGTATCTTAAGGGAGTATTTTGTGCGCATGCTCCTCAGTTACGATAATGGTGTCATCATGTTCCACCAATCATCGTAATTCTAGGAGTCCCGCACTATTATTTCACTTGTAGACCCGTATGTGTCATATTCCTATTTTTTTTTTTCGTCGGGGTGCTCATTGATCTTCTTTGTCTTTTCTGCGTTTGTGCGTCAGCCAGTTCACACCAAAACTTTGTAGAATCCGCGTCCAAGATATGAACAACCGCATTGACTTGTGGGATATTTTACCCTCGTTCTCTCAGTGCCTTATTATGACGCACTATAGTACACTATTCGTGTACCAATGTTAAAAAAGTTATTTTATCTTAAATATCGGATATCAGAAGCTCATCTTTTCCCGGTAAGTTTACATCATCAATGTTGATTTAAATTGACCAACAATTCGTGTTTTCGACGTCGAAGATTTTGGAGGATTTTGAGTTACAGACTTAGGTCCTTTATGTCACGTCAACACAGCAGTTTATTTCGTTAAAAACAGAATATGGTTTGTTAACTACACTTTGGGATGTTAATAATTTATTTATCATTTGATAAAGATGATGGTTTTTTATTAATCAATTATATTATATTGGGTAGAAGTCCCGTAGTTGTCGATGTAACGAATTTAAATCGAATGCTTAAAATCAATTTTCAAAAGACAAAACCTAGAAACTCCCTTTTTTTCTTATTTTGAGAAAACAAAGGAAAACGTAATAAATGAATATATAACCCAAGCTCATCCATTGATTTCACTATTGAGTTACTGGGTTTTGTTGTGTCATTCTAGGTAAATAAAGGAAGTTGTTAGGTTGTATCATGGGTGTAACTGCTTACAAGTTCAAACGATTGGAAGATCTAGTATAACAACAGGGAGCAACTACTCTCTACAAATTTTTGATAAAAAGTGAGTTACTGGGTTTTGCTTTTTGACCGAAGCAATGTTGTCGTTCATTTTATAAACCCGTGTTTTTATATTTTCAGTAAAACACGTTAAACTAGCTCCAGTCTCCACAAATTATATCACTCAATTTATTGCCTCTTTTTATTTCCATGTGGAGTTGGATAATTCACTATTAAAAGTTCATTATAGAGAGGACGCAAAACCAACAACAGACCGTATGCAAGACCGATTTCATCCGTGTCTGTAACTGGGACCACATTATATCACGAAGGGACTAGGACTATCAGTGAAACCAGTATGTCCATACATCCGACCAAAATCGACAAAAGTTTGATATCTTTATCTCAGATGATAGAAAATTGACTTATTAAGAGTAAACCTCGAGTGCCGTCAGCAGCTCGCCGACGATTTGTATGCAGCAACATAAGAAAGCGATTAGCAACTATTTCTGCCCAGATCCATGGAAGACCAATTATTGTATTCAGTACTCCAGAAGAACCATTGATTAGGCCACCTTCCACTCGTTTTTACCAACAAAAGAGGTGGCACAAAGAGTTAACCCTCTTGAACCGTTACATCTGCAGAGAGGGAAACTGCAATCAATGCAGGTTACGAATCTTGGGAAAGTCAGATGGAGACCTCTAATACTTGTACAAGTGTTATAGATGCAGAAGCCGAAGCCAAAATCCTTTGTTCGACTGCCTCCATGGCTTGTTCGAATCGAATGCGTCCTAGAAAATTAGAAATTCTATTTCTAATGGTGACTACGTTGATCTTTTTCAATTTGAAACACATGGCACTAGAGATCAATCTTGCAGAGCAGCATACACATTGATCTGCTTTTTATTCTTTCACGTCGAAGAGTTAACATTATCTAATCGGAACGAATTGCAGTCCTAATATATATATGTATAAATGTTTAGTTTATATTTAAATCTTAAATAATTTTATATTTTGTATGTTCTTGTTGTGTAGGTACATAAAATAAATTTATTTTTGTCAATTCTGGAGAGAAGTAAACATAGGCCCAGTCTGTTCTCCAATCCTATTTCAAATGAAATAAAATATTGTTTACAAAATAAAATTCATTCCCTTTTTTCTATTATGGATGTCATCAAAAGAGATCGAATTGCCATCCACTGTTATCATAATGAATACGCTGTTTCGATTGACAAATCCAATACCTGACTATTAAGGGGTATTACGAAGAATTTCTTGCCATAATGTTTAATATAGTGCTCCCTTAGAGATAGACGGGGGGGGGGGGTTATTATGGCCCTCTGCAATTTACATCGGATATAATTTACTATAATGTTTGCCATTTCTCCTCCTGAAGATGCATATTGGCTTATTAAGATTCTCTATAGTTTACATCGGAGATGCTATAATGTTTGATAATGATCCTCCAAAAATCCCTTGCTATAATGTTTGATAATGATCCTTCAGAAATCCCCTGTTATAATGTTTGATAATGATCCTTCAGAAATCCCCTGTTATATTAATGTTTGATAATGATCCTTCAGAAATCCCCTGTTTGATAATGATCCTTCAGAAATCCCTTGCTATAATGTTTGATAATGATCCTTCAGAAATCCCTTGCTATAATGTTTGATAATGATCCTTCAGAAATCCCTTGCTATAATGTTTGATAATGATCCTTCAGAAATCCCTTGCTATAATGTTTGATAATGATCCTTCAGAAATCCCCTGTTATAATGTTTGATAATGATCCTTCAGAAATCCCTTGCTATAATGTTTGATAATGATCCTTCAGAAATCCCTTGCTATAATGTTTGATAATGATCCTTCAGAAATCCCTTGCTATAATGTTTGATAATGATCCTTCAGAAATCCCTTGCTATAATGTTTGATAATGATCCTTCAGAAATCCCTTGCTATAATGTTTGATAATGATCCTTCAGAAATCCCCTGTTATAATGTTTGATAATGATCCTTCAGAAATCCCTTGCTATAATGTTTGATAATGATCCTTCAGAAATCCCTTGCTATAATGTTTGATAATGATCCTTCAGAAATCCCTTGCTATAATGTTTGATAATGATCCTTCAGAAACCCCTTGCTATAATGTTTGATAATGATCCTTCAGAAATCCCTTGCTATAATGTTTGATAATGATCCTTCAGAAATCCCTTGCTATAATGTTTGATAATGATCCTTCAGAAATCCCTTGCTATAATGTTTGATAATGATCCTTCAGAAATCCCCTGTTATAATGTTTGATAATGATCCTCCAGAAATCCCTTGCTATAATGTTTGATAATGATCCTTCAGAAATCCCTTGCTATAATGTTTGATAATGATCCTTCAGAAATCCCCTGTTATAATGTTTGATAATGATCCTCCAGAAATCCCTTGCTATAATGTTTGATAATGATCCTTCAGAAATCCCTTGCTATAATGTTTGATAATGATCCTTCAGAAATCCCTTGCTATAATGTTTGATAATGATCCTTCAGAAATCCCTTGCTATAATATTTGATAATGATCCTTCAGAAACCCCTTGCTATAATGTTTGATAATGATCCTTCAGAAATCCCTTGCTATAATGTTTGATAATGATCCTTCAGAAACCCCTTGCTATAATGTTTGATAATGATCCTTCAGAAATCCCTTGCTATAATGTTTGATAATGATCCTTCAGAAATCCCCTGTTATAATGTTTGATAATGATCCTCCAGAAATCCCTTGCTATAATGTTTGATAATGATCCTCCAGAAATCCCTTGCTATAATGTTTGATAATGATCCTTCAGAAACCCCTTGCTATAATGTTTGATAATGATCCTTCAGAAATCCCTTGCTATAATGTTTGATAATGATCCTTCAGAAATCCCTTGCTATAATGTTTGATAATGATCCTTCAGAAACCCCTTGCTATAATGTTTGATAATGATCCTTCAGAAATCCCTTGCTATAATGTTTGATAATGATCCTTCAAAAATCCCTTGCTATAATGTTTGATAATGATCCTTCAGAAATCCCCTGTTATATTATGTTTGATAATGATCTTTCAGAAATCCCCTGTTATAATGTTTGATAATGATCTTTCAGAAACCCCTTGCTATAATGTTTGATAATGATCCTCCAGAAATCCCTTGCTATAATGTTTGATAATGATCCTTCAGAAATCCCTTGCTATAATGTTTGATAATGATCCCTCAGAAATCCCCTGTTATAATGTTTGATAATGATCCTCCAGAAATCCCTTGCTATAATGTTTGATAATGATCCTTCAAAAATCCCTTGCTATAATGTTTGATAATGATCCTTCAGAAACCCCTTGCTATAATGTTTGATAATGATCCTCCAGAAATCCCCTGTTATAATGTTTGATAATGATCCTTCAGAAATCCCTTGCTATAATGTTTGATAATGATCCTTCAGAAATCCCCTGTTATAATGTTTGATAATGATCTTTCAGAAATCCCCTGTTATAATGTTTGATAATGATCCTTCAGAAATCCCTTGCTATAATGTTTGATAATGATCCTTCAGAAATCCCTTGCTATAATGTTTGATAATGATCCTTCAGAAATCCCCTGTTATAATGTTTGATAATGATCCTCCAGAAATCCCTTGCTATAATGTTTGATAATGATCCTTCAGAAATCCCTTGCTATAATGTTTGATAATGATCCTTCAGAAATCCCCTGTTATAATGTTTGATAATGATCCTCCAGAAATCCCTTGCTATAATGTTTGATAATGATCCTTCAGAAATCCCTTGCTATAATGTTTGATAATGATCCTTCAGAAATCCCTTGCTATAATGTTTGATAATGATCCTTCAGAAATCCCTTGCTATAATATTTGATAATGATCCTTCAGAAACCCCTTGCTATAATGTTTGATAATGATCCTTCAGAAATCCCTTGCTATAATGTTTGATAATGATCCTTCAGAAACCCCTTGCTATAATGTTTGATAATGATCCTTCAGAAATCCCTTGCTATAATGTTTGATAATGATCCTTCAGAAATCCCCTGTTATAATGTTTGATAATGATCCTCCAGAAATCCCTTGCTATAATGTTTGATAATGATCCTCCAGAAATCCCTTGCTATAATGTTTGATAATGATCCTTCAGAAACCCCTTGCTATAATGTTTGATAATGATCCTTCAGAAATCCCTTGCTATAATGTTTGATAATGATCCTTCAGAAATCCCTTGCTATAATGTTTGATAATGATCCTTCAGAAACCCCTTGCTATAATGTTTGATAATGATCCTTCAGAAATCCCTTGCTATAATGTTTGATAATGATCCTTCAAAAATCCCTTGCTATAATGTTTGATAATGATCCTTCAGAAATCCCCTGTTATATTATGTTTGATAATGATCTTTCAGAAATCCCCTGTTATAATGTTTGATAATGATCTTTCAGAAACCCCTTGCTATAATGTTTGATAATGATCCTCCAGAAATCCCTTGCTATAATGTTTGATAATGATCCTTCAGAAATCCCTTGCTATAATGTTTGATAATGATCCTTCAGAAATCCCCTGTTATAATGTTTGATAATGATCCTCCAGAAATCCCTTGCTATAATGTTTGATAATGATCCTTCAGAAATCCCTTGCTATAATGTTTGATAATGATCCTTCAGAAACCCCTTGCTATAATGTTTGATAATGATCCTCCAGAAATCCCCTGTTATAATGTTTGATAATGATCCTTCAGAAATCCCTTGCTATAATGTTTGATAATGATCCTTCAGAAATCCCCTGTTATAATGTTTGATAATGATCTTTCAGAAATCCCCTGTTATAATGTTTGATAATCTCCCATCTATAATGTTTGATAATCTCCCATCTTTAATGTTTGATAATGACCCTTCAGAAATAGCCTGCTATATTGTTTGAAAAGGATCCTTCTGAAATCCCCTGCTATAATGCTTGGTAATGATCCTTAAGATACTGTTTCGTAATGACCCTTCAATAATTAGTATAATATTTCATATTGATCCTTCAGAAATACTCTGAGTAAGAGTTTTTGTTTAAAACGGTTCTCCATAATGTGAAATTAAGATATTGTGCTATATATTTAATAAGGATTCACCAAATAAGATGTCAAGAGGGTGTTTTTTTTTTGTTTATAATGGTTCTCAAATATATGATTCCTGCTCCTCGGAGTTAATTCTATTTTTATTACTCGAAATTAATTATTTGCCGCATGTGTAGACAATGCAAAATTGATCAAATGTTAAATAAAATAGCCGTGAACATACATTGTCAATACTGTCTTGTGTTGGGGGGGGGGGGCTGAATGGTTAGCAGGTGCGTGCGGTATAATAAAGCCTGTCATTAAATTAACTGGTGTGGTTTCGAATCCAAGGCTGTACGTGACAAGGAGTAGGATCGCCTGTCCAACCTCGTGGATTTTCTCCGGGTCCTCCGGTTTCCTCCCTCTACCAAAAACTCTACGCGCAAGCGAATTATTGAAATCAAATTTACGAAATGACCTCTTTTGTGTCGAGTGCACGTTGAACTCCATTTCTCTCAATCTCTGTCTAGTCTTGTGTTAAAGCCACAATGACACTCTTGTTGTAACTGAATAATATGTTCCAATCTTTATTCTGGTCAACAATTTGTACTGTTTTACAATATTTCAATTAAAAAATTATACAAATTTCATCTTAACACAGCTAATTTTAAAAATTGGAAAAATTCAACTACATGCCGTAACATGGTTTGAAAAGCCTTACGTAAGCACTTTCAAATGCAACTTGGATTTAAACATATTCTCGAACCCTCTGGACAAGTAAGATAGGTTGTAATGGATAATTTACACAACAGGTAGGACACTTAAACATCTTGTAGTTAGAATAAGGCTTTTTTTCTGGACCTGTCAAGATAGAAAGAGTGTTATTGTCCCTTTAAATGGCCCTGTGATAATTCGGTTATAGGGTCGTAAGGATGTTTTTCACAACCATTACGAATTATTGAAATCAAATTCACGAAATGACCTCTTTTGTGTCGAGTGCACGTTTAACCCCGTTTCTCTCACTCTCTCTCTAGTCTTGTGCTAAATGTGCCTTGTGATAATTCGGTTATAGCGTCGTAAGGATGTTTTTCACAACCATTGCGCTGGTCTGTTTTAAGAGCGAGTGCGTCAATTCACAGTTTTTTTTACCTATTTTTCTAGACAGTCCCATGTAACATAATCTGATTAAAACACATATACTATTTCATTTCGTTTTTTATAGTTCAAAATTTCGTTTTACCTATCTTTACTACACTAGGATCTGGAAGAGTTGTTATCATTGAAGTGTTCTGGATGATGTGAGAGATAAGCCAATGAAATGGTCTGTTACGCTGAACTTTTGGCGTGAGGTGCACGGAACTGTGGGTAATCCACTAGAGACATCAATGCTAATTGGTGTCTCAAATGTCTGACGTCATAGGGTTAAAGGCCCCTTGTATGACCTCTCACGCGACCCCTTAAACAACTGGTCAGATCTTCATGTAAATGTAAGCCATCTTTAACAGTGGGAGGAAACCGGAGTGCCCGGAGGAAACCCACGCGGTTGAGAAGGCGCCCCTACATTCATGTCACATACGCTCACACTAGGGCTCGAAACGACAGTCGCAAGCCAGAGGTGACCGGCCAGCTAGAGGTCGAATCGCGGAACTCTAGACCACGGGCTAAGAAAAACCTAAAGACTGTGTATCATGGTCAAGACTCAATTCCCCCGAGTTGTCGTTATCGTTCCTTTTCCGTCTGGACGCATCACATCGTATGATGTGAGGGATTAGCCAATGGAACAGTCTATTACGGCGAGCATTTGAGAGTCTTATGACCTCTCACGCGACTCCCAAAACAACTGATCACATTTTCATGTAGTGTAGGCCCATTCGGCAAATCTCGACATATTCCGGTACCCTCCGTAACCCTACATCTAGACTCGGATGTATGACAGTAAGTGATATGTACCTTCGACCATACATTTGCGATGCGGCTAGTCGACTACCAATTTACTTCATGGCAGTCATTTTTTAGTTTGTTGATATAATCTTCATGGGGGCAGCCTTTTTTTCCGGGTCCTTTAAAATAGTTCCAAAACAGCGGAATTCCTCATGCATCCGGGGCTAGCTAGATATAGGGTACCGGATCTGTGGAGATTTTGCCGAGTGAGTGTAGGCCATCGGAAGTAAAAAACGAAACGAAATATAAATCTGTATTTTATTCAGATTGCATCTAAATATAATTCAAATATTTCAGCCCAAACGGTTGAGAAATTTGTATTAAATGTGATATATGATAGCCGCGAGAATCTTGAGAAAAATGTGAGCTGGAATTACCAATGAAGAATTAGCGCCGGAAAACATCCAACTACACAGATAAAATACACTTAAACATTCCATGAATCATCTATAATCAGATTAATATAACTTTACATTTAACTCAAGAGGTGAATAATTGAATATATAATGCATTGAATGAAAGGAAGGGGGCGTAAAAACATTAACGTGACGCCATTATAGTATTTCTCATCAATACGCGCGTGCTGACTGACAAACAGATTTTATACAAATAGAGAGAGAGAGGGCGAAATTGGGTTAAACGTCCACTCGCCACAAACTAGATCATTTCGGGACTAACATATGGTTTAATTTTTTTCAATAATTCGCTTTCGTGTAGGGGTCTTTAGCAGTGGGAGGAAACCGGAGGATCCGGAGAAAACCCACGAGGTTGGACAGGTGCCCCTAATCGTTGCCACGTAAAACTGGGACCCGGAGAAAACCCACAAGGTTGGACAGGCGCCCCTAATCCTTGTCACGTACAACTGGGGATTCGAAACCCCGCCAGGCTTTATGATACAGCACGCACGTGTTAACCATTCGACCATTCAACCTCCCTTTATACAAATACATGTTGAATTAGCTTTCCTGAACTTGCACCCGGGGTGGAAACTTCTCGATCAAGACCGAGTTTGAACAAGGATTTTTTTTATATCATTATCGTGTAGAATAATTTACCAATATGTATGCGAAACATCATCAAGTTTAATCAAACAATTAGGAAAGCGATAACATATCAAGAAACAGGAAAACGAACAACTGCGATTGTTTACCTAGATCCCGGATACATTTAATGGAGACCGGAAATGATAGGAAATCGAATGTAAATCTACGATCGTCGTATTACGAGATAAACGAGACAAAACACTATATTAATGGTTTTATGACCTGTAGCATTCCTTTTCATTCCAATCTGGCTTGTGTATTGGAACTCGTTAGAATTTTACCAATATTTCGTTTCGTTATAATTTCGGTTATTTATTCTGACCAACTGAATACGCGAAATGAAAATAAGATTTAATTTTGATTTATTTGTTTAGTTTGAGAGAAAAATCCCCGTTAAGTTTTGTTTTGTATACTTTTAAAAATTCCCCGTTAATTTTTTTTGTACGGTACCCTATCTAACACTGACAATTACCGGTCGTATATGGTCCGCTTAAAGAATAAAAATAAACCATATGTTAGTCCCGAAATGACCTAGTTGTGTTGAGTGGACGTTAAACCCCATTTCTCTCTCTCTCACCACTTAAAGAACAATGGACTGGTGCTTAACGTCCCAATATAACCACTGGGTTCTTCAATAACTAATAAGTCTGGAATGGTTCTTCAATCTTTTAATTACTGGAACTTATATCTTACAACAATTCAATACATACAATGTATACCTACAGCACAGCTACTAAGACGGGTGACGTAATGACTCCCTATCGTTCGTTTCTGGAGTTAACGTCCGCTTCCACCAGGGGTCGTCGTCGTTTCTGGAGTTTAACGTCCACTTCCACCAGGGGTCCGTTCGTGCGTTACTGAGGTTTAACGTCCACTTCCACCTAGGGTTCGTTCGTTCGTTACTGTGGTTTAACGTCCACTTCTCCTAGGTTGATATCGAAGACAAGCCACCTAGGGTGATACAGGATTGTCACAAGAGACATTAACATAAATAAACAATAATGGTTTAAATCCTTAACTAATTAGCTTCTATCCTGATTGACGGAGAGAACAAATTGCAAAATAATTTATTTCACTGGAATCTAGTAAAATGGTGTCCTAAGGACTCACAACTCAAAATTGTCCGCTGAAACCCTGTAGCGTTTTTCATAATTGGCATAAATCCAAGATGGCCGCCAATTAGACTGCTTTGATACCGAATAAGCGGATTTGACTTGAGTTCTTATGTCCTTGAGAACTCAAAATAGGCGCTTTGTGATCTACATTGTTTTTGTGACACTGACTGATTGGACTGGAATCCAATCTGGTGATTGGCTTGGAATCCGGTCTTGGTTTTATCCAGATATTAGAAACTTTCTTTTGCTAATTTTGTGAAAAGAGTCGTATTTCGCCATGGATATACATGCATAATTTGCAGCAATAACCTAAATAAAGATGCTGGGATGCTGTCAAGCTCTTAAGATTGGCTTGGAATCCAATCTGGGTTTTCCCCAGATATTTGAAACTTTTTGTTGCTAGTTTTGTGAAAAGTGTTGTATTCTGCAATGGATACATACATAATTAGCAGCAATAATTTAAATAATGGTGGGGATGTTGTTAAGGTCTGGTGATTGGCTTTGCAATCCAATCTGGTTTTTCCCAAGCTAGTATTGGAAATTATTCTAGCCCTACGTGTAGCAATGTTAATGTCATGATGTTATTCCCAAAGTTTCTTCGTCGCTACACACCACCAAAGATTGAAGCACTATTGCACTATTAAAGATCATCCAAAAACCACTAGGGCCACACTATATCCGTACTAAATTATATTCGATTCCACTTACTTTTTGAAATTACTTTAAATCTGAATGTTTGGATTCAAATTGTACTGATCCTGCATGCATTGAATACAGGGTCATATCCATTGTTCTTGGCATTGCCCACCGTCGTTTGGACATTGCGACTGAGCCTGGTGCGTCTAACACCAACAACAGTTCTTTTCTAAAACTGAAATTTGGTAATAAAGGCATTGATGCTATCAGGTTAAGCCAAATATTACACCACAGCACACATCCCTCCTTACTTCAAAACTGTTACTGTTCCTATGATTTCGTATACGTATACTAAACCCATTGCATCCAAAATATTTAATAACAGAAACGCATTATCTAACATCAATGCATAAAAATTATATGATAACCCCCTACACTGTTCTCGCTCTACGTCGTCCTTCATTTACCAACCAGCTGGACATGTAGTCACTGGTGATTTGAATAGAGTCCAAAATAATAAGATACGTGAGATTTTGTCTAAAGGACCCAAATATCGGGAACTGCAACCATTTTCATGGGATCAAAACTTCAAACTTATTATGGATATATGTCGTATAGAGGACTATAATATAAGCTAAATTTAGATCATTGGTGAAGAGGGAAGATGTTGTATCTGATACTTTCTCAGATTGAACTAAGTCTACCAGTCGTTTACTTAAACAAAGAATTTATATGCAACGTTTGTCAATGAATAATGATATTAGCACCGTTGAAAATCTCAACGCCTTACATGACAAGTATGTCATTGTTCTGGCTGACAAAGCGTCCAAAAACTTAGTGTTTATATGTAAACGATATCATTAAGACTGATTGTTCAAAGAACTTAATTTCGGGAAACCAATTGACAGTGCTACGTATGAAGGATGAAATTATATCCATCACATATCTGTACTCACTGCATTTGGTAGTCCATGTGGAGATACCAATACAGATCTGACATTGTTATATTGGATACCTAAACTACATAAAACTCCCTACAAGCAATATATTATAGCAGTTTCATTCCGTTGTTCCACAAAACCACTTTCAAAGGTATTGACATATATACTAACGGCTGTTAAAGAGGGTATTCAAAAATATTGTGACAAAATATACTCTCCTAGAATTACTTGATGGTTTGCAATCTAGATCACTTGCTTCAGTCTCATCTATACAAACGTTTGACTTTCTACTATGAACACTAAAATTCCCCATAGTAAATTAAAAGTGCGGTTAAAGGTCATTATTCACCGTGGCTTTTTATCTAAATCTGGAAATGTTACATATCAATATTTAGTTGTTAATTACAATTCCACATATTTTGTTAAGAACCATAGTGATTCCAAAAATAAATTCACCGCCAACAAGATAATTGAGATGTTGGATTTTTTGATTGATAATATCTTTGTTGAATTTGGAGGGGGAAATTTATCCGCAAGTGTTGGTATCCCCATGGGTAGCCGGTAGGTACAAACTGTGCACCTTTGCTTGCTGATTCCTGTCTCTATTCCTGCGAAGCCGGTTACATACAGGCACTTGTAAAATCAAATAAACGATTAGTCAGAAAATTTTAATTTCAGTTATCGATATATCGATCATGTTCTATCACTGAATTATCTCCCTGATAATGTCTTCGACTACATCGGTAACACTGTTCATCACGTGCATTTTGCATACCGATAGACCATTGGCTAATCACGCTATTTTACCGCGATTTCGCCTAATATTTTGAATGCAGCTATTGGTTGTCGTGTATTTTGTACAAGGGGAACAGACCATATGCTGACCACACTATTTTGCCTGTGCCGTTATTTTTTAGGACTTCGATTTTTGTGTAATGGTTTGGATTGTTCGTACTTGGTTTTATTTTATTTGAAACTTTTTTTTTACTTTTGTGAAAAGAGCTGTTTTTCGCCATGGATACGTGCATAATTTGCGGCAGTTACTAAAATAATGGTGGGAACATTGTCAACCTCACCACCAAGGGATCGAATGTAATCAATCATGCTGCTCAGCTTCACGAGTTAGGCATTTCGGTCAACCCTAATGCACATGTGCATATACAGTGAAGACATATTTTCACTCACCAGATTGGATACCAGTCCAGTCAGTCACAAACACAAACTAGTTCTCAGTCCACTTATTCTGAGTTATCTAAGACATCAGAACTCACGTAACTGCTTATTCGGTACCAAAGCAGTTAGTAAGGTCGTCAACCCGAATATTTCGAGTGAACAAGATTTTATTAGTCTGTGGTGTCCTGTTCAGAATCTGCCGGGTGAACTATGGTCATCCTTGAGCGTTTTGAAAAATTCAAGATGGCGGCCGTTTCAAAAAAATCTCCAATAACCCCCATAGTATTTATTATAGTACGATAATTACCCCACAACCTAATGAATAATTTCAGTGTATTCCTTGGCCCCCAAAACATACGGTTAGCCACCAAAATTACCATCCTAGTCAAAATAGTATGGGGGGGGGGGTATAGGGGATTATTTGAAATGACGGCTGTCTTGTAAGCCATCTTGAATTTCTCTAAACACTCAAGGGTGACCTAGGTTCTACCGTCAGATTCCTATAGAAGACACCACAGGCTACTAAAATCAATCATAAAAAAATTGTATACAATTTCAAGGTTCAGCCAAAGTTCTGTCGGACTGTTAAGTGTTATAACGTCAGTGTGACGTCATTGCGTCACAATGCCGTCATGACGTGACACCATAACTTTTGTTTCAGATTTGTTGGTATCACTTTTGTATCTAATGATATACATTTATATGCTCTAGAACGAGCCGTTTCCAAGATATGGAGGCCCAAAAAGACCAATTGGCGGCCATCTTGGATTTATGCTAATTATGAAAAACGCTACAAGGTTTCAGCGGACAATTTTGAATAGGGAGTCCTTAAATTATCCCTTTACTAGATTTCAGTGAAAGAAATTCTTTTGCATTTGTTCTCGGTACTTGACAACAGAAATTATATCTCTCCGTCTACAAACCATGAAATATTAATACAATCTTAAACTGACTGGTTATTATACCTGGTCATACTATTTGTCTGTTCCGACCGGGGTAATGAAGGCGGGAATACGCCATTTTGTCCGTACATCGGCTCTACGACATACTGCTTTATCGAATTTCAACTGCCCAGGGTTATTTTCTTGCAAGTCAATGTAGGTAAGTTGTGCTTTGCCAGGCCCTCCGTCCTGCACCATTGACAAGGGAAAACCACGCCGGAAAATCCCAAAGAACTTTTCGGCTAACACCGAGATCGAACACGCGACCTCCGCGCTAGCGGGTCATATTTGGACTGATATTCCCTTTCAGAGATTCAGATTTAAATTCCTCCAATTACTGACGACAAGCGGCTTTCAAAGGCTAAATCTTTTAAGATGCATTTACTCGCGACTGCTTCAAAGACACACGAGGCCTATATACAGAACATCCATTTTGGTTTCGTTCAAGAAAACCTTTTGATTACGTCAGTATTAGCCTTAAGCCAGAAAATCAATCTTTATTAACAAAAAGAGCAAATACAAAAACTGTAGCGCCGTTCGACCAAACCCCATTATCCGCCCCTCCCACCCACTCACGCCAACACCATATCTATTACTTAATGTCACATTTTTCTTGTAATTACCCTTAAACTAAATAACACGCCCCCGACATTCATGTGATAAAATATCACCCGCCATAATTCATTCATCCGAATGAAGGCGTGAAATTTGTCGCGTGGATATCCGTTGTAAACAAACAATAAATAAATTACGTCAAACACTACAGCCACCAATTCCAATGCCACCTGTGTACTTCTAATCAAATTGTATAATGCTTGTAATTTAGAATTCCACCATGACTGTGACATCACCATGGAAACACGATCTCTAGATAGAGGTAGGCAGAGAGGTTTAATTATTCGCTTTACCTCCTTTTGATTATTTTGCTCAACTTTTGTCTGTAGCGTACAGTGATCATAATAGTTTCTTTATGAGTATTAATATTAATGCTCAACCGTTGACAGTATAGATCTGTTCCCGTCTTAGCGTAGGACGTTAAACCCCATTTCATTCATTATAGATCTGTTTTATTACAACCATTCGTCATTTCTGCTCTTAATACAGTGTACGGGGACAGTGTGGAGACAACACGATACGTTAAGCAACCTGTACAGTACGGCGCTTCATTCCAACTCTAGATCGGAACCGTTGCTGTTAGCAGGAAACTATCAGGAAACTAAGGAAGGAGTTTATAACGGAAATTTAACCTAATTTAAAAGGTATGTAAACTTAGCTTATTAAAGAATAATGAAATTTTATTTACTTGGGGAATAAATAAAAATTTGAAATTCTACAGGACAACGCCAACTATATTAATTCAGAGAAAGAGATAAGAGGAAGAGAGAAGAAATTAAAAGATGTAATTGTTAATTTTTTTTAAAAAGGACACTATTCTTTTCTTATAGGGAATAATGTATAAAATGGTGAACTTTAATTTTGCGGACGATTTAAAGTTATAATTTTAATCATATTACTAAAATTTATTAGATAGTCTTAATGTTATTATATTTGAATAACCTTGTTCCTATATTCAGACATGATTTGTAACACACACACCAGTTTACCGATATAAAGCTACCTTCAAGCGTAAAACACAATTTTTTGGCATTTGGTATTGTAGAGAGAGAGCCATGGGGTTTAACGTCCACAGGCGAGGCCATTTCGATACTAACACATGGTTCAATTTTATTTCAATAATTCGCTTGTGCGTAAAGATCTTTAGCGTGGAAGAAAATCGGAGGACCCGGGAAAAACCTACTCCTTGTCACGTACAATCGAGGAATCGAAACCACGCCAGTTGACTCAATGGCAGACCTTATGACACAACGTGCTAGCCATTTAGCATTTCACCACGCCCTGATATGGTAGAAGATATAAATTAACATTTGTGACTGTCGTTTATGGGGATCATGTGGCTAAGTGGGTAAGACGCTGGCTCACTAGCCTGGATGTCGAATGTTGATGCTGATTTTCCTGCTTGGTGTCAGTGATGCAGGACGGAGGGCCTGAGAAGAACAGCTGTCGTCGTTCGGATGGGGCGGAAAACCGAAGTCCCATGTACACATTGGCGTACGCGTAATAGATCCCTTGTCAGTTGGAATTCTATATAAAAGGAGGCCGTAGCGCCGCTGCCCGGGCATAATTTCCCTCGTAGCACACTGTAAGGCGTATGCCCATCTTCATTAGCCTAGTTTAGGGGCATAACAGTAGGACGTTAAACCCTATTTCACTTCATTTTATTTCGTGACTGTTGTTTATTTGTCTGTCTGAATCTGTGTCTAGGCTGAAATTTCGTGTATAGGGTTAGTTCGAACCGGAGGCGTTGGTCTACCGGTAATACGGGCATAACCTGGGCAGCGCCGAATAAATCCACTACTTACTATTATCAATAACCTCATTTTCACTTTTAAGAGCCTTTCTGTTTTATCCTAGAATGATCGGGGCTTTCTTTTTATTTGTTTAAGATTTGTAGAATCTACAATAAAAAAATATCTAATACCCATTCCCCGCGCTTTTAGATAATAAAATAAAACGATTCAAACCTTTAGACAAAATTCGAAGGCCCAAATAAACGGTATAGGCTTAATACTGTAAACTATACGTGCTTTATTTCACCTTTAAAGGACCTCATTCCGTAACTCAAAATCTTCCAAAATCTTCGACATCGAAAACACGAATTATTTGTCAATTTAAATCAATATTGATGACGTAAACTTACCGGGAAAAGATAAGTTTCTAAAATCCGATATTTAAGATAAAACAATTATTTTAACATTTGTACACGAATCGTGTAGCCTACCATAATGCGTTTCAGCGCCAGTTGTTTTGAGAGTTATGTAGACTGGAATAACTAGACGCTATAAATGTGCACTTGATTGTGACTGCTGGCGTATTTCGTCGAATATAACTGATTTGAAATAGGAGTAAAAACGGAAACCATAGAATGTAAATCAGTTTATATACATTCGTATTACAGTATTATATGCGTTGCGACCCCTTTTGTGAAATTCTAGGTCCCAGATGTTAGCGATTTAGCTCCTTTAAATTCAGATATTTCATTATTATTTAAGAGTGACCGTGAACAGAATACCAGTCGAAATTATCGTTTCTATTTATGTTTTTAAAACCCAAATACAATTCACAATGGCGTAAATCTGTGAAAATACGAAGAATAGATTAATATAAAGAACACTGAATTTATATTGAGAACAAAAAAGAAATCAATCTCTAAGTTGCAAAACCAAAAAGCCACGAGCCACGCTCGTATAGGGGAGGTGGGGGCGTTTTATGGATCGGTAAGACAATCACTAGCTTTAGGTTAAATTCAGATATTTTTCCGACCCATGTCACCTATTGCCTCTGGTATTAATTACTTGGGGGTGGATAAGACCATTGGAAACGCTAATAATGTTTGCTATCCATACAAGTGTACATCAATCAGAACTTTAACATCTACAGAGGCGGATAAGACCATGGTTCACGTATTGTGTGGGATGGAGCTGGGGGGCGGGGTATTATAAGTCCACGGAAAGTAATATATTTAGTGTAGATTCAAAGACTCGTCTTTAATCAGCTGATTGTTATTTACGTTTCTGTATGCCCGTTCCTTTAATTAATTAGCCGAGGAACATTAAAGCGGATAAGACCAGGATTCGCTCTTTGTGTGTTTGAGATGGTCGAGATTTGTATACATCAAAGTCTATCAAAGTACAATAGCTGTAGGATACATCAATCGGATTAAAACACAGCTCCTATTTCGTTTCGTTTTTCATAGTTGAAAATTTCGTTTTACTTGCCTTCACTGCACTAGGGCCTGGAAGAGTTGTTATATTGATATGAGAGATTGGCCAATGAAACCGTCTGGTACGGCGACTTCTTGGCGTGTCATGCACGGAACTGTGGGTAAACCACTAGAAACGTCAACGCTGATTGATTAATCATTGTCTGACGTTATAGGGTCAAAAGCTGCTCGTACGACCCCTGACATGACCTTCGAGTACAACTTGTCAGAACTTCAAGTAGTGTAGGTCATCGAAAGTATACAAAACGAAACGAAATATAGATCTGTATGTTAAACAGATTGTAGGATACAAATGTATTTATTGTAAATTGAAAAAAGAAAACCTGCTAAAGACCACTACGCGCAAGCGAATTTTTGAAATAAAATGAAATTATATGTTAGTCCAGAAACGACCTAGTTTATGTCGAGTGGACGTTAAACCTCATATCTCTCTCTCTCCCTCTCTCTCTCTCTCTCTCTCTCTCTCTCTCTCTCTCTCTCTCATAACCCCTGCCTCTCTTCGTCTCTTACGCGCAAAGTATTCGTTTTGTTTCTACATATACGATGCATTGGTTTAGTAATGTGTTCATACATTTCAAAAATAAGTCAAACAACAGAAACAATTAGCTCAGTCATTAACGCTTATCGTGTCTATGATCAATTAACGCCATTTGACGTAATTCATCTTTGTACAAATCATCATTTTGTTATTTCAACCAATTTACACATTTTGAAACGTGTTACACACAAAAGAATCAATCGTCCAATTTCTGATTACATTTGAAACCCACATCAATGGCAATAACGCATATGAACGTCAATTACACTTAAAACGCACACGACTGATAATTTTATTAAAAATGCACAAGACTGATAATTTCACTAGAAACTCACACAAATCGTAATTTCAATTATAGGAAATTAACAAATAACATACAGCGAAAATAGCGCCCCTCGATTTTTCCTAATTTCTGATTTTCGACTTTCGACTCTCGACTTTACTTGTATACCGTCTTGTCGACTTTCGACTTAGTCATTTAGACAATTAAATTTTTAAACATTTTTTGTATGTATGAGAAACATAGATAAAGACGTTTATAGTATTTGTAGGTACAAAATATATTTCCTATTTAGTGTAGTTGGGTATTAAAATGAGTAAAAGGCACCATTCTGCCCGAACCAGTTACATCTTATGTAAACAATGCACGCGTAATTGATGCCCCCGTCAGACCGGGTGGTGTCCTTACTGCGCTGCTGTAAACGTAAACAAGGGCATAACAACGTTCGACGCTAGGTCGCAGAGCCTTGTCGTTTGTTTTGAACATGCTTAAAACTAACGCGGAGACTAAGGGTTATTCACGGCCATGGGAACCACAGCACGGTGTCTGGCTTTTGTCGCGCTTATGGCGATCTTGACGGGCTCTGCGGTCATTTTCCGTTGCTGTAGCGTCACAGTAAGGACGCCACCCCAGTCAGACGGGATATGAGCCTATAATTGACGCCGCGTGACGTGATTGCACGTGTTGAAGACAGTCACCTTTAGATTACTATGTGGTAATCCTTGTGGCAATTCTCTGGGAAATAGATTGCATGTACGTGTCAAGACTAAGATAAGTTATTAGAAACTATAATACACAATATTATGGTCATCTCTATAATTAAACCTGTCAATATATCATACCACGTAAAGTCTAACGAGCTGCTTTTTTTGCTATATGAAGGATGTGAAGAATCAAAGGTGAATTCCTGCAGCCATAACTCATTCTGTGATTTATTTTTCAGATTAGATCTCAGCCGTTATCACCATGAAAGTGGAACGTATTGTGTTATTTTTCTGTCTTTGTCTTATGTCAGTTTTTGGTCAGTATTATGATAGAAATCAAGGTTCTCCAGGAATTTTTCCAAGTTCATTTTCTCAAAGATTGGCTTTATCTCGAGGTAAGCGGTTAATTTTTTTTTAAACTTAATAAGCGTATACAAAACTTAAACTTCCTAAATTGTTTAATATTTGCAAACATATGTATTGTGTCCTTTGGATGGGACGAAAAACCCTGAGGTTCACCCATATCCAGCCACAGACATAATCCATAATATACCCATTTTAACAACTACATGTACAGTATAATGAAGCAGCAGTGCAATCCGACATACTCCTCGCAGCGTAATGAGAGAGATGGGGGGGGGAGGAGAGCAAGAGAGGGAGAGAGGAATGAATGAATGAGATGGGGTTTAACGTCCTACTGTTATGCACTTAACATGAGCTAATTGAAGACGGGCATACGCCATACGGTGTGCTATGAGGGAAATTTTGCCGGGGCAGCGGCGCTACGGCCTACTCTTATATCGAATTCCAACTGCTAAGGGATATTTTACGTGCACTCCAATGTGTACATGGGACCTCGGTTTTTCGTCCCATCCGAACGACTAGGCAGCTGTCCTTGTCAGACTCTCCTTCCGCGGGATTTCCCCGGTTTAACGTTCACTCAACACAAACTAGGTCATTTCGGGACTAACACATTGTTCAATTTCAATTCAATAATTCGCTTGTGCGTAGGGGTATCTAGCAGTGGGAGGAAACCGGAGGACCCAGAGAAAAACCAACGAGGCTGTACAGGCGACCCTGTTGACTCAATGACAAATTTATGATACGTGCTAACCATTCGCCCCCCCCCCCCTCTTTTGATTAGACCTAATCCAACTCAAGACCTAATCCAACTCAAGGATGCCCCCGACCATTCCACCAGGTATATATCTTCCGTCAGTATCCCATTATGAACCCCACTGCATTATTATGGGGATGGGTGGCCCAGCATCCCAAACTTAGGCTGCCTATACTATCCACAGCAAGATCCAACTGAGAATAGGCCCTAACCTAATTAACCGACATATTTTTTCCTACATCGACGATTTTAGTCAATAACACTGAGTATGCTTTTAGAAGTTTTTAGAAGTATTTTTTTCTCTTCTTTTGTCATATTGAATGGAATTAAATATATTTATTTAGCCGTTGTGTGTATGAAAGACGCAAACTAATCAGAGCCGATTCACAAAAAAAGCTCATTAATTATTCAACATGGCGGCGCCTATGAGGGATATTTCACAGACGCGGTTTTGTTTGCGAAAACAAATTTAGGTGTATCTAACCTTGTTTTGAAAGATAAACAGATTGAAACCCTATAGATAGTTTACAATGTTAAAGAATGTATTGCAATATTACCCATAGCATATATTTTGATCATTGTATCAGCGCTAGAGTTCAAGGCATGTTTACTTTTGTTTACCATTAACAATGTGAAAATTGTCAATCGGTGTCAACTAATTTAGATATCTTCTGTGTCAGAGTCACGGTGTTGTCTCATTGGGCTTTGCTCCTGTGGTGTTCACTGCACTTGATTAATTTTAATGTTTTCTGAAGTTCTATTCGGATTATCTCCCTTGTCATTGCCCCGGAGCCATTCACTTGATTTGGAATTTGTATATGACTGCCAATGTCTGCCTTATTGGTTTTGTTTGCATGTAGTGTGTTTCTCCTGTGCTTACTATTTATATGAAATGCATTATCACGGTTTTAAAATTTAAAAAAAAATCTGTGTTGGAAATATCAGATTATCCGCTTCATTTCAAACATAACTAGGCTGTTGGTGTCTCGGCAAATTTCCAAGAAATCTTTCTGAACCATGTCAAGGAAATATTCTCCAAAAAAGCAACGCCTGATCTAAAATATATAAATAAATAAGCACGTATTAATCTATTGATTTTAAAAAAAGTAAGTAAAAAAATATTAAAAGACCTAATATGAAGGCCTAATTTCTTTTCGGTTCTACGTGGCTAATCTAAAAACGCTGTGGATATTCGGATGTCGATGTCAGTGCAATATTTGTCAGACACTTGATCGGTACATACGTCCACGTCGCTCGACATTGAATGCATGTCTTATTATTATTCGCCTAACACTGAGTGTGCATATCAAATTGTTATTCGTTCGACATTGCAGCCTCATAATCATATTAAATTATTAATATCATTTGCACCAGTGGCAGCTAGGTTACAGTTAATCATGCTGTTTTACAATAACTTTTAAAACTAATTTCAGTAAGTTCAACTCTCTAGTTGCAAGGCCTATACAGGTGTCTGGTCTGGAGTATGTCTGCTATATATTATGCTTTATCAATATCACACCAGGTGTAGGCCTACTGCTGTGCAACTGAACAGACTGACTAATGACTTAAAGTACTACTGATCGAATAGGCCCAAGTTAGTAAGTAGGCTACTCACTGTAGCCTACTACTCCTACTGTGTAAAATTACATATGATATGCATCAAAAAGAGAAATAAGAAAAGTCACGGTCGGACAAATGCCATAATTTAACTGATTACTCACCCGAATTTCGAAACTTTTCCTATAACTTTTGTCATTCCCCGGTGATAAAATCTAATAATATAGAAAGGCCTAAATAATCCTCAAAACATGAAAACTTCATCTTCATAATATTGTTCGACATCCCGAAGCAAATCAAAGTCGCATTTGGTGGGTCTAATTCGCCCTACGACTTATAAGAATCACTATTTCCATTACTACTTCAATGATCAGAACGAATATCGTATTTCAAACGATCTCGGGAGATATTCAGAGATTAAATAGGCTACATGTTAACATTTCTTCAACATCTCTTCCTTAGCTATAGACGTCTTTAGGAAATCGTGGATTAGAGTTACTTACGCATGCGCAAGGCCCGGTCCACCAATCAAATAAGGGGATTCTACTCTGTTTACGCAACAAGCGAATTGTATATTTTCCACAGGTTAATTAAGATTGCATTGATTGGTGCAAAAAATCTCTGACCTCAAATATGATACTATATTTAGAAAGAGGATTCTCCATCCTACATTTCCATAGTAAACATGGCGGACGAAACTCGGCAAGCGAGGAAAATACGAACGCACAAAGTAAGCTCGTTTGATGTAACTTGCAGTAGAATTACGCCATTTACGATTTTTTTTCTTCAGAGCCTCCACAAAATACCCTGTTTTATTCATTTTTTAATTATATTTTCACAAAGACGATCGATTTATTGAAAAATAGATGCTTTTTTGAAGTGATTAGTGATAAAAAAAAAATTTCGGTAGTTTTTACCCACTTAGTGTATTTTGCCGTTTTCTAGAAATTGAGTTTTCCGACTTCCGACCGATTTTGTCGCGGAGGATCACATATTATATATCGCTTTTACGCGAGTGTCACCGACATGGCGTGTTTACATAAAACACACGTGCGGGGACATTTTTAATTTGTTGTCTTAACAAAGCGGTGTGTAAGCGATAAGCCCCACCCAAAATGATCACGTAGGCGTTTAAAATGGTGGATATACAGTACAGTGTCACAATCTCAGAAGTATGACGTAGATGGGTCGCTGCGTGCAGTATGTTGGCCCAGTTGAAATTCGATGGAGGTTAGGTGTATCAGTGACTGTAGCGGCCTAGCGAATATTCACTGCTGATCAGTGTGATCCTGTTAGTGCAGAAAAACAGGACGTTAAAGATCGTTTTATTTCTATCGTCATGCCTTTTACCATTTATCGTTATTTTTAAGTCCGATTTCCTGCGGAACCAATCGTTTTTATTTTCCTTTTTAGATCTATCTCTCTTCCCCCCGATGGTGACAAACTCAAACACACGTGTCGCGTGAAAATGAATTTAATCCATTACGAATCAATTTAAGCAAATCTCTATTCTTTGACACCTATAGAAATTGATACAAATTTTTTTCGCAACGCATATTATAATGTAATAGGCAGATTTAGGTCCAACACAATGCATCTTTAAAAATCCGAATAACTCAGATATGGAGCATTAGATTTTTTTATGGACTACTTTATGTGGAGTGTTTTCACAGCAAATAGTGCCAAATGGCCTCTTCATAATGTGGACCTTCATGGATTCCAGATAATGAATTAACCGACCTGGCCATTAATAATACATTGATGTATGTATAGTCTTGCGTCATCGTTGTTGCTACATTGAATTATTTTTTATGGACTTGAGTCAGCATGTCATCTCCCTGATGAGGGTCAGACATTTTGTAATGGATCATTCCAGAAATATATTGCCAACAATTAAAGGGATGATTATTTAGTCATATTAGCATAATAATTATGGCCATGTGCAACGTTGTCGCCATGAATTTCCTGGGGAGAGTGGAGGCGGGGCTTTGGTTTGCGAACTTTATCTCTCTGCCTCTGAAGTCCAAGGGCGGAGAGGGGGGGGGTCGTCGATAAGGCAGTGCCATCCTTCGACCTCTAGCTGGCCGGCCACCTCTGGCTTGCGGCTGTGGGTTTGAGTCCTGGTGTGAGCGTATGTGATAGGGGCGCCTTCTCAACCTCGTTGGTTTCCTCCTGACTCTCCGGTTTCCTCCCACTGCTAAAGACCGCTACGCGCAAGCGAATTATTGAAATAAAAATAAACCATATGTTAGTCCCGAAATGACCTAATTGTGTTGAGTGGATGTTAAACCCCATTTTCTCTCTCTTAACATGGACGATTTGGGATGCTAGTGATGTATGACTGGGTTAGGAGACCCAAGACCCCAATATTACCACCCACATTGGTGTATTCAACACGGAAGGTGCAAGTTTCACCTCGGATGTATTCGATAGAGGAATATGCCCCGAATAAAGAAAAATATATCTTAATAATGGGATTTGTGGAAGAAATGTCACTTACGAAGAGGTCAAAGGTCATCAATTAGCAATTTTTTAATTTTACTCGGATCGTTTTCCCCGTTATCTGCAATAGCATGACATAAATCTATGTTTTAAATGATTATAGATAAATAACCCATTTGGAAAACAATGTGCATTGTGGGAGAATTTGGGGTAAACTTACGAGAAGCGACAATTACATTGCATCAGATTTCTCTGACCAAATTTAAAAAAACGCTGATTTTACTTAATTTTAGTGATGGAGTATATTTCATGATTATGATGTGATAGAGTTACAGATGGTTGATGCACTAAAATTAACGAAAAATCGGCGTTTTTCGAAATTTGGTCAGAGAAATCCCATGCAAAGCATTTGGTCGCTCCTCGTAAGTTTACCCCGAATTCTCCCACAATGCACATTGTTTTCCAAATGGGCTATTTATCTATTGGAAAGAAGGAAGTGGGTGGAAATTAATGTATCCCTATTATCATCAGAGATTAGGAGGATTCTTATTCCGGCCTATTTTACTGTTTGTCAATGATTTGTTATGGGCATTAGTCACACCTGCTGTTCTTAATTCATTTACCACCAACATTTTCATTCTTTAGTTTGTGGTCGTGAATTCTATGATCATTCCCTACATGCTACCCATTGTTCCAATGTCGCACCTTTCATGTGAATTAAATTTCTAAGGGTTCACTCGGTGCGAACCAGCATTATTCTCTTCTTAATCACGCTGACCACTAGAAATTTCATTCTTACGTTGCTGATAATGATTTCTGATATTATTCCGCACCATTTAGGCTTCGTTTCATACTCGCACCTTTTATGTTGATTAAAAGTTTAATTATTAACGGCGGTGGTGGGTGTGTGGCGAGTGATATTCTCGTTAATTTGAAGATAAGGCCTATGTCATATTTATTTTATATCTCATATTTGTCCTCCTAGCAGTATAAAACATGTCCATGTAGTTCTGTGTAACATACCTGGAACAGGTCAATATATAGCGGAAAAAATAGTTCTAATAAAACCGAAAAATTGCTAATTGATGACCTTTGACCCCTTAAGTGGCCCGTCCACAAGAAATTCCATTTTTAAGTTATATTTCTTAATTCAGGACAGTGCCGGACTGGGCCCACTTGCATGGCAAGTGGGCCTAAGCCGAAAAAAAATATGGGCCTAAGCCTCAAAGAAAAAAAAGCAAAAAAAAAGAAAAAGAAAAGCTAGTAAAAGAGGGGAGGAGAGGAAACAGGGAAAGGAAAGAAAAGACCCCGACCCCCACCAGCGCTCGCGCCTTCGGTGCTCGCGGCGCTCGTTTGCTCGTGGGCCTTGTCACAGGTATGGCAAGTGGGCCTTCGGCACACCAGTCCGGCACTGATTCAGGGTATATTCCTCTATCAAATACCACTGAAGTTGAACTTGCACCTTCCATGTTGAACAAAACCCACCTACTATGGGTGGCTCTTCCTACCCCGCCCACCACTGCCATAACTTAAGAATTGGGTTTTCGGGGTCTCCTAACCCAGTCATACATCACTAGTATCCCAAACCTTCCGCACCTTACATGTTGAACAAAACCCACCTACCTCACGGACTTAATAGAAACGAAATTTGAATTACAAAGTTTCAGATTGAATGTATCGGCGAGAAAAGTCTGCCCTATTTCAGTTTATGACCTGAAAATACTTATAGCAGGCTTGTTCTCTAGTCCAGCCTTATACGCATACGCAGAGCATTTTCATTTCCTATATATATTCGCAAAAAAACCCTATAAGATTCATCACAAATATATTATCGCCATTTTGATCTTCTCTCGATTCCTATACATGTTTGCACTCATGCATGCAAAAATATTGTCTCAGTGCTTTGGATTTGATGAAATTCGCTGTTAATCTCCCAGAGAAGTTGTCTCCGCACCGGACCCACCCCCTTCTCCTATCCCTAACTTCTGGACACGCCTCTGCTTGCTACTGTAGCCATTTTATATAGCCCTTTTCTATGGTTCATTATCAACATCCGACGTTCTTGGATTACGTCACAAAGTTTGAATTCTGGTAAATAATAATAATAATAATAATCACGTCATTTTACAAGGGTAGCAAATTAGGCAAATTAGGTATGGGCGGGGGCGGTGGCTTAGTCAGTAAGACGTTGATCCGGGTGTTGACGGAGAAAGTTCATCGGGTTTTCCGGCGTCCCCCCCCCCCACACACACACACACACTTGTCAATTTAAAATAAAGAACACGTTACCGAGTTTGTATAATTCAAAATGGCCGACTGAAATTGTCATGTGCGATTGCATGTTCGATTGTAGTATAGCTTTACGGTGCTTTGAATAGACATAGACATACCGTATTTTAATACAACATGGACGTTTATTCAGTGATGATAACTGCGGGGAATTGAGATAATTCTTGTGACATAATTATCAATATGTTTGGAGATGATGTGTTTATCGTAGGGGGGGGGGGGGATTTACTCCAACCGGAGTTGTACCGTCTGTAGATACGATAGACATGGGGTTTAACGTCCTATTTTTCTGCACCGATAGGAACTCTAAACATCGATTTGAACTAGTTGAACTTTCAAGAGGATCAAATGTAAACATTGGTTGGGCAAATGGAATTTTATTTAGGGTAAAATATAAACAATGGAACTTTAAATGGGATGACATGTTTGCAAAGTGAAACATTAAAAGGAATAATGTAAACATTTCCTGGCCACGGGGAACTGTTTTATTGGAAGAATGTAAACATTGGTTTTCTTAGTTAAACATTAAGTAGGAAGAAATATAAACATTGGTTGGCCAAATGGAACTTTATTGGGATAAAATGTAAACATTGGTTGGCCAAACGGAACTTTATGGGATAAAATGTAAACATTGGTTGGCCAAATGGAACATAACAGGGATAAAATATAAACATTTGTTGGCCAAATGGAACTTTATTTAGGATAAAAATGTAAACATTGGCTGGCCAAATGGAACTTTATTTAGGATGAATATGGAAACATTGGTTAACCAAATGGAACTTTATTTAGGATAAAAATGTAAACATTGGTAGGACAAACGGACTTTATTTAGGATAAAAATGTAAACATTGGTTAACCAAAATGGAACTTTATTATGATAAAAATGTAGACATTGGTTGGCCAAATGGAACTTTATTTAGGATAAAAATGTAAACAATGGTTGGCCATATGGAACTTTATTTAGGATTAATGTAAACATTGGTTGACCTATTAGAACTAGCAATGGGATTAAACGTTAACAGCCTTCGGCCTACTCGAACTTTATCAATAACAAATAGCTATTTTATAGAGGTGTAAATATTACAAGCCATCTTACAGTTGGAAACCTTTTAAAATTTGAGAATATTGGTGTTTATAGTCAGTTTAAATTTTCTATTTCTGAAGGTACAATTCATACTCATATTGGAATTCACTAAATAATGGGTAGGATTTGTGTATATTGGACGCTGCACGCAAGCGAATTATTGAAATATAACTTAACCCAAAATTACAGTCTCAACCTCTCTCTCTCTCCCTCCCCCACCCTCCCCTCTCTCTCCCTCACTCTCGTTGTGAGATACTTTGTTCGTTAGGGTCAAATACAATTGTCCAGTCTTGTCGAAAACATTTCATGACGCATAATGAACATTATATGTTTGTTATGTTAAATGCATTGCATCATTATTGAATATCCACCTGGTCTTCTACAAACGAGACCGTGGGGAGATGTTGAAATAGATGATATAATTAGTGTGAAGAAACTAACAGCTTTACCATAAGTTAATTCACGTTTAGAGACCGTTAATTGCTAAAACTCAGTTTGACTAATGAGGTCCTGGTTAAAACATGAGCGTCTATCCAATATACAATTCCCCAGAAATTCGTTCCGAATATCGCAATTTATTTTGACGTCTTCGTCATCACCAGTAATGTTCAGGTCACAGGCACTTGCTGCAAATATCAAGAAAGAAGCTGCACTGCAAATAGTAGCCCTTAATTTTGAACTACAATGAGAGTAGGCCGTAGCGCCACTGTCCGTGCAAAATTTCCCTCACAGTTCTCAGTATAGTGTATGCCATACGCAGAATGCTAGGTAGTTATATCCCATTTCATTTCATTTCAATTCATGTTTATGGTTATCGGAAACCTGTTTTTTAAATTCTTTATCTAATCCCACGCCTTAGTTCCTCTCGTGTTTTTTTCTCTCATTCATAAATTGTTTAATTGGATCTCAATTCATTATTTCTAATTTTATTTTAATGTGATTAAGTTGTAATCTTCTTTTTTGAAATTTAAGAAAGTCTGGTGCATTGAGGTTTTAATTTTACCTATAGTTAACCATGTCTAGAATATATATTTACAAAATTATGATAAAGCCTAAGATTTATACACACTTTAATTCCCTTTGTTTTTAAAGTACTGATCCTAGCCCACGCCTTAGTGCCTTCCTTGTTTTCGCTCTATTCATAAATTGTTTAATAGGATCTTTTAAGATTTTATGGTGATTGTTAAACCCCAATTCATTATTTTTAATTTTATTTTAATGCGATTAAGAAAGTCTGGTCTATTAAGGCTTTAATTTCTATCTATAGTTAACCGTGTCTTAATCCCTTTTCTCAAAATATTTACTTTTCTATATTAAATTTCTGTGCTCTGGAGAGTTATTGAATTGTTTATATATGTAAATAATCTGATCTGTAACAGTGATATTATCTTACACATGGAGGTTATTCGCCATAACAGGGAGATAGAGGGGGGGGGGCTAACGTCAACTCGACACACACTATCCCATTTCGGGACTAACACACGGTTCAATTTATTTCAATAATTGACTTGCGCATAGGAGTCTTTAGCAGTAGGATGAGGTTGGACAGGGGACCCTACTCCTTGTCAGGTGACCCTACTCGGTCAATCGAAACCACGCCATTTGACTCAATGACATACCTTATGACAGAACGCGCACGCGCTAAACATCCCGCTTACAGCCCGAATGGAGCCCGAACTACCAATTAAGACGGAATGCTTTCTACAGAGAGTCATTTTATATACCATCTTGAAGTTGATGCTCATGGAAAAAAATAAAGATGGCGGCGTAAAATCAATAGAATATAACTCAACCTACGTTAAGATTAATCAGTTTTAATAATCTTAGATCCAATATGTTTGAAGTCGGAAAGTCTGTATTTGCCTTTTAGTCTGGAAAACTGTGTCTTTAATATTCTATAGATATCCGTATTTGCCTTTTAGTCTGGAATATCGTGTCTTTAATATTCTATAGATATCTGTGTTTGCCTTTTAGTCTGGAATAACGTGTATTTAATATTCTATAGATATCTGTGATTGCCTTTTAGCCTGGAATATCGTGTCTTTAATATTATATAGATATTTGTGATTGTCTTTTAGTCTGGAATATCATGTCTTTAATATTCTATAGATATCCGTATTTGCCTTTTAGTCGGGAATATCGTGTCTTTAATATTCTATAGATATCTGTGATTGCCTTTTAGTCTGGAATAACGTGTATTTTATATTCTATAGATATCCGTATTTGCCTTTTAGTCGGGAATATCATGTCTTTAATATTCTATAGATATCTGTGATTGCCTTTTAGTCTGGAATATCGTGTCTTTAATATTCTATAGATATCTGTGATTGCCTTTTAGTCTGGAAATCGTGTCTTTAATATTCTATAGATATTCTATAGATATCTGTGATTGCCTTTTAGTCTGGAAATCGTGTCTTTAATATTCTATAGATATCTGTGATTGCCTTTTAGTCTGGAATATCGTGTCTTTAATATTCTATAGATATCTGTGATTACCTTTTAGTCTGGAATATCGTGTCTTTAATATTCTATAGATATCTGTGATTACCTTTTAGTCTGGAATATCGTGTCTTTAATATTCTATAGATATCTGTGATTACCCTTTAGTCTGGAAAATCGTGTCTTTAATATTCTATAGATTACAGATATCTAAAAAGTTATAATAAGCTAATTCACACCATATCAGTAAAACACCGCAGTGAACATTAAGAGTCCAATAATTTCTGCCCTTCTTTCCGGGTAGCGCCCAGCACCTCCAGGTAAACAGAGTTCTGCGCATGAGTAAAGAAAGGTGCGCTCATGTCGCTTGCGACCAGGGACAACTAGTTGCCTCCAGTCGTAGGAGTAAAACAGACATTGTAGTAGGAACGAGTGTCGCCCTACGATGTCATAAAACTGATGGCGACTCGAAATCGGCGACTGATTGACGATCAAGAGAAACTGGGTGGCGACTGGTTGCCGTCCGACTTACGCCAGTCGTAAGAGCGCTCCTGACGCCCAAGTAGACTAGTCACCACTGATCAGTTCCTCTTGATCGTCAATCAGTCGCCGATTTCGAGTCGCCATCAGTTTTATGACATCGTAGGTAGGGCGACACTCGTTCCTACTACAATGTCTGTTTAATCATTATCTCTATTTTTCAAGGTTATTTTAAAGGGTTGACAATACACAATGGTCGTTAAATCTTGTAATATATGTCGTTTCCTGTCGTGAAAATCTATCTGATAATCTCGAATGATTGGTCTTTTAGTAACCTCGATGAGCTATCAGGTTTTACAGCTTCAAATGATTATCTTAATCAACGACTATTAGCATATGGAGAGCTTCTGAAGATAATGGGATTATAACGAACACGGTTCATTAACCGTTCACCCTGATCCATCAACCCGTCTGTTAACAGATTACAGATTGTGATGTAATGACAAGACATTATTCCGTTAGGTTACACTATATTTGTAACACAGTAATCATTTAGGTGCATAGAACTTAATGAACTCTGTTAGTTTTGACAATAGATGATTTTGACTTTCACTTATATATAAACTGTTGTCAAGCACGATCTTATTAAATCTAATTAATTCAATATGTCCATTACAAGCTATAAATAATATGTGTACAAGATCCACACGACTTCAAATGTTTATGCACATGCCGTGACGAGATAAAAGAGACAATTGCAGATACGACCACGTGTGAAAAGGGTATATATTGAGGAGTTCACTGACAGTTAGAAAGCGAGGAGCCGAGGGAGAAGAAAGGCTTGGACGGGTGTATGGACTCACCCGAGTCCAGCCGCTGCCTTGGCAGAGGAGCAGAATTGATGAAATGTTATATTGTTAGATGTGTTCCTGTAGAAGACTAGTCGGTTTAATATTATGTAGATATGTTCCTGTAGATGTGTTCCCGTAGTAGTAATAGTTCTAGTATTATGTATTGCTGTTGTATTCATGTTGAATGTATGTAACCGAAGCTGTTTTAGATACCTGATATAAATAAATCATTTATGTACGAAACTGATATCTCTGTTATCACTACAATAGTGTTACATATTCTTCGCTCCGTACGAATCTATAAATTGGCCCACCCATCCCCCCAAAAAAGAGCCCAAAATGACCCTGGCGAAGTGAACCGTCGGTATGCGAGAACTAAATACTAGTATACATATTAAAAAAGGGTGTCTAAGATTTATGCACACTTCAATTTACTTTGTACGTTCGTGAACATGTGCACCGTGGTCATATTGTAATGGTGTTTAGAGATGTTGCTCCTAGAGAGAGAGAGAGAGAGAGAGGGGGAGAGCGAGAGAGAGAGAGGGGGGACTTGACACAATCTAGGTAATTTCGGGACTAACATATGTTTCAATCTGAGATCCCGGAGAAAACCCGCGAGGTTGGACAGGCGACCTCACTCTTGGTCACGTAAAACCGGGGAAACGAGACCACGCCATTTGACTCAATGACAGACTTGATGATACAACCATTCATTCGGCCACCCAATCGCCCGTATCTGCTAGAAGTGGACACGAATAAAGATGTCCTGACATAAACAGTAATCGACTCCATCAATCAATCAGTTGCAGCGGATATTGAATCATATAGCAATCCATATCCACAGGGCTATTTTAGTCTAGTTCTATATATCGAGACACATCAAAACAAATCAATTACTGACGATTCATTCACAGATGTCTTATAATTATTTCGTTCCTACACCCCTTTCGGTGATTTAGCTACGAGGTTAGTAGGACATCGTCATCATGAGGATAAATGGTCCAATTTTTAGTACCAACCGAATAAAGACGAACAGGCAACACCTAGTAACTCACTGTTTTATATCAAAATTGAGTTAGGACCCAATTTGTAGTTACTCGGATATGTGCTTCTTGTTGTTGTACTAGATATTACAATCTTATGATTTTGTAAGCAGTTACACCAGTGACGCGACTAGTATGCAACATAAAACCTTGTAACTCATTAGTCAAATCAATGGACAAGCTGAGTTTTAATATTCATTCATTTATTTATTTTTTCGTTTTCTCAAAATAAGAAAAAAGTGAGTTACTAGTTGCTGTTATTTGAAGGAAGTGTGGTATGATGGTTACTTTTTTTCAGTTCGAACCACCAAGTGTTTTGTTACGTACACGCCAACGTCTTCGCCTTTGAAGCATGTATGCCACTACCACAACCCCAACTTTAGCACATTGAAGCTACCAATCAAACACTCGTTTTGCTTGTCATTCATACAGACTGTCCCAATAAAATGTTGTCTCAACCTTGAAGGTGTTCTAGTTGGTTCGTTAAGTGATCAGTGCAATTGCCGCAAAAAATGGCCGCGTAGTCGAAATGCGGTAGTATATAAGAATTGTAAATTATGCAAAGATATTTTTTATTTAGCCTGTACTTTAGGGATCTTAAACAATTGATTAACTTTGATACTTTATTACAAATATTATTTATGCAGATATTCCATTTAAGTTTGTGTTGGAAGAACAGACCCAAGTGGTGGTATGTTATTGTGTGGTTTGATAGTTATTGTTAGGGATTCTGTCTATGCGGGGTGGAAGGAAACCAGCCGTTTCTTGAACCAAACGTTGATTTTCTCGATATTCGAATTCATTATTTTCGTACTTTCCGACGGACCTTTTATCAGTAGGTCGAGAGACGTGTCATCAGCAAACAGTTTGATATTTGATTGAATATTTTCAATGATGTCATTGATTTAGATTAACAATAGAAGCGATCAGAGAATGGAGCCCGTGGAACACCGGAAGTGACGAATGATGACTCCGGGGCGACATTGTTCAGTACAACACACTGTGATCGACTGCAGTTATACAACTTTTAAACCAACTGTACAATGTGCCTCGGACCCCGACAGCATCAAGCTTAAGACAGAGTCCAGCATGCCAAACTATATCGAATGCTTTGCTGATGTCACAGAACACTGTTCCGTTCTCGTATAATAATCCTTATCGATTGCATTACAATAGAAATCATTTAAGTCTAGAAGATCGATTTTAATCAGTTCGGTAGTAAACGTGACATCCATTGAAATTAAAGATAGAAATCTTCAGATTTTTCGTTATTCTTATTGACCACTTACCATTGCGGTGTAAATATGTGTATCTGTTATTCAACAATCAAATGACGATGGGCATAGGTCATGTAGTTAGTGTACTATTGGGGGCGGCGCTACGACCTACTTTTATTTGAAAACCCAATATCAAGGGTTCTATTACGGGACCTCGTTTTTTTTTGTTTCGTCGGACAAGACGCGTTACCTTCCCCGGGCCGGTTTAAGCTTGGCTGAATTTGTCACTGGAGCCCTTGTGCCAACTGTGAAAAGGGGGGGGGGCATATTCTGATCATTGTCTGCAGGGCCGGATTCACCTTGTGGGGGCCCGGGACATTCCAACTGTGCAGGGGCCCCATTGTTGTTTGTTCAAATCGTTCGTACTGACCGTGGATCGTACTAGTATGTACATGAACTCCGCCCCCTTGAGTGTTTTCCTCCAGGATTGTTTTAAAAACCAGGATTAATTTCAGTGCAGCCGAGACAATTTAAACAACGATGTCATTGACGTTTAGAATTTGTTGACAATTTGAGTATTTTAAACAGACCCTTTCTCTCATGATGTTTTCATTTACTTTAGTGAAATTATTTTAGGTGACATAAAACATTAAACTCTGTTGTTTGAACTACTATACCATGATGACGTTAATTTCCCTGGACTTATTGGGCCCCAGCAATCACATCGCGGGATGGGGTCCCCGGAACTGGTTAGGACCTATTGATTGGTAGAACCTCTAAGTTATGTAATTTAGTTAACTTTAGGGCCTAACCGATCTCTGGTCCCCCGAAAATCGCGGGGCCCCAAATATCCCTTACTGCCCAGGGCCCTAATCCTCGACCCCTCAGCCCAGGTACTGGTAAAGTCCATCCGGGATAAAATATTAGTATGACCCAATTTTGTGGGGGCCCCTAAATGTGGGGGACCCGGGACGTGGCTTAGTGGGTAAGGTGCTGGCTCGCTAGTCTGAAGGTCGGGTTTTCGATCACGGCATTAGCCGAGAAAGTTCATCTCGATTTTCCGGTATGGTTTCCCCTTGTCAGTAATGCAGACGGAGGGCCTGACAAGGACAGCTGTCTAGTCGTTCGAATTGGACGAAAACCCGAGGTCCCGTGCAAAGATGCTGTATTCTTCGTTACCGGCCAGCTAACTGAATTTGTTTACCATTCCTCTATCTTAGCCCGGCATGAAGAATGTTTAGCCAAATTTAAGCTACATGTTTTACGAAACGAAATTTGTATCTATTAAATTCAGATTGTCGCCGTTTGTTCTACAACCCAGAAAGAACGTTACGGTTCAATAACGTTTTATTTGCGAATAATGTACTCAAATTATACAAATTTTCCTCCTATGTTTATTTTTGTTGTAAACATAAGGCGCCATTTAAGAAATATTCATAACTTTTTTTATTTATATTATAGAATTTTACTTCAGTAACTAGCAAACCCCTTATTTCAGCCAAAACGCTGGTGACAACTCTTCCAGATCCTTATGTAGTAAAGACAAATAAAATAAACAAAATTTTGAACTATAAAAAACGAAACGAAGTAGGATCTGTGTTTTAAGCATCCCTCGATGTCGTCGCTAACCTACGATATTTAGCGGATTGGAAAACATTTTTTTTTTTGTAAAATAATTTAAACATAAAAGTTGAGAATCGAGACTTTGTTTTTATCGTACCGACTTTAGTAATGGTGATTGAGGCTAATGGAGCAAATTAACTGAAATTTTCAGCATATTCTATTTACGCTATCTAATTTTTAAAAACTATTATAGCGAGTACTGTCAACTCATTATCTAATCGGGGGTTGGGATGGCCTAATGGTCTAGAGTGCCGCGCTTCGACCTCTAGCTGGCCGGCAACCTCTGGCTTGCGACTGTGGTTCCGAGCCCTGGTGTGAGCGTATCTGGCAACCTCGTGGGTTTCCTCCTGGCACTCCGGTTTCCTCCCACTGCTGCTAAAGAGCCCTACGCGGAAGCGAATTATTGAAATAAAATTAAACCATATGTTAGTACCGAAATGACCTAGTTGTGTTGAGCGGACGTTAAACCCAATCTCTCTCTCTCTCTCTCTCCCTCTCTCTCTCTCTCTCTAATCTCTTATAATTCCCCTTTAATGTTTATGAATGCCATAAATCTGTTAATCGGGTTATAATGATGTGAATTCTGATCGGATTGACATGTGTTCTTTTTATTGTAACTGTGTTGTCCTATCCGCCCTTTCTTACTATTTCCATTAATTAATTCCTTTATGGCACAGACCATGTAAAAAGATAAATTAATTATTATTGATTTTAAAACAATACCACCATTTTATTTCTCAATCTATAATCCATAATCCAATTCAATAATATTTTTTTGTCCTAATACCAATTATTAGAATATTTTCTAAATGTTAATATTCTTGATTGTCCTCTAATATCTTAGACATCGTAAAGATTGTATTAATAAGAAATATTTAATCCATAATAGCACGTCACATTGCCATTAATGTCTTATAGATTGTAGTTTTACTACCTGAGAAATCCTGCAATCCGTCGGGGTGGATGGCCGAATGGTTAGCACGTATCATAAAGCCCATTATTGAGTCAACTGGCGTGGTTTCAAATCCCCTTTCCATCCTCGTGTGTTTTCTTTGAGTCCCCCGGTTTTCCCCCACTGCTAAAGTGCTAAAGACCCCCCCCCCCCCCCACACGCGCTGGCGAGTTATTGAAATGATATAAAACCTTGAACCATTATGTTAGTGCCGAAATGACCTAGTTCGTTGCGATTGGTTGTAGAACCCCCTCGCCCCCTGCCCATTCTCTTGCAAAACCATGTTAGTCCCGGAATGACCAAGTTTGTGTCGAGTGGACGTTAAACACCATTTCCCATATCCCACAAAGGAAGACTGCCGACGTAGACCGGAATTTAATAACCAGACCCCAAAGACTGCCATTTAAATCGCCGAACATAACGGATCCAAAGTTAAGAGTACAGCAGAATTGATTGAATGTAAATCAGTTTATATACATTCATATTACAGTATTATATGCATTGCGATCTATTTGTGTACATTTGTAGATGCTGAAATGTTGTGGAGGGAGGGAGAGAGTTGTCTGACTCGTGTAGATTATGCGACTTCAAAGAGAGAGAGAGCGAGAGAGAGAGATGGGGTCTAACGTCCACTCAACACTTCAAACAACTGCATGTACGTCCGTCCATGTTATGGACAAGTTATACAAATTCTTCATTAATATTGACTACAATATTATCCTCGGTTTATAGGTACCAAGTCAATTGAAGAGGCCATCTGTCATGGGTGATAATCTACACGTGGGCTTTGTAATAAAACGGCCATATTGTCGTCGATTTGATTAGCGCCTGCGGAGAAATTGATCAGCACTGTTTGCAACATTGATTATTTCCCCTTGACAAAGTTTATGAATTAATTATTATGTTTGGTTAGCCAGTTTGATTACGAGCAATATTTCACGTCATCAAACATACACGTACAGATATCTATTGAAATTAACACGGTATTTATTACACCCAGGGGCGCCACCTGTAGCGAAATGGATTCTGACCTTCAACGGCCTTCCATATAAATGATTTCCTTTCCACGATGTAACAGTGACTTGGGTGTTGATCACTTGGAATTGTTTATGGAACCATCTGACATTTTGGAAAACGTCCAATTATAAATGTTAAGACCCCTTTGAATTAGTTGATTTGATTGGATTGTAAGTGTTGAATAATTTGATGGATTGCATTCGGTCCCCGTTAGGCAAATACATAGCACATCGTGATAACCAGTCTGTTCTGTGTTAACACTGGTCAGTTCCGAGAAAATATGGTTCATTGTTTCAAAAAAACAGAACTTTTCAGTATTCAACCGAAATCAAAAGGCACTTGGTGGCAAAGTTCAGCTTAACCAGAGCGGGGCCCTGTTTCTGGTTAGAATCGCGGAACTTCTAACGCGACGAAAAGATTATTCCATGCCCCTTGAATGATACGCACGCGTAACACACAATTGCGTACGGTCTGTTATACAAGAAAAATTACATAATGTCCGTTCCGAGTGGCATATGCGCGGAAATAACATAATACGGCGGGGAACTGTTATAACAAGTGAAATCCCCGCTAGAAGCCAAGACCGAGAAGATTGAGGGATAGCTCGGTCTCTGCCCACGCGCCGCTAGATCGAGTACCGTGAAATTTTCATCTGGAATTTGAATTTTTTCTCTTTTTGCCTTGAACCACGGGGGCCTGGGCCTTGGCCCATGCCTACCCTTGACCTTGCTTGGGGGTAATAATATTATTGGCCTAGCTATAGCCAGTAACATTCATTTGTCCAAATTAGGCCTTTCCTAGAACACTCGCCGCTTTGGGGATAAAGATGGAACGATTCAATACGAGTTGGAACCAGACTCTTATCTTATAATATGTTATTTAAGCAGGGGGAGATATAACAATCTTGTTATCACATTAAAGTTTAAAATGGGACTTGCAAAGGAACTATAGTTGGGACATGGCGCTCCTGTCTGTGCCAAAAGTCCCTCATAGCCACAGTACATAATGTAATGCTTGTCTTCATTAGCCGATCAATAGGATGTTAAAAACCAATTTGTGTCTTTATAATGAAAAACATTTGATTAGCAGTTCTACAATATGCATAACAGATTACAAATCAATCAGTGTTATTAATACATCAGGGGCGGATCCAGGAACTTTTGTGCAGAGTGTGTGTGTGTGTGGGGGGGGGGGGGCAGGTCCTGTGAAAATGCATCAGGCCACCCTTCCGGTCCTGAAATTTTTTGAGAAATACATGGGAGAGAGAGAGAGAGAGAGAAATGGGGTTTAACGTCCACTCAACACAGCTAGGTCATTTTGGGACGAACATATGGTTTTAAATTTTATTTCAATAATTCGCTTGTGCGTAGGGGTCTTTGGCAGTTGGGGGGATGCCCGGAGGAGACCCACGAGGTTGAGAAGGCGCAGAAATACATGCTCTCAATCGTCATTTTGACGTATACATCAAACACACTGAGCTTTTTAATAGGACCACGTGACATTTAGTCCAGCTCTGAACGTAGACCTATAGCTGGACTAGGATCATATTAATGAATGAATGAAATATTGTTTTATGGCACGTCAGCACCAGATCATATTTATTATACAGGTCACAATTCTATGGAATGCAATTACTGCTTATTACTGAGCAGTAACTGTTAGCATAGCAGTAGCCCACTTGTATACCCCAGTTCAATTACTAAATGCCATTGAAACAATTTATCATATTAAAGCCCCAATACCACTCTTGTTGTAACTGAAAAATATGCTCCAATCTTTATTCTGGTCAACAATTTGTACCATTTTGACAATATTTCAATTAAAATATGATACAAATTTCATCTTAACACACCTGATTTTAAAAACTGGAAAAATTCAACTACATGTCGTAACATGGTTTGAAAAGCCTTACGTAAGCACTTTCAAATGCAACTTGGATTTAAACATATTTTCGAATCCTCTGAACAAGCAAGATAGGTTGTAATGGATAATTTACACAACAGGTAGGACACTTAAACATCTTGTAGTTAGAATAAGGCTAAAAAAAATTCTGGGCCTGTTAAGTCAGCAAGAGTGTTATTGTCCCTTTAATTAGCGATGTTTTTCAGACTAGTTGTTTGTATCAAGGAGTAGAAATCTTTGTGGTTCATAGAATGGAGATTGAAATATAAGTGTTCTTCATCCCATTATTCGGGGGGTTGGGATGGCCAAGTGGTCTAGACTGCCGCGCTGCGACGTCTAGCTGGCCGGCCACCTCTGGCTTGCGGCTGTGGTTTCGAGCCCTAGTGTAAGCGTATGTGGCATGGAGATAGGGGCGCCTTCTCAACCTCGTGGGTTTCCTCCGGGCACTCCGGTTTCCTCCCACTGCTAAAGACCGTTGCGTGCAGGCGATTTATGGAAATAAAATTGAACCATATGTTAGTCCCGAAATGTCCCAGTTGGTGTCGAGTGGACGTTAAACTCTCTCTCTCTCTCATCCCATTATTCAGATTTCTTTTTACGGTTCCGTTTGAGATTAAAAATGAAAAACTGGACGGCGGGCATTATTGTAGAAATAATATGCATCAAAAAGTCACAAAGTCTTCTTTGTTTTAAAGGAGCTAAATCTCTAACTGAATATTTTCCATATTGTTCGAAAGTATAAATAAAATGAAATGAAATAGGGTTTTACGTCCCACTGTTCTGCTCCGACTGGGCTAATAAAGACGGGCTTTCGCCATTCAGTGTGCTACGAGGGAAATTGTGTCCGGACAGCGGCGATACACCCTTTCAAATTCCAACTGCCAACGGGTCTTTTGTGTACACGGAACCTCGATTTTGTGTATCATCCGAACGGGTACACAGCTTTTCTTGTCAATTCAATATTGTTCTATTTTAATCAATATTGTTGTTCCCTTGCGGTGAAGGGGATCACGGTGGCTAAGTGGATAAGGCACTGGTTCGCTAGCCTGGAGGTCGGGTGTTCGATCCCTCATGGACAAGAAAGTTCATCTCGATTTTCTGGCGTGATGTCCCCTTGTCAGTGATGCAGAAGGAGGGTCTGACAAGGACAGTTGTCTAGTGTACATATTGGAGTGCACGTAAAAGATCCCTTGGCAGTTGGAATACGATATAAGAGTAGACCGTAGCGCCGCTGCTCGGGCAAAATTTCCCTCATAGCACACTGTATGGCGTATGCCCGTCTTCTATTAGACCAGGTTAGGTGCATAATAGTAGGACGTTAAACCCCAATTCATTTCATTCATTCATTCTTGCGGTGAAAATTCGGATCCTAATATCCAATATTTAAGAGACAATGCACAATTTAAAATCAGTACACGACGTGATGTACGCTATAGACATAAGCTGGTCGGATAGCCGTGGCGATAGAGAGGCGGCTTCTCACCAATGAAACGAGGGTTCAATCCCAGCTCAGGGCAGGAACTTTATCGTTGTAAGTGAGAGGGATATTCGGTCTCCCATCCGATAAGGCAGGTTTCCCCCGAGTTCTTCGGTTTCTTCCTGCAGTAATTATCGAAATCATTCGCACGATCTGTGCCAAGAGCCAAATTTGAAAAAGGCCTCTGGCCTAATTTGCTACCCTTGTAAAATGACGCGATTATTATTTTTATTATAATGCGTAATGAGCAAAGAAAAACACACCCCTGAAGGCAATGCGGGAATTATTAAAACTTGTTGATTCATAAACGAGACAATAATTTTAAGTAAAGTGTAAAAAGGATAAAACAGACACAAACGGCATTCATTTTGGACTGTTAGTATTTTTCTACGCGAACATTTCTGCACTTACCGGGCTAATTAAAACGGGTAAGCACCATACAGTAATGCTATAGGGCAATTTCACCCGAATAGCCATGTTTCCGCCTAACCGAAAGACCATACGCTTGCGGCAATACTATATACCGGAAAACACCGGAAAACAACCGGAAACAGCCGGAAAACATCTTTTTATACTGAATACCGGAAAACCACTAAATACCAGAAAACACAAAATAACGGGAAAAAAACCTAAAAATATGTCGTGGTGTCGTGATGTCGGGTTATCGGCAATGTTCCTCCCAATACTATAATTATATACCCTGATCCTTGGGTTGGTCAAGAAACTTCCCCTAAATTTTGCAGTGTGGTTTCTCTTTGTCGGTAGTACAGGACAAAGGGTATGTCAAAATAAAGTGTCTAAGGTTAGGGTTAGGTTTAGGGTAAGGGTTAGGATGGTGGAAACGGGTTAGGGTTAGGGTAAGGTTTAGGGTTAAAGTGGGCGAAACGGGTTAGGGTTAGGGTTAGGCTCTGGGCTACATATTTAGGGTGTTTTCCGGTATTTAGGGTGTTTTCCGGTATTTAGTGTTTTTCCGGTGTTTTCCGGTATTCAGTATAAAATGGTGTTTTCCGGTGTTTCCGGTTGTTTCTGGGTGTTTTTCGGTGTTTTCCTGTGTTTTTCGGTGTGTTCCGGTATATAGTATGGCCCATACGCTTGCACCAATGACAAGTTCCGAGGATTTTTCCCGACCTAAACATGGCGGTTGTTTTTTTAAGAAAGAGAAATTAATTTACACTTTGTTATATTTTGTCATTTATTTATTTGTGTCTGTTACAGGTTATCTCCCTTGGTATATAAAGAAAAGACTTGGAGAAAACAGACGTAAGTTTGAAATATTATTATTATATTGTGGTTTATCGGGGCCCTGTTTCTCGAATACTTAACTAAAGATAAAATCCAAATTTTAATAGATACTTCAATTCTGATTGACTAAAGACTAAAATCAATCTAATATTATCCAATCAAATTATATGTACTAAAATTTGGATTTTTCTTTTATCTTAGTTCAAATTTCGTGAAACGGGTCCCGGTAAGGATAAATAATTTTTTTTATTTTGCGCGCATATTGAAGGACAAATAAGATAAGCAGGCAAAGAATGGAGAGAAAATGTCTATAATTTAGTATTTTTCCCTTTTCCACCTTATAACGCTGTGGGGGGATCACGTGGTTAAGTGGGGGTCGAGTGTTTGATCCCAGTATTGTCCGAATTTCATTCAGATTTTCCGGTGTGGTTTCCGCGTGTCAATGATGCATGCAGGACGGAGGGCCTGGCAAGGACCGCTATCTTTTCGTTCGGATGGGACGAAAAACCGAGGTCCCGTGTACACATTGGCGTGCTCAAAGGTCCCTTGGCAGATTGAATTCGATATAAGAGAAGGCCGTAACGCCGCTGCCCGGGCAAAATTTCCCCCATAGCACAATGTATATGGCGTTTGCCCGTCTCTAATTAGCCCAGGTTAGGAGCAGAGCAGAATAACGTTAAACCCCATTTCATTTCATTTTTATAAGGCTGTGGATCAACGAAATGAATTTTTATAAAAAATCGAAATGTAATGAAATGAGTTTTAACGTTTTACTCTTCTCCATCAGCAGGACTAAAGAAGGAAAATAAATTTGGATTTAAAGTTCTAATTGTTTTCTGCACATTTTATCTAATGGAGACGGGTAATCTGATTCATTACAGATCTATTTTTCGTTTCGTTTTATACTTTCGATGGCCTCCACAACATGAAGATCTGACGCATGTATATATACGTTTATGACCAGGGGTCGGTTGCTCCAAACTAAGTTATTTTAGCGATCCGTTAAACCATAACGGACATATCTTGGTAACGTGTTGTTTGCTTCCCGTTAAATTTACTACAGAAAACACTACAGAATACTTTATTTTTGATATTAGCATAAATCTGTAGGAAAGATTTGCCACACAGAATGTTCAGGGCCTTTATTTCCAGCAACAATCATTCTATCCGTTAGAGTTAACGGATCGTTAAAAGATAACGGAGCTTTGAGCAACCGGCCCCTGACCATTTGTAGTGGAAATAAAACTGGGAGGTCAAGTCGGAGGTTATAGAGCGGCTTTTAACCCAATGACGTCAAATATTGATTTAACCCATCATCGTCGGTGTTTCAAATGGGTATTCGGAAGTACAGCTTTTGCTTTGTGTTCTATCGCAGCGAATGTCTACCCATAATTCCCTGTGCTAGACGACAACAGACCATATGATTGGCTAATCCCTCAGATCCAGCTGAATACCCGTTTTTAACAACTCGTCCAGATTCTAGTGTAGTTAAAACAAATAAAACGAGGTTTTAAACTGGAAAACGAAAAAAAACAAAATAGGATTCGTGTTTTGATCAGTGTGCTGTAGGGGAAATTTTAGGCATTTTCGTCTATTCTTCGTCGAATTACAACTCTCTCTCTCTCTCTCTCTCTGTCTCCATCTCAAATACGAAATTGATAATATCTTTTCACAAATCTCATTAAAGTTCTTCGTTATCATTTAAAGTGTCAATCCCGATAATGTTTTTGAGAATAAAACTGCTTAATTTTGTGTTAAATCCCTTAAAATCCCCCACCTTAAGGCCGAGCAACTAACACAATATATGTGATACGTTTTCAAACAATTTTAACCCGCCAGTCTTTATCTGGAAATAGAGTCCGGTGTCCCAAGCTGTATTATGCGCTGATTGGATCAAACCAGACTTTTTTTTAATAAAAATAAATTGTCGGTGAAATTTACTTTTTGTTATCAAAAACAGCACACGGACCATTCACCGTGTAGACCTCTAAAGGAACGGAAATCGATTATCGGGTCACCCAACGAAAGAATTACCCTGAAATCTTAAAAGGGTTACGTGTCCGGATAAGCTGTGTTAACGCTCACGTCCAAACGACTCAATATTTTGAGCTGACATTTTGAGTCAGGGTATATACACCATTCTGCTATATTTTGGCGTTCAAATTTCATACGTACTCGGAGGCGCTGTTCTATTCGGGACTGTCCCTTTAATACCCCCCTGTTCCCCAATCCCATCCAGATATCATGAATAAAAAAAATTGTTTTTATAAAACAAATAATCCCCGGGGGCAGGTGGCCTATACATAATTAATGAAAATTATGACTGCTCTTTTAAAAATATCGGATTGCACAAGAATAATACAATTTTTTAGCACCTTTTTCAAATAATAAAAAACACCATGTAAAAAGATATACTTATTATTGTATTATACCAAAAGTAGGAGGCTAACCAATTATCTCTCGGTTATTGAACCATTAACAGAATTCATGAATTTGAGAACATCAATATTTTTTATTCTATAAAACAATCAGATCAGTTGTCAATTTTGTTTTTAGACACTTCATCATGTTTTTGATCTTTTTGCTAGTCACTGTGACAGATATTCTATCAGTCATCTCAAATTATTTTATTAACAAGAATAATATTTAAAACGTGATAGTGTAAATCGACTACTTTTTCACTGTATTGCTATGCTGGTCGAAATCACAAATCAAGAGTTCATCTCGATTTTCCGACGTGATCTCCCCTTGTCAGTGAAACAAAAGGAGGGCCTGACAAGGACAGCTGCCTAGTCGTTCGGATGGGACGAAAAACCGAGGTCTCGTCCACTCGACAGAAACTAGGTCATTTCTGGACTAACATATGCTTTAATTTTATTTCCACAATTCGCCTGCGGGTAGGGGTCTTTAGTAGTGGGAGGAAACCGGAGGACCAGAGAATACCCACGAGGTTGGAACGTATGTGATATTTCATACAAATATTACATCGACGTATATTGGGGTCTCAAAGCAAAACTTTAGTTCCCCTCATAGCACACTGCCCATTGACACTTTCACGCATTTTCAATCCGCAATGGTAATCATTAATGCGTATCAATGCGGATGAATATCATGTATATTTCACCTGTCAATCAAATAATTTGTGCCGCACAGTTTACGACTGTTACCCGCGATAGTATGCATAGTTTCCGTCTTGGTACTGATTGGTACGATCTTTAGCGTACCAAAGCGTACCACGATTGCGTGAAAGTGGCAATGGGACATTGACATTGAGTACCCCTCAGTGCGTGACATAATTTCCATTGACAGTTTTACGCACCGGGTACTCATAATTTGAGCAAAGTTTGCGCAAAGTTTATGAAAATGGTACGTTCTGGTACACCCTGGAGTGCGTGGCATGAACTTGAACAAATCCAAGGTTTTGGGTCGGCACTGTCACGCATGGCACGCACTGGTACGCATAGTTTACGACTGTTTCCCGCGACGTACGCATAGAGATTTATAAACCATTAATTATGCTCGAGATATTATCTAGATTAGAACGGTTCAGCCATTTAATGATTTAACTTTAAAATGGAGGAGCGAGTCTAAGTCTCGAATGTACCAGTACCGTAGTTACGATATTAAAAATAACTCCCCCCCCCCTTTCCACATGTCACTGATCTGGAAAAAAATCTACCTTTTCTCGAAAAAGCTTTTGGAAATCAAACCTGCTATCGTTTAGTTATTTTTGACGATTTGGTTTAAGAGATATTGTGATATAGTTTATTCAGTATTGTTTATTCACACAGGGATACAAATATGCAATAAAAATTTTGGGTGATGTTAAAAGATGGTATTAGATGGACAAATTTGAGGACAATTTTTCAAGGGTGGACAATGCAGAACTAATGAAAATACATTTACAGAGCTGGTTGTTCTCGACGATATATTTTTCATAAAATAGATAATACAACATGAATATATTGAAAACAGTTTTGAAAAGACGTGTGCATTGATCGTAACCACCGTAGTGATTATTCGAGTCCTAGCCTCGCTTATTAAATGGCCGAATCGTTCTAATCTACTTAAAATAGGACCCATCCGATGGTATCGAAGGTTGTTTATGGTATGATTAATTAATAAATAAATGTATATGTAATAATTTATAAAAAAGGTCAAAAGAAAGATCCGCAATGGGTAGATTTAGCTGTTACATTTTTCCGGCTTGGTTTCCCCTTGTTGTGATGCAGGACGGAGGGCCTGACAAGGACAACTGTCTCGTCCTTCGAATAGGACGAACAACCGAGGTCCCGTGGCAGTTGGAATTCGATATAAGAGTATGCCATAGCGCCGCAGCCTGGGCAAAATTTTCCTTATAGCACACTGTATGGCGTATGTCCGTCTTCATTAGCACAGGTTAGGAGCAGAATAGTAGGACGTTAAACCCCATTTCATTTCCAGCGCTTACATACCGCCTGTTTAATTATATCCCAGGATATTTTTAATAACGGGGCATAACCATAGCAATTACTTAAAGCCCCAATACCACTCTTGTTGTATCTGAATAATATGTTCCAATCTTTATTCTGGTCAACAATTTGTACTATTTTACAATATTTCAATTAAAAAATGATACAAATCTTAACACACCTAATTTTAAAAATTGGAAAAATTCAACTACATGCCGTAACATGGTTTGAAAAGCCTTACGTAAGCACTTTCAAATGCAACTTGGATTAAAACATATTTTCGAACACTCTGGACAAGTAAGATAGGTTGTAATGGATAATTTACACAACAGGTAGAACACTCAAACATCTTGTAGTTAAGATAAGGCTAATTTTTTTTTCTGGACCTGTTAAGCCAGCAAGAGTGTTATTGTCCCTTTAATATCCATATTTAGTAATTACTATGATTCAAGGCTGATTAATAACAACAACAAACTATTTGGACTGGAATAACATTTTAAAAAGTGTGTAAACAGCAAAAATATCCATGAATAATAGAACACTACAATTAATGTAGCGGATTTTATATGTATATTGTCGAATAATCGTAAAAGTGTGTAAAAAGTAAGAAAATCCAGTAGTCATTCGCCATGAATAATAGAATATTTCAATTGAATTAATGTATCGGATTTTATATGGACCGTGTCCAATAATCGTTAAATCTAAAGTAATATTAGTTCATTGGGTTTTTTGGCACATAAAACAATGTTTGATTTGAAATAATTTGACTATACAGTTGCATGGGAATTGTTTAAATTAGATTGTAGGCAAAACAAGAGACACGTCTGTAAAGCTATCGATGATAATGTAATAATGTAAACTATCAATTTGTGAATGTAAGTCAAATCTGATTAAAACACAGATCCTATTTCGTTTCGTTTTTTTATAGTTCAAAATGTCGTTTTACTTGTCTTTACTACACTAGGATCTGGAAGAGCTGTTATCATTTACGTGGTTAATCAATGTCTGACATTATAGAGTCATACGTCGCTCATTTGACCCCTGATGTGAACTCCTACTGTGACATGTCAGATCTCATTGTTGTGTAGGCCTTTTTATGAAAGTATAAAAAAAGGAATCGAAATAAAGATATGTATTTTAATCAGATTGTTTGCGAGTGGTTCTAATTTGTATATTGTTTTTTAATGAGTTTAATGCAGACGCCATATTTAAAGATTTGGTGGTACTGATGACGTCACGAGGTTGTTCTTTAAATAAAGATAGCACCCATAATCTTTGCGAAAGTTGGTTTCCGTAGCTGATTTTGTCACCTGCCTATTGTGGAACGGTTAACCCCAATTTATTTTGTTTTCATCGGGGAACACCCCCTTAAATAAAAGAACACGACTGAAGGCGTTTGGAAATAACTTGCATACGCTGCCTAGTATTACCTCCCTTTAATAATTAATTTGATCTATTTTTCTAGGAACACCATCAATCATATCTAGATCATATGGGCGACCATCTTATAAACAAAATCACCCTTGGCAGGTGCCTATGTTTAACAAATATCGAGGTAGGTGTGCATTATTCACATTATTTAAAGGTCGATCGTTATTTGAGGAGAGAGAGAGAGGGGGGGGGGGAGAGAGATGGGGTTTAACGTCCACTCTATACAAACTGTCATTTTGGGACCAACATATAACTCAAATTTAATTTCAATAATTTGCTTGCGCGTAGGGGTGTTTAAAAAGGAGAGGACTCGCCAACCCAACCACTTGTCACGTACAACCAGGGTATCGAAAGCACGCCAGTTGACTCAATGACAGATCTTATGATACAACGCGCACGCGCTAATCATAATAGATTTATTATGTTGCGTCACTATTTTAAGAGCTATTTATTTGATACATTTCAGGTTATGGCTTTTGAGGAAGATCAAATCTGCTGAAACATAAATATTTCTTACAAAGAAAACTTTTTTTGAAAGTTCTGGTTCATTTGTGGTTTATTTTTTCATATTTCAAAGGATGCAATTATATATATATATATATATTTATTATTATATCATATTTTCATTTTTGGACCCGGAACTTGGCCCCAAAACCTTGCCCATCTTATTCTTCTTGTTGTTGGGAGCGACAATCTTCGAAAAAGGCCTAATGCTCCGCCAATTCTGTACGATAGATATGAAACTTGGCATGCTTGGTCCCCAGACTACTGTGCATTCGGTTTTTGATATGACGTCAAAATTCCAAGATGGCTGCGATAACGTCATTGCCGGTTCCTGGTCCATAGTACGTTGGTACTTGTTTATATGTATCCACCAAAACAATGTTCTACGTTGAAACCCCTAAATCGTCAAATGTCGTAACGTTATGTTATTCAATAGCCATTTATTGCATGGTCGTTTAACGTCTGTTTCCACATAAGTAATATCGCAGACAGGTTTTGCTCCAGTGTAACAGTATATCTCTCTATTTGCGGGCTGTGGCCATGGAACGACTTAGTATTAATATATTTCCTATTTAATAGCCTACTTCGTTCCGCTTTATTTGCTAATTTGGAATTTTTATTTACTCGGTCATCCAGAAAGGCACACGAATGACTGTAAAATAATGCCGCTGGTTTCAACTGTCAAATTGACGAATAGTAATTGCATTAGTGCATTATGGTGAAAAGCTAGCCTATCGAATTTGTCACAGTGTTTGTTGGCAGACGTAAATCAGTTCAGAGGACATGAGAAAGAGGAGCCTTAATAATACCAATAAAGAGCGGCAAACTGTTTATTTTTTAGTATGGGCTACCGAAACGGTTTTGAGGATTTCTTATTTCTGCATTGCTCATGCTTTTATTGTTTGTGAGATTAAAACAGCGCGTTATGGTCCAAATTTTTAGGGTTATGAGGAGCGCTGGCTCTTTCTCAGAATGTCCCGGACTCGACTCGATACCGGTCGTAGACGAGAAAGTTCCCCGGGGATTTTCCAGTTTTGGTTTCCCTGACAGTTCTCGCTATAATGGTTAAAAATAGATGTTGAGATCAGAATATGCTGAAAATATCAGTCAAAGTGCTTCACTTAGCGACTCAATCTTAGGCTAACATTGATCGTCATTACTACCGTTGGTACGATAATATATAAAGTCTTGATTATCTAATTTCACAAAACGTATTCATATCCTTTAAATATCACAACCTAACGATGGCATCAAGGGTTGATTTTGGTCTTGATAAGTTAACAATGTCTAATTAATAATTTAGGTAACATTTTTAAATGCATTAAAATGCCTAAAGAAAGACCTACAAAAGGCAAATTTAGCGGGTGGGACGATTTACCCAATACTACCCAATACTACCCAATACCACCCCAATACCACCTCAATATCACCACATACTTCCCAGTACTGCAACACAATGATTCAAAATGTGCAAATCAATTAACCTAATGTGCCACTATTTGACAATATCAGACTGATAACTGATTATATTGGGTAGTATGTGGTAAGTATTTGGTAGTATTAGGTAAGTATTTGCTTGTTTTGGTTTATGTAGGGAGGCAAATGGAACAGCCTGACAGCGGTGTAGCATTTAAAGTTCATTTCTCGCAGTGTAACAAATTATTTTGAAAAAATTCAATTGATATGCACATTGTGAATCATTATGTTGTAGTATTGGGTAGTATGTGGTGATATTGAGGTGGTTTTAGGGTGGTATTGGGTAGAATTGGATAGTATTAGGTAGTATTGGGTAAATCGTCCCGCCGGATTTAGCTGTTTCATAATGCATGTTTAATATGTGCATTTAGACCAAGAGCCATACCACCTTTTGTTAGTAATCAGTTTGAGTGTATGCAAATAAAGTAACATCTCTAATTACATGTATACCCTTTTATTTTTTTTTATCTTTTTTCCATTTTCTATTCTCAACTGATTTATTAATGTAATTCATGTGTAATGTGAATGTCAATATTAAATTTCTTTTGTCCATCAAATATTTTCTGAAATAAATTGTTCTGTACTTTTTGTTTTCCGTTCACACCACACCCGATGAACTTAGTTAGTGAGAATCACAAACTATGCCATTTCGGGACTAACATGTGGTTTAATTTTATTTTAATAATTCGTGGTAGGAAACCGGAGGACCCGGAGAATACCAACGAGGTAGACTAGTTAGTAGTGCGAATGTTGTGCGAATAGACAATGTCTCTCTTGATTTTTTTCTTCACTTTTCCTGCATTGTTTGGTTGACTCTTTGGTCTAGAATTGTGGAAAATGGATCAAATTTGCAATTTCATAGCAGTTTTGGGTAATACTAATGATATTATAGCGAGGGATAGGGTGTGTAAAGTGTCTTTTTGTAGAACAATCATTACGCCGGAAGTGACATTTTTACCCCAGTCAATATCAAATCCTCTTCGTCTTCGCCTTCGTCTTCAAATTATGGAGTCGGGTTATAGCGATAACAAACTTTCCTGCTAACAAAATATCTAAAGGGTCATCCCCCTACCAGATTATCCTGTGGTGTATGCCTATACGGTCTCAGGGCTTGTAATTATTTCCCCTTATTTCATGATGGTTATACAAATGTAGTGCGAGTTATAATAAGCAGACAATTTTCCCTAAATTTGCCCCCCCCCCCCTATTTTTGGGGTTGACGTTTTGGTCTAGAATAGGAGAAAAGGGAGATCAAATGTGGAGGGATAGGGGGTGTAAAGTGTTTTTCTGCAGAGCAATCATTGTGTCGGAAGTGAGAATGTCACCCCAGCCAACTTGAAATCCCAGTAGCAAAAATCTAAACGGTCAAACCCCTACACATTTATGACGAGGGAGGAGATTGCCAAATGTGGTCCCAACCAATGGAATGCTCAGAAAAAGGCTAAAGCCTGTGATATTATACATGTACACATTTAACATTAAAGTTTATGTGCAAGTAAATACTAGTCTGAAACCCTGTGATGCTACATACCCCTCACAGTGTTTCGTTTGATAAGAGCTGATCCCACTAAACACCAGGGGCGGATCCAGGATATTACGAAAGGGGGGCGTACTTTGAGGGCGTAGCGCGAATTATGAGCGCCGCAGGTGCGAAGCAACTTATTTCCCCCTCAATTTTTTTCTCCAGCTCCCACCCTATTTTCAGTGATTTTTGTCTGCAAAATCATCAGGAACAGATCGGTAGCCTACTGCCTGTAGAATTTCTGTAAAAAAGTCCTACTGAAGGAAAGGCACGTGGTTTGAAGGAGGTGGTGACTTATAAAAGAAGGTTGAAAACTATTTTTCAAAGATGAGGGTGTTGTGTTTTGTTTAGAATCTGGTCTTGCTGATGCAGAAATCATGCTGCTCACAGAACTTTACCTGTCCCTTGGTAAGTGAGCACTTAGAATGCATATATATTCTGAGGGCTGACTTACGAAGGGACAGCTGGATGACAGGTAAAGTACTGAGAGGTAATCTTTATCCATGATTGGTCAAATTTGGTTAGGTACCATTTAGCCTACGTATTCAAGTAACTGCTGGGGCTCCTCCCCAGAATTCTTTTCTAAGATAAGACTCCATATATGCGATTTCCTGGCACCTGATCTTCAAAAATAAAACACAACTCCCACCCTATTTTCAGGTCTTTTTTATTGGTACAATTTTTTTTACAGCTTGCCGGAATAAGGAGGGGGTGCGCCGGGTGCGACCCCCTTGGATCCGCGCCTGAACACTGCTTTAGTAGAAGCAGCTTTCTGTTGCAAATTATGACTGGTCAATAGTCCGATTAACAACCAATAGCTAACTGCGTAACAAAATCGTTAAATTTTAAACAAAGCTCCAAATTGGGCCAAGTATGTTTACATAAACGTCATGACTCACGATTGTATTATGCCCAATTAACCAGTACATGGCAGAATATTGCAGAAAAACTAAATGTGTAACAAACGAGGCTATCAACCCGAATACAATGTAAACAATACTATATTGAGGCATGGAGACGAAGAATACTTTCACCGTTTTTAATCCAATGGTGTCGATTAAATCGGGGCTGTGCATCGATTTGTAGCCTACATATACAACAAGTACGTGCTTGCTCCTGGTTGAACGTCATTGAGTCAACTGACGTGGTTTCGAATCCCCGGTTGTACGTGACAAGGTGTAGGATCTCCGGTTCAACCTCGTGGGTTTTCTCTGGGTTCTCCGGAATTCCTGCCACTGCTAAATACTCCTACGCGCAAGCGAATTATTGAAATTAAAGTAAGCTATATTATAGTAAATGCAGGAGGACTGCACTACACGCAAAACAAAAAGAAAAAAAAAGAAGATAAACCTGCGGACAAGACAGAAAATAGACATTGCAAACACTAAACAATTATCAAATCAAGTGAATGGATCCGGGGGCCAGCCGTAAGCGTCCACTGCGCTGTACAGTCCAGTATTCTCTGGAGGTTTTCCGCTGGAAATTCCCGTTGTCAGTGTTGAAAGACGGGGACTCAACAACAGCGTATTTCGAATGGGATGGAAATACGAATAAAAGTTAAAAAAAATACCCTTGAAATTCGAAATAAGAGAATAGGTCGTAATGCTGCTGTGTGATCAAACTATCTCAGGGGCATAATCCCAGTTGGTGTAGAAAAGTCGGACGTTAAACCCAATTTCATTTTGTTTTAAGCGGAAAGTTACAATGTCGTTGTAAAATAGGTCTCGTACGGTGCCCCTTTAGTGCTATGCGTTGATTTTTACATTTTTCTTGAAATTTACCTCATATGAGAAATCACAGTGAAAACTGTGATAAATTAAAAACACATGAAAAAACTGTTTCCACGGAGAAAAGATTTACACCGCGGTGTAAACCTTTTTTCCGCGGTGTTAACAATTTCCTCGCGGTGTAATCCTTTTCTCCGGGATGTCAACTTTTTCTCCGCGGAGTAAACCTTTTATCCGCGGTTTAAACATTTTCCTCGCGGCGTAAACCCCTTTCTCCGCAATGTAAAAATTTTCTCCGTGCTGTAAATTTCAAGAAAAATGTATAAACAACGCATGGCACTAAAAGTCCATCGGAGTCTCGGATCGCGCAATTCGTGAACAATTATGAGAGAGAGAGAAAGAGAGAGGGAGATTGGGCTTAACGACCACTCAACACAACTAGGTTATTTCGGGACTAACATATGGTTTAATTTTATTTCAATAATTCGCTTGCGCGTAGGGGTCTTTAGCAGTGGAAGAAAACCAGAGTGGCCGGAGGAAACCCACGAGGTTGAGAAGGCGCCTCTATCTCCATGCCACATACGCCCCCACCAGCGCTCGAAACCACAGTCGCAAGCCAGAGGTGGCCGGTCAGCTAAAGGTCAAACGCGGCCCTCTAGACCACTAAGCCCCCCCCCCCCCAACCTCCCTGAACAATTATGAACCCGGATAGCGATCAAACACGCTCTAATTATAATCCCGATAGTAATGTACAAATCATTCGACCTGTCAACGTATTTCATTTATAAATGACGTTTTACATTTGGTATATGAAATATTTGTCCTACCTGTTTATTTGATTTTGTCAAATTGTCTTATGAATTATTTATAACCTTTTTTTATGGACATTGTTTGAAACCTTTCAAATAATTAAATACACCAAGCAGTGGTGTCGTCACGCCACGGTAGAATTATCTCAGGTGACTTACGGTGCGTTTTAATTTATTTAGATATAATATTCCATAATCCTATAAACTAGTGTCAAACAGATGAAACAAGCGTAGATGGTGTGAAATTCATTGTTATAAAATTGTCTACTTCCACACTGTGTGAGTAACTGTAACCTACGACAGAGCGAAATGTAAACAGTGCAAATGGTGGCTTTTCACGGTATTTTCGTGCTTAATTCTTCCATTTAGAACCATTAATTAAATGTTTGCGACGTGGACGTGAGTATTGTGGTCAATTTACTGAACATCTGATAGTTTTATTTGCTACCTGTCAGACGAACAAATCGCCTGTCGCCGACAAGTAGACAGGCGAACATTTCGAGCCAGGCTTATGTACATTTTATGTATGTTATTTGTATTTTTTCCCTATATTTGATTTATCCAAAGGGGTATTTATGAGATTTGAATTAAATTATTGTATGAGACAGCTATAAAAAGCACGAGCTATTACATTTTCGCTTGTTTACGATATCACTCATCTGGTGGGGATGCTTTTGTACCCGAGACCCTGTTTTGGGGGTTTATATAGGTCAGTCTTTGTCATTTTACTATTTAGAGATTGTATAAATTAAGTGTACTATCCCTGATATTTACTTTATGATTTTGAGTTAAATACATTTACACAACCACAGGGTAAGCTCAAACAAAACCTAAAAGTTAAGGCTCACTTCAGATTCGGTCAAGGGTCGCGAGATGTAAACAGGCCTAGCGTCAACACCTTAAGACTCCAAACGCCATCTCCGACTTATAAAAAAAACAAATAATATGCGATCAGCAGTTAAAACGAAAACTTGTGGACATCCAAGATGTCAAACATGCAAAATCATAAAGATATCCGGCAATTTCTGTAACAAAATATCTGGCACACAATTCCAAATATTGGACTAACTTTCATGCAGTAGTTCAAACATAATTTATGTATTTCATATAGGCAATGTGACGAACAATACGTAGTAGGGAAGGAATTTACGGTCACCGGCCAATGTAACATTAAACATAAACTCATTTTATTATGATATACTTGTCGGCTAAATATTATTTAAACAACCCATCACATCTTACATAATACTTTGTCATCAATCCCCCCACACACAGATTAAATCTTACATGTACATAAAATGAGAGGAGAGAGAGAGAGAAATGGAGTTTAACGTCCACACGACACAAACTAGGCAATTGTGAGACTAACGTATGGTTTTCAATTTTTATTTCAATAATGCGCTTGTGCGTACGGATCTTTAGCGTTGGGAGGAAACCGGAGTGCCCGGAGGAAACCCACGAGGTTTAGAAGGCGCCCCTATCTCCATGTCACATACGCTCACGCTAGGGCTAGGGCTCGAAACCACAGCCGCCAACCAGAGGTGACCGGCCAGCTAGAGATCGAAGCGCGGCACTCTAGAGCACTAGGCCAACCCACCCCCACCTTTTTTTAAAAATTGAAAAAATTCAACTACATGCCGTAACATGGTTTGAAAGCCTTACGTAAGCACTTTCAAATGCAACATATTTTAAACATATTTTCGAACCCACTGGACAAGTAAGATAGGTTATAATGGATAATTTACACAACAGGGAGGACACTTAAACATCTAGTAGTTAGATTAAGGCTAATTTATTTTTTCGGAACCTGTCAAGCCAGCAAGAGTGTTATTGTCCCTTTAATGGGGCGCTTACTTAGTCTCTGAAATGCCCTGGATTTGGGGGGGGGGGGGGATTTTGCAGAATTCTGATGGTCAGAAAACATCTTATTATCCATAAAGTCGGAGATCGACTGGGGTGAGCACCTTTTTTGAGACCGACTATTTTTTTGGCCATTGGATGAAAAACATTTTTTTCAAACATGATAAATTGACAAGGTTATTTTATACTAACATTTTACGTGGCGTGTGCAGTGAGCACTTTTTTTGATACCAACTGTTCTTATTTTACGACCAACTGTTCTTATTTTTCGACCGACTGCACTGATTTTGCGACCAACATGTTGTTTTCTTGGGCCCTCCCTCACATATACGCCCCCGATTGTAGGGATAATAGTATTAGTAGGACTGATAAAGGTGATGCGAGTTCACCATGGTTGACCTGAAGCTACCCTACATTGACACTAATTGTTTTCTTTATTCGTTGTATGTGTTTAGCCTTGCAATAAATAGGCCGAGTAACCAATTGTCCGCTTCTATTGCTTGTGACCATTTGTGTCATTTTCGGTTAGGATTATAATCTTATTTATAGTTGGCTGTTGAATAAATCAGCATAATCAAATTGTGGTTTTGAAGACAAAAATGATTTTTTGCGTAAGTGACCAAGGGATTCAAACATCGACTGTGTGACTCAGTTAATGGGTATCATTTAAGACAGTGCTGAGGTCTACGAAGTCGTCTTTTGAGTGAGTTAAATCTAATTTAATGATATTTTATTGTAAAATTCCATGTTCAAGAAGCCAACCGCTTGAATAAGTAAAGTAAATTTACAATATTAAATAAAAGGCCTGCAAATCGCGGCTGAAACAGACGTGCGATATTTAATCTATCGCTGCGAGTGCTCGGCGACGTTCATATTCTTCTTTAAAAAATGAGACAAATATTATACCGTTTCATCATATGGTACAATTTTATTTCAGTTTGGGTTAATGAAAGTATAAAGGCCGTATTATATAGCTGTTTAAATGGATATAAATATTTACTCAAAGTAGGGAGTTGTTTGGCTAAGTTATTAAGGCGCTTGTGCGCTAACCTGGAGGTTCCGAGCACGATCCAGGTTAGCTACGAGAACGTCGCTATAAACGTTGAGACGGAGGGTGGAGAGATAAGATTTGTTATCTAGATCCTGATGTTAGTCGACTTGGTGTCCACTTGTCAATCGTGCAGGGTAGTGGTTTCGCGCCGTGCACACAAAAGAATCCTTGACAGTTGGAAGTCGAGTAGGTCGTAACGCCGCTGTATGGGCAAAATGTTCTATTCTACATTATCCCGGTTGGTGCATAAAAGTGGTCAAAAGCACTCCACACGGGGCCTTTAACGGGGAGGCCTATATAGAAATATGGCTACTGCCTGCATTATGAATTGGCAGAAAAACAGGTTGATGAAACTAGTTACTTTCGGAACGACGTCTCGAAGAGGCTAAGACAATGAAATGAAATTGGGTTTAACGTCATACTCCGAACTGGGCTAATGAAGACAGTGCTCGTATATTGAATTCCAACTGTCAAGGGATCTTTTACGTGCACGCAACCGCCAAGGGACCTCGGGTTTTCGCCCCATTCGAAAGATTAGACACTGACAAGGTGAAGCCACGTCGGAAAATGGAGGAAATCGGGATGGATTCTTTCGGCCAATTCAGGGATCGAAACCCGACATCCTGGCTAGCGAGCCAGGATTTAACCCACTTAGCCACCGTGATGCCCCCTGAAGACAACTAATATGAAAATAGGTATGTTTATCTCCTTCGGTTCTAACGCTATTTTGGTGTCTTTACCGTTTATTTTTCAAAAGGAATCATTTCTTAGCAAACCCGACAATTGTATCGAATTTTTGGATTATTATAAATTTGTGTCGGATGTGCTAAGAAATGATTCCCTTTGGCGATCAAAGACGAATCACGGCGAAACAAAGACGGTAAAGATACCAAAATAGCGTTAGAAGCAAGTTGGTGGAAAATACTTATTTTCATATGAATTAGTTGCCTTTAGGATCCGCCAGTAACGATGAGGGCTAGCCCCTGTCAGACAACGTTACTTAAGTACATGTAACTAAGTTAAAACCTATTTTGTATACCTTTAATGCCTGAATGGTTGAACAAGGCCACTTTGGCCTTGAACGATATATACCTAGCTCACGCTGTGTCGCTTGTGTGTTACAAGAACAAACACTCGTGCTAACGGCGTGCAGAAAAGGGGGTAGTGGGTGTAGGGAGCCGTACATGTATTTCGAAGAGTCACCAAATTAAACAGTTAAATTTTTTAAAGAAAATTGATAGAAATCTGAAATTATCGCAGCACATTTGGTGTACATATTATTGATCCTGCTCAGCTACATTATTTTTTTTGTGTTTCGGTCGCATGTTTTATCCTTTATCGTCGGATGGTGGGACGGAACTAGCACTCAAAGCACAGTGTAAACATAGCATATTATGTGGTGTCACAATTGTTGCTTTGCAACTCTGTGGACTCACGGATGGCTCAGCTACAGCTTGGATTTAAATAAGATTTCACTGATCGATAAAATCAAATATTGCGCACCGCGATGAGATTAATAACTGATACATTTACGTCATCAGTTAGAACGTGGCTAAATGATAGAGTGAACTTAGCGAGGCCGCTGTTGAGTGATTCCGCATGCCATTGAAAACTTTACATGATAATCCAGATTATGTAGGTTAACGCCTCTCAATTAAACGATCGGCCAAGGTGAAGACACATTTTACTACCATTTTAGTCAAATATTACAATGATGATAACTACGTTCAGAATAAAGTAATTTGACTGAAATTTTTAATATATTCTTCTTTCACCATCTACTTTTGAACTGTTATAGCAAGAATGACCAATGTTACACTACAGATAAGAGACTATCAGCATAGTTGGTAGATCTTTATTGAGAACATAGAATAGACATAGATCGGAAGGAGCTCTATTCAAGTCTGACTTACTGTCAGATAATTCTGGCTTTATAAAGCATACAGTCCTTAAGAATAATGATACATGACAGATTAACTTATTTGGAATTGAGATTATAGTTTCTATAACTACAACTCGTCCTACCATTTAAGTCGCGAAGTTCTGATGAGTGTTCAACACATAGAACATGTGTAGATTATAAATAACATATGGATAAATAAGATATTTAATGAGATCGTGCGCATTGTCAAAACTAGGAGAGGTCATTTGTGTGTTGCCCGTAAATAACATATTGAACACATTAGCAGAAGTTGTTTATAGTTGAAAATGTCCAATATAATATAATGTCAAATCTAGAAAAGTTCTATGTATGTATTACTTTGTCACACCAACCCTCTATAAAAATCTTCCATAGTTTATCTTTAATGCACAAATAAATAAATATAATTCTTTGCTATCACTTTTACTGAACCCGATTACATTATGGCGTAGTGATGCATAATGTTTGTGACAGCAATTCAACCATTGGAAAGTCCTTTATATTGACCCAGTGTTTCCATCAAGGTCAAAAATAGTTAATTTTTAATTAAGAAAAAGTTAATTTTTAATTTTAAAAAAGTTAATTTTTAATTTTAAAAAAGTTAATTTTTAACTTTAAAAAGTTAATTTTTAACTTTAAAAAGTTAATTTTTAACTTTAAAAAGTTAATTTTTAACTTTAAAAAGTTAATTTTTAACTTTAAAAAGTTAATTTTTAACTTTAAAAAGTTAATTTTTAACTTTAAAAAGTTAATTTTTAATCAAAAAATGAAAAATAGCAGTAGATTATGAAATTTATCACACAAGCGATATCTACTGTAGAACGTATTATTGGGTGATAAAATTTAATTCAGCTATCGTAGAATATAATACGTATGGTGTCATGTAAGGGTCAGGGTCAACTTGGCTTGGTATTTGGTACATCTATCATAAGAGAATAAATTGTTTTGAGAACCACGTACGACAAGGAACAACATCTAGGGGTCTGTGTCTTTAAAGGAACCCTTGACCGCTGACATTCGAAAAGAGTTTGCATGTCGTACGCTCGTCTTGGTAAGCTGGGCTTGTGTAGAAACGTACGATGTTAATCCCAATTTTATTTCAGCTCACGTTTTTGTAAATCATAATAAAATTGTATCACCTCCAACTCTTTCAGAACGGAGGGCCTGACAAGGACGGCTGCCTAGTCGTTCGGATGGTACGAAAAGCCGGGGTCCCGTTAACACATTGGCATGCAGGTAAAAAATCCCTTGGCAGTTGGAATGCAGTTGCTGCCCGGGCTAAAATGTCCCTCATAGCACACTGTATGGCGCATGCCCGTCTTTAATTAGCCCAGGTTAGGTGCAGAAGCGTAGGAGTTAAACCCCATTTTATTTCTTTCTTTCAGAAATAGTAAATCAAAATGGAGAATCTAGCTGTGTTGGCAATGATAGCGGTGTGTTGTTGTGTTAATGGTAGAACAATAATAGATATGTCGTATGAACTAGGACCAAACTCTACCGCGTGGCCTGGCAACATCCCGTTTAACTTGACACCCATAGTTCGTGAAAACCAGACTGGAGGCTTCTGGTGAGTTCTTGTGTGTGTGTGTGTGTGTGTGTGTGTTCTTATTGTTTAACATCCGCTTCCACCGACCATTTGGGTGACAAAGCAAATTTTCTGAAAAAAAGAACCTCCACAGCCCTTCCCTCTCATCTGAGATTGGCCCCCTATTCGCCTATTGAATTTTTTCTTTCTATTTAAGGCTAGAGTACAACTGGTTTTCTACAACTGAACACAGAAGTACCCATATTGATGCCCCATCACATTTTTTCTATGGTAGTCAACGGGTACATCAGATACCCCTGGAGAACCTCATCGGACCGGGAATTGTATTAAGGGCCAGCGAAGAAGCCCAAAACAACAACGATTTCGCAATCAACAAAGATTTCATCGTCAACTGGGAGGCGAAACATGGCCAAATACCAGAAAAGGCAATTGTTTTGATGGATTTTGACTGGGGAAAACGATATGTAAATTTAAACAACAATCTGATCTTCAATACCGAAACATATGAAAACACAAGTACCTACCACTTTCCTGGAATAGCTGCAGATGCAATGACATACTTGGTGATGGAAAGGCGTATCATTTCCATTGGTACTGATACAACATCGATTGATATTGGGCAGTCCACTGATTACCCTAGTCATATTATTTGTGGTCGGAATAACGTCACCATTGTAGAAAATGTGGCTAATCTGGACAAACTTCCAATCACAGGATCAACAGTACTGTGTTTGTGGCACCTATGAAGTTAAATGGGGGAAGTGGTGTTCCAGTGCGAATTTTCGCCATTTTCGATGAGGAACCACGAACTTGTCGACCCAGCAACACGGCCAATAGCATAAATCGGTTGTCAAGAATTATTTTATTCTTTGTTTTCATAATCGTTAACATTCACTAGACACCTTTACAATCCGGCCCGTAAGCTATGGAGGATGGCGCATCTCGGTAAAATTCTAGAAATCCACCCGATTGAAAATTAAAATAGCTACAAAGAAAGAACTCGGTGATGTTGACGCGCACCCATTAAACTAAACTAAAAACTAAATATTCATAGTCTAGCTCCAAAGATTTCATTTGTCAATTCCAGAGACAATCTGTTTAAAGCAACAGATCTATCTTTCGTTTTGTTTTTATACGCCCACATTAAAATCGGGTCATAAATTGTCGTCGCTCCTGTCCGTTGGTCAGGCGTCCACAGTTGCTTGTGGACGCTCCAGCAATTTCCGATAATTACTGTCAGAGCTATGGCCCTTGATCACTTCAAAAAATATTGTGGACGCTCTAGAAGCTAAAGTTAATATCCAATTGACATTAAATGTATACAGTGATTAAGGTCATGAAAAGAAGAACCCTTTTGAGTTTCAACAATTTCCGATAATTATCGTCATAGTTATGGCCCTGGTTCACTTCAAAAAATCTTGTGGACACTCTAAAGGCTAAAGTTAATATCCGATTGACTTTACATTTATACATAGTGTTTGAGGTCATGTGACGAAGAATCCTATTGCTTTTCAACGATTTCCGATAATTACTGCCAGAGTTATGGCCCTTGATCACTTCAAAAAATCTAGTGGATGTCCAAGAGGTCAAAGTTAGTATTCGATAGTATGTCAAGGATGATTTTAAGTTATTTAAGGGTCCGGTTCGCGTAATGATTAGTCGAGTCGGAGCAGAACAGTGTGATGGATTGCAACTATATGGACTAGTGTGCAGATGCCTTTAGTATAACTTAGGTCTATTTGGTATAAATTGTCTGTCTAAGGACTTTTACCTCAAACTTTTGACTGTCGGACATTTTTCGTTTTGCACGGGGATTTCGCAAATTCCATTCATTTTTTAAAATTTATGATACGATATTGCGAATAGACATGCCATATCCTTTAATTGTGGGGTGGATATTAAATATAGTTAGTAGCTATAACAGAATCCCTTTTTTTAATTTACTTATTTTTTATTGCATCAGTATAATTATGGAATTATTGAGCTAAATAAAGAGGTGTGTAGGTATTGCATAAACAAATGGTAAAACTTAAAGGGACAATAACACTCTTGCTTGCTTGACAGGTCCAGAAACAAATTAGCCTTATTCTAGCTACTAGATGTGCAAGTGTCCAACCTGTTGTGTAAGTTATCCATTACATCTTATTTTTAAATCTAAGTAACATTTGAAAAGGTTTTCAAACCATGTAGTTGAATTTTTCCAATTTTTTAAATTCGGTGTGTTAAGAAGAAATTTGTATAATCAATTAATTTGAATATCGTAAAATATTACAAATTGTTGACCAGAATAATGATTGGGACATATTATTCAGTTACAACAAGAGTGGTATTGGGCCTTTAAAATACAGATAATGATAGCTATCCATTTGGGATATAAACAAATGGCAAGGCATAACTATTACTGTTGGTGATATAAAAAATAAAACTGGTAAATCATAAATATACATGACAGATATTTACCCTTTTTGATATTTAATCATAAATAAATTATCCAAGAGCTTATAAATCTGCCTATTGTAGGGCTTTCTTTAGGCCAGAAATTTTATCTAAATTATTAATTAGACATTAATTAACTTATCCAGACTATAATCAACTCTTGATGTCAACGCTATTCTGCGACATTTACTGGATTAGGATCTGGTTTGCTGCTCAATCATGAAATGGATAATCGACACTATGTTTTTTTTCATCGTACCGACTTTAGTAATGTTAAAGACTGGTCCGATTTCGAAACAATGAGTTATCACCCTATAAAATGTCCGTTCGTATTTTGACTCAATGAACCCTTTACATGTTTGATTTTTCTAAATTCTGCCAAGCACTTGCGTTTGGATGCGTTCGATCTTTCCTTATGAATTACTGATGTACCTGACAAGCTAATGTATGGTAATATTATATATTTTTTTTGACATTATGAAATAAATCTTAACATTGTAGACTGTCATAATTATATGGCTAAATCAAAGCCCGATTGTTCTGGTATTTACATAAGGTTAATACTAAGCATTTCAATAATACATCCGCATATTTGTCTAACAAATTATTAATGAATATTATATATTTGTCTAACAAATTTGTCTGAAAATTATATATTTGTCTAACAAATTGTAAATGAAAATTATATATTTTTTATTAATAATTATATATTTTTGATGAATATTATATATTTTTGATGAATATTATATATATTTGATGTTTTACGAATATTATATATTTTTGACAAATGTTATTATTGTTTTTGATAAATAATATACATAGGCGTACGAGCTGACTTTTCGGGCAGACGGGTAAAGTGCGAATTTTTTGGTTCATCTACTTAGCAAAATAAAGTGCCCGAAATCTAATAAAACACTAACTTTATAGACTGGAATAGCAGTAAAACGCGTTTGAGGCCGTCAAATAATCCAAAATTCTCTCGTGGGGCCCATACAAGGTCATAAATCCGGCGCCGTGGTCTGTAAACCCGAAATTTTACAGGCAAAACACCAATTGTACTTTTCTTGTAATTGAATATCACAAATTTGTACCGAGTTGACTTTGGACTAAAACATTTTGTCTGGAGGCACTCTACTTTGTGGGACATTTTTCGGGCATCGATTATTATTTGTGAATGCAGATGCAACAGTCTGATTGGATGGTTAGAATTCAGAGTGGGATTTCGGTTACAAAACCCTCTGATACTCTTGGAGTTGCTTACACGGGCGTTTGTTGCAGTTAAATTTTCAAAATTTTCTCCAAACGGTCCCGTCTAAGTGGACTGTAAAAGATTGATTGGAATTCGAGTCAGACACCTCAATTAGGCTATATTAGACCACTTTGAAGTTGCTTTGTTCACCAAATGAAATAGTAGAAAAAAGTGTTTCCAGCTGTCAAATATTCCAAAATTTTCTTTGGAGTCCGGCGCCCCGGTCTGTTAACCCAATTTTTTTCCCAACATTTCGGGTTCTGCCCTCTAACTGTCATCGAGCCCGTACGCCTATGATAATATATGATCAAAGATATTTATTTTGGTTAAATATTTTGAATAATACTAAGCTTTACATTAATACAACAACATATACCTGTACGTATATTTCTAAAACATTTTTGAGTACCCCGGTAGTTTTGATACATTTATATAATAATCTATTATAAATAAATAACAAGTATTGGTTGTTTCTGTTTTCCTTTCCTTCTCTAAGCAATTTAGTTGCTACGCAACAAAACACACACCAATCAGCAGCAACTTTCTTGTCAGAGTTTCAATAATGAAATAGTCACAATTAATTTAGAGATACATTACGGGGGACTAGATAAAGAGCTGGCAGTTCTCACTGTAATAGTTAAAAAGAAGATAATGTAAAGGGAATTTGCTGAAAATGTCAGACAAATTGATCCACTCTGAACTGAGAAATTAGTGTTTGAATTTTAGGCCTAGCCTTGATCATCAATACTTAAGTGGGCACCATAAAATAAACAGTCTCAATTATCCATTTTTTTATTTAATCATCAATGAGCTTTGAGCAGTAGATCGGATTTGGATCCAGTAAGTATTGCAGGATAGCAATGACATCAAGAGCTGATTATGCTCTGGATAAGTTATTTAATAGAAAGACATGCAATAGGCAGATTTAGCTCTTGTATAATGTATGTTATTGGACTAGTTTTTCGTGATTTTGAAATAAATAAGATACTGGTAGAAAATGTAGAAACAAATACATCTTTTTTTCTAGAAGATGAACTACTAAAGTAGTCGTAGCATAAACAGACCTTTGTCTTTTAAGATGAATTAATAATTGGGGCACCCAAAGGGCTTAAAAAATGTCACAAAAGGGCCACAACTGATCAAATGATCTTCCAAAATCGTTGAAAATCAAATTGGACAACACTAAAGATTTGAAGATGATTTGTTGATTAATGATGTCTCTCTGGAGCTATCAAGATTTTCGTAACAAAGAGACAAAACTATGATACATAGTTACATTGCAAAAATCAACAGGTTAATTTATTTCAATAGACAAGCCATAAGAATTTCAAAATGATTTGTTGTCAGTGGTTGATATTGTGGTCTTTTATTTGCTGAAATGAAAACTGAAGAAAGATAGAATATGGGTGCATACACAATTTACAATGTTTCTTTCAACATAATAACACTGTCTGTCCGTCATGCCTTAAGGAATACAATATATCTGTTACTAATTGAGGAAGAATTTTCAAACTTAGAAGCAGAGATAAAGCTATTTTGATTTGCTTTGGAACACAACAACTTTGATTATAGTTGAGTAAGAGTGATGAAAATTCTCCCAAGATTAAGCATGTAGTTTTGAATTAAGGTGGGGGACAAATGCATGAATGAAATGGGGTTTAACGTCCTAAGCTTCTGCACCTAACCTGGGCTAATTGAAGATGGGTGGGGGACATATATATGATATTGAATGAATAAATAAAAAAAGTACTGTAAAATTACTGAAATTATTGCAATAAATAATAATAATAAAACTAAACAATAACAAGAGAAACATATGTGGTAAATAATGGGACATACAATATACAACAAAAGAAATATACATAGGTCGGTAGGTAGACGAAGTGACGTATCGTCAATAAAGACCCTGTTGACGATACGTCACTTCGTCTACCAACCGACAAATTATTAGTGTGATGGGCCATACAACAGAAGAAATATACAAAATTAGTAGTGTAATGGGCCATACAACAGAAGAAATATACCAAATTACATGTATTAGTGTAATGGAATGAATGAAATGGGGTTTAATGTCCCAAGCTTCTCTGACAGCAACTCAATTCCAACTGCCAAGGGATCTTTTAAGTGCACGCCAATCTGTACACAGGACTTCGGTTTATCATCCTATCCAAACAACTAGGCAGCTGTCCTTGTCAGGCCCTCTGTCTGCATCACTGACAAGGGAATTCGCGCTGGAAAATCGAGATGAACTTTCTCCGCCAATGCAGGAATCGAACACCTGAACTCCAGGCTAGCTAGCAAGCACCTTACCCACTTAACCCCGTGATCCACTAGTGTAATGGAATGTTAACAGAAGAAAAATATACATAATTATCATTCTTCATACATATCACCTGTCGTATCATTAAAAATATTAACCAAACAATTATCAATGGGTATGGCCACAATATTGGTACCAGAAATGTGTCCTGTTTACAAGCTGCAGTTAGTGGTATTGATCAGTTTAAAATATACAAAACAATCCTTTTTTATTTATTGAGTACATAATTGTAACATAAAGCAAGAGAGTGAGAGAAATGGGGTTTAGGTCATTTTAAGACTAACGTATGGTTTTCAACTTTTATTTCAATAATTCGCTTGCACATAGAGGACTTTATAACTGGGAGGAAACCGGAGTGCCCCGAGGTTGAGAAGTGTAACACAAAGAAGAAATACATAACTGTAGCTTGTAACCAGAAAAGATTTCTGTTCAGCAGTAGTGTGACCTCACCCAAATATGAAATAAAACACTTGTTCGTATCTGGGGTTTAATGTCCACTTCCACCTAGGGTGATATCGTAGACATTAACACTCTCATTTACTACCACACATTAGATAACCCAGTTACAGGAAGAAACTGTAGTCTCAATTATCAAGTATACAACCATGATATATCTTATTGACAATCATAAAAGCTACTGGATATGCACATATTCCTAAAAACAAAATAAATATAATGGGATTTAATGTCCGAACTGGGCTAATGAAGACAGACATATGCCATACAGTGTGCTATGTGGGAAATTTTGCATCCAAATGACTAGACAGTTGTCCTTGTCAGGCTCTTAGTCCTGCATCACTTACGAAGGGGAACCATGGCGGAAAATCTGGATGAACTTTCTCAGCCAATGCAGGGATCAAACACCCAGCACATTACCCACTTAACCACCGTGACTCCCTCCTTTAAACAACAGGGTGAGATAAATGTACTGAGTTCAGTAGGGATGCTTTGACAACAAAAATATTTGTGATGACTTTCCCATAACCAGAACATTTGTTTTGATTTGGCCTAATTATTATGAATTTTTATCAAGTACAATTGCCACAATAGATTGCTCAAAAGAGCTTTACAATAAACAAACGACATACACATAAATAAAGGTGAAGAATAAACAAAATAAATAAAAATATTTGTCTTAAAAATTGGATATGTAAATGTTTAACCACATTGTTAGATATTTTGAAGCGTTATATAAGTTCCTACCCCGTCTTAGAAATTATGAAGCGTTATATAAGTTTTTACCATCTTTCTTTGAAATTTTGAAGTATTATATAAGTTTTTAACCCCTTATTAGAAATAATGAACCATTATATAAGTTTTTACCCCCCTTCTTTGAAATTTTGAATTATTATATAAGTTTTTACCCCCTTATTAGAAATAATGAACCGTTACATAAGCTTTTACCCCTTCTTAGAAATTTTGAACCATTATATAAGTTTTAACCCCCTTTGAAATTTTGAATCATTATATAAGTTTTACCCCCTTCTTAGAAGTTATGAATCATTATTTAAGTATCTCCCCCCCCCCCTTCTTAGAAATGTTTGAATCATTATATAAGTTTTAACCCCCTTCGTAGAAATTCTGAATCATTATATAAGTTTTTGCCCCATCTTAGAATTTTTGAAGCATTATATAAGTTATTGCCCCCTTATTAGAAATAATGAACTGTTATTAAAGATTTTACCCCCCCCCCTTCTGAGAAATTTTGAACCGTTCAATAATTCTTAACTCTCCTTAGAAATTAAGAATCATTATATAAGTTTTTATATGCTTTAAGACTTTAGGAAATTATAAACCATAGTATAAGATTTTATCCACTTCTTAGATAATTATGAAGCATTATGTAGGGTATTTACCCTGTTCTTAATATTATGAATCATTATAAATGTGCCTGTGGTTTTCTATATATAAAAGCAATTGATGATTAATATTATGAAGCTGTTCATATAAATGTATTACGATTCCTTTAAAAATAACAATTGAGTTAAATGACTTGAAGTCACCTACTAAGCTATCACTATAAATAATATGCTTATCTACAAATAAAAACATTTCAATACATTAAAGATACAATATTATAAGATTTAGAAAAAGAACTGGTCGTTAAGTACCATTGTTACGAAAATAAATAATAATAATAATAATAATCTTGTCATTTTACAAGGGTAGCAAATTGAGCCTGAGGCTTATTTTCAATTTGGCCGATGGCACAGATCGTGCGAATGATTTATATGATCTATGCTACATCTTCAAACAGTCATAACTAAAGCAATTTAAATGAAATTTTCAACATATTCATTTTTCATTATCTATATTTGAACTAATATAGCGTGAACTGTCATTTATTTATCTAAATCTTACAAAATGCATCTTTAAACTATTCTGTAATATGTAATACTGTGGACAGTAACACTTTCCTTTAACAAATACCCCCTACTGTATAAAAATAACATTTTAAAAAAATCCCAGAGACATATCATAATTAAAAACATTAAATATCTAGCCTACTTTGGTGCCCTCTTCTCTACTGAATTCCGTATGAGTTTAATGACTTTAAATGGATCTATATTTACATTAGTTACCTAAAATAGATTTAAAAAATATATTAATTTTTTCATCTTTAAAACAGACTTGATTTAGATAAATGAAAACCTGTTTTGGGTTTTTTTGTTAATAAGGGTTTCAGAACCAGACCTAAGCCCTACACTGAAGCAGCTATTATATGTGAGAAAGATGGAGTCTAGAGAGAGAAAAAAAATGTGCCTTGAAGTCCAGTCCACTAGGTCATTTCGAAACCAATGGTTCAAATTTATTCCAATAATTCGCATATGCATAGGTGCTGTTAGCAGTAGGAGGAAACTGGAGGACCTGGAGAAAAGCCATGAAGTTAGACAGGCAACCCTACTCCTTGTCACATGGAAAGGGGGAATCAATGACAGACCTTCTGTTCCAACGCACACTCATTAACCATTCGGCCACCTAAGCCCCAAATAGAGTCTAGCATTCACACACTAGGTGATTTGAACTAACAGAGCTGGATGATTGAGATTAATAATAGAGTATTTGAGTGAGGGATTAATTTGCTACTCACACTAAACAATTCTAGAGAGCTCATATCACTTCTGACATCAGCTACAGCACCACGTGTTACTATTCTAGCAATAGCTGGCATTTGTTTAGCATTATGATCCTGAAACCAAAAACAAATCAAACGTGAAATGAAATAAAATGGGGTTTAACGTACAACTGTTCTGCTCCGACTGAGCAAATGAGGACGGGCATGCACCATACAGTGTGTTATAAGGTAGAAATTTTGCCCTGACAGCGGCACTTTAGCCTACACTTATATCAAATTCTAGCTGCTAAGGGATCTTTTATGTGCACGCCAATGTATTCATGGGACTTCAATTTTTTGTCACATCCAAACAGCTAGACAGCTGTTCTTGTCAGACCCTCTGTTCTGCACCACAGACAAGGGTAAGCCAAGGCGGAAAATCATGATAGACTTTTTCGGCCAATGCAGGGATCAAACACTCGACCTGTAGGCTAGCGAGTCAGCGTCTTACCCACTTACCCACTGTAGTTCATCAAATCAAACCACTATATAATGCAATAACAGCAAATGAATGGGTGTGTTATCAATTCTACAGCAGATCGCTCAATTACAATACATGAGACTCATGTGCAAGGCAGGATATGCTTATATTTACTATAACACCAAGTACCACTAATCTTATGCATAGTTCACATTTTCTTAATTCTTCCTAGTGTCAGGACAGGGGAGACTAATAGATACATTGGAAGATGTATTAATTGAGGTTTAACATCTTATCAACTGTGGTGTGCTATGGCCTCCTCTTATCTTCGTTTTGATATAAATATGCCAGAGGATCTTTTTCAACATGCCATTAAATGAAAGAGAGAGAGAAATGGGGTTTAACACTTTAAATGTGTATTTCCAATACCACAGATTTTAGTGAGGTAAAAATGACATTCGCCAGTGGCATAAGAGTGGTCCTTATCCCAAGTTACTATTTGGAAATACACATTTAAGCTTGAAATAACCTCGTACCAACAGCTCTTGCAACCTTTCGTTATTTTTCTCCTGCAAGATAGTTGCAAATGGGTTTAAAATTTCAAGATCTTTGCACTCACTGGAATAATTCTCAGATAGATTTTTTTAATGATCATCTTCGTCAATCATGAGATTTATTCCTCAGCATCGTCTTAATTCTCTTCTTTATTTTGCACCCTTGGTATCTTGACAAATTTCATGTACTTTTGAAGGAAAGGATGTTTTTGTATGTTTTTGTAACTTTATGTAACTTTTGTCCAATCCTTTTACATTGTGGTAATAAAATATGTTTAAACCAACATCCACCCAACACAAACAAGGTCATTTCAGGACTAACATATGGTTCAATGTTATTTCAAAATTTGCTTGCGTCTAGGGGTCTCTAGCAGTGGAAGGTAACTGGAGGACCTGGAGAAAACACACGAAATTGGACAGGCGACCCTACTTCTTGTCCCGTACAAGCGGGGAATAAAAATCACACCACTTGACTGAATGACAGACCTCATGATCTAACGTGCATGCCATCCGACCCCCATGTTATTAAATGTGAGAAAGACAGATTATCCAGATTACTTACTAATGAAGGGCATCCAATACCCATTGATATAGCTAATTTATCCATATCATCTATAAAAGCTGTAAAAATACAATTTGTAATTAATGTAATTACAATAAAATAAATGGGTGTGTAATGATTATACTTCATCTGATTTAAATCAAATGTCAGTTACGTTTTGTTTCAAATGATTTGAAATGGCAGGATGGAGGGCCTAATAAGAACAGCTGTCAAATCATTCGGATAGGACAAAAAACCGAGATCCTGTGTATACATTGGCGTGCATGTAAAAGATCCCTTAAGAGAAAAAATAGAAATAGTTTGTACATTCCCTTGTATTTATTCATTCTATTTTTTCATTTCTTCTTATCTAGTCACAGCCATTTTTTTTATTCATGGCAGATATCCTCTTACAGCATATAACAACTTTTGATCAGTTATATAGAAGTTCATTCTTGAAATGTTCATTACACATCTATCGTAGCAATGATCTCTGTGTTTAAATTATATTTGGAACGTGTCTAACGAGTTCTATCACATATGTGATAATGGCTGACACCAATATTGTCCTTTAATGTATGTAACTCACCTCTCATAACATAATAAATTAATTGAAAGAATGATTGACTAGCTTTATTTGATATTATAACAACTTCATTATCTTTTTTAGGAACCTGAAATAAGGATGAAAACATTTCAAAATATTTCCTACCAGCTTTGTCTTCTAGACTGTCTTAAAATTGTATTTGAATATTATAAAATGCTTTGCAGTAAAGTAAAGGTATGTACATATACACCCAGAGAGCCAGAGAGAGAGAAATGGGGTTTCACGTCCACTTAACACAAACTAGGTCATTTAAGGACTAACATATGGTTTAATTTTATTTCATCAATTCTCTTGCCTGTTATAGGGATCTTTAGCAGTAGGAAGAAACCAGATGACCCGGAGAAAATCTACGAGGTTGGGCAGGCGACCATACTCCTTGTCACGTACAAGGTGGGGATTCGAAAACTAGGCCAGTTGACTTAATGACAGACTTAATGATACAGTGAGCATGTGCTTTACCATTTGGCCATCTAACCCCCTTACACCCAAAGAGCCAGAATACTTTTTAATCTGATAACCTACCCAGGGGTGGATCCAGAGCAAGGGGTTTATGAGAATATATATTTTTACTTACTAAATTAGCGAAAGCTATGGCATCACCATGTTGAACTGTTAAACCTAACGCTGCGTTCACCTGGATTAAATCGGAGAAATAATTGGATTGGTAAAAATTGTAATAATCCTCTGCACCATGTCTCCAGTTCTCTACACCACCTGTCAAAAATAAAAAAATATATATAATAGAGAGAGAGAGAGAGAGAGAGAGAGAGAGAGAGAGAGAGGTATAACATCCACTCGACACAAACTAGGTCATTTCGGAACTAACATATGTTTTAATTTTATTTCGACAATTCACTTATGCGTAGGGATCTATAGCAGTGGGAGGAAACTGGAGGATCTGAAGAAAACCCACGAGGTTGGACAGGCGACCCTACTCCTTGTCACATACTACTAGGAATTCGAAACCACACCAGTTTACTCAATGACAGGCTTTATGATACAGCGCGCACACGCTAACTATTCGGCCATCCAAGCCCTCAAATATATATAATAACCTTAGCTATATATTCTTCCTATCCAGTATAACAAGCTATGTAAGATATGCCCACATTTTGCAAGAGATGGACAGAGAGCAAGCCTAATGAGCGACGTTCCGTATAATAAGGGGCCATAATCTCGAATGTTACCAAAATCTTTAGGATATAAACATATATATTTTAAGTTCCATCAAAATTGGATAAAAATTGTGACATCTAGAGGGTCCACAAGCTGTAAAAATGATTTTTCATACAACCAGAGGCAATAATCCAGGAAGTTACAGTTTGAGATATTTTGGATATAGGCATATATTTTAAGTTTCATCAAAATCCATCTGTGCCTTATAAAGGTTCTACAACTATTCACATACAAGGAGTGGCCATTTTGTCTGGCATTTTTGCTCCGATTTTCACAAAATTCTAACTCCACCATCATTATGGTGTAATGGTGGAATATTCAAACTTTGGGTTTGAAATATAGAATTCGAGTTTTATCAAGATCAAATAAAAATTGTGACCTCTAGTCTAGAGTTTCGACAAACTAAATACATGACATTTTGTACAATCAGGGACATTAATCCACGAAGTTGCGTTGTGGTCTGATATATGTCATTATCAGACCACAAGGAACTGAGATGATTGGGAGATGAACCTATATTTCAAGTTTTGTCAAAATCCGATAACAATTGTAACCTGAACGTAGAGTATTCACAAATTATCGAAGGGTGGAGGGACAGGGGCAAAGACAATATACGTACATGTGAGCGTATAATAAAAATATGACTGTACTACATGGTATACTTGCTATTTACAAACACCCTTGAACAATATCTTTTCAAAAAACACATTCACGATACCCTGTACTTGGCTTTACGTTGTTAGTCACTGAAAATCTTGGGGAAGGGGGGGGGGGGTTATTCTAATAATCCAAGACTTTTAGGGTAGATCCCAATACTCACCATGATATCGGTTTTGTCCAACCAAACCATGCATATGTGGATGAATTTGACTGGCACCTGCTCTTGGTAATATATCCCATATTAATGACGGACAACAAAAGTCTGGTTCGATGGTGTGGATTAATGCAAACCTATAATAAAAAGAAATTAAATGAAGCAAGGTTTAACATCCTAGTTATCTGCACCATCCCCGCTAATGAAGAAGCGGACATAGCATGGTCCCGGCTAATGAGGATGCGGACATAGCACCATCCCGGCTAATGAAGACGGGCCTAGCACCATCCCGCCTAATGAAGACAGGGACATAGCATCATCCCGGCTAATGAAGTCGCGGACATTGCACCATCCGGCTAATGAAGACACGGACATAGCACCATCCAGGCTACTGAAGACGCGGACATAGCACCATCCTGTCTAATGAAGACGGGACTAGCACCATCTAGGCTAATGAAGACGGGACTAGCACCATCCCGGTTAATAAAGATGGGCTTAGCACCATCCCGACGAATAAAGACTGACATAGCACCATCCCGGCTAATGAAGACAGGCAAAGACAATGAGGTTTGCTATGAGAGAAATTTTGTGTCCAGACAACAGTATTACAGACTCTTCTTTTGTTTAAATCCAATTGTCAAGCGTTTTTTTACATGCACATTTCTGTGTACACGATACCTTGTTTTTTTGTCCCATCTACAAGACTAGACACTGTTCCTTGTTGGGTTTTCGAAGTCAGGAATACACCAGTGTGGTATGACGGAGACTTGGTCCTTAGAGAAACATTATGACCTACATCCTGTCATACACAGGATCAAGTTTTTTGTCCCATCTGCACAACTAATAGAATTTGTATGTCAGGCCCACAAGGGGTCTTTAACAGTGGGAGGAAACTAGAGGAACCGGAGAAAACCCATGAGGTCGGACAGGCGACCCTACTGGGAAATCAAAACCACGCCAGTTGACTGAATGACAGACCTTATGATACAGCAGGCACATGCTAACCATTCGCCCCCACCCCTTGCCTACAGCTAAAAAAACCTATGTGCAAGCGAATTATAATAAAATTGAAGCATATACTGTCAAAATATTCAGTACATACCATTTTTGGGTGAGATTCATCAAATCCATATACTGATCTATATTCCATTGATGTGGATGATGAGATTTGAGGGCAAACAAATCATGGTATCGTTCTACTTTAAATGCATTAGATGCTGAAAAAGCATAAACTGAATCTAATCTACCAAATGTATCTTCTGCTGTATAGCTATAAATAAACAATTGTAAATTCATCAGAGAAGGAGGACTGCACAACACACAATTTACACAAAAACAAATCCACGGTCAAGACACAATACGCAGAAATCACAAACAATGAACATATCAAATTAAGTGAATGGATCTGGGGGCTGGCTGATGTACAGACGTTGACATAACAATGGTTGAAATGATTTCATGACTATTGTTTGATAATGTGTCAGTCGGTCTAACGGAAATTCTGAATTCTAAAGAAACTCAACAAAATGACTCTAAAATTGGAATATACATGTAGAATCAATACAAAGCTAATATACATTGTGGTAAATTACAACCAATATAAAATTCTTACTCTTTATATCTACAAAAATCACACGAAACTTTACTATTTTCTACCAATCTGTTGACACTGAAAATAAAAATATACGGTAACATGGATTTTAAAAAAATCGCATTAGTATGATAAAGTTTTTGAATAAAGGGGCATAATTTCAATAAACACAGGGTTGCATTATTAAATAAAATGGGGTTTAATGTCTTACTGTTCTAGGTTAATGAAGACAGACATACGCCATAAAGTGAGCTATGACGGAAATTTTGGCTCGGACAGCCGCAATACAGCCCACTCTTACATCGAATTCCAACTATAAAGGGCTATTTTACGTACACACCTATGTGTATATGGGACCACTTTTTTTTCGTCCCATTCGAACAACTGTACAGCTGTCCTTGTCAGGATCTTCTTCCTGCATCACTGACAAGGGGGAACCACACAGGAAACCTGGATGAACTTTCTCGATGAATGTAGGGATTGAACATCTAACCTCCAGGCTAGTGAGCCAGCATCCTACCCGCTTAGCCACCATGACCAAATAATCCATTATGTGTGACCAGGTAGTTATAAAAAATATAGAGGATGATGTGTCAAGGACCTTAATATGTCCAACAGCTAAATCTAAAATCAAAACTAATCCCCACATACTTAGTAAGTTTAAAAATATACTATGAACTATAAAACCTCATTATAAAAGAAGGGAGTTGGATGGCGGAATGGTTAGCACATGCAAGTTTGTCATTGAGTCAACTGGCGTGGTTTTCGATACATCGATTGTATGTGAAAGGGTCGATTGTCTAGCCTTGTGTGTTATCTCAGGGTCCTTCGGTTTTGAAATAAAAAATTGAACCATATGTTAGTCCCTAGTTTGTGTCGAGTGGATGTTAAACCCTATTTCTCTTCCTCATTTTGAAAGACATACATGGCCATTCCCCAGACTCAAAGCATATAAAATAAAACAAGGAGGATAACTTTACTATATGTTTTCAGGTTCCTCTGGGATAGAGACAGGTCGTTTTTCACGAAGTGGGTTAAATATTGTATGTTCTCTTGTCCACTTGTTATAAATTCCTGTAACTTCCTGATGGTACACTTCTGCAAATAATTTCTCATCATTATTCAACCATTTTTTAACTTTGACTTGAAAAAGATCTGGTAATTTCAATGGTGCTGCATTTTTCTCAATGGAATAAATTGCTGAAAACTTTTTATAAAGTTGACTGAAATTTAAAAAAAAAAAGTTTAATTGTAAAAGAAAGTGAGCAGCAAACATTAATAAATGGATCAAATCGTGTACCAAAAATTTGAAGATAATGTTTGCATAATTTCTAAGACGGCCAAAACATACATTACTTATTACTATATCCATTTCTTAATAGGTTGTCAAATCTCTATTATACAATCATAGGAATCATTTCAACACATAAAAATACATTATGGGAGATGAGTTAAAGAGCTGGCAGTTATCACTATAATAGTTAAAAACTATCCTGTCAGAACTACAACCATTGATAACTTCGCTTAAAATAAACCAATTTGAATAAAATTTTCAATTCATTTGGCATTATCTTTTTTTAAAATATTATAGCAAGAACGGCCAGCTCTTTATCTAAATATAACATAAAGCCTCTTTAAGTTTGCATGTTGATTTGTATAGTGTGGGGCCAACCTGTAGAATATTTTATAGATTGATTTTTTTTATGGGATAACAATCTGTTGAAAAATTTATAGATTAATTTGTTTTATGGGAGGACAATCTGTTCAAATTTAAAATTTATAGATTAATTTGTTTGATGGGATGACAATCTGTTCAAAAATGTTTATGCCTATAGACAAAGCTTGTGTTGTAATATTTAACCTATTTTGTCTTAGTTTAAACAATATTTTATTCGTTTAAAAAGAATTGAACAACAGGTAAAGCCTATATAAGTTCTTTTGTCTTGCTCTAGAATAATGTAAGTAAGACCACTTCCACTTAATATAAAGTGAGTGAACTAAGGACCATTCTGACTGAGATACATGTATATTTGTTATTAATTCTGACAGCTATATTTGTTATTAACTCCAAATTCCATTCTTATATTGTTTCTTTGTAAAAGCACCAGCATAGAACAATATTTAAAGTTACATTATTCAAGATATAGATAAGAACTAGCCATTCTTGCTATACTAGTTCGAAAGTTGATGATGTAAAATGAATAATTTGAAAATTTCATTCAAATTACTCTATTGCAAGCGAAGAAATAGGCATTTAAAGATTTGACCGACCTGTGCAATAATTTCAACCACGGTCCTGGTTGATCAAAGCTACGACTCGAAGCGTCTAGCCGCGCCATATTTGATTTACCGCTGAAACGTTTTAATCTGTTTAATATCGGAGCAAACTGATGCCATCCAAAGTTGATTAAGGCCTGGATCAGTTAATTAATGTCTAATTAATACTTTAGAAAACATTTCATGCCCAAATAAAGACCTGCACTAGGCAGACTTAGCTCTTGAATAATGCATGTTTAAGTTTAAACAATATTTTATTCGTTTAAAAAGAATTGAACAACAGGTAAAGCCTATATAAGTTCTTTTGTCTTGCTCTAGAATAAGTAAGACCACTTCCACTTAATATAAAGTAAGTGAACTAAGGACCATTCTGACTGAGATACATGTATATTTGTTATTAATTCTGACTGCTATATTTGTTATTAATTATGACAGCTATATTTGTTATTAATTCCAAATTCCATTCTTATATTGTTTCTTTGTAAAAGCACCAGCATAGAACAGTTTTTCCACTGGATTCTGTCTACCGGCTTATAAATTATTAACAATATTTACCAAATTCTGTTTTAAGGCAAATGAAACTAAAAAAGAAAATCATGGAATTTCTCATTTAAGACGATGTAATGGGTTTCAATTCCCAAATGATGTGGCAGACTGAGGTTCCAATGTGGGTTTTTTTCACACAAAATAGGGACTTTCATACAATTCACAATTGTGTTTTTTAAAAACTTACCTGCAAAGAGGATCTGAAGATAACCCCCAATTTTCCACAAAACCGGCTAAATTTTTTATAGATAGATCCATTTTACTTTTGGTACATGTATCCCCCAGCCAATCCTGATATAAAAATTGAATATGATTAGATATTTATACACATAAAAAGCCTATAGTCAACTCACTAGATCATCGAATGGCCGATATTAAATGGATGCTATATGTACATATAAGATGATTGATTAACAAGCACCATCTTCAAACAGTCATAACTTTGCCCAGAATAAAGTAATTGAAATAAAGTTGTCGATATGTGAATGGTGACAGCCAAATGAGTCACTTGGGGTTAAAAAAATAATATTTGAGTTATGCATATATTAAGAAAGTACATGTGTAATGAGCTTTTCAACGATACCCCGCTATATAAAATATAAAGAGTGTATATGAAAATTTTTTTTTTATATATATATATCATTGAATATATGCATACCTCAAATATTATTTTGTACCCCAAGTGACTCATTTGGCTGTCACGGGTCACATATTCATTTTTCATTTTATTTTTTTGAACTAATATAGCAAAAACTGCCAGCTTTTTATCTAAATCTTACAGAATGCATCTTTAGCTAATGGGATTCACAACTAAACCTTTTCCTATGTACAAAGAAGCAATGTTTTGTTTTAAACCTGAAATACAGTTATTATTATTCTATAAGTTCAGTCAATGTAGACTTATTGCTTAGTGAAATTCTTTTGTGCATAATAATCAATACATTTATTAAAATTGCCTACATATTGCTGCTGCTTAATTCAAAACAGAAAGAGAGAGAGGGAGTTTAACGTCCACTCGACACAAACTAGGTCATTTCGTCCCAATTCAAACCATTTATAATTAATCACAATGATAGAAAAAAACATTTATAATATTCATTAATTTCTATACAATGAAATATTATAAGTGCTAAGTCAATCTATTTATGATTCTAAAAGGTCATTTTAATATTCACTAATTTCCTACAACAAGTCCACTTAACATTCTCTATTATCTCTAGTGCAGCAGTCAGCATTTTATCCTCCTTACGGGGAGAGAGAAGAGAAGGAAATGGGATTTAACGTCCACTAGACACAAGCTAGGTCATTTCGGGACTAACATATGGTTTAATTTTATTTCAATAATTCGCTTGCGAGTAGGGGTCTTTAGGAGTGGGAGAAAACCGGAGGACCCGGAGAAAACCCACAAGGTTGAACAAGCGACCCTACTCCTTGCCACGTACACCCGGGGATTCCAACCCACGGCAGTTGACTCAATAACAGGCTTTATGATACAGAGTGCACACGCTAACCATTCAGCCATCCAACCCCCCAGAGATAGAGAGAGATTGAGAGAGATTAACATACACTGAATACAAACACAGTCATTTTACTGCACTGTTTACTAAGTAGCCGGCATGAGACCACTTTCCCACCCCCTTGAGCAGACAACAATCCCGGTGTGTGAAATTCGAGAGAGCAATTTTGAGAAGAAATAAAAGAAAATGGCGTGTATACCTTACCTAACACAGGAATCACACCTTTTATATTTTTATAGGGAATTATAATTTAATAGGTTTAAAGCTTATCGAAAAACACCTAGTTTTTTATTAGTCCGTTGTTTTCTGTTCACCCTTCATTACTCAACCATATCCGATCTGTGAATATGATTATTGAATAAAGAGTGAGGACAATACATGTGTACAGATAACTTGCTATGAAATATGTGAAGCATTATTTATGCTATGCTAACCAGTTTTACATGATTTTTACCAGTAAAAGAAAATACCATATGCTTAGTCAGAACAATAACAAGACCAACCTATAACAAGGGGCTTACCAGTTAAAGGACAATGTTGGTGTCGGCCATTATCAAAACTGGTTAAACACATTCCAAATATAATTTCAACACACAGATCATTGCTACAGTAGATGTGATATGAAAATTTGAAGTACATGGAGGTTCTTTAGAATGATCAAGGGTCATAGCTCTGGCCGTAATTATCAGAAATTGTTTTGAAAATCAAGAGGTTTTTCTTCATCTCAAAACATTAAACACTGTGTATAAATTTGAAGTCATGAGATGAAAATGCTTATTGAATTTAAAGCCCCAATAACACTCTTGTTGTAACTGAATAATATGTCCCAATCTTTATTCTGGTCAACAGTTTGTTCTATTCTACAATATTTCAATTGCTAAATTTCAATATGATTCTTCTCTTAACTAATTTAACAGACGCATGTAAATTTCATACAGATCAGCTTTGAGGTTTTAGCGTTCAGAAGGTACATAACTCTAAATGGAAATTGCTGAAACTCAATAGGTTTCTTCGTTATACTAATTTAAATAATGCAGATAAATTTCAGAAAGACTGGATGATAACTTTTGAGGTTAGAGCATTCACAAGGTTCAACAAAGTGAAACAAGGGCCATAATTCTAGACATAATGAACAGAAATTATTGAAATTAAAAAGGTTATAGCGTTCCGTTCACAAGGTTCAATAAAGTGAAAAAAGGGCGATAACTCAATAAATGGAAATTGGTGAAATTCAATAGTATTCTTTGTTTCACTAATTTACTTTATAGGAAATTGGGGACGACGGCTGACGGCCATATACATTCACATTTTCATGTGGGCGTATATAAAATTGAGAAGCAAGACACAGTCTCAATTAACAAGAAAGGTTGCTACGATAATAAACAATCTACTCTACATCTTCCAGCACCAATAACTTTGCTCAGAATAAACAACATAAGATCTGTTTCATATTGTGAAAGGGGATCACGGTGGCTAAGTGGATAAGGCGCTGGTTCGCTAGCCTGGAGGTTGAGTGTTCGATCCCTGCATTGGCCGAGAAAGTTCATCTCGATTTTCCGGCGTGATTTCCGCTTGTCAGTGATGCAGAAGGAGGGCCTGACAAGGACAGCTGCCTAGTCGTTCGGATGGGACGAAAAACCGAGGTCCCGTGTACAAATTGGAGTGCACGTAAAAGATCCCTTGGCAGTTGGAATTCGATATAAGAGTAGGCCGTAGCGCCGCTGCCCGGGCAAAATTTCCCTCATAGCACACTGTTGGCGTATGCCCGTCTTCAATTGGCCCAGGTTAGGTGCTTAAGCGTAGGACGTTAAACCCCATTTCATTCATATTGTGAAATATAATTTGTATTACTGTGGAAGGGAGGAAACTCTGTTTATCATTCCTCAACTGCATTTGTCTGACTTTAGGATATACAGAGTTTGTTCTTTGAGAGAGAGAGAGAGACAGAGAGAGAGACAGAGAGAGAGAAATGGGGTTTAACGTCCACTCAACACAACTAGGTGATTCCGGGATTAACATATGATTTTATTTCAATAATTCGCTTTGGCGTAGGGGTCTTTAGCAGTTGGAGGAAACCGGAGTGCCCGGAGGAAACCTGCAAGGTTGAGAAAGCGCCCCTTTCTTCATGCCACATACGCACACACCAGAGCTCGAAACCACATCCGCAAGCCAGAGGTGGCCTGCCAGCTACATGTCGAAGCACGGCACTCTAGACCACTAGGCCATCCCAACCCCCCAGAGAGAGAGAGAGAGAGAGAGAGATAGAGTTTGACCTTCCCTCGACACAAACTAGGTCATTTCGGGACTAACATATTGTTTATTTTCATTTCAATAAGTAGCTTGCACATAGGGATCTTTAGCAGTGGGATGAAACCGAATGACCCAGAGAAAACTAACGAGGTTGGACAGGCGATCTCACTCCTTGTCACGTACAACCAGGGATTCGACTCAATAATGCAAATTGACTCAATGACAGGCTTTATAATATAGCCCCCCCCTCCCCATTTGTTTTCAGATAATAGTAGTTAACACTATTACACTATAACCTTCAGAATGCCTCTTCAGCGTTTCTGTCCAAACAAGGTAAAAAAAAATGCCTTGTTGTCTGCAGTTTGAAAACAAGGTTTTTTAAATTGCCCTTTTTTGGAACGAGGTATTTTGTTCAGAACAAGGCTTGGTAAAAATGACTCGTTTACTAAACGTGTTTTTTTTTAAAGATAGTTATTAGCGCTATTTGCTATCAGCGAATTTGTAAAAATTAATAATGTTATTTAATACGAAAATAAACAAGTCCAAACTATGATATTATAATCAGAGAAATAGAAAAGACAAGAATACACACCATAAGTGAAGGTGTAAAACTATTGAAGACACACAACTACCTTGCCTCGATTAATTTATTGCCCAATCAGGTTAAGGTGTTAAGTAACAACTGAGGTGTTGTAAAGCTAAAATGGGGTTGTAAATTAATCATGTTGTTGTGCGTTTTACACCTTCACCTAACTGATATCACAGACAACAAATTAGTGTTTATCTGATCTAAATACAAGAAAATAATCCACTCTTATTTATCAAAAAATATTTAATTTCATCACATATTTCCAATACGCCAGTTTATTTTTTATATTTATTGTAAAAAGATAACTTGACCATAGCATTGACTGTTTCTATTGAAACCAAATAACATTGTACAAAATATTATTGGAGCAAAGTCATATAAATGCAAAGCGATTAATTTGTCGGCTTTATACCAATCGTCAATAAAATGGGAAATAAAGCACACCTCATACATTAAAATTTAATTAAAATGTATAATTATGAAGACAGATGGTTATAAATAATGCGAAAAATAATTTATGGTATGGGGTGTATTCTTATCTTGTCTATTTCTCTGATTATAATATCATAGTTTGAACTGGTTTTACTTTCGTATTAAAGGGCTAATCCCGATATTTTTTTTGGGAATAAAACTGCTTAATTTTGTGTTAAAATCCCTTAAATTATTCGAGTGAAGGACCGAGAAACTACTTCAGTATTTATGAGACGTTTTCAAACGACTTTAATCCGTCAGTCTTCATCTGGAATTTGAGACCGGTGCCCCAAGGTGTATTTTGTGGTATCTGGATTAAACCAAACATTTTTTTATAAACATAACGTGTAGTTGAAATTTGCCTTTCTCTATCAAGTACGGCACATGGGTTATTCACTGCATAACCCTCTCAAGTAACCGTAATCGGTTAAAGGTTACCCAATGAAACAATTGACCGGAAATCTTAAAAGGGTTACATGCTCGGATAAGCAGTTTTGGCGTTCACGTCCAAACAACTCAATATTTTGAGTTGAAATTTGGAGACAAGGTAAATATACCGTTCCTCTATATTTTGACGTTTTATTTTCATACATTTTCAGACTTTTATTTTTGAGCCTCTGTTTAATTCGGGATTGTCCCTTTAAATAACATAAATTTTAATTCGCTGACAGCAAATACCGCAAATAACTATCTTGAAAAAAAAAACACCTTTAGTAAACGAGGCATTTTATCCAGCCTCGTTCTGAACAAAATACCTCGTTCCAAAAACAAAGCAATAAAAAAAAACTTGTTTTGGAACTGCAGACGAGGCATTATTTTACCTCATTTGGACAAAAATGCCGAACGAGGCATTCTGAGGTTTATTGTGTTATCTTTGATTATGATGCAACGAGAGTCGTGAGCTGTTAAAAAATCAGTTTAGATTTATGTAACTGAAACAAATATCAAACATTGAAATGTTTGTGAATGAGTAATGTCATGAAAGTCAAAGGTCATTTTTTATTGGTCAAAGTTATTTATACACAAAAATTGGTGTACTGGTACAATGGTTATTTATTTTCACTGCAGTGCAACACAATTTTTCGCTGTATTTTAACATAATATTTGTCTCAATTATCTAAAAAAATCAAATAAAATCCAATCCTATTTACCTGGTTGTATCCGTTGACAAGAGCCCCAATGGGCAATAATCTGTTTCTATTTGACCCAAGGACAGGTTTGGCTTGATAACTCCATAACATTATTATATAGATAACAATTACAGCAATCACTAACATTAAAATATACCATTTCTTTATTAATATGGTCGACATCTTGTCTGCGTTAATCATTCCAAAATACTTTCACCTTCTTTCACCTCACCTCCTACAACAATCAAAAAAAATAATCTCATTTAATAATGCCATAAATGTATATATAGTTTTCTTGGGTTCAATATGTCAAATACTGCCCTCACCCCCACCCCTTCATTCCCTACCTACCCATTAGTCACAATTTACAAACAACTGCCCAAGAAATGATATTGAGTAAATATAATGAATTCAAACAAAGGAGTCAAGTATCAAGTCTGTCTGGATTCTGTTATTAGCTACATGTAATGCTGATTATGCTCTTTCTTTAATCTTATTATATTCATGTATATGTATTAATGTAATCTAAGTGTTGTTTAATGGTCGAGAGCGTGACATTAAGTGATATATTGTAACAACAAAAGGACTGTGAGGTACAAGTGTTTTTACAATATATTATGCAATGTCTTAAGCTTGAGACCTTTTAACGACTTAAAATACAGACACTCTGCACACGTGCGTTTACAGTTGTTCAAGATATTTATTCAGTTTAACATTCACAATACAAAGCACATGTTCATGGATCATACATACAAGATGGCTGACCTCAGCTCCTACACAGAAGGCTGACCAAAGACTTCCAATCAAGGGAAGTAACCCACATGTACATATGAGCAAGGGGTCAGACCACAAATATCATACTTAACAATCTCATCCTTTCTTCTGTAAGAACATAATTAATACATATCTACTTGATATATGAAAGATTACTGATATAAATCATACGATTGATTAACCAACAACACAAATCAATTTAAGTTAATTTCTCAACTAGAATGCCAAATCTGTCGAACTACATTTTAAGCATTTAAGCAGATATTCAGGGGAAGCGCCTTTCTTAGTTAAATTATCAGCGATTTGATTTTTAGCAGGCGTCCAATTTATTTCAGCTATAGTTTTATTTATCAACATCTCTTTCAAGGAACTTATTTCCAACCGTAATCGTTTTTCAGAAACTTGCTTATTTGAATACAGCGCTTCATAGAGATCTTTATTGTCAGTAACACAGTGAATAGGTATCTGTTGATGAGGATTATTATACAGCAATTCTCCTAGTAAGGTGCATACAAATATACCATTATCCACACCGTCAGCTAGTGACAAAGTCTCTGCAGCTAATGTACTTCTAACTATTCTCCTTATTTTTCTTGACTGCCACGATAATGGATTAAATATTTGATTCTCACCATACAGTAAGACAATATGACCACCCTGACTACTACCATCCGATAAATTCCCGAATGAAGCATCACTGTATATAACAAGTCGAAGTCTTCCTTCAAGACGTGGAAACTTTAGATCAACTTTTTCTGACTGCACTCTTCTAATAATCTTATTACAATCATAAATGTCTTGAATAGTGCCATTTTTAACACATGTAGCTATCTTTCCAACATCAAAGCTGATATCAGGCCTACTTTGGTTGGCTAACCAGAGAAGTTGACCAACCTTACCGCGTAAAGCCGTCTTCTGAAACTCTGTTAAAGGTGTATCTCGGGTTGAACATTTATCAGTCTCAATCTGGGTGATATGGGTAGCATAATCGTGTTGAGATAAAGTGATGATTTCATTCTCTTGAGACAAATGAAGGCCGACATATTTAAACGATGAAGATTCTTCTTTACCAATATGAAATTCCTTCCTGACATGATTGATTACGCTGGTTTCAAAAAGTGATGTTCCAGCCCATAAGAAATCATCTACGTGTACAGCTAATAAACCAATAAGTGTTTTGTTCTTATAATAGTAAAACACAGCTGGATCTACTTGTGACATCTTTCCACCACACTCCAACAGTGTTGACTTGACTCGTTCATACCATTTTAAGGAAGCATCGGTTAAGCCGTATACACATTTATTAAGAAGCCATACTTTTCCAGAACTTTTAGCTTCTTTTGGAGGTTTAAGGTATATTGTTCTAGACACTGTATTCCCTTGTAGGAAGGCAGTTTTAATGTCTATGCTCTTTACAGCCCACCTTTTCTGCGCGATTACAGACAAAATTACTTTAAGTGATTCGCGTGAGCAAGTAGGGGAGTCTTTCTGAAGATCGTTCAAGTTATCCTCTTCAAAACCACGTGCTACTAATCGTGCTTTTTCAACAAACTGACCATCTATGTTCTTCAGGGTGCACACCCAACGTGTCGAAATACATTTTTGTCCTGTATCTTCAACTTCATTGTACACATCTTCTTTCTTCCAACATTCTAATTCTTTGTGTTTAGCGACATCAAAATTTACTTCACTTATCATAACACATTCAGTCTCTTCTTCAGGTACTATCTCTAAATCTTTTACAGTTCCTAAATCTATCGATAACTTCTCATCTTTTATTTGAACTGGTTTGGTGAATTTAATATTAAACCAATTTCTTTTACTACCGGATGCCTTGCAGGCCCTCCCTAATATCACAGCCTCTTTTATATCATCATCTTCATAGGATGAAAAACGAATAGTTTGTCCTTGCTTGACATTTACTTTAGCAGTGACGCCTATCTGTTTCTCTCTATTATAAGGCCCATCATGTCTCCCTTTTTCATCATAATTTGGTCTGCTTTCTTTTGGTCTAACTTCATTAGTTTTGTCATGATTAACTCTGTTTTCGCCATTTCTGTCTTCTTCATAATTCACTCTGTTTTCATCGTTTCTATCTTCTTCATGATTAACTCTGTTTTCATCATTTCTATCTTCTTCATGATTAACTCTGTTTTCATCATTTCTATCTTCTTCGTGATTCATTCGGTTTTCATCATTTCTATCTTCTTCTTGATTCACACGGTTCTCATCATTTCTATCTTCTTCGTGATTTACACGGTTTTCATCATTTCTGTCTTCTTCAGTCTCATCAAGATTTGCACTATCTTCATGCTTTCTCTTGCCTTCACTGAATTTTTTCATAGCTATCCATTCTGTAACATGTTTTCGAGCTTCACTTTTTCTATCTTCAACAGGCCGTCTATCACCAGTAGCATTAGTTAAAGGTTTAATGTCTGTTGTCCTGTCATCCTTGCGCAATCGACAGGAATGGACTCGAACGTATAATCCACCGTGACGGACAAACACTACAACTCCATCTTGACCAATTACCCATCCTGGGCCCTTCCACTCATTATCACGCATGTAATAAACTTTATCACCAGTTAAAAATTCTCCCCCTGTGGGTCTGGTTTGTTTCTGTAAGGCGCGTTTAATTTTTTCAGATGATTCTGTCTTTATAAAAGCTTGGCGTGCTTTATGAAGAGCAGTTAAATGTTCATTCATCACCTTTGACATAGGTTGTTGTTGTGTTAAAGCTGGCGGCTGGTCAGTCAAGACTGATGGCAACTTGGGTTGTTGACCAAACACAATTTGATAAGAGCTGTATCCGTGAACATTGTTTAAACAGTTTTTTGCCGATACAGCCCAACATAAGGCAGTCTCCCATGACAAAGATGTGTCTTCTTTGATTTTTAATAATGTTTCCGTCAACACAGCATTATGGCGTTCTAACACCCCATTTGACCACGGGCTATAGGCTGCTGTAGTTTTCACGGTAATATTAAGTCTCTCTGTCATTTCTCGAAACTCTGCATTATTAAATTCCCCGCCGTTATCACTGAATACACCTTTGGATGGGGCTCCATAAATACTGACCCAATGATGCATGAATTTGTCAACGATTACTTTGGGTTCTTTTCGTTTTATAATGGCTGCAGCACTTAATCTACTAAAGACATCTATTATATGAAGATACCAAAGGTTATTGTCAAGTTGGTGAAGATCTAGTGATACAACTTCATTAAAAGTAGACGCTAATGAAAAGGCAACAATAGGCTTATGAGGTGGGCGTTTGTGGTTCTGACAGATTGGACATTCCTTACAAACTTTAGATAAGGTGTGCTTCATATTACTTGATACAAAACCAGCACTTTTTAATAAACATAACAGTTTGTCATATGAGGCATGGCCAAATTGTTTGTGCAATTTACTAATAACCCTTTCCTGTTCTATATATGACAAATTTTCATTTACAATCAAAACAACATCTTCACTAATATCAACATTGTTTACAGCATTACAGTTCAAAACTTGATTATAAGAATTAGTACTACATTGTTGCAACTGTTGTCTAGGTACAGTAATATCTATGCAATAATGCCCACTTGAAGTTAAATTGACATTAACTGGTTTACCTAACATAAAAATCTGATCATTATTAAGGTCAATAACAGTATTTGCCTTTTTTAAAGATGCTTTACTGAGTAACAAAGGAAGGTTTTTATCAATAACTTCAATATCAATATCTATACGGGTATTATTAATTTGAGCTGGAATTCTAACTAATTGGTATGAATATACAGAAACCCCATCTCCAAATTTAAAAGCAGTATGACTTGGCTTACAAACAATATCATTTTTAAGATTGTCATCTAAATTTGCCAAGTAATTGTCTAACCAAGGTCTGCCACAAACAGTTTTTGTACAGGCAGTATCAATGACTGCAGCATTGAATGCCTCCATTGTCAATATTTCACTTGCAGTATACCTGGAAGTTAAAAGGGTTAAATGTACATTGGCTTCATCATTAATACACATGTTAACACCATTATGTTTTTGCTCAAATTCAACAATGTAATCAGACATCAACATGTCTTTCCGTTTAAATTTATCAAAGTCACAATATGCACTGTAGTCCATATCAATTTTGTCCTTTTCAAATAATTTATCCAATTCAGCCACAAGAACACCAACACCATTATCTACATTTAAATCAGCAGCTCCAATATTTAAGGCTATCTCTCTGGGTTTACCATCCAAGGAAAGTGCCACAATAAGGCCCCTTTCTTTCTTATCTACATCACATACAATCTGCCACATATCAACTTCATTTTTCCATTGGCTGTATGTCTTCCCAGCCATAATAGGAGGATTCTTATAACTACTGGCCATCTTCACTGATATCCACCAGCTCTGCTACCAATGTTCAAGATATTTATTCAGTTTAACATTCACAATACAAAGCACATGTTCATGGATCATACATACAAGATGGCTGACCTCAGCTCCTACACAGAAGGCTGACCAAAGACTTCCAATCAAGGGAAGTAACCCACATGTACATATGAGCAAGGGGTCAGACCACAAATATCATACTTAACAACAGTCATGCCAGTCTTGGAAACTTGCCTGTATGATTATTTGAAATAATGGTACACCAACATTAAAGGGTGATTTCACATCTGTATTTTAACAATGTACATGTATATTGACCTATGTTTTAAGTATCTGATTTTTAGAAACCAATTTATATAAGCCATATATTATTGGCTTGTATCGATATCCCATGAATTGTTTAAATCCAAGATTTGAGTGTGCCTGTGATGAATGTCACATGAGAGAAACCAAACGTACATTAAACAATTGATTGACAGCAATACAAAACAAAACTCTGTTGTAACTGAACACTTCAAGTTAAATGTTCAAACCTTAAAAGCGCTCTCCAAGAATATAAGCAAACATGTACATTAAGTTATCCAGGGGAAACCACTCCCAAGGTGGTAAAATAATCTATTTCTATAAAAGATAACTGAAGTACTTTATTTTGCAATGTAAGGAAATAACTAGTTTGCAAAGGTAAACAAAAGGTATGTCTGATCCAATCAAAGCCGCAGATATATTCTAATAACATGATATTTTAATATATCAATCATCCATTTCATTTTATTAGATATGAAATATATTATGTGTATTGAAAATTTCATAAATCTATACAATCTGTTGTATAGGATAGCTGCCAAAACCTTCTTTATTAAAACTGTATATGTGTTGCCTTTCATTTTGTAATCAAATTAAATCTTAATAAATCTATACAATCTGCTGTATAAAGATGATATTTTTAGTACTGTAGGCTTGACTTTATAGATTTATTATAACTTATTAATTTATTATTTATATACCGGTAATATGTGTTGCTTTTTACTGTGTAAAAAGAATTTCCACTCAACCAATTATTCTTAAAATGTTTTGAGTTAACCAAAATGGCGTCACTGGCTTCGGCTTCAATCATCATAATGGTAAAATGACGTCCAGTTCATCAAAACTTCTTGCTCCACATTTCACCACACTATTTTATTTTTGTGAACATTATTCCTGGGGATAGCACCCATACAGGCTTCGATGGTGACAAAAATATAAGAAAAGACACTGATAGTGATAGCCTTAATGGAATCATAGACTTTGAATTCGAGTTAGTGATAAATAATTACTGTAATCAGTTGTATAATTTCAGGCGAAATTACCCAAATTAAGTTTATTTTGGTTAGAAGTTACACAGAAATTACCTAAACACATTTCAATTTCATGCGTTGCTATGGTTACCATTCCATATTTCAACTATTATTTTAGTACATTTTAGTCCTTTATTATATTTCATGATGTTAAGGTAATAAAAGTTTTATGGAGGTTTTTCTTTATTATAATGACTTCTATTTTTGGTGCTTCTCAAAACTTCCGATTTAGGCTTAACACACACCTGCATAACACCGTCCGATTAATCTTTTAAAATGCTACCCTGGGCAATTCATTCATCCCAGGACTAATGTTCCCCTAGGGCTGTTGGTCCTCAGACAACTTATCCCCATTGACAATTATTCCTCCCCGGACAGTTCATCCCATGACCACTCGTCCCCTAGGACATTTTTATCCTAAATCTCAGTTTTGATGCTAGTTTAACATCCATTTCTTCTTCTATTTGGCCTTCATATAGGATGAATAGTTCTAGGTAATGAATAGACCTAGGAGACGAATAAACCTATAGGACGAATTGTCTGGTGACAAACCGTGCCCGGCCCCGAATCATCCACGGTCGAATAGACTAGTCCTAGGGGACGAAAAGTACTAAGAGATAAATTGTCCAGGGGTGAATTATCCAGGGACTAAATATAAAGGGATGAATAGTCCCAGGGGACGAATTGTCTGTAAACAAGTTGTCCTGGTTAAGAATTGTCCCGTCCATACTCAGTACCCAAAATTTTAATTTAAAGGTAATTACAACCTATAACCAGAGAGATCATTACGGTTGGATTAAATACATACGGTATTACAAGTTCTTGAAACTAAGTGTGCGCTTTAGCTCATGATAAGTCTATCACTGACATTGAGTCAGTAAGTGGGGTATATAGTTTCGATCACAAGTAAGTTTAAAGGCCCAATAACACTCTTGTTGTAACTGAAAAATAATTATGTCCCTATCATTATTCTGGTCAACAAATTATCATTTTTTTTTTTTACAGTATTCCAATTAATTGATAATACAAATTTCATCTTAACACAACAAATTTTAAAAAAATGAAAAAATTTAACTGCATGCCGGTTATATGGATTGAGAGGCTTTACGTAAATACTTTCAAATGTAACTTACTTACTTAGATTTAAAAATATTTTAGAACCCTCTGACAAGTAAAATAGGATGTAATGGATAATTTACACAACAGGTAGGACACTTAAACATCTAGCCTAGTAGTAATATAGAATAAGGCTATTTTTTCTGGACCTGTCCTTTCAAGCCAGCAGAGTGTTATTGAAATTATATTGTCCCTAGCTCAAAAAGTCTGAGTATTTGTGAAATTTATGGACCAAAATATAAAAGCATGGTGTATTTACATTGTCTGAAAATTTCAGATGAAAATATTGAGTCGTTTGGACGTGAACGTCAACACTGCTTATCCGGACACGAAACCCTTTTAAGTAACCATCGCAGAAGACCTTAAATGGACAAGACACGTTGAGTCAACCGCGTCCAAAGCTAACAGAACCCTTGGCTTTATAAAGAGGAACTTCCAGCAATGCACCCCACACGTAAAGGAGGCAATGTACACCACCCTCGTACGCCCAGTACTCGAGTACTCCTCAACAGCATGGGCTCCTAACCTTCAAAAAGACATCAACACCCTAGAGAAGGTACAACGAAGCGCGGCGAGATTTGTCAAACACGAGTACCGAGACAGGACCCCAGGAGCCGTTACACGCCTCCTTACAGACCTAGGGTGGGAATCCCTCGAAACACGCAGACAAAAGGCATCAGTGATCATGATGTACCGGATCCGGACCCAGCTCACGGACATCAGCCTAAAATACATCTCGGAAGGCGATAGTCGTACAAGAGGCAGCAGCAAACTACATCAGCCTAGATGCCTCTCGACACAACACCAGACTTCCTTCTTCCCCAGGACAGTGAACCTATGGAACAAACTGCCACACCACCTAACCGCAGCAGACACCTTGACCAAGTTCAAGCGCGGGCTAGGTGACTTCAAGTTTTAAACGACAACCAGCTTTTATCCGCACCGACTACTTTTAACTGCACTGATTACTTTTATCCGCACCGAACACGTTTTATCGATCGCACCTGCGCATCTCATCCAGATTCAATTACGTCCCAACTGGAACCCGAGTCTTTTAGGGAAGAAGAAGAAGAAGAAGATTGTGGGTCATTTTTTTCATTGGGTGACCTGATAATCGATTTACGTTTCTTGAGAGGTCTATACAGTGAATGACCCATGTACTGTACTTGATAACAAAAGGTTAATTTCACCTTCATATTATTTTTATAGAAAAAAGTCTGGTTTTATCCAGATACTGTATGATACAAAGGTCTCCATTTCCAGATTCAGACTATCAGGTTTAAGTTATTTACAACTACGTACAAGCGTAACACAAATATCGGGTTAGTTGATCGGCCTCAGATAATGGGTTTTAAATCATTGTAACACAAAACTAAGCAGTTTTATTCCCCAAAAAAGTTATCGGGATTGTCCCTTTAATTTAAATGTACGGTACATGTATCGATAAGGAAGGAGTCGCCTTTCCAACCCCGTTTACACCCACTAAAAAGACTAAACCCCTTTTCTTGAGTGCAAGTGTTTATTTTAAATCTTATAAACGGTTATGACAAGCCTTGTTCTGATATCGAATGGACACCGAATTCTGTTTATTTTTTGCAAAAAGAGTAGAAATAATAGTAATGTTTACCTCTGTCACAACACACGATGTGGTTTACGACACATGTATGTGTGTATCGAAGGGTAGGTGTTAGATAGCATAAAGCCGGGACTATTTTGATATCTTCTATAGAGTGAGTATAATATAAGCCCCGCCCTTTTGTTGTTTAGGCCCTTCCCACTTTTAAGATTACAAGGGGCCGTTTATTGTTAAGAATACAGTATCGTTGGATCTTTCTCTGAGGCAGGACGATTTCCAATGACCCCTAATATGTCTACAGACAGAAGTATTTCAATCTGATAAAATTTTTAATAAGTTTGTTGAGAATTTTGAAGTTAATTCCACAAAAAAGTTTCGCCGTGTCATATAACAGAAACCTTCAGCGACTCAATATGTGCCCCAATTTTCCCAGCTCGTATGCCTATGTCAGGTTACATAATTAATTGTTTATCTGTATTTATTGCCTTGGAAAGTTTTAGAAATTTTATAATTAGCTTTAAACATGTATGAAATTTTATGATTAGAATAGTTATTTTAGAAACAGGTGTTTAGGCCTACATAAAATTGTTTTATCTGTATTTATTATCTGTATTTTAGATATATATTTATCCCCCGTCTTTCAAAAAAAGCAGGGGACTATTAAAATGGGTTCGTCTGCCTGTCTGTCTGTCCGTCACACTTTTTGGGACACCGTAACTCTCCTTCTAATTGAGCTAGAATGTTTAAACTTTGCGTGGGTGTTTATTAGGTCAATACCTTGACGGAGTTCGAAGATGAGCATTTTCCTCTTAGGGTAAGCAGAGATAAGCAATTTGATTGGTTGATACTTTAGGACACATTGACTTTAGTTCTAATTTAAGTGAGAGTGATGAAACTTGGTGTATAGTTTCATTACATCAATACCCTGACTAAGTTCGATAATTAGCATTTTCTGCCCAGGGTAAGCAGAACAAAACGCAATTTGATTGGCCGAGACTTTGGAACACAATAACTCTTCTTCTTATTGAGGTAGAATGTTCAAACTTCGTGTGGGCGTTCTTTAGGTGAACCGAGCGATAAGCAATTTGATTGGCCGAAGCTATAATGTCTAAACTTGGTGTAGGTGTTTATGGCGCCAGCCTCCGACCCAAAAATAATGGAAAATGTTTAAAAATAAAACTGAAAAAACGCCAATTCCGGGGAGGAAACATAATATGAACCCCCCTATAACAGGGTCCCCAAGACAGAAAAAAGGCCCCTTCGGGATTCAGTGCAAGGGAATCCTGTGTCCAGTGCTAAGGTACGTGAGTCATGGGCCAGGTCAATAATATTCGATAAATGGCGATGAGCCAAGGTGTCTAGGCGAGTCTGGCCTCATGACAGGTGGATCCCGGTGTTGGCAGGGAAAGTTCGACGGGATTTTCCAGCGTGGCTTTTCCGTGTCATCTAGTCGTTTAGTTGGGATGCCAGTGTAAATCCCTGTACATGTTGGATTCGGAAGAGTAGGCGGAAGCGCCTTTATGGCACACAGTATATACCCGTCTTCACTCTATTCCCAAAAGACGAATGCGAATAAATAGAATTCTCATTTGCTTTCTTCTCTTCTTTGAACTGATAACTGATATTATTGGATGTACGTCTAACTCGCTGAAATTGGTGCTGGGATATGCCTTCCCCCCCCCCCCCCACACACACACACCCATACAGCCATACAGCTCTCTTGCACGAATCAATTATCACCAACTGCCTTCCTCCATGGGTAAGGGACGCACGAATGCGCCACCCCACCCCCTTAGGCGTATTGGCTCGATGGCAGTTAGAGGGGCAGAACCCGAAATGCTCGAAAACATTTCGGGTTTACAGACAGCGGCGCCGGTCTTCCTTGAGAGGCGAAGAAGCGGAGCTTACCTTGTATGCCCCCTCCCCCTCCTCCAAAGAAATTTTGGAATTTTTAACGGCTGCATACACGTTTTCCTCCTATTTCAGCCGGTGAACAAATCACCTTCAAGTGATCCAGCCTAATTAAGGTGGCTGACTTGAATTCCAATCAATCGTTTACAGTCCACGAAACGGGACCGTTGGGAGAAAATTTTGAAAATTTAACTGCCGCAAACCTGCTATTCCAGCCTGTGAACACAGCAACTTCAATTTAGTCCAATATAGCCTACCTGGCTGACCCGAATTCCAAACAACCAAACCAATCAATCGTCGCTCGATCGGTATTTTATCCCCCCCCCCCCTCGCTGTGTATACAGAGTGGTTGTAATTATCAACATGTTCGCAAGTCAGAAAGCTGGAAAGAAACTTATTATGTAAAATATATTTTATATGTAAAGAATCTATGCGACATTTTGTTGGTTATTTTTCTCTTGTTTCCAGGGAGTGGGTGATTTATCCATTTCAGAATCACTGTCTAATTGGAATTTTCGTTCCGTATCGAAACAACTCTTTTCGCGCAAAAAATGCTGATAACTCCGTAATCGTGAGGAGTTCTAGAAATACTTGCCAGAAACAATTGTATGGTTTTAATATGCTTCAAATAGTCTTTTTGTAATGTAAGATTGCTTTAAGTACAATCACGATGTCGACCTTGTATTTCGTCAGATTCGGGCAATGTAATCATTGGTACCACTTGTATCTAACCTGACAGGAAAGGGCTGTAAAATTTCAAAATTTTCTGTAGGAGGGTTCACGCCATTACCGCCCCCCCACCCTTTCCCAAAAAATATTTTCATGAAAAAATAGAAATCTGAAAAGAGCTCACAATTGTGAGATTGATCATTAGCAGAGGAGTTTTTGAAAATATAGTGGATGGCCTTGTCGGGGAAGGCTTCAAGGCTATGGTCTTGTCGGGAAGCGTCGCGCCTTCTGTCCGGTTTTGAATATTTTTAATAATATGGAACACCATGGGACAAGCGCGGCTTCATTACCTCGCCATCATAAACATTGAGCGAGAGTATACTAATTAAGTGATGCAAGATAGCGATAAAATTCGCTCGGAAAAGTAATAGTAACACATTTTTCTTCTAACCACTGGGTGCAAATTGCATGAAACTGTTGATTTCTAGTGAGAAATTCTAGTGAAAAATCTGATGCTGCATCATCGCGCATCAAATGTGAAATAAGTAATAATCGTTTGCACTAGATGTAAATAAACTTGAACTAAAATGGCCATACATATATTAAAAGTATATAAATTTTTCAAAAAATCTTCTATCTTGATTCAGAATATCTCTCTATCTTAGATATGGATAAAAAGATGTGAACTGGCAAAAGTAAATAGTAATACGGAATATATAGATTGTAAATTTGAAATTTAAAATGGTCATACATATATTAAGAGTGGATAAAGTATACACAAGTCTTCTTTCTATACATTTATCTGGATAAAAAATGTGAAGTCTCATAAAATGAAAAATGTGGTAAAAAATAAATCGTTAGACTTGTTCTTGTTTTCGTAGTAATAGAGCTTGTATTTTAAAGGTGACTTTTTACCAGTTTTTATGCTGCAACTGACATAATTTATTACCTACTCCAAATTACAAGAAAGTATTCGAATTGCCTGGAAATCGCGTCTACGGCCGTCTGATTTTCAAAATTTTCTGGTGGTCGCCTACAACCAGGCCGACTGGGTTCTGTATGTGGTAGAGGATGCTATTTCTAAGATATAAGATAATATTCTTAACTTTTATAACGAAATCACTCAAATGTCATTTTTCTATTTAAACCAATTGAAAAAAAAACCGCCAAGACCTTTCATACAAAACAACTACCGTAAGCCGAAATCCAACAAATGAGCTCCTTAGAAGACTATACTTTTCTGACAAAAAAATGCTAAGATTAACTATGAAGAAAAAGAAAATAGAATATTACAATAACATGAAAGAACAATTAGAATCTCTCAGCAAAAATAATGAATCTAAGAAATTTTGGAAATTATTAAATTCTCTACACACTAAAGAACAATAAACAATGATAGTGGTTCCGAAATAAAGCTAATACTTGTGAAGAACATTATAAAAAACCAAGGAGTTAAATCGGAAGAAAACAGACCCGAAGCCAGAAACCAAAATTTAGCCGACATAGGGGGGCGAGGAAGATAAAATTCCGACGACAAAAAATCAATGAACGAAGGTCATCGCCGACTGCCGTAAGCAGAAGGGGGGGGGGGGCACGAAAATTAGAAGCTGAGAGAGTGAATTTAGGCCTCCATGACATGCAGGTGGCAAATGCGTCGGAAAATTAAGAGTTTCCAGCCGACATTAACTATCTCTCGGCCGAATTTGAGAGGATATGTCGTACGAAAACTCTCTCCCGGCGAAAATGCGAGATAACTAACCAGCGATTTTATTCCGACGCAGACAGAAATATTCCGACAGGAACGGCCATGGGGGGGGGGGGCACTAGCCTCGAGCCTGGAAGAAAATAACAGTAAAATGTAAGAGAAAATATTTAATGAATTAGATAAATTGAAAGAAAATCTTACAGAATCAGATACAACAGACAAACCATTTACAAAAGAAATAAAAAAACTAAAAGGTAATAAAGCAGTAGGGCTAGATCGTATAGATTAGGAGATGCTAAAATGTGGAAAAAGACGTTATTACCCCCATTATAACTAAATTATTTAATGAAATACTTTCCACGTCAATGGTACCCCGATTCTTAGAGAAAAGCATATATTACTTTGCTACATAAAAAAGGTGACAAATCTGATCCCAACAATTATAAAGGTATTGTGATATCTAGCCACCTAAGAAAGCTTTTTAATTCTCTGATCAATACTAGATTAAAAACCTTAAAAGAAAGTAATCACTCCAAATTCCAGTTTGGGTGAATAATAATTTACATGTACTTATATTAAAAACACTGGTTTCAAAATACGTAAAAAAATAAACAGGATAAAATATATGTATCATTTGTTGATTTCCGTCAAGCATTTGATTCTGTATGGAGACAGTCTCTTCTCCTTAAGTTGGCTGAAATGGGTATTGGAAGAAGTGTTTGAATATAATCCAAGACTTATATATAAAATAAAAACAATATCGACAGTGAAATTAGAAGATCAGCTAAGCAGGGATTTTCAGATAGATATAGGCGTTAGACAGGGAAACTGTTTGAGTCCAACCTTATTCAACATATTCATTGATGATATAAACAAAGTTTTCAACGAAGAATGTAAACCAGTAGAACTAGATACACTATATATGTATATGAAAATATTCTTAATTTATATAATAAACTGACTTTTATTGCTAATTTTTTTTCAATGGAAGTTAATTGAAATAATACTTCAAAATCTTTATTACATGACCAAGCGAGGCCGATTGGGTTCCATACATTATTGACATAACCTATATTTCCAGATTATGAGTACTGGGGCGTTAAAATGTCCTAACAGACTTAAATGTAGGGTTTTCAACACTTGTCAGACGTTGTGCTGGTGCTGTAATACATGGCTAAACAATGCCATATGATGTTAATGGCACGTCAACGAGACAAACTAAATATAATCACAATACTACAGCATACATAAATAAAAACAAATAACACAGATAGTAAAACGTAAAAAAAACCGCCTCTACGTATATAAGTTAGTAGTTAAAATGAAAAATACAGGTAACATTATATATAATTAAAATTTATATTAAAAAGTCTAGCAACTTTCCATATCACCCCGGTGGATAATGTGGTGTAGGATGATAATTTTCTTGAATAATATTCTTTTCTTGGATAATATTCTTAGTTTATATAATGAAATCATTCAATTCAAATATATTATTTTTATGGAAATTAATTGAAAAGCAAGGCCGCCAAGACTGGGTTCTATATGTAGTATAAGGTAACCATTTTCTCTATATCTAGGATATATAGGGTGTTATTCTTAATTTATATAAAAAAAAATCACCCCAATAAGTTTTTTTGAATGAAAATTAATTGAAAAAAATACTCCAACATCTTTTAAACATAAGAAAAAGACTCACTGTAAAGCGAGGCCAATTGGGTTCTATATGTGGTGTAGGACATATAGGATAATCTCAATTAATATACATGTAATCAAATCACCATAATATCTTTTTTATAGGGAATTAATTGAAAAAAAAGACTTCATTTTCTTTATAACAATAAATGAATGAAATGGGGTTTAACGTCCTACGCTTAAGCACCTTACCTGGGCTAATTGAAGACGGGCATACGCCATACAGTGTGCTATGAGGGAAATTTTTGCCCGGGCAGCGGCGCTACGGCCTACTCTTATATCGAATTCTAACTGGCAAGGGATCTTTTACGTGCACTCCAATGTGTACACGGGACCTCGGTTTTTCGTCCCATCCGAACGACTAGGCAGCTGTCCTTGTCAGGCCCTCCATCTGCCTCACTGACAAGGGGAAATCACGCCGGAAAATCGAGATGAACTTTCTCGGCCTATGCAGGGATCGAACACTCGACCTCCAGGCTAGCGAACCAGCGCCTTATCCACTTAGCCACCGTGATCCCTTTATAACATAAGAAAAAGACTTACTATAAAGCGAGGCCAATTGGGTTCTATATGTGGTGTAGGACATATAGGATAATCTCAATTAATATACATGTAATCAAATCACTATAATATCTTTTTTATAGGGAATTAATTGAAAAAAAGACTTCATTTTCTTTATAACATAATGAATGAATGAAATGAGGTTTAACGTCCTACGCTTAAGCACCTTACCTGGGCTAATTGAAGACGGGCATACGCCATACAGTGTGCTATGAAGGAAATTTTTGCCCGGGCAGCGGCGCTACGGCCTACTCTTATATCGAATTCCAACTGGCAAGGGATCTTTTACGTGCACTCCAATGTGTACACGGGACCTCGGTTTTTCGTCCCATCCGAATGACTAGGCAGCTGTCCTTGTCAGGCCCTCCATCTGCCTCACTGACAAGGGGAAATCACGCCGGGAAATCGAGATGAACTTTCTCGGCCTATGCAGGGATCGAACACTCTACCTCCAGGCTAGCGAACCAGCGCCTTATCCACTTAGCCACCGTGATCCCTTTATAACATAAGAAAAAGACTCACTATAAAGCGAGGACTGAACTGTCAATCATTATCAATGATTTTCTCTGTCTCTAGGAGATGTAGGATAATATCCCTAATTTATATAATAAAATCACGCTTATGCCATTATTTTATGGAAAGTAATTGAAAGTAAAAAAAATCTCTACTAATATAATTATTTTTTGGAGATTAATTTAGCCTATATAGGATAATGTTCATAATTTATATAATAAAATCAATATAATATCTTTATTTTATGGAAATTATTTGAAAGAAATACTCCAAATGTCTTTCAAATATAAGAAAAAGATTCGCTATATAAATTATAAAATCTTTATAAAATTATTAAAAAAATTATAATATTCCAAAATCTTTTATTTTAAACAGACGCACTAACAGCGAGGCCGAACGTATATTTACAAGTAGATCCAAGATCTGATTTTAGCCGCTACTAATACATAATGTCAAGGGCGTACATCGAACTGTCAACCGTCAACCCGAATCATACAACTAAATTCTCAATCTGTTTTACAGAAAATTACTGCGGGATCAGTTTGCTAAATTCTATGACCCAATTGACTGACATGTTCCTCGCTCTATATCGTACTCGCTTTATACAAAGGGTGTTAGATATTATGAAGCCGGGCCGATTTTGATATATTCTATAAAGCGAGTAGCCTATATAACTAACTTACTAATATAATTATGTATTATATGGAGATTAATATAGCCTATAATATAGGATAATAGGTCCTATTCATAATTTATATGATAAAATCAATCTAATCTTTATTTTATGGAAATTAATGGAAAGAAATACTCCAAATGTCTTTCAAATATAAGAAAAAGATTCGCTATTATATATCGCTATATAAATTATAAAGCGAAACCAATGGGTTCTATTCTAATCATGACAATTATGTGTCGAATAAAACGATGATTTTCTCTATTTCTAGAACTATACGACAATATTCTTAATTTAAAATAATAAAGTCACTCAAATTGAGTGGGATTTTTTATGGAAATTAATTGAAAAAATATTCAAAAATCTTTTATTTTAAACAGACGCACTAACAGCGAGGCCGAACGTATATTTACAAGTGGATCCAAGATCTGATTTTAGCCGCTACTAATACATAATGCCAAGGCCGTACATCGAACTGTCAATCAAATTGACTGACGTGTTCCTCGCTCTATATTGCACTAGCTTTATACAATCTATCGTTTACCGTATCGAAGGGAAAAAACTCTTAATATACTGTAGTCGTGGCTACCCAGTCGTAACAGGCGACATCGCGGGAAATGAAAGAAGACGTTTTTGAGTTGTGGTAACAAATTTAATTGCTATTTTTGCAAATTAAAACTTTGACAATAAATAATACCCATTCCATTCGTAAGTCTCATTTCGTCTGGTCAGAAATATTTTAAAATTTATCTATAAATATTAATTTTTAATGTTCTAATAAATGAAACCATGACCATGCCATGACATGAGCCAACTCAACTGGAAAGTGGAATTAAAGGAATGAATGAATGAAATTGGGTTTAACCTCCTATGCTTTTGCACCTAAATCTGGGCTAGTTGAAGATGGGCATACGCCATACAGTGTGCTATATATGAGGGAATTTTTTCCACGGGCAGCAACTGCAGAATGCCAATTGCCAAGGGATCTTTTACGTGCACGGGCAATGTGTATAAAGGACCTTGGTTTATCGTCCCATCCAAACGACTAGGCAGTTGTCCTTGTCAAAACCTCCGCCTGCATCACTGACAAGGGAAAACCACGCCGGAAAATCGAGATGAACTTTCTTGGCCAATGCAGGGATCGAACGCACCCGACCTCCAGGCTAGCGAGCCAGCACCTTACCCACTTAGCCACTGGAATTAAAGGGCCCAATTATCTAAAACTCTATAAGTCATAAGACATATATTATGAAGTGCACCCAACTAGTTCTAAAACTCCAGTCAATCTCAAAAAATGATTATTGATACCAGGTTAATTAAAGGGACAATAACACTCTTGCTGGCTTGACAGGTCCAGAAAAAAAAAATTAGCCCTATTTTAACTACTAGATGTTTAAGTGTCCTACCGGTTGTGTAAATTATCCATAACAACCTATTTTACTTGTCTAGAGGGTTCGAAAATATGTTTAAATCCAAGTTGCATTTGAAAGTGTTTACGTAAAGCTTTTAAACCATGTAACAGCATTTAGGTGAATTTTTCCAATTTTTAAAATTCGGTGTGTTAAGATGAAATTTGTATCATTTTTTAATTGGAATATTGTAAAATAGTACAATTTGTTGACCAGAATAAAGATTGGGACATATTTTTCAGTTACAACAAGAGTGGTATTGGGGCTTAAAGGGCTGAAGAAAATTAATCCTCGCTTTAGCTGCTGCTAAAAGAAGGGATGTTGAAATTTGCGTTGTCTTATTTTGCGTGTAGTGCAGTCCTCCTGCATTTACTATTAGTAATAGTAGGCTTAATAGTTATTACCCCTCCCCCCCCCCCCATATTTCGCAGACAAAAATGATTTTTTAGTGTTCAAATTGGTAGACAATTCATAGACTCGTAGCATGGTTTACGAGGCCTACCTATCATCAACACCTCCTGATCTTCTTGTCTTGATACCACCATAAATGCATTGTACATAACTACCGTGAGGCGTGTTGGTCTACTGTCACTGAATGACTGAACGCGTGTACTTGCTCGTTACACTCACATACTCACGGTTCCTCTAATCTCGTGTTAGTAAAAAAAAAATTTGTCTTAAATATTGGATATCAAAAGCCCATTTTTTCCCGGTAAGATGACAAACATCAATGTTGATTTAAATTGACAAATAATTTGTGTTTTGACAGCCGAAGACTTTGGATGAAATTGAGTTAGAAACTTAGCTATTTGAGGTAGCATGAAAGACCTGATTTGCGTGTCGATTTGAAATATTTATCAAGACTTTACCCGTTATAACTCACAAATTGAAAGAGACAATTTTCAGGTATCGAGTCTTGGTGAGGATACATAACTCTAACTTTTTAACTTACTTTATTTTGCCATGAATGGCTGACTCATTTGATGAACTGACGACTTGAACCGAACTTTGGCTTTATGAAGACTCATCCGGTACTAAAATCAGCAGCTTGCGTTTATACTCTGTCGCTTCAGGTTCTGCAACTTGTTACCACCTCTGGTGTGGTGGATGCCATGGTTAATTATTATTCTACTCTTAAAGGGGTGTCAAAAAACATTGCAGGGGATTGGCATATCATATCCTCCCTGTTCACCACCATTCAGCTTGATGATTTGTTTTTATGATTTCTTTAAGATTTACAAGAAAGATGTCCAAGAAACTGAAACAAAAGCATGTGACAATATTTAAGAAGAATTTGGAGGAGAAGGTGAAGGCTTTAAAGGAACAGAAAGATGAAGTCAGTAAAACAGTCATTGATTTTATAACAGATGTAGATCAGGTATATAATATATTATTAGTAAAATATCTTAATCACCAAAAAAATGGCTAGCCTAGAGGTCGGGTGTTCGATCCATGCGTTTGCCGAGAAAGTTCATGCAGATTTTCTGGCGTGGTTCCCCCTTGTCACTAATGCAGGACCAAGGGCCTGTCAAGGACCAGCTGTCTAGTCGTTTGGATGGGAAAAAAGACCAAGGTCCCTTGTACACATTGGCGTGCACGTAAAAGATCCACCAGCAGTTGGAATTCGATGATATTAGAGTAGGCCATAGTACCACTGTATGGCACATGCCCTTCTTCATTAGCCCATTCGGTGCAGAACAGTAGGACGTTAAAACCCCCGTTTCATTTCATTTACAAAAAAGAATGAAATGAGCCTAAATGAGGTTTAACATCTTACTTTTCTTTGCCAACCAACCATTAGCACCATGTAGTTTTCTATGAGTGAATTTTGCCCAGACAGCAATGTTTCCGTTTATTCATTTCATCCAATTCAAACGATTGCCACTGTTCTTTGCCAGACCTTCTATCCTGCATTGCTGCTATTGGAAATGAATAGAAAATGAGAAAGCCAGTGGTACTTTGTATACACTATGCTGATATAGACAGTTGCGTGTACCGTAATAAAGGTTCCAACCTCTTCCCTTACACCATTAAATGTGTGCTTCCCCCATGTTCGTTGAGTACAGTTGAACGCTTTAGAGTCTAGAGGCTAAAGTTAATATCCAATTGGTTTTAAATTTATACACGGTGTTTAAGGTCATGAGACGAAGAATCCTATTGAATTTCAGCAATTTTTGATAATTACTGCTAGAGCTCTAGAGGCTAAAGTTAATATCCAATTGACTTTAAATGTATACACAGTGTTGAAGGTCATGAGACGAAGAAGCCTGTTGATTTTCAGCTATTTCCAATAATTAATATCAGAGTTATGGCCCTTGATCACTTAGAAAAATCTTGTGGACGCTCTAGAGGCTAAAGTTAATAACCGATTGACCTCAAATTTATACACAGTGTTTAAGGTCATGAGACGAAGAAGCCTATTGATTTTCAGCGATTTCCGTTCTTACTGTCAGAGTTATGTCCCTTGATCACTTCAAAAAATCTTGTGGACGCTCTAGAGGCTAAAGTTAATAACCGATTGACCTCAAATTCGTACACAGTGTTTAAGGTCATGAGACGAAGAAGCCTATTGATTTTCAGCGATTTCCGATACTTACTGTCAGAGTTATGGCCCTTGATCACTTCAAAAAATCTTGTGAACGCTCTAGAGGCTCAATTTAATATCCAATTGGCTTTAAATTTATATACAGTGTTTAAGGTCATGAGACAACTCTTGTTGACTGCCTGGACATTTTAGCTGCTGTGGGCGTATGTTTTGTTGCCTGGCAATGAAGAATCAGATTGCTTGTCAGCGATATCTGACAATTACTGCCAGAGTTATGGCCCTTGATCCATTTGAAATATATTGTAGACGCTCTAGAAGCTAATGAGACAATGAATCAAAACGATTCTAATCATTACTGATAATTACTTAATGGGCTTCATACTCGTAAAAAGATTTTCATGTGTTGTAAACGTTCTCCTTACAGACAAAAGAAAAAATATACGACAACCCTTGTTGAATGCCCAGACACTTAGCTGTTATGGGTGTATGCTTCGTTGCCTTGCAACCTATCTTTAACATCAATCTTAAGAACATTTTACAAAATTTTTACACGAATTTAGAGAAGATCTACTATTAATCAATTTTTGGTTATGTTTTCAGGGATGTACGTTAGCCGAAGAATTAATACAGTCAACTGATTCGCATAAATTAAAGAAAAAATATCAGAAAACTATGCAGTTATTAGATCAGCATTATTATAACTGTACAGTTTTAGCTTCAACAGTAGAGGAATTTAATGGTATTTATTGTATCTATACAGCATTTATTGCAAGCGAATTATTTAAATAAAATTAAACCATATGTTAGTCCCGAAATGACCTAGTTTGTGCCGAGTGGACGTTAAACTCCATTTCTCCCTCCCTCTCTCTTCATGTTGCTTACACCTGGCCAAAAAGAAAATTACTTTTTGTTTTAAAAAAAAAAACATCCACGTAGAAAAATTTGGGTCCCCAAATATGGGAAAATCACCACATTTTCAATTTCTGGTGGAAAGAGGGGCTGAATTGGCACCTGGCAAAAAAGGAAATTACATTTTAAAAAAAACATTTGGGACCCCAAATATCACTGAACACTTGGTACAAGTTCAGATATGCAATATTATATGTACCCGCTGCATTCATTCTTTGGGGGTTGGGATGGCCTAGTGGTCTAGAGTGCCGTGCTTTGACCTTTAGCTGGCCAGCCATTTCTGGCTTGCGGCTGTGGTTTCGAGCCCTGGTCTAAGCGTATGTGGCATGGAGATAGGCGCGCCTTCTCAACCTCGTGTGTTTCCTCCGGGCACTCCGGTTTCCTCCTACTGCTAAAAGACCCCTTAAGCAAGCAAATTATTGAAATAAAATTAAACCATATGTTAGTCCGGAAATTACCTAGTTGTGTTGAGTGGATGTTAAACCCCATTTCTCTCTCTCTCTTTAAAAAGTGGAACCCTAGATGTGCTTCCCAAGGGTCAGTGGCTCTTGTACACTTTTTCAAGAGGACCATCCATGACTCCTGGAATCGTCAAGGACTGCAAGACATAATTCAAAGATAATCATTAACATCTTATTAATAATTTATTTCAGAAAGTACAGAAACCTCAGATACTTGCTCGAACCAGTCAGTCCCGCCATCTATGATAGATACAACCACGTGTGATGATAGTGAATATGAGCTAGTAAGAGGTGACAAAGATCTTGATCCCAAATTTAAAGATAAGAAAGGAGACACTACTCATATAAATTCTCAGGATTTTTTAGAAGAGAGTAAATGTGCAAATTCAGGATCACAGTGTGGGCCTATTCAAAAGGATCGGAATCTGTCGCAAGATGTGAACCAAGAAAAATTATCTGTGTCAGGCAATGAAATAATGTTAGACCAGGAGTTCAGTGAAATAAGGTGCTCAACATTTACTCAGTCAGGAGTAGAAGTAGGACTTGACAATCAAGAGATAAACAAGCGACTTTCAATTAATTCTCAGGCCTCTTTGCCTGAATCAAAACCAGAGGTCAAACTTGATATTCAAGAGTTAAGGCATCGACTCTCACAGGATGCTCCACTCTCTTTCAGTTGTGAAATCGTAGCATCCGACAATGACGCTCTTTTATCTCGCTATGTTGACAGATATTCAGATGCAACTCTATCATGTAGTGAAGATGCTATAAGCTTTGATAATGTGCCTTGCTCAAGCCCGGTAAAGATCACATCCGGCACACCACATAGAGAAAGCACTGCTTTAATCATAGACGCGAAGAATGATAGCAGTGACTCAGGATGTTCCCATAGAAAAATTTCCAAGATGTCCGCTCCAGTCATACGTGAAGTTCCGTTATTAAAACCCATAAAACAACCCAAACAACCTGTCAATCAAAATGCGTCCGAGGAAAAAAATATTGAAAGTGAATCTGTTACGTCTGTTATTCAAAGTTTTGAAAATAGAGAGGAGAAAATTGTCAGACAAGAGTTAGGACAGAACAAGTATTCAACTGAATTGGGTATCGTTGAACCAGACTTAGGGCAAAACCAAGATTCAACTGCTTTGGGTATCATTAGACCAGAGCTAGGGCAAAACAAAGATTCAACTGCTTTGGGTATCATTAGAACAGAGCTAGGGCAAAACCAAGACTCAACTGCTTTGGGTATCGTGAGGCCAGAGCTAGGACAAAACCAAGACTCAACTGCTTTGGGTATCGTTAGGCCAGAGCTAGGACAAAACCAAGTTTCAACTGCTTTGGGTATGTTGGAGTATGAATTGAAAAGTTCTTACCAAGAAAATATGTTGGATCTCTCTATGTCTAGTCATGTAACTACAGATGGTTACGATTATATGTATCCCTATTATAATCCAAATTTCCTTGGATTTCAAGCAAATGACTTTCCATATCTTCCCCAAGATCTAAAATCCAATCCTCAGGAATCAAAAATTCAATTGCCGGAAAACAGTAATAATAATACAAGTAATAAACCAGTGGAATCATGGGATAATGTTGTTTCTCCGCCGTTACAAAAACACCCAAATATTGCAGACCCAAATTCCTCAAATGACATTCACTTTTCTCCGTCACAATTTTCAGATGCTGATTCTTTGGAATCGAAAACCTCAAAAATATCGAAATCCAACTCTGAAGAAAACCCTGGAAATAAACTGAGTCCGCCAACACAAAGTCCAGAGGAATCGAGTTCAAGTAGGGCATCATCAAGTGTGAAATCGCGTAAACTTTTAATGATGCAGCGAGCAAAATTAGCGAATAAGGTCAAAGCCTGTCTTGAAACGTCGCGAGCGAAGTTTGGAATTGATGTGAAAAAGGGATTAGGAGTAGATTCAAGCTCAGAACAGGAGACAGTGAAACCTTCTTCAGATAAGCATAGCGCTGATGAGAAAAGTTCTGAAAGTGAAATGCAGGGAAGCAGTAAAGTAAATGAAAGACACGTTAGGGAACCTGTTAAAACTATTTTAGAATATGGTTATGGACCTAAGGTTGATCATTTCCGTCCAGTTATTAATCAGCCTATTCATGTGATGGTTTGTGAACTTAATTCTCCTTGGTCCTTTTATGTACACTCATACAGTTCAGCCCTGGATAAATTAATGACTTGCATACAGTAAGTATTTTAAAAAAATTAGACATATATTAGTATTGACCGTGTGAAGGAGCTCGTTTGAGGACATTCAGATCAGTCTTAAAGGACAATCGGGGTTGGGATGGCCTAGTGGTCTAGAGTGCCACGCTTTGACCTCTAGCTGGCCGGCCACCTCTGGCTTGCAGCTGTGGTTTCGAGCCCTGGTGTGAGCGTATGTGGCATATAGAGATAGGGGCGCCTTCTCAACCTCGTTGGTTTCCTCGAGGCACTCCGGTTTCCTCCCACTGCTAAAGACCCCTACGCGCAAGCGAATTATTGAAGTAAAATTAAAACCATATGTTAAGTGGATGTTAAATCCCATTTCTCTCTCTCTCTAAACTTGTGTTTTGAATGAATCTTTTGCATCACTTCCCCTTTCTTTAAATCTTTTCAACAATTTCTGATAATTACTACCAGGTTTATGGCCCTTAATCACCCTAAAAAAAATCTCTTCCTGTTTCTTCAAATCATAGCAATGTAAAGTTATCGGAGAGAGAGGGAGAGACAGGGGAAAAGGCGAAAGGGGCTCCTGACGAATTTCTGTGCCTGCCCGTTTATATGTAGAAGGCATTTAACCAGTTCTATCACATACCATGATTGACCTTTGAAAGGGGAAAATGTCAATGCAAGCCTGTATAAGGTTGTTTTTTTTTTCCTGTATAAGTTTGTATCATTTATCAGTCTTAGATCTATTGTTGAAGTAATTTTAACTGTCTAAGCTCTAGTTCTTGCAATATGTATGGTTTAATGGTTGAGAGCGAGACATCAAAGCAGCTTTAGTAAAGTTCTCACTACAGTAGTTAAAAAATCGATACTGAAAAGAGAATATGCTAAAAATTTCAGTCAAATTATTTCATTCTGAGTCTCGATATTAGTGATACAATTATAGGCTAGTCTAGATTGTCAACTGCTGTTCTTACGATAATAATTAATTATCAATTTTTACGGTAACCGTGTCGATCGCGGATGGCATCGAGAGTTGATTATGGTTTTGGTACATCTAAGTTAATGTATGTCTCATTGATAATTTATATAACATCTCAGGCCTAATGAAAGACCTGCATATTTATACCTATAACGCATGTTTAAGCAAGACATTGATACTGCACAAGGGCTTTGTCTCACTCGATTCCAAATGTTTTTTCCAACACGGTTTAAATATGTTTTCTAATCGATGTATTTAGGCTTGCCCCCTGTTGCTGCTGTAGGCCTATATTTTGTTGACTGGCAACCCATGTTTTTATTTTTAGACATTATGTATCAAGTTATAAAGATGAATATGAGTTACCAGTAGTGAAAGATATGATTTGTTTAGCTAAATTTAAATTAGATGGAAACTTCTATCGTGCCAAAGTTAAAAACATCAAAGGTTTGTTTACTCTACATTTATAATTTCATGTGGCTCAGCGGAAATTGTGCTTGCTCACTAGACAGGAGCTTTCAGGTTCGATTACGGTGATGACCCAGAAAGTTCAATGTAGTTCAATGTTCGATTAACCAATTAGCGACCGCCATGCTTTTTTTATCTACTTTTTCTTTGTTTTAATTTCTATTGCTGCTATTGTCTACCTACCTACTCGATTCGACAGACCATTAAATTGGCTGACCCCTCATTTTAAGCAGAACACCAGTTAAATAACAACACTTCCAGATCCAAGTGTAGTAAAGACAAGTAAAAACAAATTTTTTAAGTATAAAAACGAAACAAAATTCGATCTGTGTTTTAATCAGATTGATCTTCTGGTTTAGCAGAGTGGAAAGCACTGACCATAAATTTGTAACACCTGTATTCAGGCAAATGAACCATTTTTTGTCCTGACTACATGTATCTGAACAGTTCAAATTCAGTTGTAGATTTATTGGGGGGTGGATAGCCGAATGGTAAGCGTGTGGGCACTGTATCATGAAGCCTGTCATTGAGTCAACTGGCATGGTTTCGAATCCCTGGTTGTACGTGGCAAGGAGTAGGGTGGCCTATCTAACCTCGTGGATTCTCTCTGGGTTCTCCGGTCCCCTCCCACTGCTAAAGATTCCTGCACGCAAATGAATTATTGAAATAAAATTAAACCATGTGTTGGTCCCTAAATGACCCACATGTAGTTTGTGTCTAGTGGACGTTAAACCCATTTCTCTCTCTCTCTCTCTGTAGATTTTTTTTGTTTATTTCATTATTAATATTTCAGGAGATAAAGTGACTGTTCAGTATATAGATTATGGTAATCAGGAAGAGGTCATGACCTTTGATCTTCGTCCACTAAATAGTGAACTTGCCCAACTGCCAGCTCAAGCGGTCTTCTGTGCTATAGCCGGAGTAAGTTGATTTCTTTCTACTAGCTTGAGATGATTAAAGTTCCAGGGAGGGATATTCAAATGGGCGCCATCATTTGTTCCCAGTTTTGCCCCCTGGGTCAGTCATCCACATTGTCCCACACCCTGCACGGCACTGCATCTGTGCATATTTAATTGACCTATAAAAAACGGCTCCGTTGGGAGCCATGGTGGCTAAGTGGGTAAGACAATGGCTCGCTAGCCTGGTAGTCACATGTTTTATCAATCGTCTAACCAAGTTCATCAGGATTTTCCCACATGGTTTCCCCTAGTCAGTGGTGCAGGATGGAGGCCCTGACAAGGACAGCTGTATACATTGGCAGTTGAAATTCAATATAAGAGTAGGCCATTGTGCGCTGCCCAGGCCAAATTTCCCTCATATGGCGTATAAATGCCACTCCTCATTAGCCCAGTCAGAACAAACCCCATTTCATTTCATGTCCTATATCAACCTGTTAGTTGATTGTTTCAAACTTTAAAAATCTCTGTAATCACAGGCCTTCTGCCATCTGATGATTGGTAAGTGAGTATATGTCACAGTCATTGCGTTCTATACTTTTTGTGAAAGATCAATTCACTGATTACAAGTGTTAGTTAAATTGAAACAAAATTTATGTTAATGTAATATTTTCCAATTAATTTCTTGTTTTACGATAGTTGACAAAGAGTTGGAAGAGGGGAACTCCGACATTTCACGACAGCTTGTTATTTATTTGGCCCCCACCTTTTGAAAAAAAGCAGGGGACTATTAAAATGGGTTCATCCGTCTGTCTGTCTATCTGTCCGTCACACTTTTTGGAACACAATAACTCTCCTTCTAATTGGAGCTAGAATGTTCAAACATGGTGTAAGTGTTTATTAGGTAAATGCCTTGATGGAGTTCAAAGATAAGCAATTTGATTGTTTGATGCTTTGAGACATGATAACTTTAGTTCTAATTAAGTGAGAGTGATGAAACTGGGTGTATAGTTTCATCACATCAATACCTTGACTAAGTTCAATCATAAACACTTTCTCCTCAGAGTAAGCAGAGCGATAAGCAATTGATTTTTCGAGAATTAGGAACACAATAACTCTTATTCTAATTGAGGTGAATGTTCAAACTAGGTGTAGGCGTTAAGCTAATCGAGAATGATGGAGTGTAGTGTATAGATGATAATCTGTTTGATTGCTTGATACTTTTGAAAAAAATGAATTTGCCATAAATGAATGCGTAATTTATTTGGGGGATTTGGGGGCAGGGGACATCAGCCTCACTGTTTGCTTGTTATTTTATTTTCCAGCTAGCTCCAGCAGAGAGAGATCGATCATGGACCGAAGATGAGATAAACGTTTTAACTATCCATGTAAAAAGTCAAGTATTATTGTGTAAAACAGTCTATTGTAGTGATAATCCTTCCTTTCCCCACTTGGTGGAGCTAGTGTTGATGGTATGGCCAGATGGTAATAGAGGGCAGCAGTGGAACTTTCCCTGTGTTAACATGAATCTCAGTGCCATCATGATTCGACAAGAACGAGGACGTTTTATTCCAATATCCGAACAATTGGACTGTTTACGTGTCATGTACAAACAAGTGTTGAAAAATGCCCATTCTGGGATCTCGGGTATCGAATGTGAGGAAAAGAGCAAAGCTAATTCTAAAAATGAAAGTTTGGATGATAAAGTATCTGTTGAAAGTGGATTTGTGTCTCTCTCTTCAAAAACACCTCACCAATCTCCAGTTCCTCCTGTAGATTCATCCAGGGTGCAACAAGAAATAGAAAGCCACAAATCAGAAGAACAGGTAGAAAATGAAAAGTCAGATTTAGATAACATATTAAAAGTAGACAATGATAACGATAAAGTGAAAGTAGATAGTAAGAAAGTGAAAGTAGACAATAACAAATTGAAAGTAGATGTTGAAAAACACATTGACAGAACCATAGGTGGGGGTAACATTAGCCAATCTAGTGATAGAACAATGAAGACGCATGTTAAAGATGATGAGGATAAAGATAATTCTTGTCACTTTAAAAATATTTCTCAGGAATCAAAGATGGCCGCTACGAAGACAGAAGAAAAATCAAGTCATAAAACAAGAGCTAAAAAAGCTAGGCCTGATACTGAGAGTGTTGAAATAATGTCGGAATCGAAGTTTAAAGAAACAGTTGCTACCAAACATTTAACGAAAGAAGAACTCAAAAATACTGAAACAGATGTTAAAATTAAATTTAATGTTTTGATGGCCCACATCAACACACCAGGGGATTTTTATGTACATAAAGTGTCGCTTGAAAATGGACAAATTCTTGACAAATTGATGGAAAACATCAATCGAAAATTCTTTGCCTGCACTAAAAAAAGATTAGAGCAAATGAGTCGCGATTTTCTTCCCAAAGTGAACGATTTCTGTTGTGCCAAATTTAAGGATGGATTTTATTATCGGGGCAAGGTTGTGGAACTAATCAGTAAAGGGAATGTTAAATCAGGCAAAAAATATCAAGAAGTTATTGTCTTTTATGTAGATTTTGGAGATAAAGAGAAAGTGTCTATTAATCAGGTTTATCCACTGCCTAAAGAGTTTACCGTTCTACCTCCCATAGCGTTATGGTGCTGTTTGTCTAATATCAAACCTTTGGCTGAGAATACAACAGCATGGCCACTTGTCTCAACCGTGGTGTTTAAGGAATTGTGCTCAGAAAGTGGTAAAGATGATAAAATGCTGTCCGTTACCGTAGCTTGTGATAATCTACCTAAATCAGGCAGGTAAGTAAATGACAAGAGTTCGCTTTATAAAATTGAAATGGAGCTTCAGGGGTGGATGTAGAGTGGGGGTTGGGGGGTCAAAACCCCTCCTGCTCATCTGCATAAAAAAAATTTGTGAAACAACACTTTTATGAGAAAAGTGTTACGGTTGTGTGCTTTGTACCTTGATCATCATGTGGTGGAATTGGATGGGGATTCAGAGCGATTAATGTTTTGCATCAATGAATTGAAATCGCAATGTTATCCTCTTAATACATTATAAAAATTGACATCAAATGGGGTGTTGGATTCCTCTAACAACCTCAGTGTGTTTGTATTTATGCCCTTCGTAATGATAGCTTCATGCATGTCAAAAAGAACACGGCAAACCGCCCCCTCCAAAATATCCTCGATCTACCTAAGCTTGACGTCAGTTCTGAGCCATATAGTATACCGACGAAGTCAATTTTGCTCAGACAACGACACTACACCCTTCTTTTATATTGGATTACAACTGTCAAAGGATCTTAATGGGTATGCCAATATACAGGACCTTTTTTTTTGTCTCATCCAAATGACTATACGTTGATTCTTGCAAGGTCCTCCATCCTACACCAATGACACGGGGAAACCATGCCAAAAATTCCTTCTCTGTGAACACAGGAATTGGAAATGAGACCACAAGCACGGTTCTGAGTGCGCTTTATATACACGTGCATATAAATGTGAAAGCAGGAGAAACTCGATGAAACACAAGTGATTTCCTAGAATGAACATGAGGTGAAACGCTTGCGATTTCTTAGCAATTAATCTTTGCAGGTGCTAGCAAAATCAGGTTAAATTGCTTGTGTAATCAGATTAAATTGAGGTACTGATCCTGAGTTTTATTACTGTGAATATTCGCTTGGCCGCTAGTATCACTGATAAAGATGACATCTATGCGTCTTAACTCGGCAAAATATTAACTTTTTTTCCTCCGACAAAATAAATTCTAAAACATTTTTTGGAAGTATAAGAAAAATAAAGACGTTTGAAGTATCTGTAGTTAAAAAATATTTCCTACTTAGTGTAAACGGGTATTAAAATGAGTAAAAAGCATCAATTTGGCCCGAAGCAGTTAGGGCTTATGTAAACAACGCACGATCGTTGAGCCAATGACTGACACCTCGTAAGTCAATGCACGTGTTGAAGACAGTCATCTGTGACAGAGATAATTCGTAAGTTATTCTCTGTAAAACAGATTGGTGTTGTGACTGAAGTAGAGTATGATTATATTATAATCGAATATTCTAGAATTGGTATAATCATTATACCAATTCTAGAATATTCGATACAATTTTAGTTTGTATATATTTAAGAAGTTTGCAGAACTTACAGGTTTTTTTTCAACCTTTCAGTATTTTATTATAAATGAAAATTTGAGTAATTTGCTTTTTTTTTTCAGTGTTCAGATGGAACCATTACCTGTTTTTCTGGTAGATTATAATCTGAAGGAAGAAGTTTGTTTTAATCTCGAATTAATCCGTCTAGGTTTTGCTCAAGCTTTAGTTAATCGACCTGAAACACCACCTCAAATAGGTCAGTTCTTACAAACATATAGGATGCAGACCACCATTAAATTTAATCACCTGGGGCCTGTTTCACGAAATTTTAACTTAAGATAAAATCCAAATTTTTGTACATACTTAAATCTGATTGGCTAAGCGCTAAAATCAATCTAATACTATCCAATCGAATTACTAAAATCGGATTTTATCTTAGTTAAAATTTCGTGAAACAGGCCCCCGGATACCCAGGAATGTAGCTCCTTCAGATACTAGTCTTTCTCTCTCTCTCTCCCCTAATGCATGGCTCTTTTGTTAATTTGTTTGTCTAGAAACACATAAGAGTGTTTGAATTGACATTTTCAGCCAGGTTTTGGTAAATATTCATAGTTTAGAGGCGGAAGGATAATAAAGTTGAGTGGTTAGTAAGTGATATGTACATGCACTTCAAGTTTGTGTATCTTCAAATTTCAGTTGTCTTCCTCATACAAACTTTAGGGCAAAGACATGATCTTGTGTTGTCCTGTCTGTAAAAAGAAGCGTTCAATCCAATAAACATTTTGGGAAAACATGGAACCAGGCAAAAATACCAAAATTAACATTATTAAAGTCAATGTGGAAATTAATGGTGGTCTGCATCCACAAACATCAAGAGTTATATCCCTTGACACATCAGTACTTTTATTTTAAAATATAGTCAATGTCAATGATATTGAAATTGGAATCAAACAAGTAATTTATGTTTTATGAACCCAGAATGGTGATCGTGTCTGATAGGCTTCTGGCTATACAATTATTAGAAATGGCTGAGATGTCTATATATGTCTTCGTCAATAATCAGGATATCATTATATTGATTAACATCTTATTTATCACCGGTGATTATTTGATTAACCTGAACGAGATCACCTTAGAAGATATCGCTAATTTACAGCGTTAACGACACCATATATTATTATCTGTATTTACACTATTGAATTCATTGCGATTGGTCATAAGTCAAATCTATTGCCTTAATTTCTTGCTAACTCTTTTTGATCTATATATTTCCAATAAGTCATGCTATATATGTAACAGGATGATTTCAGTTCTTGTTATAACAATTTGATATAAAATTGGCTCTTTGGTAACCAGTAAAGCAAATTCACACACACACCACTCCCTCCCTCCCCGCCATCCCCTCCCTCCCCCAAACTGCTGCTTAGCCTTATTTTGGCTATTTTAACAATTCCTGAAAATGTCATTTTAAAATGCATATTGTCTAGCTGTGCCTCCGCTTTAATTGAGTTGATGACGATTTGATATATCATATGCGCAACTACTATTAAATTGAGTCAATGACATTTTGATATAGCATATTATGTGCAACTACTACTAAATTGAGTCTATCATGATTTGATATAGCATTAAATAAATGAAATGGAGTTTATCGTCCTACGCTTAATCACCTAACCTGGGCTAATTGAAGACGGGCATACCCCATACAGTGTGCTATGAGGGAAATTTTGCCCGGGCAGCAACTGAATTCCAACTGCCAAGGGTTCTTTTACGTGCATGCCAATGTGTACACAGAGCCTCTGTTTTTTGTCCCATCCGAACGACTAGGCAGCTGTCCTTGTCAGGCCCTCCTTCTGCATAACTGACAAGGGGAAATCATGCCGGAAATTAATATAGCATATGTGCAACTACATGTACTATTAAATTGAGCTTATGACAATTTGATATAGCATGTGTGCAACTACTATAAAATTGAGCTTATGACAATTTGATATAGCATATGTGCAACTACTATTAAATTGAGCTGATGACAATTTGATATAGCATATGCAGGCCTCGAAATTTGACGCGAACGATACCAATCGGTTACGTGCGGTCGCGCCAGCTCAAAAACACGCGACCGATTTCCCGGTTACGCAAATTCAAATATCGGTTACGTTAACAAATTTAGCCTATTTACATTTGATCAATTTTTATACATGATGACTTTGTGACACAGGTCTAATTAATTTATTTGTATTATAGACCAAACTCCCTTCATTCATTTTTGACATTTCATTTCTCCATCTTATCGGTTTGACAGATAGCATATTTTGATATCCGGTATTGACCAGTTTCAAGCCGGTTGATTTAGAAATGCCCACCACCCGCAATGATTAGTTATGCCATAAACATTTGAAAGCCTACCTTTGGATTTTCACAAAATGACAAATGAGTTTTGACTATTTCACATGCCAGCTATATTTCCAAAGAATTTACTACACGTGCTCATTTCTACTTTCACTATATAGCCCTGCTGTACGGTAGTTAATGACCCGTATGGATGTCGTCAACTTTGACCTCCACCCCGGCATTGCTCGAGCGATAATGTAAATGATTTTATTGTCCTGTCAATTTTAATATTATTTCATGACATCAAACTATTCTGTTTCCTTTTGAGACTTTGTGTATATAGAGTGCCGAGGTTAATAAATACTGTGTCAATCAGTCGCTATCTCATGCTACGTGTTTAGTACGTCACACGTGCTGGGAACAATGAATGATTACAAATGACAAGTGTTGTATGAAGTACGTATGTACATGTAGCTACCATTCCTTGATGTTTGAAAAAGTCGATTGATAAAACAATTAATAAAAAAATAGGAATTTAGTGAAGTGGAACTATTTTTTTAATGTTTAAATGGGGACATCGTGGGATTAGAGTTTAAAATCATAAATTATAATATTAAATATAAAATAATATAAATTAATATAAATTTTAATTAGTCAAGTTATTTCTTTAAATAATACATTACTGCTAGTGGAAATGAATAATAGTACAATTTAAATCGGGATAAAACATGAAAATAGTGCAACCATTTTATGTAACCAATTGGTTACGCAGTGGTTATCTGGCGTAACCAAATAAATTGGTTACGCAGAGCTTAAACCCGTAACCGTTTTTCTGGTTACGCCAAAATTTGAAATTTCATGGCCTGCATATGTGCAACTACTTCTAAATTGAGTCTATGACTATTTGATATGTGCAACTACTTCTAAATTGAGTCTATGACTATTTGATATGTGCAACTTCTATTAAATTGAGTATGACTATTTGATATGTGCAACTACTTCTAAATTGAGTCTATGACTATTTGATATGTGCAACTTCTATTAAATTGAGTATGACTATTTGATATGTGCAACTACTTCTAAATTGAGTCTATGACTATTTGATATAGCATATGTGCAACTACTATTAAATTACGTTCATGATGATTTGATATAGCATATGTTGAACTACTATTAAATTACATTCATGACAATTTGATATAGCATATGTGCATCTACTACATTGTGTAAGATTTAGATAAAGAACTGACAGTTCTCACTATAATAGTTAAAAACTAGATAATGTAAAGGTAATTTTTTGAAAATTTCAGTCAAATTGATCCACTATGAACCAAGATATCAACTTTGGTCATTTCCGTCCAGTCTTGTTTTTGTTCATCATTACTAAAATTAGTATGTTAAAAAGCATAGTCTCAATTATCCCCTGTTTGGATTTAATTATCAATAACAGGCCTTGTCCTCAAAATATTGCAGGCGAGCAGAAAAGTGCTAACCTCAAATTTCTTTTGGAGGTGTAGGTGAGCACTTACCGCAACAAGGCTGTGGACTAACATCTGAGAAGTGAACAGCATAATGCATGTAATGTGTGGATACTTGATGACATCGCGCTTGGTACGTTCGTGCATTTTTAATGCGCGAACTCTTAGTTTTTCTATTACTGGCACGCGTACGGGCACTATTTTTTTTGTTTTACATGTACCAAAATCTGGGATTTCGCTCGTAGGTACTTTTGAGGTATTAGGTCTGTTAAGCATAACACTTGCCACTGTACCTGTGTATCGCTAATTATAAACCGAATGTTTGAAGACCGTTCATATTTATTACGCACAGAATTTTCAGTACAGTGTTGATTCATGCTCAAATTGTTGCTAAGCAAACCAACGGGATTATTTTGTCAACAGTGTATGAACTTATTCATAGTGATAATATCCTTACACCGAGAGAAAGTATCTTGTCTCGGTGAATAGAACCATGGTTGTCTGGTAGAAAATTACTTTTGTATTTTTTGGAACGGTAAACAGTGTTTTTAGAATCAAACTAACCTGCCGCACATGACGAAGTCATTATACTAATAATAAAAAAGGCGAGAACTCTTTTTGCAGCCGAGGCTTATCACTGAGTAATTGGTCAAGGTTAAAACATACAGTACGCGCATCGCGGAGGTTTGATGAAACACGATATTACCGTGTTTTTTATCGTGGAATTCCGTGAATTACCGAGTGAATATCGAGTGACATGATACAACTGACAGAGCAGCCCGGAGTCGAACAATCGCCGCCCGAGCTGTCTTTGTCTGCTAGTTTCAAAATGGCGTATAACCAGTGCAAGTGGGAAAAGACGACAATAAAATCAGAAATATGTTATTTTTTATTGTCGGACTTATTACATCACTCCTGTCTAACAAATCATAAAGCTGTGGTGTTACGGTGGCGGCATAGTATTTCACCGTAACACCACAGCCACTCTAACCATTCATAATACATCTAACTATCACTCCCTACACATTTCCCCTCGTCTACTTTCCCAAACGTCAACAACACATCTCATACATCCAAGTGGGAAAAGACGACAATAAAATCAGAAATATGTTATTTTTTATTGTCGGACTTATTACATCACTCCTGTCTAACAAATCATAAAGCTGTGGTGTTACGGTGGCGGCATAGTATTTCACCGTAACACCACAGCCACTCTAACCATTCATAATACATCTAACTATCACTCCCTACACATTTCCCCTCGTCTACTTTCCCAAACGTCAACAACACATCTCATACATCCATTTCGCTGATTAACCCTTGTACCATGTCTACTGGATTGTGAGTGCTTTTTGGGTACACTTGACTCTTCAGACCAAGTCCTGTCCTCAGCATGCTCAGTCACACCATCTCTATGTCATGTTCATGATTATGCTCAATTAAAAGTAATAAATAATAAAATTGGAATTAAAGGAATGATGACTTTATTGATTTAAATTAATCTATAAATGACCACTTCCTGTGGTACTAATAAACAATTTCAAATAAGGCCTAGGGTTTTGAAAGTGCTTGGTCATTGACAAGGGAAAGGTACAATTTTTTTTATTTCATCAAAATATTCTAATTAGATCCAAAGTTATGGAATTTAAAAATCCGAGATCGACGTCAATAGTGTAATCAAACTGCTCTATACCAGACAATGCGTAGCACGGCACCAAAATAAGTGCTTTTCAGTCATATTTGAGTGACGTCGTAAGCGGTATTTCCCCTTCAGAATTGCTAGTACTAATTTTAAAACTGAAATCCGATCGTTATTATCAGCTAAAATTTATTACAATCGTAATAATTTGAATGATAATATGTCAAATATTTATAATTTGGATGATACCTCAAGAATTTTTTTTTATATTTAGTCGAAATTTAGCAATTTTCAGTCATCAAAACAGATAAATTCCATTTTCTACGGCTCTAATTGTCCGATCTCGAGGTATCATGTACAATAATAATTACAAATATGTTATCTATCTTTTGATTGGTTCTATATGAAAATTCCCCGGAAACTAACGATCGGATTCACCAATGAAGTGAGTCGTAGCAATGGAAAATCTCGGGCCGTGTGATGTCAGAGCCGTATTCTCCCGCGAGCATCTCTTGTAAACAAACGGTAATTTCGCTTACATCCCCATACTTTTTTAGCCTGAATCTTTGCAGATATTGAGATTGATATTAAACTATTGAAATACAATTGTTAGTAATGCATTTACATAAAATAGTAATTCAGAATTGTAGATTGAAGTTGGCCATATTTCGGCTGCTGGCTGCCTATTTCATACTAAGTCACGTGACCTGAAACCCCTACCGGAGGCGCGTGAAAATTGAACAATTTTTGTTGGTTGGCGCGCATTTGTTTGCGCGTCTCATTCCGATTTTAGGCACGTTATGGCGCGGGCCTTAAAAGACAAGGCCTGCAATAAGCGTTAGCAGTATATCGGATCCCAATCCAGTTAATATCGAAGGCTAGCCTTGACATCGAGGGTTGATTATAGTCTGAATAAGTTAATTAATGTCTAATTGATAATTATGATAAGATTTCAGGCCTTAAGAAAGACCTGCAAAAGGCAGATTTAGCTCTTGCATAATGTACGTTTAAGCGAGTTAGATCAATCCTATTGTTTTGTTTTTTCTTATAGATGATGAAATGTTGCTTGATTGGGATCCAATGCAGGAAGATTTTGATTCTATTAGAAACAGTTATAAAATAAATGTAGATGATCCAAGTGTAGCTACAATGGGTTATGGTGAGTGCAATTTACATCTTATTGGCTGTCAATCATGCAATAACATTTCGTTTTTTTTTTATGAACTTTCAAAACATTAAACATGTGACAAGGAGTTCGGTCGTCGGTCTAATCTTATGGCCAGGTCCTCCAGTTTCCTTCATGGGGGGTTGGATGGCCGAATGGTTAGTACGTGTATCATGAAGCCTGTCATTGAGTCAACTGGCATGGTTTCGAATCCCCTGTTGTACGTGACAAGTAGGGGTTGCCTGTCCAACCTAGTGGGTTTTCTCCAGGTCCTCCAGTTTCCTCCTACTGCTAAAGACCCCTACGCGCAAGCGAATTATTGAAATAAAATTAAACCATGTTAGTCCCCAAATAACCTAGTTTGTGTCGAGTGGACGTTAGACAACATTTCTCTCTTTCTCCCTCCCGGTTCATTCCACTGGTAAAGACCCCTACATGAAAGCAGATTATTAAAGTAAAATTGAACCATATGTTCGTCCAGAAATGACCTGTCTGTATCAAGTACATGTGAAACCCCATATCTCTCTCTCTCATAGTCATAAAGAACTCAGACAGCTTGGAATCTTTCAAGCTGCAATCAAAGACATCCATCTATTGGCTTCACCAAAACCTTTTTCTGTATATTTAATAAATATGGTTGGCAGAAATAGTTGTTGGCAAACACCAAATGCATGTTATAATTCTGCATCATCATCATCATCATTATCATTGCCATCTGTGCATAATTAGACCAACGCAGTTTACATTTTCATACTGTTTGAGTGTGTGTGCAGTTTGGCGTGATTTCAGTCCCAAGCATGTATGTGACATCAATGTAGCATCACTTCCAATCCTCTTGTGTTTTGTCTGGGTACACCAGTTTCTTCCCAATGCTAATTAAAGACTCTACACATACTTGATTATTCGCATGTCCACATTTGTGGGTTTTCTCTGAGTCTTGCGGTTTCAGCCCAATGTCAGTCCTATAACTAAATGCCTTATAAACAGGTTAAAAAACTTCTTCATGAATACGGATTTGGTTATATATGGAATCAACAGGGTGTTTTCGATGTCAGTGGATTTTTATCATCATTTAAACAGAGATTGTCTGATTGTGCTCGTCAAGAATGGGCCAGTGAAACTGGGGAAAAATCGAAACTTGATGATTACAGATTATTCAAATACGATTTACTCTATGAAAATTATTTATCTGATTTGATAATTCATAAATATAGAAGATCCTTAACGAGATTTAGGTGCTCAAACCATGACTTGGCCATCGAAACGGGACGCTGGGTCAATATAGCCAGAGAAAACAGGATATGTAAATATTGCCAGGTAAATCTCAATATATCTGTAGAAGAAGATGAAGTCCATGTTATTGTTAAATGTCCTTATTACGATAATTTTACTCCCAAATATTCAAAATCAGAAACTTATAAACCAAGTATTTTTATAAATATGACAAACATGAACTAGCTATGTTTACCTACAATGTCTTCTTGTATCGTAAAAATTTACAAATCGAATGAATTATGTATAATATGGGGATTCTACTATTTATTTTGTTATAACTTTATATTTATTATGTTGTTCACTCTACACATTGCACGGTTATTTATTTGATATTTTACCAATTGTATTTTGATGTACTATGGGCCGCAGGCCTCGATTACTGAAATAAAGATTATTATTAATTATAAACAAGATAACATTATTTCAAATTTTATTATCACCACTGGTCGAAAACGTAAGAAAGAGTTGAATAGTGACAATTCTTGAGCGAGAAAACAGTTAGCCATTTGTATCATATTACCATTGCCAAAATGCTCTAAAAGTTAACCGCGAGTATATTGTAAACATCTTCTAACAAATATAATTGAAATTTATACCATTCTATGAGGGATTCAGATTCTGATACCTTTGCGGTAACTTAAAAAAACAAGAGGCCCATTGTGTACACAACACATAAATTTGTAGAAAAATGGCAATCCTTGGATGAGATTCGACGTGTAAATACTGAAAATAAAATCAGATCTTATTAAATCCAAACTTTGCTAATCTATTACATAAAGACAGATTTTCAAATTTTTGTATATTGTATTGTGTATATCTGTAATTGTTTTATAATAAGCCTAGCTGAGACATAAAATTTATAATGTGTTGTCTTTTTATCACAAATTTTTAACAGATAAAATATTCCAGTTTAGTGGAAAAGATATGAACATATTTTTGTATAAAATTATCATCCATTGTGGCGGAAAAAATTGAAAGCCAGTATGAGCCCTGACTCCAGACATTATAAAAGGAAATAGAAAACATGTAAAACAGCTTCTGATCTTTGTTTTCAATCTATTCTTTTTGTTTTAAAAATGATTTGTCTGGTTTGAGCTATGTTTATAGCAAGATTAAAAGATTATTTTAATAATGTAGAAAAAAGTAAAAAATGAAATGGGGCTTAAATTTTTAGGTTCTTTTTTTTAAATTTATTTAAATAAAGCCTTAAATAGATGGTATCCATAAACAGCCCTACCCTGTTAAAGAATAATCCTTTTGATCCTATAATTCACTATTGCTAGCAGAGAAATTGGCAAAAATATCATTCTCAACTTAAAATTCCAACGTTGGAAAATTGCCATCCATGTTGTCAATAAGATAACAAGGGAGGTAATTGTGTTTTTTTTCCTGTGTCAATGGTCGTATAAAAGTGAGTGGATTTGAAAACCTTTTGAGCAAAAGACATTTGGAGAGGGGTGATATAGGCTTCGTCCTGTTCCCCAATCCTTTCAGTTATCTTTGAAATTCTCGCTTTAATGTCCTGGTGTTTTGTTCTGACTGGGCTAATGAAATGGGGTTTAACGTTCTACTGTTCTGCTATGACCTGGGCTAATGAAGACGGGAGAAAAAAGTAAGATTATAATGATGTTTTTCTTTTTTTCCATAAGAAAGAATTGAACTACATAAAGTAGATAATCTATTTATTAGGAATGTCTAGTTGTCAATATTCAATTAATACCCATTTCTGTCTCTTTTATCTTGAGAATTTTGTTATTTTAAAGAAAATCAAACAAATGTTTATCGATAACTTTCCTGTGATATTTGGTTAGGTAAACATGTCAATAGTTAATTATTTATTTTAGAAATTTCTTTCTATTTTATTGATGTATCAATGATCAAAGTCCTTGTACTTTTCACCAGAACATTACAAAAGTGAAATAATTGCTTAAGTAATAATGGATTTGAAATGCTCTATGAATAATTCCATGGTTGCCTTTTTTTTAGGCCAATCCAATGTAGTTTTTTGTTTTTTAGAATAATGACTGAATATTGCAGATTTTTCCTCAGGAACTATGTTTTGTTTATTATTTTAAGACATGTAACCAAGCATTTTTGTTTTCTCCACTCTCCCAAAGCATAACAAGCAAAATTTAAAGTAGCTAAGTCTCTAACTCAATATCACCCTAAATCTTCAACATTAATGAAAACACAAATTATTTGTCAATTTAAATCAACATTGATGCTGTGATCTTACCAGAAAAGGCTGGGCTTCGGATATCCAATATTTAAGACACAATAAACATTTTACATAATGCGTTTCGGCCCCAGTTGTAAAGAGGGACTTGAAGAATGAGGCTAGAAATATTTTTCCAAATCAATCGGCGTTGCCATATTCTTATCTAGAGAGCATGCTCAATAAATGCTATGTAGACTGGAATAAACAGACGTTAGAAATTGGCATTCGTTTGAGACTTCTGGCTTTATTCGCCGAACATAAGAGAGTAAAAACGTAAACAATTGAATGTAAATTTGTAAATCAGTTTATATACATTCATACTGCATTATTATATGCATGCGATCCATTTGTGGCAATTTCCAGGTACCAAATAATAGCAGTTTAGCTCCTTTAAATTGGTGTTACCGAAGTACAGAATTTCAAATTTGTGTTTCCCAAACGTGCAATTTTGTGTTTGAAATTTCAAAACTACACTTAAAGATTTTGAAAAGATCAAACGACGGCCAAATGATGTCTTACGTAGAACAAATTGCAACAAAAGGTTTTTTGTTTTCTATTGGCTCGTTATGATGTCCTAGGTAAGGAAAAGAAAGTTTACCAAAATCGGAGTCCAAATAAGGACGTGACAAAATCGAAGATGGCGGCTGTCGATCAGAAATTGCGAATATCTCTAAAACTATTGGATTTAGATACCATAAATGTATTGGGGACATATAGGAAGTCGGCACCAGCGAGTCCAAAAATTGCGACGGTATGTCTCTACAACGTCATGACTTCACTGTGACGTCACAACGGCATATCAGTCGTCGCATTTCTTCCAAAATTAGTCCATGAATGCATGTTAGCAGGAACGTATATCTACATGACTATGACTCACTGTAAAATATATTAAATTAAGTTTTTTGTTATGGTTGATTACACAAGTTTAACTATCTCCACGGTCGATTTCGTATGAAATTGAATTTCCGTTATTATCTTTTTTTCAGATCCAATATTTTGAGCAAACATAAAAACTATTATACGTTTTTGTTGGCCAAAAAGTTATATTAAACGAACTGGTATATTATATATATATAATATGTATTAATAATATACATTATATTATTATAATCAAAATGGTCTGACATATTTACATTGATCTATCCATTATATTATATTATTATAATCAAAATGGTCTGAAGAGGTTCAAGAGAACTGAAAACGTTAACCATAAACATGTGTTTATTTCTTTTTTCAACGTAATTGTATTTATATTTCTCTGGGATTAGTTCAAAGAAACTTTTTTTGTATATATATATATATATATATAGTTGTAGTAAGTAGTTGTTCTAATGTACAGTATTAAATATTATAGTATAAAATATAAAAATAACACTGATTTGCTTCTACATGTTTCAATATAGCATCATCATTCATCAGGAAGCCATTGATAATATAACTTATAACGTTGAAAGGTTACCCTTGTGACGTCACAATAGAGGTACATTACATTGCATGAATGAATGAATAAATAGTGATGATTAAATAAACAAATATTATAATATATATGTACATACACTATTCAGTTAGCTACTTGTCAAAAAGAGATCAATTAGGCTATTTTATTTGTTTAGCAGAGGTCTAAATTTGTTTATGAAATATTCCTCTTTAACTATCTCAGTGAGCATCTGGACATATGTGCACACAACTTTCATACCAAATTTCAAATATTCCCGTTCTACCATAATATAGAATGTGGACAATGATTTTAAAGAATTGTTTAGTGGGTGCCGAAGTAAGTATTCTGAACTTTAACACTCACCACGTGGTAGGATATTCTCCTATGATGTCAAACACATTTTTAAGTGACACAATAGAAAAGTTCAAAAATATAAAATGAAATGGGGTTTAACTTCCTACTGTTCTGCTCCAAAACTGGGCAAATAAAGAAAGGCATGAGGGAAATCTTCCCCTGGCAGCGGTGTTACGGCCTGCTCTTATATCGAATTACAATTTACATGGGACCTTTTACGTGCACATCAATGTGTACACGGGACCTCGGTTTTTGCCCCATCCGAACGACTAGACAATTGTCCTTTCCGGTCCTCCGTCCTGCATCACTGACAAGGGGGAATCGACGCCGGAAAATCAGGATGAACTTTCGCGGCCAATGCCCCCGAACTCCAAGCTAGCGAGCTTACCGACTAAGCCAGGGAGATCCCCCTCTTAAGATACTGATGATGGAACATAAATTTTTGTTTTTTAAACATGCATTATTCAAGAGCTAAATCTGCCTAGTGCAGGTCTTTATTTGGGCATGAAATGTTTTCAAAAGTATTAATTAGACATTAATTAACTGATCCAGGCCTTAATCAACTTTGGACTTAATCAACTTTGGATGGCATCAGATTGTTCTGATATTAAACAGATTAAAACGTTTCAGTGATAAATCAAATATGGCGGTCCCCAGACGCTTCGAGTCTTAGCTTTGATCAACCAGGACCGTGGTTGAAATTATTGCACACGTCGGCCAAATTTCAAATGCCAATATCTTCGCTTGCAATAGATTAATTTAAATGAAATTTTCAAATTATTCATTTTACATCACCTCCTTTCGAACTATTATAGCAAGAATGGCTAGTTCTTATCTATATCTTGAGTAATGTAACTTTAATAAAGGCAGCTCAAAATCAGAAAAATGATTCTGTCTAATGGACTAAAACAAACAAAGATAACACGCAGGATCAAAGGATGTAGAGTTTTAGTTTATTTATTTGTTTTTTTGCATATATATTAAAATTCCAGAATAATTGAACATGTGTTTCATAGACATTGTAAACGTGTTTTAAAATCAATCACATATATTTTAAATTCTGTCTGATATATAGAAAGAGAGAGAGGGGGAGAATGGGACTTAACGTCCACTCGGCACAAAGTATGTAATTTCAGGGCTAACATATGGTTAAAAAATATTTCAATAATTCGATTGCGGGCGTGGTTTTTAGCTGTCGGAGGAAACCGAAGAAAACCCACGAGGTTGAACAGGTAACCCTACTCCTTACAACCGGGTAATCGAAATCACGCCAACTGACGCAATAAACATCCAACCCCTCTTTGTTATGATGGTTGTAAGCGAATAAATTGGGCTTAAACAAACATTCTTTCGCGCCCGCGTATGGACTGTCCCAACACTTATTTTTGGCGATCTGCACCCCTGCTCATAGTACACTAATTGAGCCAAATCAGAACAGAACAATACAATGTATAACCTCATTTCATTTCTTCAACAATTGCAATGAATCCGTGTTCCTGCAGCAACTCTAATAGTATCCCCTATCGGCAATGTAGCAATTTCTCCGTTAATGTAACACATTGTTCTTCTTTATCAACCCAACATAATGGGCATGTACTCTTTTCTGAATCAACATTCCTTTCCGCTGTTAAGATGTGTAAATGGACTAATTTTGGAAGAAATGCGACGGCCAATATGACATCACATCGTCATAGAGACATAACGTAGCAATTTTTTGACTCGCTGATACTGACTTCCTAACTGTACGCAATACATTTATGGTGTCTCAATACAATAGTTTTTGAGATATTTGCAATTTTTTATCAGCAGCTGCCATATTGGATTTGAACACGCCCCCTGTCCTTATTTGGACTCAGATTTTGTTAAACTTTTTTTTTCTTACTTAGGACATCATAATGAGTCAATAGAAATCAAAAAACCTTTTGTTGCAATTTGTTCTACGTTTGACCAGCCTACAACAATCTTATTAAGATTGTACATTTGTTCTTTGTGTAAAATAACCTATAGGACACATATCAGTCAGACCGTTTGTTGTGTAATAATGGAGGTTCAACTGAAATGTGGTTGTATATTGTCATCGCCCCTATCCATCCGGCGTCCACAATTGCTTAGGGACGCACTAGTCGATAATGCTAATATCTGATTGACTTTATATTTATACACAGTGTTTAGGGTCATGAGACGATTTCTGATAATTACTGTCGGAGTTATGGCCCTTGATCACTTCAAAAAATCTTCTGGGCACTCTATAGGCTAAAGTTAACAATTGATTGACTTTAAATTGATACACAGAGTTTAAGGTCTTGAGACGAACAAGTATATTGATTTACAATGCATTTTAATAACTTGAACAGTTAAATTCATGATATTTAATGTTTTGTATACTAAACGTTAGCATGGAGGGGAACTTTATCAAAGCTAAACAAATTCTAATGATTTTCTGATAATTACTTAATGTTACTCTTAATCAAATTTTAGTGTATTATAAATGTTTCTTTACCGAAGAAAGTAAAAAAAAATATGCGACAACTCTTGTTGACTGCCCGGATGATTGAGCTGCTATGGGCGTATGTTTCTTCACCTGGCAACCTATCTTTGGTCTTGTAATTAGCATTGTTCATGCCAACTTGATGAAAATCCATGCAAACATATCTAAGAAAATTTGACGTTTGCTGTCATCAACTACCTTTATTGTCATGCTTTTGGGTCAAGTCTGGAACATAGATGGTAAATAAAATCGGTATTTTTTTGGTGATTAATATGTAGTTTATCATCCCCAAAATGTCATCTTATCAATAAAAATGTCAGTGCTAGCTTTAAAATGTGCATTGTAAACTGCTCAATGCCCTTAAGCATGAATTTTTGAGAATGGGATCACTTAAAAGAGCAGGTGGAATTAATTTAAAAAATTGAAAATTCCTTTGATATATTTATGCTATCAATCAAGCTGTGATATTTATGAAATAATAAACATTGGTTTTAAGATTAGTTTGATTTAACGGAGTATTGCAATATCATGTTCCTTCTATCACTCTAACTAATATTGGAATATTAAATCAACCTCAACATGATTAATTGTTCCCCGCCTTTCGAAGAAAGCAGGGGACTTTTTAAAAATGGGTTCGTCTGTGTGTCTGTCTGTCTGTCTGTCCCTCCGTCTGTCTGTCACACCTTTTGGGACACAATAACTCTTGTGTGAGTGTTTATTAGGTCAATGTCTTGATCGAATTCGAAGATGAACATTTTTTGATAAGGGTAAGCAGAGACAAGCAATTTGATTGGTTGATGCTTTGGACACAATAACTTTAATTCTAATTAAGTGAGAGTGATGAAACTTGGTGTGTAGTTTCATTACATCAATACCTTGACGATAAGCAATTTGATTGGTCAAGACTTTGGAACACACTAACTCTCCTTCTAATTGAGCTAGAATGTTCAAACTTGGTGTATTTGTTCATTATGTGAATGACTTGAAGGAGATCGATGATGAACATTGTCTGCGCGCTTAGGGTAAGAAGAGATAAGCAATCTGATTGGTTGATGCTTTGGGGCACGATAACTTTGGTTGTAAGTTCAATGGTGCAAATTTTCTGCTTAGGCTAAGGAGCGATAAGCAATTTAATTGGTCAAGACTTTGGAACATAACTCTGCTTTTAATTGAGGTAGAATTTTAATCTTGATGTAGATGACCATTAGGCGAATGTCTTGACTGAGTTCAATAATTGATATTTTAAGCTAAAGCTAAGCTGAGCTAATTAATTTCATTGTTCGATGCTTTGGGACAAGATAATCTTGATTCGATCTGTTAAAGAGTGATAAAACTTTGTGTATAGTTTGATTGCTCGATGCTTTTGAAAAAAATAAATGTTCGATTAATTAATATGTTATCTTATTATTATGGGATTTAGGCGGGGGACATCAGCCTCACTGTTGGCTTGTTATTTAATAAATCGACTGATTTTTTGTTTTTGGGGAGGGGGTTATACAATACTTAAAAAAAAAATTCACAAATACAACAATTACAATCTGTCTTGAACAGATATGTTTATTTTGTGTATCGGTCAAACTTAATTTATCATTAAGTTCAAGCCTATTTCAACTGATTTTTTTACAATTTATTATGTTAATTAAAAATATAATAGGCCTACTGGGATATTTCCGTTGCTTTTTTTTTGTATTTACTAATACTTTTTAATTTAACTCAACTAAAGGCAGTGTAAAATTGATGCCCTGTTTCTACTCAACATAGGGGTTTGGGATGGCCTAGTGGTCTTAGAGTGCCGCGCTTCGACCTTTAGCTGGCTGGCCGGCCACCTCTGACTTGCGGCTGTGGTTTCGAGCCCTGGTGTGAGCGTATGTGGCGCCTTCTCAACCTTGTGGGTTTCCTCCGGGCACTCTGGTTTCCTCCCAATGCTAAAGACCCCAACGTGCAAAAGAATTATTGAAATAAAAAATTATTAACCAAATGTTAGTCCCGAAATGACCTAGTTGTGTTGAGTGGACGTTAAACCCCATTTCTCTCTCTCTCTCTCTTCTTCTCAACATGCTCGTGGTCTGTAAACCTAATTGTGTGTGCAGTCAACACACAACAAATTGTAATTTTCAACACTGACTTTTGCAAGGCCTTTCTATGAATTTGGTATGCTCTCTCATACTTTTTATAAAAGACTTCATAAAAGAGGCAAGAAATACCATTGCTATCCCACAGATTTTGATCGAAACTATCGGTCCATACTCCATACCCTGCTATGCTGACTTTTCACAAACTGGGACTCACCTGAGAGACACTTTTCCATTGGTATATATCGACAGGCATCGATATTTCGGCGTGCGCAGGCGCATTTGCTTTTAAAAAAAATTTGCAGGCACATTTTTAAATAATTTATTTTTTTAAAATTATAACTGTCACGTAAATCATGTGAATAAATTTCTTCTGCTGAGTCCAACCCAAGAATCATAGTATATCAGGTCGAAGAAAGCCGCCCAGTCATATATAAACCCCTTCCACTTCTTCCTTATCTCACTCTGTACACAAACTCAGTGTCGAAATTTATCACCCACGGCTAACGGCAAAGCCATGCGATAAGTAAAAGCCCACGCACACCATGTCTGCCACTGCATTATTTATTTTTGTGTGCCGTAGATAGACCCTATCATCCCAAATTAGTTTAAAGAAAGAAGTATCGGTATTTTGTGTATTTCTATTTAGAAGTTTTGCAGGTCCATTCATTTCACGGTCACCAAAACCAATTTACGGCACTTCAATGTTAAGGATTTGGATGTTTTATAAAAAGTGTCGTAATTCGGTGTTACGATCAATTTTGAATGTACTCATTCTACGGTTAATTCTACCGAATCTATACTAAATCCTAGCCTGTCCACAATGTCAATGTTGGGGGTTTTTTCTTGCCTGTGTTGACCGTGGATTTGCTACGACCCGGAAGTAAGACTAGGAGTACGATGCGATCGAATTCAACACTGCCTGACCTGATTCTCGTTCCTCCGTACCGGTAATAATAATAAATTTGTGAGACACAAGTCAAATAAAACAATGTGTTTAATTACCAATATGTACTCAAATAAAATACAAACACCGTTTTCAGAATGACCTATATAAATTATATATTTGAATATATAAATGGAAATAAATTTGCATTGAAGCAAATAAAAGACAGCAAATGCTCTGAAAATACACCAATAAGGGTTAAATTTTCAAGCTGGCAGGCAAGAAGTATGAATAAATGAAATAGGGTTTAACGTCCTACTATTATGCACCTAACCTGGGCTAATTGAAGACGGGCATACGCCATACAGTGTGATATGAGGGAAATTGTTGCGCAACGGCCTACTCTTATATCGAATTCCAACTGCCAAGGGATCTTTTACGTGCACTCTAATGTTTTTCGTCCCATCCAGATGACTAGGCAGCTGTCCTCGTCAGGCCCTCCTCCTGCATCACTGACAAGGGGAAATCACGCCGGAAACTCGAGATGAACTTTTTCGGCCAATGCAGGGATCGAACACCCGACCTCCAGGCTAACAAGAAGAAACAAGGTATCAATTTTACATGGCCTAGATGTAAAGAACAACCTCCAACAGGATTTAATGGAGAATCAGTATAATCATATGTTAGAATCAGGGATTTGAGTAGGCTTGATGGCTTACAATTGTATTAGTAAGATTACTAAAGATAGTAAAAATCAGGAATGGTAGATCCAAACCCAGGTGTCACCTGTCAAAACAAACAATTACCTATTATTATATCAAGGTGTGGTACGAGCGGACACAGCCCCAATTAAAGTAATAATCTCAAAACAACTGGTTAATTAAGTCACTTAATTGTTGAACCTGTCGGGTGGAAAATTATCCTATTGATACCGGATTCAGAAATCTATTTGTAATCAGTATGTGAAGAGAGATCTATATTAGTATTCGCTGCCAGCAAAATTGCCCTTATTTATTTTTAACAAAATTTGATAAGAATGAATAAAATTTGAGTTAATTTATTCCGTAGGTGTGCTTATCAGTTGGTTCAATGTACAGAATGAGACTAATACCTAATTATTTCATTAGAAATATTTTTTTTTATGTTTTTGTATATTGGTTGTCAGGCCGATAATGGCACCTGATGGGAAAATTTGTGACAATATCAGTCAGGTAACTCGGTTCAAATCAATTGAATCTAGGAGAGATCATCATTGATTGGCCATATATGGCCTTGGAGACAATTGCAACAGATTGATGTATAGTGATAATATCCATGGATTTGTTTGGTATTATGACTTTGCACCTTAATTTCTGATCGACAATCATCATTTAACTTTACTCTAATCACATTTTTTTTTTTTTTTTTTTTTTTTTAATGTTGTTTGAAAAGACCTTGATTATATACCCAAATTGTTTCCTATAGATGTATATTCTGAGACGAATCGGGATATAAAAATTCACCATTTTAAAAATGTTCATGATTTCCTTAACTTCTGAATGACAATGAAATTAGTGAAAAAAGTATATGCTTATATTGTTTTGGTGTGTTGTATGTGATGGTTGTTTGTTAAAAGAGGTGAGTTGGATGATGGCAGAATTGTTAGCATATGCGCGCTGTATCATAAGGTCTGTCTTTGAGTCAACTGGCATGGTTTTGATTCCCTAGTTGTAAGACAAGGAGTAGGGCGGTCTGTCCAACCTCGGTGGTTTTCTCTGGTTTCCTCCCACTGTTAAAGACCCCAATAGACAAGCGAATTATTAATATAAAATTGAACCATGTATGTGTGGGTGGGTCCTTAAGTTGACATTAATTAAAGCCCATTTCTCTCTCTCGCTGTTTGTTAAAAGTTATACACAAAAGAATATTAGACCTTTAATTGCTGTTATTGGTTTTAATCATAGATCTTTTTATTTGGGATCTGAAATTATTGGCTATTATTTGTTAAAAACAACAATACAAAATGTCAACTATCACGAATCACAAATACTCTAAATGTAGTGCAATTTAACCATTTTGTTTGATAGTTTAATCATGATATATGAAATGTTTGTAATTAAAATCATGTCTAAGATTTAATTAAATTCTATTTAGGTCTTACTCTGGGCAATTGCAGTTAAGTTCACAAATGTTATGATTCAATGGCTGCCACTGCAGATATGTTTTGTGATTGGTAACATGTAACTCCATGTCACGATATGCTGAATGTAGATAGCTTTCCTTAATTTTAGGACTAACCAAAATTTCCCTGAAGTTGGAAAAAAACAAATCACGCTCTGATCGTCATTTGAATCCCTTGCAGAAAAACTACAATATTGTGAAAGTTGAACCTCTAGAAGAAATATCGCCTGTCCATCCTTGTGGGTTTTCTCCAGGTCCTCTGGTTTCCTCCCACTGCTAAAGACCCCCACGAGCAACCAAATTATTGAAATAAAATTAAACCATATCTTAGTCCCGAAATGACCTAGTTTGTGTAGAGTGGGCGTTAAACCACATTTCTCTCTCTCTCCTCTAGAAGAAATATCAGTATAAAAAGGGTTCACTATTCAGATATGATCAATTGAAAATCAGATCTAGTCAACACAGACCAGCCTTCAACAATGAGATTTGTTTAATCTTTTCATGGGCCTCTTTTTATACGGCCATAATTTCCTGGATTATGGCCCCTGATTTTCCGTAAAAAAATTTTTTTAGCTTGTCCATCTCTTTCAAATTGTTGGCATATCTTGGATGGCAACCACTTGTTAAATTAAATCATTAAATGGACAAGCTGTTCTAATCAACTTAAAATTTGAGGCATATCTGATGGCATTTAGACTTTATTACAGTCTTGTCATGTTAATTAGATATCTAATTAATAATTTAGATAATATTTCAGGCCTTAAGAAAGACATGCAATACGCAGATTTAGCTCTTACATAATGCCTCTTTAAAGTAGCTAAGTCCGTAACTCCAATCATCCAAAAACATATTTTTTTTGCAGTTTAAATCAGCATTGTTGTTGTGTTTTTACCTGTAAAGATGGGCTTCTGATATTCAATATTTAAGACAAAATAAACATTTTACCATTGGTACACAAATCATGTACCATAATGCGTTTCAGCGCCATTTGTAACAAGGTGCTCAAAGAATGAGGCTAGACATATACCACAAGTCATGTCAAACGGTGATGGCAAAGCCATATTCTTATTTGGAGAGCATGCACAATAAAAACTATCGGTGTTGACTGGAATAACCAGACACTAGAAAATGACTTTCGGTTGAAATTACTGGCGTATTTCGACGAACTTAACTGATGATAATTCACAGTAAAACAGAAACGATTGAATGTAAAACAGTTTATATAAATTCTTATTACATTATTATATATATTGTTGTGACCCATTGGTGCCACTTTCTAGGTCCAAAATATTAGCGATTTAGCTCCTTTAAAGGGTCAATCCCGATAAGAACAGAGTCTCAAAATTTAAAGTCTGAGGATTTGTGAAATTTATGTACCGGTACCAAAATATAAAAGCATGGTGTATTTACTTTGTCTGAAAATTTCAGCTGAAAATATTGAGTCGTTTGGACGTGAACGTCAACACTGCTTATCCGGACACGTAACCCTTTTAAGAATTCGGGTCATTTTTTTCATTGGGTGACCTGATAGTCGATTTACGTTTCTTGAGAGGTCTTTACAGTGAGTGACCCATGTACTGTACTTAATAACAAAAGGTAAATTTCACCTACATATTATTTTTATAGAAAAAAGTCTGGTTTTATCCAGATACTGTATAATACAAAGGTCTCCATTTCCAGATGTAGACTGTCTGGTTTAAGTTATTTACAAACGTATCACAAATATCGGGTTAGTTGATCGGCCTTAGATAATGGGTTTTAAATGATTTTAACACAAAATTAAGCAGTTTTATTCCCCAAAAAGTTATCGGGATTGGCCCTTTAAGCCATGCATTATTTGATATATTTTTTATTCAAAAAGATGTAAATGATCCACAGAGATTCTAAGCTTTTACATGGTTTTGATGACAGGCTTTAAAGTTATAAAATGATGGTATATAGAAATAGAAGAATGTTTTTTAGACATATTGATTACATATATAATATAATATATAATAGCCCTGATTCATTATGTATGGTATTTTTGGAGTTAATTGATACTGTACTTTTTATATCTGTGAGTCATTAAAGGGCGTATATAGCTGTTTTCTTTGAACTTTAAAACAGGGATGGATTGCCGAATGGTTAGCCTGTGCGTGCTGTTTCATAAGGTCTGTCATTGAGTCAACTGGCAAGGTTTCGATTCCCTGGTTGAATGTGACAAGGAGTAGGGTCGTCTGTCCGGCCCCGGGGGGGTTGGGATGGCCTAGTGGTCTAGAGTGCCGCGCTCTGACCTCTAGCTGGCCAGTTGCCTCTGGCTTGCGGCTGTGGTTTCAAACCCCAGTGTGAGCGTATGTGACATGGAGATAGGGGCCACTTCTCAACCTCGTGGGTTTCCTCTGGGCACTCTGGTTTCCTCCCATTGCTAAGACCCCTACACGCAAGTGAATTATTGAAATAAAAATTGAAAACCATACGTTACTCTCAAAATGACCTAGTTTGTGTCGAGTGGATGATAAACCCCATTTCTCTCTCTCCCTCCGCCCCCCCCCACCTCTACAGACTCCTACATGCAAACAAATTATGGAAATAAACTTGAACCATGTGTTAGTCCTGAAATGACCTAGTTTGTGTCAAGTGGATATAAACTCGATTTACTGCATAACCTTTCTTCCCGATTTAATGATTAAATGGATAATCAAGACTTATGCTGTTCATTGAACTAACTTTAGTGATGATGATCGAGTCTGGGCAGAAATTTCAACTGCTTGATTCTCGGTTCATAATGGATCAATTTGAATTAAATTTTCAGCAAATTTCCTTTACATTAACTATTATAGTGAGAACTACCAACTTGTAATCTTATCTTCCATAATGTACCTTTAATGTAATATGAATGTATATAAAGGGATTTCTTAATATTATATTGCTATTTCTAATCAGGGAGTTGGATGACTGAATGGTTAGTTTGCATGCACTGTATTATAAAGCAGCTGTCATTGAGTCAACTGGCGTGGTTTAGAATCCTTGGTTGTTCTTGGCAAGAAATATGGTCGTCTGTCCAAACTCATGGGTTTTCTCCGGGTCCTCTGGTTTCCTTCCACTGCTGAACCCCTACGCACAAGCGAATTATTGAAATAAAGTCAAACCGTATGTTAGTCCCAAAATGACCTGGTTTGTATGGAGTGGATGTTAAACCCCATTTATCTCTCTCTCTCTCTGTCTACATTAGCCCAGTTGGTGCAGAAGTGGTCAGAGTGATGTGGTTTTGATTTTCCACTCGAATGTGACAAGTAAGGTCACCTGTTCAACCTTGTGGGTGTTCTCTGGGCCCACTGGTTTCCTCCCACTGCTAAACACTCCTCTGTGCAAGTGAATTATTGAAAAAAAGTTTGTGTCGAATGGATGTTGAACCCCCTTTCTTTCTTTCTCTCAGGTTGGTGCAGAGTAGTATGACATTAAATCCCATTTTATTAGGTATTTTGCAACATGGACCTATGTTAAAGCACTAAGTCTTTAACTAAATATCATCCACAATCTTCGATATTGAAAACACGACTTATTGGTCAATTTAAATCAACAATGAGGTTTTGATCTTACCGGAAAAATATGGGCTTCTGATATCCAATATTTAAAACAAAAAAAACATTTTACCATTGTGTACCATAATAAGTTTCAGTACCATTTGTTACAAGGGACTCGAAGAACAAAGCTAGACGTATTCCATAAGTCATGTCAAACGGTTATATCATATTCTTATCTGGGGCCTGTTTTACGAATTTAGTAATTCGATTGGATAGTATTAGATTGATTTTAGCGCTTAGCCAATCAGATTTGAGTATGTACTAAAATTTGGATTTTATCTTAAGTTAAAATTTCGTGAAACAGGCCCCTGGAGAGCATGTGCAGTGTAGACTGGAATAACCAAACCTAGAGATCGCCATTCGATTGATAGACTTCTTGAGTATTTTACTGAACAGAACTGATTTGAAATTACAGTAAAAACCGAAATGAATGAATGTTAATCAGTTTATATACATTCATATTATATTATTATGTGCGTTGCGACCAATTTGTGTCAATTTCTAGGTCCTAAATATTAGCGATTTAGCTCCTTTTATTTCTAACCCTGGAAGGTATTATCAATTAAAGCTTGAATTTCAAATGTTTAGTTATACTTTTAAATTTGATTAAAATAAAGCCTTAAAATAGATGGTATTCATAAACAGTCCTACCTCTTAAAGAATAATATATAGCTGTTCCATTGTAGTCAATAGCAAAATTGTGTTGTTATTTCCTGTGTCGATGATTTTGAAGGGTGGGAAGTAATGCCCATGGTCATATAATAGTGAGTTGATAACCTACTGAGCAAAAGACAAAGAAATAATTAGGTTTTGACTTTCTTAGAAATTTGAAATTCATGTGGCATAGAGATAGGGGCGCCTTCTCAACCATGTGTGTTTTCTCCAGGCACACCTACTGCTAAAAACCTCTGTGCCCATATGAATTATTAAAATAAAATTAAAACCATATGTAAGTCCAGAAATGACCTAGTTGTGTTGAGCGGACGTTAAACCCCATTTCTCTCTCTCTTTCTCTCTGAAATTCTCGCTTTAAGGTTTCCATTTAACTGGGGAATGACCCGTGTGATAAGCAAAGGAAGTTATCATACTTCCTATTTGTTGTTTTATTTATTCTTTTATCAATGGTACCGCAGACATTTATTGTGTTTAGTGTATTGATCAGAAAATAATAATCCGGCATCGTTCCTGTTGATTCATATTGTCTATTACTTATAGTATTGATGGTAAAGTGCCGGAAACAGTTTCAATGGACGCTTAGAAAATTATCGGTGCCTAGGTTGATTATAATAATTGATTCACTTCTATTCATTTTTTAGATTTCTTCAGGATATCGTGTGTACAATGTCCCATCTATTAATTATCTTAGAATCAATTTAGAACCTTGAAAGGAATGTTTTTTATTGTTTGAAATAGGAGATGAACTCAGAAAAAAAGATTTATTACCATTTCATGTATTTTTAAGCAATTATTTAATGACACTGGCCTTGTCATACATGTTCATTGACTTTCAGTTTATCAAGTTATTATGAATTTATTTTGGGTGAAAATTGTCAATTAGCCTTCTATAAAATGTCACGAAGTAACCATTAAACCTGACTGCATTATTAGTTGACTTTATTATGCACTTTTACATGTATATTTAGATTGTTATTGAAATGAAATACATATAACAGGATGATTGATTTTCAGATAAACAGCTTAACCATCAGGAAATTGTAAATGGGTGGAAATTGTTTAGACCATTCACCCTGACTGAATAAATCAGTTTTATTATGCATTGGGATGAAATGTTACTCTTTTTAGATCATTATATAAATAAAATTCTTATTATACAAGTTCATTGATTTTCTAAAAACTGCTATATCATAAGAAATTGTAAATTTATTCTAAGTGATGTCGGCACTGTTACAAAATAAATATTCATGTTTTTGTTACATAAACAATATTTATTCAGATAACTGAAAAGATTGGGGAACAGGACAAAGCCTATATCACACCTCTCCAAATATTCATGTTAATACTATTCAACCTGACTGCCTTAGTCAATTTTATTGAAGTAACATTAGTTAAGAGATTTGACATTAATTAACTGATCAAGGCCTTAATCAACTTTGGATAGTATCAGATTGCTCTGATATTAAACAGATTAAAATGTTTCAGTGATACTTTGATTTAATCAAATATGCCGGACCCAGACGGTTCAAGGCTTAGCTTCGATCAACCAGGACCATGGTTGAAATTATTGCACACTGTCAAATCTTCAAATGCCAATATCTTCGCTTGCAATAGAGTAATTTGAATGAAATTTTCTAAATATTCATTTTACATCATCTACTTTCGAACTATTATAGCAAGAATGGCTAGTTCTTATCTTTATCTTGAATAATGTAACTTTAAGCATTGGGGTGAAATATAGTTTATAAAAATAAAATGGAATGGAATGGGGTCTGCCATGTTGTCAACACATTTCATCAGTCATTTTTTTTTTAAAAATGCTAAAATAAAATTGGTAAATTTTGTTTAATGGGGGAGCCACAGTGGCTAAGTGAGAAAGATGCTGGCCCAACTCGCCTGAAGGTGGCAAGTTCACTCTCGGTGTTGGCACAGAGAGTTCACCAGGATTTTTCGATATGGTTTTCCCTTGTCAGTGGTGCAGAAAGGAGAGCTGACAAGTACAGCTGTCTAATTGTTCAGATGGGATAAAAAATTGATGAACTTTCTTGGCCAAGAAACTACCTTCATTTGAACTGTTGTCATCATACAAGGAGTGTCTAGTTATCCAAATGGGACAAAAACATGGATACCAATTTGGTCATATATGCAGGTTGGGATCATTGTCTTTAAAAAAGTGTTCTTGCACCTATTGCTATATGTCCGAACCTTATTTTCAAAACATGGCTACGATTGATTTCTACTGCTAAGCTATGTAAAATACTGAAGTCATTTCAGTTTATTGTATTGTTATAGAACAGTATAGTCATCAATACAGAATTACATTATGTGTATTGTTGATGATAAATGACGCAGGTTTTGAAGTAGAACAGTAAACATTAATTATTATTTGAGAATCGTCTTCATGAATGCAGGAAATGGGTTCCATTGTTTCTCAGCTTTGAGCACCATTTGTTTTGTCCATGTGGCAGAATAATTTTCTAGGACAAAGCAAGCAAACAGTTGATATTTAGCAATGAAATTAAATAGGCCTTATTCTGGATGACTTCATTAATGAGTTATTAATTGTTTGTAACATTAAAATCATAAGTTTGTAACCATTGGTACTCCAAATCATCAGTTAATAAACCTAAGTTTGCAACTTTAAAATCTTCAGTTGGTAACCATGACATTGGTTCTTCAGATCATCAGTTAGTAACCATTGGTTTGCAACTTTAAAAATCATCAGTTGGTAACCATATTTTCATTGGTTCTTCAGATCATCAGTTGGTAACCATTGGTTCTTTAAATTTTAATTAGTGCCAACAAATTTTGAATATTCTAATAATATTTTTTTTTAGTAGATTTCTGCCCTTGATCAGTTGATAGGGCTCGGATGATTTAGTTTCTGTGGTCATATTTTCTTTGCCTGGCAACTTGTGTTTAAGAAACCCAATATGATAACTTTTTAGTGCCTATCAATTTTAGTTTCTGTAGACATATATTCGTTCAGTGGCAAATTGTCTAAGAAACCTAATATGTTCTATATGTATGGTGTCACGGTGTCTAAGTGGGTATGACGCTGGCTCGCTAACCTGGAGGTCAGGTGTTCAATCCACACATTGGTCGGGAGAGATGATCCCGATTTTCCGTCCGTAGTTCCCACTTGTCAGTGATCGACAAACCAAGGTCTCGTGTACACATTGACGTGCACATAAAGATGCCTTGACAGTTGGAATTTGTTATAAGATTAGAACGTAGTCCCACTCTCCGGGCAAAATTTCCCTCATAGCACACTCTCTGTCTTCATTAGCCCAGTTCGGAGCAGGCCCCGAGTTCACAAAGCATTCTCAGACCTAAGTTTTTAACACAAATATAGCCCTTTATAAAACTTTTTTTGTTTTAATGTATGGAATACATCAATAAAAAACTATGTGCAAAGTTTTGTGTGTCTGCATCAGAGATATTTTTCCTAAACAGTGATTGAAAGTTGAGCAAATTCTCAACTTAAGTCTGAGAATACTTTGTGAACTTGGGGCCAGAACAGTAGGACGTTAAACCCCATATCATTTCATTTTATGCAAGTACGTATATAACCATACATAACAGATAAAAATATATTCATTTTTAAAAAAATGTAGATAATAAAATAAGTACATTGTACTTATGATATAAAAACGAAAAGAAAGATTATCCTCTCGTTTATCGTACATTGAAGGATATAAAAATCAATCTGGGTTGCAATCCTTCCTCAGCATCAAGCCTGGAAATAAGGCACCCGTCACTGACAATGTCCCGCACATATTCAGGCTTTGACAGGCACAAAACCTTTGATCATTTTGTCCAGCACTGATTTGTCTTTTTTATAGATATTATTCATACATGTCCGACACTAAGTTGAATATGTCAGGTACTATTTCATTAGTGCCTGACATTTTGTTAGGTACATCTCAAACCATTATTTCCAGGCCTGATCAGCATCTTTGTGAAACAGCCACAGCAAACACTTTGAAGTTCACACTCTTAATATTTTATCAAATTAAGCTCAGTGTCCATTGTTGGACATCGTTTTTGTAGCCATGAAAATGAGATATCATACAAAATTTCATAATACAGTAATTTCATCTTTTGTTGCGACCAAACCGTCTGAAAATACCGTCATAATTGTAGTTTGTGAACCACGAATGAAAGTATTGTTACTATAAACACTACCGATCCTCGTGATTGGATCATTGAACATCACATCTTCATCCGATTGATTAGAACTTAAAGCGCTGTTGTTACTTCTTGCGCTGTTGTTGGAAATGGCTGATATTCCATTGCGTCTGCCATTTTTACGCGAGTTATTAACCATACGCGATACTCCACGGGATAATGTTTGTATAACAGACTTTATTTGAGCAGTTCTGTAGCCGTGGACAATGGCACTGACAAAGGACTTGATAAGAAATACGGGTATAAAATATACAATGTTTATATCGGATCCCGGCTGATCCGCCAAAGGACAAATACGACAAAATAATCCCAAATACGTATAAAATGGAACACAACACACAAACCACAAACCAAGATCAATGATGGTGGTCACAACCAAACGGCGATATTTTTGAAACTCTTGAGAACGACTTCCCATGAATGTGTTATTCGTCAAGATTTGTGTCGTTTTATAACGGAGAAATAGTATGACAACAAAGTTTAACACAATGATTATAAATATCAACATTCCATGAAAAAACAAATAGTGCCATGGATAATAAAAAAAGAAGGACAGGATGTAGTCTTGGTCATTCCAGCCTATCTGTGGTAGGAAACCTATTATGAAGGAGACGTTCCATAGTAACACCATGACCGTAATGATATTTTTTTTGTCCATATGTTGTAAATATTGTAACGGCTTGGACAGTTTTAAACTACAATCAATATTTAGCGCCAGCAGCGACAACAGAGATGCTATCGATGCCGTAAAGAAAAAGCTCTCTGGCAGGAAAAAATTTATCAGCAAGATATCCATATTCAGGAACATTAACATTTTCGAAATGCCGTAGAGTCCCAACAAAACATCGCCAACGCATAAATTACGTATGAATACCAGAGTTGGGCTTTGTCCACCGCTCGCAAATTTTGAAGCTAATAATACCATTAAGTTGCACAATGTAGTCACCATTCCCAGGGTTAATATCAGGCTGATTTCAACAGTAGTTAGTGATCGCGAGATATTTGAAGATTGTGTCACATTTTCTGTCGGTCCGATCGTTACTGGTAGTATAATTTCACAAGTTTGATTTTCTCGACATGTCATTTCGCAAAACACTCCATAACTACATCACATGATGATGCAGCCTAAACCTATAGGTCTTCAGAAATATCTGTTTTTTGTTGCAAGGATGGTTTCACTTAAATATCTGTATTTCTTGAGAATAGCGGTTACACTTATTTTCATGTTGTTTGGTGACCATTTGCCAAGTTCTAAGAGTCATACATGAGTGTGTGCTGTTGGTATTTTTTTGTATAGTTTCACATATGCTGCTTTTGTTTTTTTCGGCGACATCATCATATTGCTCATGCAGATCAATTGTTTAAGATACCAGTGCTTGCTTCTCTTGATACCAGTGTTTGTTACTCTTGATACCAGTTCTTGTTACTCTTGATACCAGTGTTTGTTACTCTTGATACCAGTGCTTGTTACTCTTGATACCAGTTCTTGATACTCTTGATACCAGTGCTTGTTACTCTTGATACCAGTGCTTGTTACTCTTGATACCAGTGCTTGTTACTCTTGATACCAGTGCTTGTTACTCTTGATACCAGTGCATGTTACTCTTGATACCAGTGCTTGTTACTCTTCTCAATTTTTCTTCATTCTCTTTTGATTATTCTTTGAAAGGCTTGAACTTTTTGTTTCAAATAAACAATAATTTTCTGCAGGCATTGGTATTTGATGTCTGAAAATAAAAACAGAGATATTATATTTAATTCCATATACTAATCAGTTTATTCAAATATACTTTAATTAGAATTCAATTTTGGGAGATTAGATAAAGAGCTCACAATTCTTACTATAATAGCTAAAAACTAGATAATGTACAATGTAAAGGTTATTTGTTGAAAATTTCAGTCAAATTGATCAAATTAGTCTGTTAAAAAGACTATTCTCCATTATCCATTGTTTTGATTTAATTATCATCAAGGGTAAGCAGCATATAGGATTCTAATCCAGTTGATATTGAAGGCTAGCCTTGACATCGAGAGTTGATTATGGTCTGGATAAGTTAATTAATGTCTAATTAATAGTTTAGATAGAAATACAGGCCTAAAGAAAGACCTGATAATAAACAATCTTTTCTACAGAATATAGAAAGTTGAATGAAGCTATCAATATATTAATTTTGAATTAACTATTTTTGAACTATTATAGCAAGGATGGCCAGCTTTTTATCTAGTTCTTACATAATGTATCTTTTATAAACTACAACCTGAAAGAAATGCAAATATTTCGCATTTACATCAAACAATTTCTAAAATAAAATTAAAGAATCCCATATTTTATTATATGTGTTCGCCCAGGGCATCTTGAGTCGGAATACGGAAAATATAATTTTGGACTACAGACAAAATAAGTGAAATAATTGAGAATCCCATATTTTATTATATTTTATTTTACTCTACTACTCCGCCCCGCAGTATCATTTTTTGATCCAGTACCTAAGCAGGTGTACCAGCCTGTCCAGCTTTATCACTAACTCAAGTCTCAAGGGAGTGTTGCCGTAGCCCGCTTCGAGTTTCAAAAAATGTCCTGATTCAATTTCAAATGATTTTTATCAGTGTATCCCCTCATTCTACACAGAGAGAACTATCTACTCTACTATCTAATCAAACCTCCATTTGATTATCCATTAGTCCAAAAATATCTTGCCGACTTTTTAATTTAAGAATGTACGTGGTTGCATACTGTCAATCAGGGTTCAATAATGTGAATTGAAATGGGGCATCATAAGAAACTGATTGACAGAAAATAGACGCCCTTTATCAAGACATTGTACCTTGTAGATTATAATTATAGATTACCAGTAGTCATAATTACAGTACAAACAAAGTTTGACATATAATTTAACAATCGAAACTGTTACGCTATCGAGCCGCCAATGATTACTTAAACCCCTTTCCATGCATTCGTTATTTTTTGTCTGGTCAAAATTCATGTCTCACTTTGTTACATTCTTCTGATTATAAATTCAACAAAGTTCATTTTAGAAATTTAGAGTGCTTGAAATTGAGTAAACAAACCCTCACTGACACATGGAACAGAGATTCTTACCTACTACTTCAATGACATATGAAAACGATTTAAGATTTGGTTTTAGTTTCAACTCTATTTATGGAGTATCTTACCTTTATCGAAATAGAATCCATAAAATAGAAATTTGCATGTATATGAATATCACAACACACCTAACCATAAGTCGTAGATCACAAGTATTTAAATATCACAAATGAATTTTCAGTAACGTTAGTTGCGTTTATCACCTCACAAAATTACATTGCTGACAGTTGTTAATGCAGAACACAAAGTAATTTGAATGTGATTGGCTTCAAAAGAACGTAAGTTGTCTATCATCCTTTGAAATGTCGGTATTACCGTGATTGAAAGGAATACAAAATTTGTAAAAATAGCCCACTTCACAATTCTTTCAAGATAATGTTCTTTGATGCTTAGACATGTCGCCTCCTATGTTGAACTAATGCTATTATAAACAACATTGTTGATTTGATTATGTATTGCTCATATATGCTGCATCGTAGACATCTACCTGTTAATATTTATATTGTTTATTCTGTTTAATTGTGAACATTTCGAGATCTAAGGATTTGACGAAAAACAGATCAATTTCAACATTTTCACTATAAATGTCAAACCACCAGATTTTTGACATTGATAGATTTATCTTCGTATCCCCTGAAAAAGTAAATTATGGCCCCAATCTTAGAAGAAAAACGATATATATTTGTGAGGTGCAGGAATTGTCAATCAAACTAATTTCGTTTTCTCGTCATGTCATTTATTCTTTATCGCGATGGGAGGGCGGAGGGACGAAACCAGTTGGATCGAAGGCCAGAGAGGTGCCCAGGCTGCCCCTGACAATTTTAATCCGGGGATAAATGAACATGATTATTGGTTGCAAACTGCAAATCTTTTAAAATCGAAATCAGAGGAAATGAGATACCCGCCATACAATAGGTTGTTAAAGGACCTAAGTCCGTAATTCAAAATCTTCGACATCAAAAAAACGAATTATTGGTCAATTTAAATCAACATTGATGATGTAAACTTACCGGGAAAAGATGAGCTTCTAAAATCGGATATTTAAGATAAAATATTTTTTTAACATTGGTACACGAATCGTGTACCATAATGTGTTCAGCCCCATTTGTATTGAGAGATTTGATGGACGAGGCTAGACACACTGCACCTAACCAAACGGAGTTATGTAGGAGACTGGAATAACTAGACACTATAAATGTGCACTTGATTGCTACTGCTGGCGTATTTCGTCGAACATAACTGATTTATAATTGAAGTAAAAACAGAAACCATAGAATGTAAACCAGTTTATATACATTCATATTACAGTATTATATGCGTTGCGACCCACTTTTGTGAATTTCTAGGTCCCAGATGTTAGCGATTTAGCTCCATTTAACTTGTTTCCTGTCCAACTGAGGACTAAAGCCAACGAACAAGGAGTATTGATCAATGGTGCATGAGAGCGGGCTTTTTCAGAAAAGAGGGCATAGTCACACAAATTCCAATACACTAGCTGGGAATCTCACCGGATTCGATTGTTATCAACAATTTCCTGTTCCTTTTGTTTTTGTAAACACCACCTACCCTGCCTACCCACCAAGTACGCCTCTAAAAAAGCCACAGATATAACTTCTCTTACAAAATATTCTAACAATATGTTATTTTAATATATCAATCATTCATTTCATTTTATTAGATATGAAATATATTATGTGTATTGAAAATTTCATAAATCTATACAATCTGTTGTATAGGATAGTTGACTCTGTTTGAGTCAACATTTTTAATGTCATAACTTTATTTATTATAACTGTATGTGTTGCCTTTCATTGTGTAATCAAATTTAATTTCATAAATCTATACAATCGGCTGTATTATAGCCTATAAGCTACTCTGAGATGATATTTTTAATATCAAAGGGTTAACTTTATACATTTATTATAACTTAATTAATTTAGTATTTATATGTGTTGATTTTCACTGTGTAAACCAAATTTCCTCTGGGAAAATTAGGTATTACCTTATTCTTCACACTTAGGAGGGTTTTCCGCATTTCACCACAACCTCACCACACGTTTTGTGGACATTATTCCTGGTGATATCACACAGTTTTATACGTCTTCGATGGTGACAAAAATATAAGAAAAGACACTGATAAACTTATAAGAGAATCATAGACTTTGAATTTGAGTTAGTGATAAATAATTACTTTAATCAGTTGTATCATTTTCAGGCAAAATTATGCAAATTCACTTTTGGTTACTATTCCATATTTCAACTATAATTTTAGTACATTTTACTCCTTTATCGTATTTCATGATGTTAAAGGGACTGTCTTGATTTAACGAGAGTCCAAAAATAAAAGTCTCAGTATGTATGAAATATAAACGCCAAAATATAGAAGAATGGTGTATTTACCCTGGCTTAAAATTTCAGCTAAAAAAATTGAGTCGTTTATACAGTGAATGGCCCATGTGCTGTACTTGATAACAAAAGGTAAATTTCACCTACACATTATATTCATAAAGTAAAAGTCTCGTTTTATCAAATCACCGCATAATACAGCTTGGGACACCGGTCTCCAGATGACGACTGGTGGGTTTAAGTTGTTTGAAAACGTATCACATATATTGAGTAAAATCACATTTGCAGGACCTAAAATGTTGGTCAACTAACTTAGTCTCATTCTGTTTCACAGAGCATTACGAAAGTCTTCTTAAATCTCTGTAAAAGATGACTGTCTTCAACACATGTAATCACATCACAGGGACTCAATCATTGGCTCAACGGCACATGCATTAAGACGTAACTGGTTTGGGCAGAATGGTGCCTTTTACTCATTTTAATACCCATTTACACTAAATAGGAAGTTTTTTTTCGCCTACATAAAAAAATGTTTTAGAATTTAATTTGTCCGAGGAAAAAGTTAATAATCGGGGCCCAAGTTCACAAAGCATTCTCAGACTTATGTTGAGAATTTACTCAACTTTCAATCACTCTTTATGAGAAATATTTTTGATCCAGAAATACAAAACTTTGCACATAGTATCTTATTGGTGTATTTGATATATTAAAACAACATACGTTTAAAAAAGGGCTATAATTTTTTTTAAAATGAGGCGAGTAATTTTGAGTAAATTCACAACTTATGTCTGTGAATGATTTGTGAACTCGGGGCAAGGACTCATTGATGTCATCGTCATCAGTGACTGTAGCGGCCATATATCGTCCATTTTATCCAAATTTGTTCAGACCTAAGCCCCCCCCCATTCAGATCTCTGATTGGTCAATCTTTTTTGGATCGATTTCTCGAAAACTAGAGGTCGAATCGACGTTTTTTTTGATGTAAAATGATTCTTGAGTCAAAGTCAACTCGCTGACATAAAAAAAATTGGATCCTAAATGTACAAACTCAAGTTTTTGTAAAGATCTATTTTTCTACACGTGTGTATATTTTTAAGTGATTCGGTCATCCAGACATGTAAAACAAATACATGTCACGTGACAGTCGTGTGAATCGTCCCTTCCGGGAAATGGCTACCCAGTGTCACCAGAGAAATTTTTGTCTCCAAAATTTTTCTGGTTTCGAGATTGTGTAGCGGCCTGTTTTCCAGGAAAGCTAATTGTAGACAGACAGCAGAAATTGAGTAAGTGTTTCATCTGTATTAATAGGTAATAGGAAACTAGCCAACCAAATAGATGAAATCGATGAATTTAACACGATTCTTCAAGCATTAAGAATTAGGCCAGGGTTAAAAATATTTCAGCTTGCCCAAACCCGACTCATGATAATTAGGTATGGGTAGGTAGGTAGGCAAATTCTTTTTTTTGTTAGGGGGGACCAGACTGACGATAAATAACAAGATTTTGCGAAAACACTTATCGAGTTTAGTGTTACTATGTATAGACATGACAGGGGCTGTTCAATCTCCCGACCGATTATTTTGTGTTTGGGTGTCATTGTCGCGTAAAACTAATGCTGTTAAAAAAAAAATCCTTCAAAAATGCCATTAAAGAATTTGAGTACCGGTAGGCAGCGTTTGGGCAAACAAACAATCTTTTAATTATGGCCTTATTTGTCTGGTTTTTCGAATCGTTAAGATATAATAGGAATTGCTTATCAATTATCAATATACTATTAGTCATACATCAAACAGTCTGGGTGTTATATCAATGAAATGCATATTAATATTTAATATTTCACAATCTAATATGGTTGTTTATAAAAAATTAGCAGGAAATTGCTATTATAGTTTTTTTGCTATTAATTTTTTAAAACTATGATATATTTTTTATATCATTTATTGTTTGAAAGAAGAGAATAATGTTCCGAAAGCTTTTATCTGGCAATGATTTATGTGTAGGTGTCGGGCTGTCCACGATTGCTTTAAAGGATCTAAATGTCATGGTTGTTTTGAAATTGTTTGAAATTTTCGATATTAGATACGCAGGAATTAATCGTATTGAAATTCAGATTTCTTCCTTTATTATATATATTCACAGTTATTGCCCCTGTCTAATACTGGTACTATCTTATGTCTTTACTGTATGAGTAATCGGGGGTTTGGGATGGCCTAATGGTCTAGAGTGCCCGCTTCGACCTCTAGCTGGCCGGACACTTCTGGCTTGCGGCTGTGGTTTCGATCCCTAGTGTGAGCGTATGTGACATGGAGGTAGGGGTGCCTTCTCAACCTCGTGGGTTTTCCTCCTGGCACTCCGGTTTCCTCCCACGGCTAAATACCCCTACGCGCAAGCAAATTATTAAAATAAAATTAAAACCATATGTTAGTCCCAAAATGACCTAGTTGTGTTGAGTGGACCTTAAACCCCATTTCTCTCTCTCTCTCTCTCTCTCTCTCTCTCTCTATCTCTCTCTGTATCAGTAATCGGAAAACAAAGATTTGTTAGCATATTATTTCCTCATTTGAAAAGTGGTACCGCATGTTCAAATATTAAAATAACCTATGTATATATCCTACCTTGTGTGTGGTACCCATCACCATAGAGTAGGAGATTTTATTTATCACCCAATCTTTTCTGACATGCTCAAATAAATAAATATAATTCTATCCTATAGATTTCACTTTTACTGAAACTGATTTCATTACGACATATATAGTGATACATCATTTTTTGACAGCTATTCCACCATTGCAAAGTCTTTTATATTGACCCAGTGTTTGCATCATGGTCAATTTAATAAAAATAGTTCATTTTTAATATAAAAAAACCCCCTTACTTTTAATAAAAAATTTAAAAAAGTAGTTCCTTTTCAACTGACCAATCAAATTCATGTAAAGCGAGATATCCTATAAGGAGATATCACAGTAGATTATGAAATTTATCACACAAGCGATATCTACTGTAGAACGTATTATTGGGCGATCAAGTGGTTTTAACATGTGCTCTTTAGAACATGAGATCCATCATAAGTGTATGACAAGAATGATGATTGCCTGCTGACTAACATCCAGATACTCTCCTTTCATCGCACTGCTATAAACAATACTCTGCGATTGATTTGAATTATTGAAATAAGATAACAATATTGTTAGAATAAAAAACAACTTGAGAACTCTTGCCTAAATGATTTTTTTTGGTTAAAATATGATAAACTTAATAAAGTGTTTAAAATGAGAATCGAAGTAATTTAGGGGTTTTTTTTCAAGTTAAATAAACAATATTTTAATATGTGGCCTAAAACCACAGTTTTTATCTCTGCTCATGATGCTATGGCAGCCGCTGGTTTTGTTTAAATATTATTAACATTATAAAGCATTTAATATGAGAAACTGTTTTTTTCCCCCATGTTGAATAAACAATATTTAAATGTGGCCGAAAGCCACAATTTTTATCTCTGTTCATGATGTTATAGCTGTAGTGTAGAAATTATACAAACTCCAATATAATTATTAAATTATACAATGTATACGAAGTCAGTGTAACAGGCAGAATCACTATAATATATACTGAATATAAATCATTGAGGCGCTAAGGGACACTTCATTAATCATGGCGCCAGCTTGTAATTGGTGCCTGTTTGTCAGTTCAGGTGTAATATTTCTATAGTGGACAGTATAACTAGTAAATTTCATTAAATCATGAACAATAAATCAATTTGTCACTGCTCTTTATTTATATAAAACTGTTCGAAAAATTGTTAGCAAAATTGATTTATAATTTCTGAGTTTTTTTTAATGCTGATTATTACCACATTCTTGTCAGAAAAAAAATGTCAGAAAAGGAATATTGGCCCAAAAATAGTTCAGTAATTGCAATGTGTTGACAAAGGTATTGATAAATATTTCGCAACATCCACCTAATAATTAATGTTTATTCAAATCTTTGGTCCGCCTTGTTTTGATTCGATTGAATCCAAGCTAGAAGATTATCTGATGTTAATATTTTGTTCTTGTTTTCCTTATTATGTATTAAAATCTACCTTTTAGGGTGAATTTGAATTTAAATATTTTTCAAGAGACACACATGTAATCAGCGGTTTCAAAAGGTCAAATATTTCTTGACGTGTTTTTTTAATCTTGCTAGGATTGTTCAGCTTTTTGAAATTCAGAGTTAATTTTTATACGCCAGCATTTTCACTGGGACATATTTCCATCCAAAATTCGATCCTCTACACGTCACAATTTTTTTTATTCAAATTTTACAAAACATTTCAGTTTCTTTCGTTATTGGCATGTATCGATCATGTGGACACTCTAGAGGTCACAATTTTTATTCGATTTTGATGAAACTTGAAATGTGTTTATAGCCAAAATATCCCGATTCATGTTGATATTCATGTTGATTTTACCCATTTTATAAACCATTTAAATATTTCACTGTTACACCCGAATGATGATCGAGTTTGAATTTCATAAAAATACGACCAAAATTTCGGGACAAAATGGCTGCTCCTTGTTTGCTTATAGTCACATTTTTTATCCGACTTGGATGGAATTTAAAAATATGTTTATATCTCAAAGATTTTGGTTCTTGATATTTGTGCATATTATCAAAAACGATGTAAATCCATGACTAAGTATAAAACCATTTTTAACCCAGGTAAAGAAGGTGCAAATTAAAGACATACACTTTTGAGATTAACTTGTTCAGCCTTATAACTGAAACATTCCAATTGCTCTACATACAAATGTCCTTTAATAATATTAATAATAATAATCTCGTCATTTTACAAGGGTAGCAAATTAGACCTGAGGCCTGTTTTTCGATTTGGCCCTTAGCACAGAGTGTGCGAATGATTTTGATCATTACTGCAGGAAGAAACCGAAGAACTCAAGGGAAACCTGCCTGATCAGATGGGAGACCGAATATCCCTCTCACTTACAACGATAAAGTTCTTGCCCTTTGGTGGTAGAGGTTGGGGAACGGGGCATTTATAAAAACTTGCTTTAAGTCATTGAAGCTATATTTCTGAATGGAGACACTCAAAAACCACTTTCCAGAATTTCCATGAAACACTATCATGTTTACGCTGTAGTCACTGCAGGGTAGATCCACAAACTTAATGAAAAATATCAAATGTCTTCTATCCAGAACCCTAATAAAAGTACTATGTAACCTCATATTACACTTATCGACCACAATTTTAATAGTATCATTGTGATGTTTTAATGGGTTCAATATAATAACAGGAAGAATACTAACCAGGATAGCAGATGTTAACTTATAATCTCTTAATGGCACTTAACCTTCAGTTCATTAAAAACAACAATGAGTCTGTTTATATGGAATACAATCACTGATCAAACTTTATGCTATATGATGGGGGGTTGGGATGGCCTAGTGGTCTAGAGTGTCGCGCTTTGACCTATAGCTGGCCAGTCACCTCTGGCTTGCAAATGTGGTTTCGAGACCTAGTGTGAGCGTATGTGACATGGAGATAGGGGCACCTTTTAAACCTCGTGGGTTTCCTCCGGGCACTCTGGTTTCCTCCCACTGCTAAAGATCCCTACGCGCAAGCGAATTATTGAAATAAAAATTGAAAACCATACATTAGTCGCAAAATGACCTAGTTTGTGTCGAGTGGACGTTAAACTCCATTTCTCTCTCTCTTTATGCTATATGCGTAACACATCAGTCATTGTATTCCACAGCTATTATTTTTAGAGGTTATTTTGCATGGCAAACTGTCATAATGGGAGAGAGAGACACACAAACTAGGTCATTTCGGGACTAACGTATGGTTTAATTTTATTTGAATAAGTCGCTTGCACATAGGGGTCTTTAGCAGTGGGAGGAAAACAGAGGGCCCGGAGAAAACCGACAAGTTGGACAGGCGACCCTACTCCTTGTCAAGTACAACCGTGGTATGGGGAAATATGTGCATTTTATGATTGGGATAAATATACACACCATATACACAGTTGGTAGGCAGAAGTTTGTGATTTTTGGGGCCACCTTCAGGGCTAGAAATTCTTCAATTTTTTGCGAGAATCTAAGAGGATTCTCATATATGCAATCTGAGCGAATCTTTCAAATCTTAATAATACTGACTAAAAAACAAAATTGTGTTTATTGTTTATTGCCATTATCAGAAAATGAGGTAGCCAAAATAAGCTGATACAGCGCTGTGGCATTTCTTCATAACACAATTTAAAGTCCTTTGTCCATCAATTTATAGTCAGGTTACTTGCAATTAACGTTTTTATTCATTCGTCGTTGATAGACAAACGGCACAATTGTCATGTTACGTAACGCGATATGGTGACATCACAAACTAATCCCAAACTACATTCTGTTTTAAGACGTTTGTTTAAGTTTGGTAAGCATCAGGGTTCTCAATCAATTTTGAAATGAACTGGCCAGAATTGCGTCAATTGAGATCCCATAGGAAATGGGTTCATTATAAGCGTACATTCCCTTTAAAACTAGACAACAACAAAAATAATTCTTGATAATTTGTTATGGAGAATTTCGTATTTAATGTAAGTGATTAATGTACCACAAAAATAACGTCAGGTACATATTTAATTCACATACCATCTTGAAGTAATGTCAGTAATATTCTAGAAATAATTAATGTCTGCGTTTCACTTCAGAAGTCGATATTAACATTTTTTCTTCTACTGCCAGTATCAGAAAATACTGTAACCAAAAAATCTGATACCTCACCATAGCATTTCTTCACCGTAGCATAACTTGCAAAAGCGTTTATTCATTCATCATCCATACATGAAATTGCTTTAAAATGAAAATTACGTACGATTATGATGTAGCCTTCAATAAAAAAGGACAATATTTTTTAGATTAAGCTTTTTTCAGAATGTGAATATAAAAAAGAAATCATAAAGGTAAGCGCTATTTAGAATGGGTTTATTGACCTAATTCCATCCGATATGTTACGTCAGGTACATATTTAATTCACATACCATCTTGAAGTAATGTCAGTAATATTCTAGAAATAATTAATGTCTGCGTTTCACTTCAGAAGTCGATATTAACATTTTTTCTTCTACTGCCAGTATCAGAAAATACTGTAACCAAAAAATCTGATACCTCACCATAGCATTTCTTCACCGTAGCATAACTTGCAAAAGCGTTTATTCATTCATCATCCATACATGAAATTGCTTTAAAATGAAAATTACGTACGATTATGATGTAGCCTTCAATAAAAAAGGACAATATTTTTTAGATTAAGCTTTTTTCAGAATGTGAATATAAAAAAGAAATCATAAAGGTAAGCGCTATTTAGAATGGGTTTATTGACCTAATTCCATCCGATATGTTACGTGTCATCGGAATTTGGCATTGGGGATTCTATCTGGAAATCATATTATTTAATGACTGTTTCTCGGTGTATACGGTGTTCTATCGTGGGAGTATAATCGATGAAGATTTAAATTTACCTATTAACTGGTCAATGAATCCATCAATGTATTATCCAGGTATTATTTTAATATCTATACCAGTACCTGGAATTCACACACAATTTGGAAACCATGCTGAGACTCTCTACAATGGCCTTATTAATTATTTTTAATCAATAATCAACAAGCTTATATTGTTTTACAGGATTATTAAAATCACCGTTTAATGTGCTAATTACTCAGATGATGAACCACATATGGCTGATTCTCACTAAGACAATATTTGTCTTCTTAATTAACAAGTTTTTGTAATTTAAACAAAAGTTTATTGATTATTTACGGTACCATAGTTGCCTATTCATTGTTTTACCAATCTGCTTCATTCAACATCAATTGGCTCAAACTGACAAAATACAGCCCCAATGATGAACACTGACCCCGACTGACATTCAATAGTCGGAATCAAAAATTCTTCAAGATTTTCTAAAAATAAATTTTAGAACAATTTTGCGCGAATCCTTGTTGATTTCCAGCGTAAGCTCTTGCGAGAATCCTTGTGCTAATTAGATTCGGAGATTCTTGTTTATTTCTAGCCCTAACCTTGGTTTACATGATATCCCCTCCAAGACTCATGTATAGGGTCCAGTACTCAGAAAGGGAGGCAAAATGACATCAAAAAAGTTTGGTGCCCCAAATGAGATCTCCTAGAGGAAAACACTTCAACTGCTTCTTTTTTACATCTTCTCTTCTCGATTTAGGGGGGTTGGATAGCTGAATGGTTAGCGTGCGCGCACTGTATCATAAAGCCTGTCATTGAGTCAACTGGCGTGGATTGGAAATCCCAGGTTGTATGTGACAGACAGTACGATTGCCTGTCCAAGCTCGTGGGTTTTCCTTGAGTTCCTCCGGTTTCCTCGCAAAATTAAACCATATGCTAGTCCCGAAATGGCCTGGTTTGTGTCAAGTGGACGTTAAACCCCATTTCTCTCTCTCTCTCTCTCTCTCTCTCTCTCTCTCTAGACTTGCTTATATATGCCGTTTTGTACAATGATGTTAATAGCAATAATTTCGAATTTTAAAAAGAAATAATAGCCATTCCTTCTTAAAATAGTTTCTAGGGTCATCGCCCAGCTTGTGGATCTGAAGGGTGGCTTGTGCACGGAATTTAATAGCAATGATTTCTAATTTTTAAAAACTGAATTTTAATTTCCCTCTTGGATATCCTCTGATTTGGTTGCCCAGGGTCGTTGCAACTGTGAACTTCTCCTGGCACAGCACTGAATATATATGATTGATCGGGGATTTGGATGGCTGAATGGTTAGCGTGTGCGCGCTGTATCATAAAGCCTTCATTGAGTCAACTGGCGTGATTTGAATCCTGGTTGTACGTGGCAAGGAGTAGGGTCGCCTGTCAAACCTTGTGAGTTTTCTCCGGGTCCTCTGGTTTTCTCCCACTGCTAAAGACACCTACAAGCAAGTGAATTATTGAAATAAATTAAACCATATGTTAGTCCCGAAATGACATACTGTGTTGAGTTGACGTTAAACCCCATTTCTCTCTCTCTTTTGGATGGATATCCTCTAAAATAGTTGCCCAGGGTCGTTGTAACTGTGAACTTCTCCTGGCACACCACTGAATATACAGGATTGATCATTATGATAATTTTAATTAATCTTTATATCAAGTTCTACAATCCTTTTACATTCTCAATAATATAAGGAAATTTCTACTTCAGTCTCAAGTGACATTATTTTTTTATAGAAATCTTACAAGCATATCAATTAATAAATTGATCAGAATAAAAGAGTACCGGTAATCGAATGAAACATAAGTATCTTCAACTTATGAATTATAATTGGAAAGCAGGGCTTGGTCGACTTTTGAGTGGGCTTTATGTCAACTTTTCAACTGAAGAGAGAGAGAAATGGGGTTTAACGTCCACTCGACACAAACTAACTTGTTTCGAGACAAACATATATGATTTAATTTTATTTCAATAATTCGCTTGCGCTGAGAGGTTTTTAGCAGTGGGAGGAAATCGAAGGACCAGGAGAAAACCCACGAGATTGGACAGGCGACCCCACTCCCTGTCACATACAACCGGGGATTGGAAACCAAACCAATGGACTCAATGACAGGCTTTATGATACAGCTCGCACGTGCTACCATTCGGCCATCCAACCCCTCCTTACAAATCAAAACAACTAGTTCCAGTCAGTTGCGAGTGTGCTTATGTCAATCATATCAGAAAGAAGGAGCAACTGAATTTGGAGCGCTCATTTCGACTTAAAACTGATCGCAATTACAATTAACATTAACATTTGACTCTTAATTTATTTATCAAATGGTCAACAAATAGGTGAATTTTCCGGAGTCAGTTTAGTGGTGCAGGATGTGACAAGGACAGCTGCCTAGTTGTTCGGATGGGTCGAAAAACTAAGGGCATGCACTCAAACGGTCCCTTGACAGTTGGAACTCGATAAAAGAGTAAGCCTTAGTGCCACTGTCTGGGGAAAAACTCCCTCAGTCATAGCACACTGTATGGCAGATGTTCGTCTTTATTAGACCAGTAGGAGCAAATCAACAGTGTCTACATCAAATTTTAACAACCATGAGTTCATTTATGTGCACACCGTCTGCATTGTGTACAATAAGGACAAATAGATGCCAGTGAACATAGAGTACTATAAACTAGACTCCCAACGCTGTAAATAAGTTTTTATATGCCAACATTCTAAATGTGGTCGACTGGTCGTATATTGCCGTTGCCCCATCCGTACGCCATCTGCCGACCACAATTCTTGTGAACACTCTAGAGGTTAAAGTTAATATCTACACAGTGTTTGAGGTCATAGGACGAAAAAGCCTATTGATTTTCAGCGATATCCGACAAATACTGCCAGAGTTATGGCCCTTGATCACTTTGTAAAATCTTGTGAACGTTCTAGAGGTTAAAGTTAACATCCAATTAACTTTAAATTTATGCACAGTGTTTAAGGTCATGAGACAAAGAAGTCTATTGATTTTCCAATAATTACTGCCAGAGGTATGGCCCTTGTCACTTCAAAAAATCTTTTGGACACTATAGAATCTAAAGTTTGCATCCGATTCACTTTTAGATTGATACATTAAGAGTTTAAGGTCTTGAGAAGAACAAGTATAATGATTTCAATGAATTTTTATAACTTGAACAGTTAAATCCATGATATTAATGTTTCATATACTAAATGTTAGCATGGAGGAGAACTTTATCAAAGCCAAACAAATTCTAATAATTTTCTGATAATTACTTAATGAGTTGTTACTCTTAATAAGATTTTAGTGTATTATAAATGTTTCATTACCGGAACCGAAAAAAAGTAAAAATATGTGACCACTCTTGTTGACTCCCAGGGCGATTTAACTGCTGTGGCCGGGCGTATCTTTCGTTGCCTGGCAACCTATCTTTCTATATAAAGTATGGGTTATAGTTTAATGCTATATCAAGTAAGTAAATACCTCTAAAAGATTATTCCAATTCTTTATTTTGAAAATAAATTTGAGAAGACTTAGTGTCAGATTATATTATAGATTATATTATCAATATATTTGGTATTACAGCATCGGTTGCATGCAATATTCTTAGAGATCTAATATTTATGGATTGCCATCTGCTGTCGTGCCTATTTTCTGGTTGACTACAACTTTTAACGATTGTTCAGGTTACCATCCTATAAAATATAGCCTGAGGCTCATTTACCTATTAGTTAATTAATTTCAAGAACATGTATTAATTGTAAATTTTGATCAATATAATCTTAGAGCCGGTAAATATTATTATTAGTTCACAGAGTGCATGCTCTATATTTCCTGGAAAGACGGGGAATGCTAAATTGGGGACAGCCCTGCACTTGGTCCAGGTTAGGGTTAGTGCTAGCCTTGTTTGAATCTCAAGATTTTGATGAAATCTGCAGGTCCTAAACTGTACCCTAACCCACAATCAACATTTGACATCATATGTGCAGAATCGTCTGCGATCTAGCTTTCTCCTGAAAAGACACCGAAAAGTCTATGCACATTTTATGAAATGTGTAAGCCTTAACCTTTTCCCTTAGCACAATTGACATATATGACGTCATATGTTCTAAAATGTACAGGATCACATATTTTGAATACGATGCCAGATATGTATTAAAAGTAAGAATAAAACTTTGAAAAAAGACTGAAGAATGCTGACAAAATGACCGTCATCAGAGGGATTGTGCCTGACAAAGACTTAATTTAAATTTGTGCTTGATCTCAAATTTATAAATCTGGGGGCTTGTTTCTGATAATATTCTGATTTAAACTTTAGTTAAGATTTTGAAAAACATGGCCCAGGCTTTTGAAAATCCAAAAGTTGTGCATCTGCCCCAGACAGAATAAATGGTCATAGCTCAATCAATATATTCCATGTAATGAGGTTCTAAAATTGAAACATCAAAAAAAGTTTATATTACAATGGAGGACTTAACATAATATATATTTATATAGTAGAATAGTTAATAAAAGCTGCTCTTTGGTAATATATAATTGTCCCCCGCCTTTCGAAGAAAGCAGGGGACTATTAAAATGGGTTTGTCCGTCTGTCTGTCCGCCTGTCACACTTTTTGGGACACAATAACTCTCTTTCTAATTGAGCTAGAATATTCAAACTTGGTGTAGGTGTGTAGTAGGTCAATACCTTGATGAAATTTGAAGATGAGCATTTACCGCTTAGGGTAAGCAGAGATAAGCAATTTGATTGGTTGATGCTTTGGGTTGCGATAACTTGTTGAAATTAAAGATGGAAAAATAAAAATAAAACTACATTGGTATGCTAATGTTTTCACCGCGATAGCGGCTCATCAGGCGATTTATAACAATAGTCTATGACGTCACAATGTCATATAGTTACATAATTATACAGGCAAGAGTACAAATATTCAATCCCACCGCGTTCTTTATTTTACTTAATTAAATTATTCTTTTATTTGGAATAAAATAGCTCTCTTTATATATATATATATATATATTTGAAAATTTAAAATCTGAAGGCCGTGAATTTATATGGGGAAAACAAATCTTGCAAACTATTCATCAGAAATTAGACTGAAGCATATGGTCGCTGGCGTATCCAAGTTTTGTCAAATTCTTCAAGTAAGCCAAGAAATGCATTTAGGTTTTTAATTGAACTTGGCCATATATTCTTGTATTTGCATGTCTGGAAATAATAAGAAACTATGGTCCAGTATTTGAGTATTAGGAAATGGCACATGGTGACATAAAAATACTAATACACCTTTGATTTCGTAATTTAAGCTTTGAACTTTTTACTTAATCAAAGTTTGGAGTTTGGTTACTGGTGAATTAATTAAGGAGCAGCATTTGATTATGGTAAAATGGCACCTCAAAGCTTCATCTAGCTATAAAAGCTTGAAACTTTATTCCATCAATCTTACATGAAATTGCAGAATTCGATTACTGTACATAAAATGGTTCATGATAACAGTATCAAATACACATAGACATAATTACACTTTGTATAGTAAAAGAGAGAGAGAGAAATGGGTTTTAACGTACACTCAACACAACTAGGTCATTTCACGACTTACATATGGTTTAATTTTATTTCAATCATTCGCTTGCGCATAGGGGTCTTTAGAAGTGGGAGGAAATCGGAGTACCCGGAGGAAACCCACGAGGTTGAGAAGGCGCCCCTATCTCCACGCCACATATACGCTCATACTAGGGCTCGAAACCACAGCCGAAAGCCAGAGATAGGTGGCCGGCCAGCTAGAGGTCGAAGAGCGTCACTCTAGACCACTAAGCCATCCCAACCCCCGTATAGTAAAAGAGCAAAGTATTTACCTTTACACTTCCTATAAGCTCTCAACTTTTTTTCCAACAATTTCTAATATATTTACCTTTGGGCTTGCTAATCTCTCAACAGTATAATATTCACACAATGTTCCATAAAAATTAGATTGCCATATTTGAATATAATCAAACAACACATGGTGACACTATAAAATTTGATTTACCTGTTCCTGGTTCCGATCAGATTGTTTTAATGACAATCGGTAGATTGTTGATACAGTCTCGAGTAATTATTTACCTGTTGACAATCTGGTCTAAAAAAATCTATAAAGCACGACATCTCATCCTGTTACTCACGGAAATCCACTGTCGGCTCGTCCTCAGACCCGTTATCATCATTAGATAGTTAATTTACTGTATTTTACCAACCAATCAATGGGTTCGACAGGTAGCATTCAGGGAGAAAGTGACAATGCTAAATGTTTTGAAACGTCTGCTAACTGTAAAAACTCCTCATCTAATTTATATTGTGAAGATTTGTGGTGATAAATTCGATTGATTGATTAATTGCTGGGTGGGATTTGACCGACAAGTTTGGTCTGTGTAAACTTACGTAAGAACTGCATTAATGGTACAGGTAATTTGATAGCAGAGACAACACCTTTTCTGATTAAATAATTCAGGGTGTATTTCATGTGGGGATATATTGATATTTGACTGAAGGATATAGGATTTAAAACCAAATGAACTATAACGGAATGGGGAATTTCACCTAGACGGTGGCATCTGTGCCTAAGTGTCCTGGTTTCTTTTATGTTAACAAATGTATTACAAGATCTCAGTTTTTTGTCTCATCCGAATGACTAAACACTGTTCCTTGCCAGCCCTTCCATCTTGCACCACTGACAAATCCTTAGGAACTTTTTCGATCAACTGACAAAGAAGTTGACAAGAAGTTATCCAACTGTATCTAATTACTTGTGTCTTAATCCTCTCTTATTGATTATTTAAAGGGACAATAACACTCTTGCGGGCTTGACAGGTCCAGAAAAAAAAAATAGCCCAATTTTAACTACTAGATGTTGAAGTGTCCTACCTGTTGTGTACATTATCCATAACATCCTATTTTACTTGTCTAGAGGGTTCGAAAATATTTTTAAATTCAAGTCACATTTGAAAAGGTTAACGTTTAGATTTTTCAAATCATTTAATTGATGTTTTCCAATTAGATGTGTTAAGATGAAATTTGTATCATCAATGAATTGGAATATTGTAAAATAGTACAATTTGTTGACAAGAATAAAGATTAGGACATATTATTCAATTACAACAAGAGTAGTATTAGGGCCTATAACATTTAATTAAGAAAAAAAATCAATGGATGAATATAATTATAGATAATCTCCTGGCTTGAAATCAATAAGATTTTATAAAAGCTCATCAAAAGATTTTAGCAAAGATTATAGGTAGGAGTCGAGGAGACACTTTTATTAGTAATCTTAAATATGATTTGCGTTCTTTATTTCTGGCTTTGTCTACGATATCATCCCTGGTGGAAGTGGACGTTAAGTTCCAGTTTTTGGGGTAGTCATGAGTCTTATGTCCAGCTTCGTCAATTTTATATTCTTTTTTGTGTGATCTACTGTCAATCAGACAACCCAGACTGTTTGTTAATTGCAACTTATTTACGTAACTTGTATACTTATAACTGGTTTTCGAATTCTTGGTTGTATATGACAAGGAGTAGGGTCGCCTGTCCAACCTTGTGGGTTTTCCTCGGTTTCCCCCCACTGTTAAAGACCCCTACAAGCAAGTGAATTATTGACATCAAATTGTACCATAGGCTAGTCCTGAAATGACCTAGTTTGTGTCAAGTAGATGTGAAACCCTATTTCTCTCTCTCTGTCTTATATAACTGTTGAAAAAAGCTTACTCTATGAACCTAGCATTGGTAAACATAGGCTTTATAACACAGGTATCCTTTCTGATCAGTATGTTTTTATTGTGCATTTTTCAATTAGAAATAATGAAAAAAGTTATTGATTATTCATTAATACATGTTCGTTCATTTTAGTTTAACACTCTTATGGAAATATTGGATGAAATTAATGTGTTTTCTATGTTCGAGATGACTGACTCGAGGGACAAAGTGTTATTTTTTAAACGTGATTAACTGCGTAGTAAACTACAAACACTTTGTAAATTCGAACATGTTTGGGCATCATAACAACACATAGAGAGATAGAAAGAGGGAGAAATGGAGTTTAACATCAACTTGACACAAATTAGGTCATTTCGGGGATAACATGGTTAAATTTTATTTCAATGATTCGCTTGCGCGTAGGGGACTTTAACAGTGGGAGGACCAGCAATTTGAGACTCAAACGTTTGATTAGCGAATCAAAATCAGTATCGTAAAACACATCAAAACAAATCTCAAATCTCGCAATTTTATTGTCTATATCATCAAGACTCTTTACGTGCCTCTGCAAGAGCAGTACATGTTTGTCGTCTGCTATTTATAGACGTAAATGGTTTTGATGAATTTAAATCCATGTTTTAGTTGGCTCAGTCGTAATTCAGTTGTATAACTTTAAGTCAGTTGTATAAACAAGTCGCTCAATATGAAGCAGCGATGGCAATTCTTTAGTGACCATCTTGAGACTTTACATACTTATTCTCTATACCCTAAAGATGATCCCTATATGTTTGGTGCATGCCCAACCCCCAGGGGCAGAGCCACGCCCATATTTCATCCAATATTAAAATCTAATCTATTTTTAGCAATAGCTAAGTGCTACGCCTTATTGACAGGGGCTTTCACCCACGTCTGCGCGCGCTTATGCAATTTGTAGTGACTGCGTGTTAGCAAGGCACACCACGCGTATACATTCATAGGTGTACAGTATTTTGATTGTGTGTTTCATGTGTTTTGTTAAGTTTGTGTAATTTTAACAATCAAATGATATAAAAATATAATATTGCATATTAAAATGACTGTCAAGGAGTAAAACAGTTCTTCAAATTTTATCTTGGATATATTCTCTGAAATGAATTAAGTAAATGGTCACGCAAATTTAACTTACCCATACTCAAGAAACAACATTCAAACAACATCATGCAATATCTAGTTTTAGGTGATCAATTGTTTAGACAATCGATCACCTGGACCAAAAAATAACAGTTTTTGCAATGTTTATGTGCCAAAAAAACAGTTTGTTCTTATTTTTGACAGTTTTGTTCTGAAAATAAAAACTCTTATTTTATATACTAATATAAACAACAGTTTGGTTATACAAATGATATGGGTATTGTCATTGTCACATAATTATGTGAAATAAGAATTCTATTGCATACTAAAAAACTGCTAATCAATTGGTAAATTTGGCTACTCAATTATACAATTGATTAGCATTCTTACACAATTTTTCTGGAAACTGCTAATCAAATGTAAAAAAGTAAATATTTTTCCTGTGACAAGCTGACAGCAGGTGCTCAGACTAGTGGTGTTTTATGTCACCTGTCATTGTTATAGGTAGATGATGGCAGTGCTGTCATAGTATTGTTATAGGTGGTTGATGTCACCTGTGTTCAATCCTTGCATTGGCCGAGAAACTTCATCCAGATTTTCCAGTGTGGTTCCCACTTGTCAGTGTTCCACAACGGGGGACCTGACAAGGACACCTGTCAAGTCATTCGGATGGGACAAAAACAAGGTCTCATGTACACATTAACAGGCACGTAAAATATCCCTTGGCAGTTGAAATTGGATATAAGGGTATGCCGTAGCGGCGCTGCCTGGGCAAACTTTTATCATAGCACACTGTATGGCATATACCCGTCTTGATTAGCCCAGTTTATGACAGTTGTGTGGGTGGATTGAATAACATGTAAATATATAACATTCATTTTTAATGTAACCTACTTTTTTTCTTTTTTTTTCTTGATCCATTTATTTAAAAAAAAGAATCAAATAACATTAGTTAAACTTTCACATCAATCATCAATCATCAAATCCCAAATGGAAAATCAATTCTATGTAATCTCTTTGGTTTATTTGTTCCAGGAATTGTTTGCAACTTTTTAAATATTTTGTTCAGCAGTCTATCTTACTTAGGTTATCGTTTCTAATATTTGTCAGTATATTAAATCAGAAAGAATATACACCAATTCTTTTGGACGGACAACTGCAAGGGGTGGATTGAATAGTTTTTTGAAAATATGACATTTATTTTAATTAATAAATTCTTGTTTTATTTCTAGCTTCAATCATTCTTTCATTAATATAAAAAAAAAACATTAATCGCATATTGAAATTTCAGCAGTTCCATCAATCTTCAAATCCCTAAAGCATAATTATTTCTATGTGCATGTAATCATCATAGCTCTTGTTCAATAGGAAGTCATTTTCAGTGTACTGTTGCTTGCAATATATTATTGTTTAACCTGTCATGTGGATGGGATGAAACACTGTAAGTCCTGTAGAGTCATTTGTGTTCACGTGAAAGAACCCTGATGGAATTCGAAATAAGAGTAGGTAGTTGGGCAAAATTTCCCTCATAGCACATGACATGAGACCATTATGGTGCTGAAAAGTAAAACCCTTATGTTGGAAATTGAAATAAGAGTAGGTCGTAGGGCAAAATTTCCCTCATAATACACTACATGGCATAAGATCGGTAGGTGCTGAAAAGTAGAATGTTAAGCCCTATTTCATTTTGTTTCTACTGAAAGAGAGAGGGAGAAATGGGGTTTAACGTCCACTCGACACAATCTAGGTCATTCCAGGACTAACATGGTTTAATTTTATTTCAATAATTCGCTTCTCGTATGGGTCTTTAGCAGTAGGAAGAAACTGGAGGACGCAGAAAAAACCCACAAGGATGGACAGGCAACCCTACTCCTTGCCACATACCACAAGGGATTCGAAACCACGCCAGTTGACTCGATGACAAGCTTTATGATACAGCGCACGCACGCTAACCCTTCAGCCATCCACCCCCCTGTTGCCACTGAAAGATACCTTTATAAATTTTAGGAAAAAGGAATTAGAAATACAGTGTATATGAACAATAGTTTGATTATATAAAGATCAGGATACGAATCAAGCATTTAATTTGGAGAAATTGATCTACTTTTGTTTTCTTTTTTTTCATCGCCTGAAGATATGATTGATCTTTTAATCAAGTTAAACCGTGTAATGTCTCACGCAATGTGTTGATTATACTGGCCCACAGCACTAATTTTAAACAATATCAAAGCATAATATTCTAACAGTTGATGATATCATACTGTGTAAAACTGATGCATTAGAGGCCATTAGATTCTGATAAAATCGTAGTTCAATGAGTTCTGATTGTCAGGATTATTTATACAGAGACGGGAATGATAAAAATTACGCTTAATAGAATTCTATTTTTATGTAGGTAGAAATTATGTTAAAATTGGTTACTAGTTTTTTAAAAATGTTATTGGGTGTCACATAAAATGGTACCACTAGTTGTCAGAAATAATGTTGATTTTATTTTGCCAACTTTCTAATAGGAATGAATGAATGAAATGGAGTTTAACGTCCTACTATTATGCACCTAACCTGGGCTAATGGAAGACGGGTATACGCCATACAGTGTGCTACGGCCTACTCTTTTATCGAATTCTAACTGATCTTTTACGTGCACTCCAATGTGAACACATGACCTCGGTTTTTGTCCCATCCAAACGACTAGGCAGCTGTCTTTGTCAGGCCCTCCTGCATCACTGACAAGAGGAAATCACGCCAATGCAGGGACGGAACCTCTGACCTCCAGGCTAGCGAACCAGCGCTTTATCCACTTAGCCACCGTGATCCCCCCCTTTCTAATAGGAAGTTTATAGCACAACCAAAATACACACAAAACAAAACCGATAAGTGATTATATATTTGAGGGCCAACCGTAAGCGTCCACTGTGCTGTGCAATCATTGGCCTGTGATACAATAATTATCAAAAAAGAAGAATTACCATATTTTACGGGGTATAAATCAATGTGGAGTATAAGTCATTTTTATGATTTTCCAAACTCCAAAATCTATATATAAGTCGAAACAGTATAAACAACGAATATTGTTCAACTCCACGGTAGTAATCTATTATCGAGATTCGTGAATGTTATCCTATATATAGTCTTATATAAGACAAAGGCTGGACTTCGGCAAAAAAAAGGTTCGACTTATACCCCGAACAATACAAGGAAGTTATGCGACCGGTCTTGATTGTGGTCGTCTTCTGAATGATGTTATTCAAATATTAGATGACATGCATAATATGATGAATTTATGGACTTCTTGAATATTAATCTTTTAAATGAATATTAGTTAATTTCATTGTATAGATAATATCAAAGACAGAAAACTGATTCAATTCCATTATTTTTAACTGAAATCTAATAACATTAACAAAAACCGAAAGATAAATGCAAACAAATTATTCGAATGTGAATGTTTTTGTGAGCACTAGTTACCGTTATTGATGAAAAATATTTCTCTTAAAAATGTTATACTTGGTTATTTATTTTGATTTAAATGTTACACTTTGTTATTGATTTTGATTTAAATGTTACACATTGTTAATAATTTGATTTAAATGTTACACACTTTGTTATTAATTCTAAAATTACATTTTTTATCAATTAAGAATTGGTAAAATATATTATTAATTAAAATGATACTTTTTGTTGTGGATTTAAAATGTTACAGTTTGTTATTGTCAAGAAAATTGATATTTTTGGTAATAATACGTAAATAATGAAAAAATATGAAAAATGGTAAACATCATAAAAAATAAATTAAAAATGGGCTTCTGGATCCTGGGTTGCGATAAATGTAAACTGGATAAGTTAAAGTGGCACAAGTCAAAATAATATGTAAGCATTAACCAGCTTTTTATAATGCTAATTTTAATTTTTATTTAAGAAATTCTAGGAATTTTCTGGGGCCTAATTTAAAAACATTTTTAACTAAATTATTTTAAAGATGGAACCATTTCATCTGCCCAATGAAAGAACTGAATTTTTTTTAAATAATTAAGTTTTTTGAAACATGGTTAAAACATCCTACTGTTCTGCTCTGACCTGGCTAATAAAGGCGTTGGGGGGGGGGGGGGGTAACAAGGCCCCTAAAAGTTTAAGCCCTGGTACTTGTAATGTTTTTCTATGACATTACATACTCTATACAGAAATGTGGAGGTTTGAGAGGTGGAGGTTTATATAATGTTTAAGAAAGTTTGTTTATGGCCATAAAATACCATTTTTTAACAATATGCACAGACTGGCTGTGGTTGACTATCATAAAATTTTAACAATATAGCGACACTTTAAGTCAATTTAGGACATGTCCTTAAAAAAGGGTATAGGGTAAAACGATTAATAATAAGAAGAATGATTATGTAAATAAAGCTGGATGTAATACTATGTGTAGGAAACATCTATTCTGATTTATTTCCGTGCTTAATTGTGTGTGATTTATATTGATGGCTGCCGAGTAGTTGATAGTAGGCAGGTGTGGTCGCGTAACACATTGTCTTTGATCTATTATCGTTAACCTAGTAACAAGCAGCTAATCAGAAGAGTAAATGTTCCAATACTTGATTGAGCATGCACCAATATTTTCTTACACACAACAAGGGTTATGATTGGTCGATGTAGAGCAATATCTGGTGTTTACATAAGTCCAACCAATCAATAGTCAATATATAAACCATTTATTGATTGGGCTATTGTCTGCAAACGGATGATGTGTTCTATTTGAGCGATTTTATTATTGATGACATATATTGATTTGAATATTGTGTATATCGGATGGGGGGTTGGATAGCCGAATGTTTAGCACGTGCGCGCTGTATCATAAGATATGTCATTGAGTCAACTGGCCTGGTTTCGATTCCCCTGCTGTGCATAACAAGGCTGTGCATAACAAGGAGTAGGACCACCTGTCCAACCTCGCGGGTTTTCTCTGGGTCCTCAACTGCAAATATTAAGATTTTGCATTTATTCAACTTGTATGGTGTTGTTGCCTGGCAACCTATCCATTTCTACAATATTTAGAATAGACTATTTTTTTATTAAATTGCAGCCTTGTATTTACATAATGAGACTGAACTGTAATTACTACATCTGTTCATGTCATTTGTAACTCAAGGCTTTTGTATCACATTATTGATTTAATAAAATATATATGTATCTCATCACTTTCACTTTTATACGTAGGCTGTAATATTCTAAAATCATGTAATAAATCTCTAATCTGTATAAAGTGCAACAAAAAAATGCAATCTGTATGAAAGCAAAAATGTATCCTTAAGGGCACAAGACAGATTGTTCACAGTGGTGAATCATCATGAAAAATATGTTCAAGTTTTACAGATTGTAAATAATAAAACATACTTTTCTACTAAAAGTATTTATCTGGTATTTTTTTTCAATAAAAGTAAGGCATATTTGGTATATATGGAAACCATAGACACCCAATCTTTCTAGGAAAATACTAGATTCCATGAAAAACACCTGCAGAGGCGCTCACGTGACAAAATATAAGGGTGTGCCTAACTGGCGTAGGGAGTGTTTCTTAGTGTTGATCCAATTAGACATTAATTAACTTACCAATATACTTTTTATGGTTGATGCCGTTACCATAAAAATGTATAACTGAGACTCTGTTTATTACTAGGAAAATACTTGATTCCATGAAAAACACCCACGGGGGCGCACACAGGACAAAATATAAGGGTGTCCCAAACTGGATTAAGGAGTGCTTCTTAGTGTTGCAGTAACCGTAAAAATGTATAATTGAGACTTTGTTTATTACAAGAGCAACGGTAGCAATGACAATCAAGGCTCTAGACTTATTGTATCAACAATAACCTCAGAGTGAAGTAATTTGACTGATATTTTCAACAAATGATCCCTTTTATTGTCTTATTTTTGAAATGCATGTTTATAACCCAAAGATCTTGATTCCTTTTGATATTTGCGCATATCAAATTGTAACTTAATGAATTATGGCCTTTGATTGTAGGAAAAATCCCTTTCGGTATTGCTTGTTCTCTATCCATCTTTCGGAAATGTTGGCATATCCTGCCTGGCAGTGCCAGCCTATCTTTTAACTATTATAGCCGGACTGTCAGATCTTTATCTTATCTGACCTAATGCCTCTTTAAATAAATTGATTAGGGTAGTAATCAGGATTTGTTTTCTGTAATCAATTATATATTATCAAGTTCTACATATAGGTATACATATATAATTACATACTGATTATACATAAACTGAGGTTATATTTTTATTAATAGACTCCAGTAATTATTCTATTTCTGTTAAATTATACAGTTTGTCAATTATTAACCGAGCAACAAGGTTTTACTGTCTGAACAATGATAAATTATAAACGAATTACTTCGATCGTGAACAAACTAGTGAATAATTGTTATTAAATACGGTATTTGAAATAAAATCTATTGCGCAATTAAATATCCCAACCGAAACAAAGGTTCTCTCTTGAAAAGTCAATGTTTTTGCTTGTATTCTCAACAGTCTCCATCACAACGTTGCACATGTCAACAAGTGTTGAGTTAAACCATCATAATATGTTGAAGGGGGTAACAGTTGACAACCACATGTGTTGTAATCAAAACAGCGCACAACCTTTTGAGTTTGGGCAACAAAATAGCAACTGGAGACAAAGATATTGATTTGGAAACAATTGATTGTCAGTCTACTATATTTTATTCACAATGAATATATTACCAATTATACGAATACTCGTAAATATAATATTGTTTTTCCACCATAATTTCACCAATGTATATAATCGTATGGATATATTGCCTTTTGAATTTCAAAACGAAGCCGAAAATTTCCCCAAAAAATTGGGTTACAAATCACTCACGATTATAAAATTCTGAACAGTTTTTGCAAATAATATTCAGAGAAAATAAAAAGACATGGAACTATCTGCCGATAATTAAACTGATGTACAGTATGAAATTAATTGTTGATAATAATTTCGTGAAAATTGTCAGACAAAATGGCCGTCGCTTGTAGACGAATTGTGTAAAAAAAATGGTCTATCAAGGTTGTGGACCCTGTAGAGGTCACAATTTTAATTTGATTTTGACGAAGCTTAAATGCATGTTTTAACTTAAAGATCTTGGTTCCTTTCGATATTTGCGCATATCATTTTGTAACTTACTGAATTATGACCCCTGATTGTACTAAAAATCACCTTTATTAGCTTGTGACCCTTCTGGATGTCGAAATTATTACCCGATTCAAAAAAAGGTTGATTATGTCACCGTTACACTGTAATGAGGGTTCAGTTGGAATTTCGTATGAACGTCGGACGATTAAAATGGCTTCTAGTTGAATCATTGGTGTATTTTCCTTGAGTGTCAGGTATATATCCAAATTCATGACAAGCCTGTTCTTAGTTCCTCCATTAATATCATTGATAAACATAAATTCATATTGTATTAAAATAAGTTATATCTAAAAACTAGATTGGTGTATATCAAAATTTTTTATGCCATTAATAACCATATAAAAATGATCTAGAGATCACAATGACATTGTTTTAAAAAGCTCCCAGATGAGTGAAAAATACTTCAACAATGTTAAAATGATATTAAATCAGTGTTGAAATCAGCTTGTCAGCATAACTTTTATCTTGTTATCATTTACTGCGAAACAAAATAGTGCAGCTTTACTGTTGTGCTAATACATTTGGATATATATATATCTACATGCGACAGCGATCTACCAACTAATCCAGTCTATTTTCACGTTTATTTGATTTCGCGCCTACTGTCTATTTATAGTAACAGAGTTATAAACAGTACTTAACAGAATCCATTTGAACTGCTTTGTTAATATAATTATGTTTATCCTACTATAGCTCCCCTATTAAGGCAAATGATGCAGCTTCAAACACCACAGTTAATAAAATAGGCAATTGAAAAATAAACCCAGTGGGTTGTTCTTAAATTCTTTTTCACCACTGACAATCTAATTATTACATAAAATTTTGTAACTTTATAGTACTTGATGGATATGTAGATAATATTATTTGTAATGGCTATTTACTGGTGAATACTAGCCATTGTAGACAAATACGCATGTCGTTTGTGGTTTAAATTCTCGAAAGTGAGTTTCAATTTTTATTAAAGCTCATTTTCTGCTTTGTGGGGCATTCTACAGCAGTTTATAGGCAGCAATTATTTTCCATACATCTAGATACATGTTATATCATTTGATCACTGTTAACACCTGCAGAAGGAAATTCTACTGCAAGTTATCTGTAGACCCATATGTCACTTGACCACCCATAACGCAACCCCCCCCCCCCCCCCCCCCCGGTTGAAGTGGACATAAAACTCCAGAAACAAACAAACGTACCATAACCCTTTGTGGTGCATTCTACAGCAGTTTATTGGCAGCAATTTTCATCCATACATCTAGATTCATGTTATATCATTTGATCAACCATAACCCCTGTAGGGGGGCATTTGACTGCTGCAGGTTATTGGCAGCTGTGTCTTCCATACGCATGTAGATCAGGCACCCAATTTCAAATTTGTGTGTTCCCTGACCAAATGAAGTGTGCCATCAGAGCATGAAGATTATAACAATAAAATTACAAAAATAATTCAATGAGTACTGTTTTTTATTGAGCACATTGCAAATTTTGTACAGTTATTGTGGAAAATGTATTTTAATTATACACTCACTATATATTTATCATCAACATTTGATTAACAAGTTAGTTCTTTATTTAGTTAAGCTGAATCTGTTCTGGGACCATATGCAGAGGTCCATCTCCTTACACCCTGTCATCCACCTTGCTATTGCCCCTTTGGGGTCATACTGAGAAAGTGGGGTTTTACACTGGGCAACTGTCATGAGCTGTTACAGTGTACATGACTTGAGTCTGGATCTCCAATCTGTCTTCACCCTGCTCACCATGGAGAAACATCTTTCACATTCTGCCGACGATACTGCCAGCACCAGAGATATCTCTACAAGGGGAAGGATGTTAGTGTATATCTTGTACAGTTTATCTTGTCTTATCAATTTGGACCAAAGATCAACATAAGTAAAGTCAGGGGTCCTCTTGAACAGATCTGCAGCCTCCAATAGCAAGTCAGACATTTCAAGCAGGCAGGCGTCCTTTGAGATATCTTTCCTTATGAGGTATTCTGAAAAATGATTTGCAATTGTAGTGATTTCCTCCCGTCCAAAGTAGAAAAAGTTTCTCTATTTTGTGGCCAACTAACAGGTGAGAATACATGGAAGGCCTCCATCACACCACTATTACCTTCAAACTCAGCTATTCTTGCAAACAAGGCTTCGGCTGTGTTTTGAGCAATTGTTTTGAACTCTGTCTGGACTCTTTTAAAGACAGCAGCTTCAGTAGTAGAGCCTGGCCCTCTTTTTTTTGACTTTTCGAGATGTACAGTCCTGTACGTATCATCAACCACCTCTTCTTGGAGAAAGTCACAGGGCACACCTGTTCGATTTCATCTGTGCCATATCAAATTTACCCGCAAATCAAGGGTATTTCAATCGTAGATCCATATAAGTCACTTTACCACACCTTGGTGGAAGTTGGCGTAAAAGTCAGAAACAAACGAACGTACCATAACCCCTGCTAGTTATTGTCTGCTTTTGTCTTCCATACACGTTGATTCAGAATTAGATTGATTCGATGTGGATAAATAAATATAATACTAGTACACAGTAGATAGGATCTAATCCAAATAAATCATTATTACCAGATAATGACACAATGTCATCGTGACAAATCACGGCTATATAACAACGCAAATCACGTTTTATCATTGAAAACGCTAAATCAAGGATCATTTCAATTTTACAATCAATAAAAAAAACACTTCAAACTTATCGAAGGCCACATCATTTTTCTTCGTCAGTCACCATTCTGGATGAAGATTCTAATATATCTATTTGTTTTATGTTGAAATTGATATCGTACAGTGACAGAAACCGCTTTAGACCTCACTAATTTGAATTTTTGTGCCCAAGAAACACCTTTTTTCGTCTCTGTCTCCATTTGGGGTAGGGGTGTGGCCATGTTAATGTGGGTGATTGCATTTTAAGATCTGTCATTGATTTAACTGGCTGTTATCGCTCGTTACTTCAGTCAGCTATATAGAGGGATAACTTGTGTTTCCTTTGGCGTTCATCACTTCCGATTCATGACACCTGTATTACTCATCTATCGTAGCAATGATCTTTGTGTTAAAATTGTATTTGGAATGTGTTTAACCAGTTCTATCACATATGACTGACACCAAAATTGTCCTTTAAGGAGGCGGGGGTGGATGGCTGAATGGTTAGTGTGGAAAGGAGTAGGGTCGCCTGTCCAACCTCGTGGGTTTTCTCCAGGTCCTCTGGTTTCCTCCAAATGCTAAAGAACCCTCCGCAAATGCAAATTATTGAAATAAAATTGAACCATATGTTAGTCCCGAAATGACCTAGTTTGTGTCAAGTGGACGTTAAATCCCATTTCCTTCTCTTCTCTCTCCCTATAAGGAGGATAAAATGCTGACTGCTGCACTAGAGATAATAGAGAATGTTAAAGGGTCAATCCCAATAATGTTTTTGAGAATACCTTAGGGCCGAGCAACTAACTAACTCAGTATATGTGATACGTTTTCAAACAACTTAAACCCACAGTCTTCATTTTGAAATGGAGCCCGGTGTCCCAAACTGTATTATGCGGTGATTTGATAAAACCAGAGTTTTATTTTATAGAAATAATGTGTCGGTGAAATTAACCTTTTGTTATAAAGTACAGCACATGGACCATTCACAGTGTAGACCTCTAAGGGAACGGGATCAATTATCGAGTCACCCAACGAAAGAATTGATCCGAAATCTTTAAAGGGTTACGTGTCCGGATAAGCTGTTTTAAAGGGCCAATCCCGATAACTTTTTGGGAAATAAAACTGCTTAATTTTGTGTTAAAATCATTTAAAACCCATTATCTAAGGCCGATCAACTAACCCGATGTTTGTGATACGCTTGTAAATAACTTAAACCTGACAGTCTGCATCTGGAAATGGAGACCTTTGTATCATACAGTATCTGGATAAAACCAGACTATTTTCTATAAAAATAATATGTAGGTAAAATTTACCTTTTGTTATCAAGTACAGTACATGGGTCATTCACTGTATAGACCTCTCAAGAAACGTTAATCGATTATAAGGTCACCAAATGAAAAAAATGACCATCAATCTTAAAAGGGTTACGTGTCCGGATAAGCAATTTTGGCGTTCACGTCCAAATGACTCAATATTTTGAGTTGAAATTTTGAGACAAGGTATATACACCATTCCCCTATATTTTGGCGTTTTATTTTCATACATTCTCAGACTTTTATTTTTGAGCCTCTGTATAATACGGGACTGTCCCATTAACACTCACGTCCAAACGACTCAATGTTTTGAGCTGAAATTTTGAGTCAGATTATATACACCCGTCTTCTATAGTTTGGCGTTTAAATTTCATACGTACTCTGACTTTTATTTTTAAGACTCTGTTCTATTTGGGACAGTCCGTTTAAGTGGACTTGTTGTAGGAAATTAATGAATATTAAAATTACCTTTTAGAATCATAAACAGATTGATTTAGCACTTATAATATTTCATTGTATGGAAACTAATGAATATTATAAATGTTTTTTTCCATCATTGTGATTAATTATAAATGGTTTGAATTGGGACGTTGAACACAGTAATATTTTATTCTGTAGAAATTAATGAATATTATAGAAGTTCTTGTGATTTATCATAATGGTTTGAATTGGGACATTTAACACAGTTAATATTTTATACTGTAGAAATTAATGAATATTATATAAGTTCTTGTGATTTATCATAATGGTTTGAATTGGGACATTTAACACAGTTAATATTTTATTCTGTAGAAATTAATGAATATAAGAAGTTCTTGTGATTTATCATAATGGTTTGAATTGGGACATTTTAGAAACTGTTACAAATGGTTTTTTCCATCATTGTGATTAATTATAAATGGTTTGAATTGGTACATTTAACACAGTTAATATTTTATTCTGTAGAAATTAATGAATATAAGAAGTTCTTGTGATTTATCATAAATTGTTTGAATTGGGACATTTAACACAGTTAATATTTTATTCTGTAGAAATTAATGAATATAAGAAGTTCTTGTGATTTATTATGAATGGTTTTAATTGGGACATTTAGAAACTGTTACAACCTGTGTACTTTAGCCATTTTAAATTAATGAATATAAGAAGTTCTTGTGATTTATCATAATGGTTTGAATTGGGACATTTTAGAAACTGTTACAAATGGTTTTTTCCATCATTGTGATTAATTATAAATGGTTTGAATTGGTACATTTAACACAGTTAATATTTTATTCTGTAGAAATTAATGAATATAAGAAGTTCTTGTGATTTATCATAAATTGTTTGAATTGGGACATTTAACACAGTTAATATTTTATTCTGTAGAAATTAATGAATATAAGAAGTTCTTGTGATTTATTATGAATGGTTTTAATTGGGACATTTAGAAACTGTTACAACCTGTGTACTTTAGCCATTTTAATTTGAACTAATTAAAGCTCAGATATATATATGTTTTGTTTGTCTTGTGGGTCTTAATACATATTATGGCAATTTTAGTTGGAAATAATCCAATCTGATTAAAGCACAGATACTATTTTGTTTCCTTTTTTATACTTCAAAAGTTTTGTTTTACTGCACGAGGATCTGGAAGAGTTGTTATATAACCTGTGTTTTAGATGATAAAAGGGATTAGCCAAGGAAATGATTCTGTTACGGCGAGTTTTTGGCTTGAGGTGCACAGAACTGTGGGTAACCTACTAGAAACATCAATATGCTCATTGATTAATCAAATGTCTGACATCATAGGGTCAGAACCCAATCTTGGGACCTCTGACGCAACCTTCCACTACAACTGGTCAGATCTTCATTTAGTGTAGGCCATGGAAAGCATAAAAAAAATGAAACAAAATGTAGATCTGTATTTTAATCAGATAGAAAATAATCCTGCAAGATTACACAGGATATGTGTCTTAATTACCTTTTCTTTAACAATATGATATCAACAGAATTACACAAGATATGCTTTATTTTATCTTTTCTTACTCAAGTAGAAATAAGCTGGTGATTATGATTTAGAAATAATCAAAGAGATCAGTTTTTATTTATCTGGTGTTGGCTTACTTACATAATTTGACTTTTTAATAAACAGATTTATTTTGAAAATTTCAATTACATTATGTTTTTGAATCTAATCCTTGCATGACATTTAGCAATTGTGTGCCTTAAAAAACACAAAAATTATTTATATAGAAATCTGATTAAAAGGCAGATCCTATTTCGTTTCATTTTTTATAGTTTAAAATTTTGTTTTACTTGTCTTTACTACACAAGAGTTGTTATATATCCAGCTTTCTAGTTGATGTAAGGGATCAGCCAATTAAACAGTCTGTTGCTGCAAGTTTTTAGCGTGAGGTGCACGGAATTGTGGGTATTCCACTAGAAACATCAACCTTGATTGGTTGATCAAATGTCTGACATCATAGGTGTAAAGTCCTTGGTATGCCCCCTGACACGACCTCCCACTACAACTGGTCAGATCTTCGTGTAGTTGGCCATTGAAAGTATGAAATATTTAAACGAAACATTGATCTGTATTTTAATCAGATTGTTTATATGAAAAGCAATCAGCTGTGTTTTCAAGCAAAATATGTATAATCAACCAATTGGAAGGCTCTAGTTTGAAGACCAGAATGTACCAGGATCAATGCCAGTGTTGGGCAAGAAAGTTCCATGAGATACTGGCATCTGGATTCGTCTTGTCAATTGTGTTGAACCGAGGATCTGGCAAAAAAATAAGCGCAAACTTTCCCTACTGAATTTCACAGAGAGAAACGAGGTTAAACATCCACTTGACACAAACTAGGTGCTTCTGGGACTAACATATTGTTCAATTTTATTTGAATAATTTGCGTGATTGTAGGAGTCTTTAATTAGCAGTGTTAGGAAACCGGAGGACCTAGAGAAAACCCACCAGACTGGAAAGGTGACCCTACTTGGAAATAGAAACCATGAAACTTGACTCAATGACAGACCTTATGATTTCACATACACACATTAAACACCACTGTAGACCACAACCCCTCTGAATTTTACCTCACCAGCTTTTTATTCATAACTCTGCAAACCCCTTTGACTTCGGGGACCCCAAAAATATTTCACAGAATCCAGAATGCTGTAGTAACTCAATAAATCGTTACTATGAATTATTACATTTGACACTCGGTTATTATTTTTTGTTTTTTACTAAAAATAAAAAAAAGGATAAGCACCCCATATTGCCAAAAAACATATAGATAATGAGAATTACCACACATAGATGGAAATTATGGATGTTTGTTTGCATGTGCAAGCCATATCATAAGGTCTGTCATTGAGTCACCTGGAGTGATTTTTGAAGCTCCCTGGTTGTTATGACAAGGAGTAGGGTCACCTGTCCAATGTTGTGGGTCCTCCAGTTTCTTCCCACTGCTAAAGACCACTAGTGCAAGCGAAATATTGAAATAAAAAATTCAGCCATGTCTTAGTCCCAAAATGACCTAGTTTGAGTCAGTGGACTTTAAAGGACATCTCTCTCTCTCTCTCTCTCTCTCTCTCTCTCTCTCTTTCTTTGCATTGGCCAACATAGCTGATACATATAATATCCTCTGGTGTTTCTATTTTATCCCTTTCTCCATTAGCTCAGATCAGGTGGAATAAGATGTTAAACCCCATTTCATTTCATTCATTTTTATTTCCTATTAAAACTATATACATCTCTTAAGAAGGTAAACAAAGACCACAGACATACTTAATGCTTAAACACAAGTCACTTAAGTACTTAACGCCTAAACGGAGACCAATTATGTAGAGATCAATTATGTACTTGATGCTTAGAGATCATTTATGTACTTATTTTAAAAAGAGATCACTTATGTACTTGTATGTGTCTAGTTGCTATAGGCTTCCATCTATGTTTTACTTTTATCTACCTTTTGTTTTTATGTAACTTTGTATATATGAATATTTTTAACAATTTATATACCAAATTAAGGACATGTAAATTATTGTGACTGGGTCCGGCCGGTATTTACGTGGGTTAGATACAACGATAAAACTTATAATATATATTAGATTTGTTAGGGAAGGTCTGACATCTCTACGACATGGTTGCATAAAGTAACTACGGAAGATACTTGTTGACATAATAATAATAATTTGTAAAGACATCACATAAATAAAATTGTAAAGCTACAATGACTAGCATCAAATGTAAGTGTGATTTAATCAAGTCTGATGTGTTTCAGCATTAGTCTCAAATTTTGCCGTGTTATTTGTTTAATTGGGGATTGAGGTGGGAGGGACCATTGGCTTGTTTCAGTTAATTACTTCTAGCATAAACACCATGTAGAATCTTATAAATAACCTAGTAGCTGATGTTTGTCATATGGTCATCCACTTGTATCATTTATTTCAGCAATTATCAATCATTACTTCTAGAATAATGGGGAGCCACAGGAGGTCCCATGTTCAATCCTGGTGTTGTCTGAGAAAGTTCCTCAGGAGTTTCCATTGTGGTTTCTCCAGGATAGTCGTCAAGTTGTTTGGATGGGACAAAGGAACTAGGTCCCATTTACACAGGTTGTTTGGAGGACTTTCGTACTTTTGATGTTTGTATTGTTGCCTGTCAACCCGTCTTTGATGTTGTTAATGTTTCTATTTTTAGATGCTAAAGATGACAGAAGAATATGTCGATGGTATAATACACCGGGTGAATGTTGGCGTGGTGATCGCTGTCCATATTTACACATAAAGAAAACAGATGGTAGGAGTTATTGCCCTTTAAAAAAAAATCTTAAAAACCTTTTCATAGTACAGTTGGACGTTTTAAGCTGATTCAGTTCTTTGTGCTAGTTTCAGGAAACATCAGGCCCTCATACGTAAGTGGGGGTTAGGATGGCCTAGTAGTCTAGAGTGCCGCGCTTCGACCTCTAGCTGGCCAATCATCCCTGGCTTGCGGCTGTAGTTTCGAGCCCTAGTGTGAGCCTATGTGACATGGAGATAGGGGCTCCTTCTCAACCTTGTGGGTTTCCTCCGGGCACTCCGGTTTCCTCCCACTGCTAAAGACCCCTACGCACAAGTGAATTATTGAAATAATATTAAACCACATGTTAGTCCCGAAATGACCTGGGAGTGTTAAGTGGACAATAAACCCCATTTCTCTCTCTCTTTCTCATACTTAAGTTGATAATTTACTCAAAATTTACTATAAAAAAAAGCCCTTTGTATCAAATACATCAATAAAAAACTATGTGAAACATTTTGAGTTTCTGGATCAAAGTGATTGAAAGCTGATTGAATTCTTAACGTAAGTCTGAGAATGTTTTGTAAACTGGTCAGAAAATAACAGTTATAAATGCACCTGATAAAATTTTATGCAATACTCAAAAACACTGATAAAGAACAGATACAAGACAAAATGACAAAGCATGAAAATTGATAAGGACGTTCAATAGATAGATCATGTATTGCTATTTGTCATCACATAAAAAGAATTGTATTATTACGAAGCTAATTAGCTGAATTCAAAATAACAACCAGACACTTGACATCAATTATGGAAAATGGAGGCAATGACCTACAGAGACATATTTTATTTACGAACCCTGAAAATCACTTAAACAACTAATTTAAAAGTATATTTTATCAATTGGTTAAAGAGATTTGTCTCAATTATATAGTTAAAATGTCTACACCAGTGATTCTTAAGGTGGGGACTGGGAATTTTTTAGTGTGACATAGGTGACACCAGTGGGGTGTAGACTGATAGTGAATAAGGTACAGTTATCTGCATTTGTTTAAATGCCTTAATTTGTATTTGTGTGAATGCACAAGTGAATGTCATCAGAAATACTTACGTTGACGGTACATTTTTTATCATGAACTTTAAATTATGGGTCTGTGTTAATGTTGTAAAGCACCAGGCAGGGTAAGCTTACTCTTTCGGACACCTGTTACCACTGCTTGTCGTGTACTTTGTACACGAGGAGCAGTCCATTTGCTGATTACACTATTTTGCTTGAATACACTATTTTGCCTATAACGTTTTTAGGACTTCGAATTCTGTCTTATGGTTTGGATTGTTCGTACTTGGTTTTTATTTTATTATTACTAACGATGGGGCATTGAAAAAAATTTTTGGGAAAAACTGGTATAAATATTATAATCAATAACATGGCAGATTTATCACATATTTTGCATACATTGTAATTTGAACATATTTTGCATACATTCTTATTTGAACATCCGAAAAAGTAACCTCCATCTAAACTCTTAGATTAGATTTCGCACCTATATTCCGGACATGTCCAATGCTATTTTCGAAATGTCCTAAATTGTCCGACCAGGAATATGCCCAATCGGACAACAAGACATGGTGAATAATATTCAAAATTCCAAAAAAAGTAAAGTGTCCGTACATATATTTATATATCTTTTGTTTATAGTAATAACTCAGGATAAAGAGGCTGTATTTGTTTGGAATGAAGATCAGAGTGAAATATTACCAGAAATTGACACCTTAGTTGTTGTCGTTGTTTCCACCATTATTAGTCCACGTCATTTCTACGTTCTACTACCTTATGGAAAGATAACTCTAGATTTTCTACAGACACAAAAAGGTATTAGTTAGTGTTGTACAGTTATTAAACCCCATTTCTCTCTCTCTCAAATGATTTTTTGATACAAGAATTTTGTTTTTTTGTTTTTACCCATTTTCTTTTTATTTCACAGTATGCCTTGGCCTTTGATATATAAATAACTTTATTAAATCAAACTGTCCATAATATCACATTATAATGTAGGCTATTGGACATCATTTTTTATACGCCCACATGGAAATGTGGTCGTATATTGTCGTCGCCCCCGTCTGTCCGTCGAAAATTCCTTGTGAACACTCTAGAGGCTAAAGTTCATATTCGATTGACTTTAAATTTATACAAGATGTTTAAGGTCATGAGACGAGGAAGCCTATTGATTTTCCGCAATTTCCGATAATTACTGCTAGAGTTCCCGCCCTTGATCACTTTGAAATATCTTGTGAACGCTCTAGAGGCTAAAGTTAATAACCAATTGAAGTTAAATTTATACACAGTGTTTAAGGTCATAAAATAAAGAAGCCTATTGATTTTCAGCAATTTCCGATAATTACTGTCAGAGTTATGGCCCTTGATCAGTTAAAAAAATCTTGTGGACGCTCTAGAGGCTAAAGTTAATAACCGATTGACTTTAAATTTATACACAGTGTTTAAGGTCATGAAATGAAGAAGCCTATTAATTTTCGATAATTACTGTCAGAGTTATGGCCCTTGATCACTTCAAAAATTCTTTTGGATGCTCCTGAGGCCAAAGTTAATATCCGTTGACTTTAAATTTATACACAGTGTTTAAGGTCATGAGATGAAGAAGCCTATTGATTTTCAGCGATTTCCGATAATTAATTACTGTTAGAGTTATGGCCCTTGATCACTTTCAAAATTTTGTGGACGCTCTAGAGGCTATAGTTAATATCTGATTGACATTAAATTTATACACAGTGTTGAAGGTCATGAGACGAACAAGTATATTGTTTTTCAATGAATTTTGATAACTTGAACAGCATGGAGGATAACTTTATCAAAGCCAAAAAAATTCGAATAATTTTCTGATAATTACATAATGGAAGTTACTTTTAATCAGATTTTATTGTATTATAAATGTTTCATTACCGAAAAAAGTAAAATATGTGACAACTCTTGTTGACTGCCCAGACAATTTAGCTGCTGTGGGCGTATGTTTCGTTGCCTGGCAACCTATCTTGTGATTTATTGCTTGTTACATATACTTGTTAATATTATTTCTAGATAAAGGAGCTTATCGTGAGGCAGAGGAAAATTTAGAAGACTTACAGAAATCATTAGAGTTAGTTTAATTAGGGTTATTAATGGGGTATTTACAAATAAAGAATCTCCTACGAGTTTTTTTTTATAAAAAAAAAATATCAACCCAAGTCGATAAAGTAATAAAAAAGAGAAGTTACATTTAATAAAAAATTAACTGTTCTTTGAAAATAAAAAAGTAGTTCCTTTTTACTGACTAATCAAATTCATGTAAAGTGATATCTTCTAATTAGGGAGACATTGCAGTAGATTTTGAATTTATCACAAAAGCGATATCTACTGTAGAATGTGTTATTCGGTGACAAACTTTGAATCATTATACGGGGTACATACAGATTAACCATTGATTATGTACATAGATTTCCATTTTGTGAGAAATATTCTTCTTTTTGTCAATCAAATTCAATGGGCGTCCTCGCTGAAGGAATTCCCACCAGGTGTCGCTAGTAAAAACTCGGTTCCACATGACCTTATCGATGGTAAGAGAACCTTATAGGTATTAAATTCCATATTAACGACAAAAACTAACGTATGTCAACATATGATTTCGTAAAGAATGTACAGGAAAACTGTTCTATAGGGTAAACAATGAGGTCATGTGTGACCGCCTCGCCTAAAAGTTATGTCCCTTTATCTCTAGGACGTCCATTCTATCCCCCTACATTGTGTGAACTATTGTATGCTTGCATTTACAGTGGTATTTATCGACGAGGCGGATCTCAACATGATCTGTTAGTATATGCTGCAGGACAAGCTGTCGCTGTACAGGGCCATGATAACAAATGGTATCGTGGGAAGGTTATTGATACAAATCCAGAGGATGAACGAGTCAAGGTTAATAAATAAGATTATAGATACTATGTTAATTTCTCTGTTTATTTAATTAAATCGGGAGTCTAAGTGGGTAAGATTCTGGATTTTCCGAAGTGGTTTCCCCTTGTCAGTAGTGCAGGTTAAAGGGCCAAGTCGTTCTAATGGTACAAAAACCAAGGTCATGTGTATACATTGTGGTGTACGAAAAGATCCCTTGGCAGTTGGAATTTAATATAAGAGTAGGCCGTAGTGCCGCTGCCCAGGCAAAATGTCCCTTATAGCACACTGTATGGTGTATGCCGGTCTTCGTTATCCCAGTCGAACAGAACAGTTGCACTTTAGACCCCATTTCCTTCATTTATTGAACTAATTTTAGAATTTAAAGCCGCTTGATAAAGACGGGAGTATCCTTGTTGAAACATCGCTGAGTATTAAACTCAGTAATTGTGTATCTATAAAATTGTATCCCTATGTTAATAAAATGTTAGCATTAGAAAGAGGTAGAAGTCAATCAAGTTTAATTATTTCTGATAATTACTGTCTAAGGTGTTTCTTTTGATAAGATTTTTTAGTGTCTTGTAAATGCGCCCAAAGTTATATTTTTATCTCAATTGGTGGAAATTGCGATCGACATGTGAGCGCTGGCGTCCAGTACCTACAAAACATAAATTATCCTTTGTGAACTGTGTGGAAACCGTAGTTGCCTTGCAACCTATATTTTTTAATAGCTTAAGCAAATCTTAATATTCTATTTCAGATATTTTTTGTGGATTTTGGGAATACGAGTTGGATCAATGAGAGAAAGATCCGTAAACTAGAACCACAGTTTCTACACCTGCCTCTTCAAGCTGTCGAATGTTTTCTAGAGGAAGTTGAACTACCAAAAAGAAAAACTGTTTGGTCATACGCCTCACGGTGAGATTTATAATATGGAACATGTGTAAATGTTTGACATTTTATACAGAAGTAATGACCAAAGTCACTACACTACAATATTTAATGGTTTCTATGCGCCTCTTAATCCACAATTCATTTTAACAATCAATAGAATTTTTTTTTAAAAATATGTTTTATTTAACTAACTGGGAACCTTAACTTGTCATTTGTATATTTTCTTTTTATATTTTTATTTTTTTTACTTGTAGTGAGTATTTTTGTTTATTTTGATATTTTTTACTTGTAGTGAGTATTTTCGTTCGCTGGTTGATGGTAAAACTCTGGTAGCTCAAGTTACATCACGGTAAGTTGAAAGACCTTTTGGTGATTATTTTCTCTCAATATTAAGCAAACAGGGAATCACATGGGTAAGGCGCTAGCCTGGAGGTCGAGTGTTCGATCCCTGCATTTATCTCTGTTTTCAGGCGTGGTTTCCCCTTGTCAGTGATGCAGAATGGAGGGCCTTACTAGGACAGTTGTCTAGTTGTTTGGATGGGATGAAAAACCAAAGTCCCGTGTACACATTGACATGCACGTAAAAGATCCCTTGGCAGTAGGAATTCGATAATAGAGTAGGTATATGCCCGTCTTCCATTCGCCTAGGTTAGGTTCATAACAGTAGGACGTTAAACAAACAAAATTAGTTGTGGAATCATGCCATCCTATTTATTTGTTGATTTCAGGTCATGGCATGGAAGTTTAAAAATCAATCTCTTTGATACATCTGGACGTCAGGATATAAACATTGCTCAAGCTCTTATTGATGGTGGCTATGCATGTGAGACACCAGATGATTTTCCTGTGACTAATGTTTTATCAGGTTCAAGTCAAGATTCTGTTGTTTATGTTCCTGGTTAGAAATATATACAAAACTGCTACAACTGAAAAATAATGCTACATTTGAAAATATTGCTACAATTGAAAAAATAACGCTACAGCCTGAAATAATGATATAACTGGAATTAACACTACACCTGCAAATAATAGTGCTACAACTGGCAATAATGCTACAACTGATAAAAATGCTACAACTGAAAATAACGCTGCGATATGAAGTGAATCCTCAACTAAAGCTATAACTGAAAAAAAACCACTACAACTGAAGATAACACTGCAACCGAAGATAAAGCTATAACTGAAAATAATGCTATAACTGAAGAAAACATGGCAACTGGAAATAACCACTACAATTGAAGATAACACTGCATCTGGAAAAAACACTACAACTAAAGATAACACTGCAAAAAATGCTGCAACTAACTCTATAACTAAAAATATCACATCAAATGAAAATAACACTACTACTCAAAATAATGCTACAACTGAAAATAATGGTGTATCTGGAAATAATACTACAACTGTAAATAAAGCTATGACACCCTTATGGACAACAATAATTATTAGATAAAGCTTTTTTGCTGTGTGTTCCCAGGGTAATAATGCTATATTTATGAAATAGCTTAAAATGAAATTTGAATTTACAAAAAGTAATATTATCATATATTTAAGAAGTTAGTGGATACTGTATGTATATTTTGAAGATTAAATTGCAGGAGTTTTGTAAAGATGCATTATGTAATATTTAGATAAAAGCCTGGTATTCTTGCTATAATGTAGTTCAAATATAGATTCTAGGCGAAGTTATGTCTCCTTGAAGATGTAATGTCTTGATTATCCATTTGATCGTTAAATTTTCTTATTGCAGGTGTTCAAATCCATTTAAATCTTGGCCATCCGATAGTCGGCATATGAATAAATTTTTAAATAATAATTTATATTACTTTTGAAATAAGCTGATTTAGCTCTTACATAATGCATCTTTATTGTTCACTAGGACTCCTGTATAATGTTGTGGTTGTCATTTTGTCTGGCAAAGAGTTTTCTGTTTTTTTATAGATAATATCTTCAATAGTGCCTTATATTTTTCACAGGCCCAACTTATGTCATTCATATCAGACACGGTTGTTGTTGATGTGGTCTTTGGTCCAGAATCAGTCTTGATAGTACTTCATGCCACTTCATGGTCAGCCACCATTAAGTTCTTATCAGTATTAGCCATGGTGGGAACTAAGCAGTGATGACCGAGCAGATGGAATGAAGATTCTTGATCAAGATATGGGGGGTTGGATGGCTGTATCATAAAGCCTAGCGTGGTTTCGAAACCCTGGTTGTACGTGACAAGGAGTAGGATCGTCTGTCCAACCTTGTGCGTTTTCCCCGGGTTCTCTGGTTTCCTCCCTCTGCTAATGACCCCAACGCGCAAGCAAATTTTTGAAATAAAATTAAACCATGTGTGAGTCCCAAAATGACCGAGTTTGTGTTGAGTGGACGTTAAACCCCATTTCTCTCTCTCTCTCTGTCTCTGTGATCAAGATACTGGATCCAGCAATATAAAATAGGTGTTTTATAACAATAACAAATACTCAAAAAAAAAAAGTAAGCAATTATGTAAATAGTTTGAATCTAGTCAGTGTGATTAATAATCACACCATGTGTAAATATTTTATATTGTGTTCATAAATAAGTATTTTAATTAAGCAATTTATTTGTAAAAGTCTTTATTCAAATATTTCGAAGCCGCTGGCTATTGTGTAAAAATTCCTTTCATTTTATTTTAATCAATAATTATTGCCAAAGAATATTTTCAAAAAATATTGATTAATTTTTCTTTTTCTTTTCCCCCATAGCATGTACACAAACAGTAGTGCTTCCTTTACAAAATATTTTCTTTTGATTAAAATTTTACTTTGGTTTATTCCAGTCATGATTTATAAAACCTTTGATAAGCGATTTAAGTTGTTTTTTTTAAATCCAGACTTTGAACAAAAAGTTACAAGATGAAAAATAGATGCTTAGGGGCATCTCATTTCTTTCATACATGTCTAACTGATCAAGAAACATCCATCACAACTTAAAATAATTTGACAAGCAGTAAGGTCGTCTGTCCAACCTTGTGGGGTTTCTCTGGGTCCTCCCGTTTCCTCTCATTGCTAAAGATCCCTACACCAAAGCGAATTATTGAAATAAAATTAAATGATATGTTAGTCCCGAAATGTCGAGTGGAAGTTAAACCCCATTTTTCTCTCTCTCTCTCTCTTAAAATAAAAGACCCTTTTAACTTGTTGACAAGTGAGAGCTATGTTTGATACTTATACCAATAGCAACTATACTAATGTCAAAAAGAATGTATACATGGTGCATTTTGTGCTGTATCAACCAAAGTTGATTTCCATTGTATGCGGCATTTGGGTACAATGTCAATTTGTTTCACTTTTTTTTGCTTAGAAATGTTGAGTTTGGACACAAGAGACAAACTCAGTAGTGTTTTATTAAGTGTGGTTTAATGGTCGAGAGCGAGAGATTAAGTAATATATTGTAACAACAAGAGGATCGTCAGGTCCGAATGTTTATACAATATATTACGCAATGTCTTCAGCTCGAGACGATTAAACGACTTAAAATACCGACACTCCACACGTGGGTTTACACGGAAATAAGTCATGCCAGTCTAATATTTTTATAATGTATGCTTGGCAAGATGCCTGTACATTATTGGAAATAATGGTACACCAACATCAAAGGATGACGTCATATCTGTATTTTAAATTGTTTTAACCTAAACAAATTTTAATCATAATTTTAATGTGTATACTTTCTTTTGGATATTAGTAATATGATGATGTCATTGATAAAATAACTATCTGTGACGTGAATGTTTTGACAAGATATAGCATGAGGGAGTGTTTGTTTATGAGCAATATTGGACAATCGACTTCCAACATTTCACCCAGAGAGTTGTGAACTCTAATCCATTCACGCCTATAGCACCATCTAAAGTTGATCTCTGTGGTCGACCGCCTGTTGATGAGACCCTATTTTTGGTAATGGTGCTATATATTGAATGTTTCTTATGTTCAGAATTTAAAGTTATTAATGGATTGGTTAACTTTTTATAGGTTTTAGTTCGCTTAAGTTTAAGTGGTTTTTTTTTTTAAGTATGTGAAGTTTTGAGATTAATAAATTTAGAAACAGGCAATTATAATGTGTATATCAGATTTTGATGTAAGCTATATGTTTAAATACTGTATGGAAAAGGTTTATTTGGTCAAGTGGCCAAAGATGTTTATTTGACGAAAATGTCATCCTTTTTATTTTATTTTATATAAAGATTTTATATGAAGCAAGCTGCTATTTTATTTTTTTATATTTAAAATGAAGAATAAATTTTTTGTTTTTAGTAGATTGTTTTGATTTTTTTTGGTGGGGGGGGGTCAACCGATAAGTAGAAATTCAACATGTAAAAGTATTTTTAAAATATTTTTTTTCACTATGACTGAACTTAAATAAGGGTCAAAGGTCAGCAGTTTATAAATCTTACTTTTATTTGTTAACTTGCACCAAATGGGGATCACAGTGGCTAAGTGCGTGAAATCATGCTCACTAGCCTGGAGGTCGAGTGTTCAACCCCTGCATTGGCTGAGAAAGTTCATCCAGGTTTTCCAGCATGGTTCCCCCTAGTCGGTCATGCAGGAAGGGGGGTCTGACAAGGACTGCTGTCTAGTCTTTCAGATGGAACATAAAAACGAACTCTCCTGTACACATTGGCGCGAATGTAAAAGATCCCTTGACGGTTGGAATTTGATATAATAGTAGGCCAGGCAAAATTTTCCTCATAGCACACTGTATGGCGTATGTCTGTCTTAATTAGCCAGTTCAGAGCAGAACATTAGGACATTAAACCCACTTTTATTTCATTTTTATTTCTTCCACCAAACTAATTTAAGGTATACTGGAATGGCCCTCTCTTTTGTGATGGTGGTCTGAATCCATACAATGCGAGATATATTTTGACTTGTTTCCCTTTAGTCTCCAAGACGATGCTATCGGGGGAATAACAGGTTGTTACACTGTTACATAAATATTATTTTATTGAGTAACTATCTTACAGTATAACCATATTTTATGTATAAAATAAAAACTAACACAACGATAAGATATTCACACAGAAAAGACTAAGGGCAACGGTGATGAGCAACATTACCCCTAATCTTGAGTTGTTTCCCTTTAGTCTCCAAGATAATTTAATTGGTCCATATAAAACGTACTTGGGCTTTATACAAGAAAGACAATATTCGTGTACTACAGATAAAAAAAATAGATTTAAAGGTATACAATAATAAACGAACAGGAACGAAGATCTGTCGTGGTATCGTTTCGATGAAAGGGAGATAACTATCATCGTCCTCTAGACGTTTGGATGCAGACCACCATTAATTTCCCAATTGACTTCAGTGTTAATTCTGGTCTCTTTGCCAACCTCGAACTTTTCACCAAATTTTCGTTGGGCTGAATGCTTTTCACAACAGACAGAGGAACAAATGGCAATGTCTTTGCACAAAAATGTGTATGAGGTTGACCACCAAAATTTTGAGATACACAAACTTTAAGAGGCATACTAAAAACATGTAACTAGTTGCGCAGAAAATGTTAATTCAAACCGTCTTCGTCCATTATAGATCAAAGATCAATAAAAACGGGCATGCAAAAGGGGAGAAAAGAGACAGAGGCGGAAATGCTATAAAAAGACGTACTACAATTGAGCCAATTTACAATAAGTAATACTATAACATTGTCCAAAACTCTATATTGTGTCCCCTCTATAGATGCAATTATAGTTTGTTTAGTAAAAACGCTATAATTATATGTATCTTGTGTACTAATTGTTTGCGTTTGTTTTGTTTTTTTAAAAATATACTGCGGCGGAATGTGGGAAAAGTGGCTATATTTCCACGGTTGAAAGACAGGTGGTCACATGTATTGGAACTAAAATATAAAATAACAAGTCAATGCAGTAACGTAGCTACGAGTGGCACAAATTATAGCTACACCCAACAGTTTTTATGGGAACATAGTGGGTGTATATATTGGAAATCCAAGTCTGAGAATAAAAACAAGAACAATTTATGTCTGTGAAGCCTAACCCACAACGGGTGAAATTTTAGTAAACCCGTGCGTGCGACTTACGCGTTACTTGCACGTGCTCGGTACCGTAGAAGATTGCAGACTGGTCGTAGTTAGTCATGTACATACAAAATTTTCACCCGGTTTCTTGCGGCCGGTCTGCGAGCTACCAAACCCTACACCCCGTGCATGTCAAACACGTAGGCTGGGTTGTGGACTAGGCTTTAACCATACAATCTTGAAACTTGACGCGAATATTCTGGATAAACGAATACTTTTTAAAAGATTTATCACACGTTTGATACGATTTCCGGAATTAGGAAAACTACGATAGCCTTCATGGCATTAAACATTCTTGAAAAGACGCTTTTGAATAAACCGATTAAGATAATAGAACATTATCAATGTTTTAAAGAAAAGCACAACCATATCTTATGGTGCTATTTTCTTAATGAGACTAAATTGAAATTAAAGGTAGATTACCTAAAGGTGATTAGTCAAAATATAAGTTGTACTTTAAAGTAGCTAAGTCTCTAACTCAATATCACCCAAAGTCTTCGACATTGAAAACCTGAAGTAATTGTTAATTTAAACCAACATTGATGTTGCTATCTTACCGGGAAAGGTTGGGCTTCTGATATCCAATATTTAAGACAAAAAAAACAACATTTTCCATTGGTACACGATTTGTGTACCATCACTCGGCAAATCTCGACAGATTCCGGTGCGTAGAATCTGTCAAAGTTTGCCGAATGCGTGTACCATCTTGCGTTCCAGTGCCATCATTTGTTACAAGGAACTCGAAGAACGATGTTAGACATATTCCACAAGTCATGTCAAACGGTGACGGCATATTCTTATCTGGAGAGCATGCTCTATAAATACTATCGGTGTAGACTGGAATAACCAGACGCTAACGATTGCCATTCGATTAAGACCTCTGGAGTATTTCGGCAAACATAACGGATTAGAAATTATAGTAAAAACAGAAACGATTGAATATAAAACATTCAATTTATATACACATTCAAATTACATTATTAAATGCGTCGCGGTCCAGTAGGACGTTAAACCCCATTAAATTTCTGCTATTAACCAAGTTGGTGCACAAAATTAAAACGTTAAACCCCATTTCATTTACTAATTTGATTAACCTAGATTCTATATTCACAAATTCTTTTGAAACAATCTTGTGAATATTACTCCCGTTTCTGTTAAGAGTTCCTGATGAAAATATCTAATCTGTCGGATTATAGAGATTAAGGTCCAAATCATTCTACAAATTGAAAAATAAAATTGATCGGTAAGACCGCCTAACAAAAGGAAACAAGTAGGTTATAAAGTTTTCACATATAAATTCTTTGAAGAAAATTGTGTAAGAGATAAATCTGCCTAATCCAGATCTTTCGTTTGGCCTCAAAGGTTATAGAAATCATTAATTAGACATTTATTTACTTGCCAGGTTAATAATCAACTATCTAGAATTTCGAAGGGTTTTAATTTTCAACAGATTTAAATACGCGTGGAACTTCATGATTTAATTTAAAAATGGATTTTCGCGACATTTTTTATTATGATCGTAACAACGGTAGCAATGGCAACCGAGACTACACTGTTCAGAAAACGACAATAATTCTTCTCAGAGAAATTTAAAGACTGAACTTTTCAACATATTTCCTTTTCGGTATCTTTTTTGTAACTATTAAACATAGTTTAAGGGATAGTCCCTTTTATTAAACATTAAAGGGACTATCTCGATTTTAACAGAGTCTCAAAAATAAAAGTCTAGTTTTATCTAGACACCACATAATACAGCTTGGGGCTGATTTCCAGCTGAAGACTGACTAGTTTAAGTTGTTTGAAAACGTGTCACATAAGCATTTTATTCTCCAAAATATTATCGGGATTGGCCCTTTAATAGAACACGGTTATTTCTGGAAATCAATCACTGGTATTATTAAATTCGTATATATATCAGGCTAATAAGACTTCTTATTTAATAGTCGAGTTACAAACCAAGAATATTATTTCTGCTTCAAGACTATTTGCATTTTCAAAAATTATGTTGAGGAGCCCCCCCTCCCCCTTTGCATTGAGCTTTTAACAAGTGAAATGAAACCATATGTTAGTATCAAAATAACTGAAGTATTGTGTTGACGAGACATTTAACCCCCATTCTATTTCTTTAAAAATTAAAATGTATTTATTCACAATTCTTATATACAACGATGTAGGGAATAATATGAATAATTTGGATACTGTAACAAGCAAGTTAAAGCTTATATAAATTGATATGAGGTAATTTGTATGCTTTTTGATACCCACTGCTCTCCTTTACTTTTAGTTTTATTTCTTTATTTGAACGAGTTGGACCTCATTAAACACCAAACTGATCAGCCAAGTTTTACACTTAGGTATTTAGATGGTTGTATGATCTCGTAAACTGGATTCTGTAGATGTTGGGTCACCTGGCGTTGTTTCGATTCCACGGTTGTATGTGACAAGAAGTAGGATCGCCTGTCCAGCCTCGTGTGGACGTTAAACCCCATTTCTCTCTCTCTCTCGAATAATTTTGTTTTTTTTAAATCAAATAGATTCGAAAAGTTAACCAGTTAACCTAAAGCCATGTGCATGACTTCTATGGTAAACCCTTGAGAATTGTTGCGAACACTTAGCAACCTTTACCCATTCAAGGATCGAGCATGTCATTAATTATTGAACCGGGGTCTATTAGTATCCAATAGAAACTTCACCCTTCTGATAAAATTTACCCTGAAGAAGAAGATGGCACCTCTCTGAAACGTTGACGATGAAAACAGTGTTAGTGTTTCTTTTATTTATCTACATGAATATTTATCTAGTGAAGAACACTTCCGTATCGGATTCCTCGATCCATTGTTTTCATAATTGTTCCTGTTGGACGCGGATTCTACACAAATTTTGCAAAAATTATTAAAGTATTCTTTTTTGAAAGTTGTATATGATGACAATGGGTAAGATTAAATTGATCCACACCGTATAATAATAACGTTCTGTTGAAAAGCAGTGCAAGGTCTCCAACAAATAAAAAAGAATGCAACCAAAACATAACGGTAAATAACGATATGTAAATTTATTTCGACAAGTGTTACATTTTAATTAACTACATCCACTTTATTTGGTTTCCCCTTTTTATACTTTCGTAGTAAAAACAAGTAAAACGAAAACATGAACTATAAAATCGAAAGACGCGTAAAACGAAATCTTGGACTATAAAATCGAAAAGAAACAGGATCTGTGTTTTAATCTCTCTTCTCTCTCTCTCTCTCTCTCTCTCTCTCTCTCTCTCTCTCTCTCCCTCTCTTCCCTATAAATTTTCCTACAATATACTTCCCTGTCGACCGTTGAGAAAAAAGTCAAATGAAACTCCGTACCTATTTTTCGTCCTGCATTATTTCACATTTGTAAAATATGACAAAAACAAATCGATTGTAGAATTTATTATATTAATAAAAATTATCATTTGCAAATATTTAATGATACAAAAGTGGTATTAAGAGTTAAAGAAGAAATAAGTATATCCTGCCTATGACACCAGGAAACGCAGCTACTGCGTAGACGCCAATTGCCACCAGCAGAAAACTTGTTAAACTTGTTTACTTTAAAATTATATTGCAAAGCGTTGATATTGGATTTCGAGATAACTTCGCGATATATTAAAACCCCGAGAGATGTGATTGAACAAGTTTAACACTGAACAAAGCTATAAGCTACTTGTATTCTAAACATTCAACAGTCAAGGTAAGTAAGAGTCCCCAGTGGAACTTAGCTTTCCTCTATAAGTATCGTTCTGTTTAACTCTTGTCACAGCTAATTCCGATAACTTCCAGACTTTCCTCTATAATCTGTTAGAATATCGACCTACAGGCACCGCGTGGCATGGTTCCATAGACGATATGACGTATACGATGATTGAACGAGACAAATAATCCAGTCGTAAGGTACACACGCGTGTTGCGGATATTGTTCACGAGCTGGGATAAATAGAGGGAAACTTGAAATCGTGTGTAAAGAATTCAATTGTGTAACATGTTTTCTCAGAGATTAGCTGTGGTGTCTGTGTTGTTAGTAGTTGAAACGTCATCAAATCAAGCCCTCGGTAAGATGTTTGTTGTATTTTATTTCTAAACACTTCAAAATACATTTTCTGATTTTAAAAAAAAATTGGGGGTTCAATTGAAAATAAAATAAATCATTATGATTATATATATAATGTGACCCCGAGTGATATTTTTTTCGGACCAAGGAACTATAGAGCTCTAACCCATTAAGAATTAGTTACATGACGTTTTAGTTGGCACTTAAAGGGACAATAAGACTCTTGCTGGCTTGACAGGTCCTGAAAAAAAAATAGCCTTATTCTAACTACAAGATGTTTAAGTGTTCTACCTGTTGTGTAAATTATCCATTACGGCATGTACATGTAGCTGAATTTTCCAATTTTTAAAATGAGTTGTGTTAAGATGAAATTTGTATCATTTTTTAATTGAAATATTGTAAAATAGTACAAATTGTTGACCAGAATAAAAATTGGAAAATATTATTCAGTTACAACAAGAGTGGTATTTGGGCTTTAACTTTCGAAGCTTTTGTTACAATGACTGGAGTGATGCCCATTTGTTCTTTCTGGTACCCTCCTGTAGGCATAAAACAGCAAAAGACCGCTCATCATCGAAGCTCTAAAAGCGGACCAAGGAAATATAGGGCCATAACACATTAAGAGTTACAGAACGTTTTGGTTAGCACTTAACTTTCAGAGCTTTTGTAAGTTGTGTGTGAAATCCTTTTAAGTGGATTGATACTTGACGTTGACTTGAATTAGATGTAAATGATGAAAGCGGATCCATAGGGTAATTTAATTGATAGTTGGTGGTGAAATATTTATTGCGGAGGCTGTACATTATACATGGCTTTGTAGGAATGCCTATGATCCTATTGATGATCTATGGGTTGGATGGAGGAACAGTTTCACCCACTTTTGTAATAATCTAATTATTCGATAAGGTTTATAAAATCTTCATTCAATGGACGAAAATTCAAATGATCACCAAAATATCAGTATTTTCAATGGCGGTGGTTAAAATTATGACAATGTGGTTATAAGAAACATAGCTCTACAAAAGAATCATTTTGGTTAAAAAGATTCGTTTGTAATAATTTAATTTGTCACTAAAAATTGGCATAATTACAAAAAAACAAAGACCATTAAAATGGAATACAATCTCTGGGTTTATTATAGATGGGGGTAGGGGGGTTGGTCTAAGCTAAGGCGAGCGCTTTAGATCAAAAGGTCTAGCATTGACTCAGAGTAACGCTGCTTCGATACTACTATACGTGGCAAGAAGCAGGGTCGCAATACCAGTTATACGCAAAAGTGAATTACTGAAATAAAAATTGTACCAATATGTTAGTCCCGAAATCACCTAGATTCTGTGGAGTGGAGGTTAATCCCCCTTTCTCTCCGATATTGTGGCATTTGGCTCAAAATGTTAACAGTTTGGCATCATCAAAAGTGAATCAAACTTCTCCCTATGCTAACATTTTCCCCAGTTTAATCTTTTATAGTCGTACTGTACATCTGATATCGCACGGATGATATTTGTCACATTGGACGTAAAAGATTGACCATGTCTGCTAATTAGGGTAATCTTCAATTAATTTATGATTTCTTTTTCACTCCCGACATTAGCTACAGATTAGTATAATAGTTTAAGCCTCTTATCGGCCTAGAGCAATCTGTATCGTGACATTCTATAAACTAAAAACAATCAGGGTCAGGGCCGTATGTATGATTTTAGAAGTGGGGATGCAGCAGAGTGGTGGGGTGCCAATATAATGCCCAAGTAACTGAAATTGATCATAATCAAGTGTATCATTTTATAATTGAAATACTGTCAATTTTTTGGTGGAGGTGGGGGTGTGCCATTTCTAGGGCGCCGTATTTTTCTGGGGGTGCAATGTACCCCCTGCACCCCCGCTAGATACCGTCCTGGGGCCGGTTGCTCAAAACTAAGTTATTTTACCGATCCATAAACTCTAACGGACATATCTTGGTAACGTGTTGTTTGCGTTAAATTTACGACAGAAAACACTATAGAATACTTTATTTTTTCCTTTAGAAATATTAGCATAAATCTGTTGGAAACATTTGCACCACAGAATGTTTGGGGCCTTTATTTCCAGCAACAGTCTTTCTCTCCGTTAAAGTTAACGGATCGTTAAAAGATAACAGAGCTTTGAGCAACCGGCCCCAGGCCCAGAGAAATCTGTATTGTGACATTTTATAAACTAAAAACAATCAGGATATTATTGGCTGCCAGATAGCTTGTTTTGCTATTACTGGGAAATAAATTGTGAGTTAATATTATTTGCTAGCAGATAGATTGTTGTTCTAGTCACGTAGAGTGTATTAGAGATGGTGTTCCTGGTGATAACCAACTAATAATCACTTCTCTTCCCTTCGAATCATAATATGACAGCTTTTCACTTTATCAGTTATTGCCAATAATCTGGTGTTCTCCTATTCAACTATTGAATATGACACGTTCTTTGCGATTCGATCACTTCTCACACTGTATGAACAAAAACTGGAATTTCTGAGATCCTTTACGTGTATTGCCTTTTCTTTTTCACTTCTACTATGGCACGTCCATTGTGATTTGGTCACCTTTCATGTTGAATAAAATGATCAATGGAATTTCTGTCTTGCACTGGTAATAAAACGCTTGCCCTTTCTTTCCCACTGCTACCCGTGGTTGTAAATGGCATGTGGGTTAATTGGTCTTGAATTGAATTTCGTTATTCTTTAATGATTAATGTTCTTCCATTGATAGAGATTTATACAGAAATGTCACGGATGGTCCTTCGTACGGGTGTTTAGCGATTATATAATGTGGTTAAATGCATTTCTGTTTTGCATGGACAGAAATAGACGATGGTTCAGCTATTATCGCTAAGTAGAAATGAATTGAACTGGGATTCAACGTCCTACTGCTCTGCTCCTAAACTGGGCTAATGAAGACGGGCATAAGCCAAATAGTGTGCTATGAGGGGAATTATGCCTGGGCAGCAGCGCTACGGCCTTCTCTTATATCGAATTCCAACTGTCAAGGGATCTTTTATGTGTACGTCAACGTGTACACGGGATCTCGGTTTTTCGTCCCATCCGAACGACTAGTGCTAAGTAAGAACAGTGAGTGATACAGGGTTTGCCGTAGGAGGTAGTAGTGGTGGATGTCAAAATGAGGGTTTAACATTCTTATTTTCTGCACCGACTTGGATAATGAAGAGAAATGTTGCCCGGCCAGCGGTCCTTGTCAGGACATGCTTCTTGCACCACTGACGAGGGGAAACCACGGTGAAATATCCCGAGAAGATTTCTCGGTCAACACCGGGATCGAACTCGAGACCCTCCAGGCTAGCGAACCAGTATCTTAAACACTGATTCCTCGCGGTGGCCCGGTGGATATTAATTTGGGATAATAGAATCAAGATAGCCGTGGCGATAGAGAGGCGTGTTAAATCCTAGCGCAGGGCAAGAACTTTATCGTTGTAAGCGAGAGTGATATTCGGTCTCCCGTCCGACCAGGCAGGTTTCCCCCCGAGTTCTTCAGTTTCTTCCTGCAGTAATGATCGGAATCATTCTCACGATCTGTGCCAAGGGCCAAATTGAAAATAAGCCTCAGGCTTAATTTGCTACCCTTGTAAAATGACGAGATTATTATTATTAAGTGTGTGTGTGGGGTTGGGGCGTAGCTCAAGTTGTATCAGGGGTGAAAGGTAGGTCTAATGTTGATGATAAATGTAAGGGTAAACGTTTAAATACTGATGGTATATGAAAATGTCGATATCAGGTTTTTAGTGTGGATAGAAGTTCAGATACCGATGTTAAATGATTATACACGTAGTATCAAGGGTAATGGTACTATCAGCGGTTGATGACGGTTCAGATACTGATGGTGTATGAGAATGGTATCAGGGGCGCATGATAGTCTCAGATGGTAAATGAGAATATAAATAGGTTGAAGGTAGTTCAGATACCGATGGTAAATGAGAATGATTTCAAGGGTAGATGGTAGTTCAGATACTGATGGCAAATGATATAATTAGTTCAAATACCAATGGTAAATGAGAATGGTATCATGGGTAAATGGTAGTTCGAATACTGATACTAAATGCAAATAATAGAATTAGTTCAAATATCGATGGTAAATGAGAATGGTATCAGGGACGGATGATAGTTCAGTTTCAGATGGTAAATGAGAATATAATTCGTTCAGACTAGTAGGCGGAGTGCAGATAAGATAGCAAATGTGTGAGGTGGCTTTTGTTTAGACACACGTGACATTTAAGTCTCTTAAACGCATCAAAAAGCTCTGCCTTGTATTGAAGAAAAAATAATGACCTTTCATGTATCATTAGCCCATGTTTTTCTATGCAAACACATTTGTCATCCCTTTACTGAGATTTCTGACTTGTTCATACACTAATCTAGTGTATCCTTTGTTATCAAGCAGGTAAAAAAAGTTCTTTGATCTCGCCGCTAACCTATTTACGGTGTTTATATTGTAAGAACCTTGTTACACTGATCAATATCTAGACAATGGTGTCATAATCGATCATCAAGGTTTTTTTTAAAATGTCAGGTAAAAAGTCAATTCCCATGGCATGGGTTAAACCTGGCTGAACAAAATCAGTATGCTGTGATTTACAACCAGTGTATAGATAGTCGGATCGTTAATGTAAATCCGTAACAAACCGAAACGCACTAGTAAGTGGATATAGAAACCCCGTTTTTCGCTGCATTTGTGGCGGGTGCCTTTTAAGAAACCAGATAGTGCATTTGTTCTTTCTCGAAATCTTCTTAAATTTAATGACTTCACAAAAGATCTCTGAAGACACGACTGTGCCTTTAACCAAGGGGATTAAGGCGACGAATATCCTTTCTCGCTCCCCAATTCCCACGTCATGATGGACTGGCTCTTACGAAAACGGTGGGGAGGAAGTTGTAAGGTCCACAATCGTCTCCATTCTGGTAGTTTTTCTTTTTTTTCTGGCCTGTAACTTAGCAAGAAATGAGTAACAATTCCAAGTTTTATTCTTTTAAGATGACATAAAATGAAATGGGGCTTAGCGTCATGCTGTTCTGATCCGACTGGGCTAATGAAGACAGACTCACGCCATACAGTGATCTATGAGGGACATTTTGCCCGGACAGCGGCGCTATGGCCTATTCTTATATCGAATTCCAATTGTCAATGGGTATTTTAGATGCACGTCAATGTGCAAGCGGGATCTCGGTTTTTCTTCCCATCCGCACTACTAGACAGCTCTCCATGTCAGGCGCTCCGTCCTGCACCACTGACAAGAGGAAGCCACGCCGGAAACCCCGATGAACTATTTAGGCCAACACCAGGATCGAACCCTCGACCTCTAGGCTAGCGGACCAGTGACTTACTCACTTAGCCACTGCCGATTACTGCACACCATAAACGGCTTTAAGTCCAGTTAAAAATACCCCACATGTGGGTTAACCAAGTATATTATTATAAAAGAAGAGTTCACTTCGGTTACGCCTGTAGCCAGTATAACGTGATTTAAATCAATTTTCCTACAAAATTCCTTACAAATCATCTCGATGACTTTTAAATTGCAATGAGTATACTTCCATCACGCAATAATGCTCTTTAAATAGTTTATTTAGTAAAACAGTTTAAGTATAACCATTTCATTTCTAATCCGAACAGGACAAGAAGAATAGACTGATTCACAGAAACATCACGTTTCTACAGTATTCGTATGTTTTTTTAAAACACTGACCCGTGTGTACCAGAAATGCATGGTTGGATATACTCAGAGGCGGATCCAAAGGTCGCCAAACCCCCTAATTTTCGACAGTGCTCTTTTTTTTACTGCTGAAAGTGCCCTTTCTTGGACCCAAATACAAATATCTCCGAAAATATCAGCCAAATAGCTCTTGTAATGGCTACTGATGCAAGGAAATCACGGATAATTTGTCTTGTGAAGTTGTGAAATATCATCAAAAAGCAGAAGCTGGTGTCCATCACTATGCAACATACAGTATAAACTGGTCTCCAGTCAGTAGTCAATTCTAAATACACTACGACAAGGTACTAATTAAAACAGGATCGTTTTGTTTGATATTAGATTTTTGCTGTGTGCTTCTACCGACTGGACACAGGCTGCCGAAATGAAATTCTCCCGTGTTTGTGAAAAGTGACAACATTCTTTTTTAGAAACACCCGCAATTAGCAAACACTCACCCTATGACTATGTCAACATCTTCATGACAATTCTACTCACAGTTGGAATGATAAATTATTGCAATGAGAAATTAATTTAAAACGAGAAATGATATCGGGTGATCTATAAAAATCGCCAAAGGTTATAGACAGTTCAAGAGATGATCGGAACATTTTTTTTTTAAACAATATTTTATTCAGGTTGTCTGAATGTATTCAGGTTGTCTGAATGTATTCAGGTTGTCTGAATGTATTCAGGTTGTCTGAATATATTCAGGTTGTCTGAATGGGATTGGGGAACAGGCTTAGCCTATGTAATACCCCTCTCCCTAGTGAGTCAGAGAGGTAAATGTGATTGAACATCCACTCGACACAAACTAGGTAATTTCGGGACTAACATATGGTTCATTTTTTTTTCATTAATTTGCTTGCGCGTAGAGTTAGCAGTGGGGTCACTTACAACCGGGGAATCGGGACTGCGCGTAGGTGTCTTTAGCAGTGGGAGGAAGCCGGAGGACCCGTAGAAAACCCACGAGATTATACAAGCGACCCCACTCCTTGCCACGTACAACCGGGTAATCGAAACCACGCCAGTTGACTCAATGACAGGCTTTATGATACAGCGCGCGCACGCTTTTCATTCAGCCATCCGCCCCCCCCCCCAGCGAAATACGGCATGAGTCTCAGCCAAATCACAATTTCTAGCGTCTTTTTATTCCAGTCCATTGCCAATACTATTGCGCATGCTCCCCAGATGAAGATATAATTCGTTACCGTTTGACAGTAGTTGTGGAATATGTCTAGCCTTACTTTCGAGTCGCTTTTTACAAATGACACCAATGGTAAAATATTTTTTTTGTCTTAAATATTGGATATCAGAAGCCTTCCTCTTTCCCGGTAGGATAACAACATCAATTGAATCTACAAATAATTCGTGTTTTCAACGGGTAAGACTTTGGATGATATTGAGTTAGAGACTTGCATGGCTACTTGAAAGACAGAAATTGCGAATAATAAAACCACAACATACTGCAACTGTACAAAACACATTAGTTTGATCTCTTAATGAATCTTTTAAATCGTTTACTCTACACATATTCAATCAGGAGAAGTGATTATTGTTTAATGTACTGGATAAAACCCCAATCTTTGTTGGAACTGAGAGAGAGATAAGAGTTCCATTAACAATGAAATCATCTGGAAGATATTGTCTTCGTGTTTAATCGCAAGTAAAAGGTGAAAACGGATGCACACACTTAACAAGCTTTTAAAACATTGGGTATTGATTGATTTAAACTAATAGCAATCAGGTGATAAGCTCCTCCAACCGACAGCTAAATAATAAATAAACTGGGAAAACGTTGCAGTCGCGCTACACAAACCAAACGGCTCGTGATGCCCCAAATGTCAACCAATCAATAGGTGTTTAATGAAGCACGTGACGCGAGTTAGTAGAGGGGGGTAAAGGTGATTGATTATTGAAAGAGAAGTTAAGTGGGAGATTTGAAAATAATCCCCTGTGAAATCCCCAGAGCACGAAAATTGACAATTTTAATACTTCAGCTTTACGTCAAAGTCTTCACTTATATTTAAAGGGGCAAACCTTAGCCAAAATATATTAAACCCCATATTCCTGAAGCAATGGCCCAAGAAATCCCTCTCTGGCCATTGCTGGAATGGCGTCTGTTTCTTGAACTTACGCGGGAATGTGTCTATTATTTCCATTCAATGAAAGCTATCACTTAAGTACAGCAGCATGACATCCCTTCGTTTATTCTGGGTCTTTCCTAAAATTTTGGACAATGATTTAAGGTATTAAAAACCGTGAAAGTATGTTCGTTTCCAAACAGTATTGTTTACATTTTATTTGTGTTGATAGCCTCGTTTGTCACGCAATTAGTTTTACTGCAGTATTCTTCTATGCACTGGTTAATTGGTCATAATAAAATCGTGAGCCATGACGTAACGTTATGTAAACATATTTGATCCAATACTGGCACTTGTTTTAAATGTAAAGCTTTTGTAGGGCAGCTAGTGATTCACCAGTAGACGGACTACTGACCAATCAAAATTTAAAACAACAATATCCACTCAAAATAGCAATGTGTAGTGGGGTTACCTCTAATCAAACGAAACGCTGCGAGGAGTATGATTAAACCCTGGGTTCCCAACCTCTGAGTTACGACCCCAGCTGGGTCCTGGAAGCACTTTTCGTAGGGTCGTGGCAGACAACTCTAAATCTTTTGAAACAATGCTATGTTTTCACGAAAAGCGTATTATAAATCTATGATCTACACCTTACACTCACGATTAGTTTCCTCAGTCTCGCATTACAAGGGGGTTGGGATGGCCTAGTGGTCTAGAGTGCCGCGCTTCGACCACTAGCTGGCCGGTCACCTCTGCCTTGCAGCTGTGGTTTCGAGCCCTACTGTGAGCGTATGTGACATGGACATAGGGGCGCCTTCTCAACCTCGCGGGTTTCCTCCGGGCACTCCGGTTTCCTCCCACTGCTTAAGACCCATACGCGCAAGCGAATTATTGAAATAAAATTGAAAACCATACGTTATTCCCAAAATGACATAGTTTGTGTCGAGTGGACGTTAAACCCCATTTCTCTTTCATCTGTAAATAATGATGATGTTTTATAGTAAATGGTGACTTTGTTCTTCGATGGATTGTTTCTGGAATGGGGTCGCAACCAACAAATGATTTGGAACCCCTGCTTTCAAATGATGTCATTTTCATTGCACCATCATAAAACACTTAGGGGAGTCATAAAAACATATGCCTATAGTGTATATTGAATTTAACATTTATGAAATAGCTAGAACATAATTCTGGTATAAAAAGAACACCAAACAAACAAAACACAAGAAACTCAAACTAGAAATAAATAAATAAATGTATCCAGTCAACAATAAGTTGTAAAGAGAGTCATGCACGATGATAGTTTATAATTCTATAGGACATTTTCCATTTGACATAACTTTCACCTTTTCGGTGTTGTACTTAATATATAATATACTTTTAAAAAATCGCAGGGCTGGTGACCCGTTAGAGGCGCCATGTTATCTTCTGACCGTGGAGTCGTGTAAGTCGAACAGTCATGTGACTAGGCTGCCCAAAAGAATATCACGTGTTTGAACCCCTCTAGGAGCCGTGGGGGGCCATGTTTAGGAAAATGTGGCTAGAAATATTCGGATACGATGAAAAAATGACCCTCAACATCGACGTAAAGTAGACGGAAACGCCGCTGCCCCGACAAAATTCTGCTTTCTCTCATAGCACACGTAGCCATAGAAATTAAAACGTCCCCCTCGACACAAACTAGGTCATGTCGGGACAAACATATTATTGTTCAAGTTTATTTCATTTATTCACTTGCACGTAGGGGTCTTTAGCAGTCGGGGTAATCTAGAGAAAACACACGAGGTTAGACTGTCGACACCTTATGATGCAACGCGCACGCATTGTTCCCTTTTTTTAGAACAACTTATACAACTTTTAATTTGATTGGTTCACTAAGCATCCCTTTTCTGTACATTGAAGTTCTAACAGAAACTATTTAAGCAGAGCATCGGAATCCCAGACAAATTACATTATTAAACTTACTTGCTTTTCAGACGAGTAGTAAGTTAATCGGATTTAAATCAAATTATATAAATATCGTATTCAATAGATACTCGCAATATTATACACAAACAGAGAGAGAGAGAGAGAGAGAGAGAGAGAGAGAGAGAGAGAGAGAGAGAGAGAGAGAGAGATGGGGTTTAACGTCCACTCAACACAACTAGGTCATTTCGGGACTTACATATGGTTTAATTCTTTTTCAATAATTCGCTTGCACGTAGGGGTCTTAAGCAGTGGAAGAAACCGGAGTGCTCAGAGGAAATCGACGAGGTTGAGAAGGCGCCCCTATGTCCATACCACATACGCTCACACCAGGGCTCGAAACCACAGCCGCAACCCAGAGGTGGCCGGCCAGCTAGAGGTCTAAGTGCGGCACTCTAGACCACTAGGCCATTCCAAACCCCAAGAGAGAGAGAGCGAGAGAGAGAGAGAGTGAGAGAGAGATGAAATGAAATGGGGATTAACGTCCTATTGTTTTGCTCCTAAACTGGGCTAAAATGAAGACAGGCACACGCAATACAGTGTGCTATGATGGAAATTTCACAACATAAAGCAGTTTTATTCTCCAAAACATTATCGAGTTTGGCCCTTTAAAGTAAATGTGTAGGCTCCCCTTTAAACGTAGCTGTCATTAACTCACGTCACAGTCTCAGTTAGCTAATGGTTTAAAATTGGATTAAAAATTGATACTAGGATGTCTCCATGTCTTGTCAATTTGAAGTGGCGTCAATAAAGTAGTCTAATTTGCTTTTCTCTGGGTTTACCTAATTCGTAATATAATATTCTTGTAACGGATCAAGCTAAACTTAGACTGTCTGTCGATAGTTAGCTCCGCTTGAGGACCGACATTAAGGTAGTTGGCCGACATTTTAAGTCCTAAATCTACGATTTTAATCGAAATCACTAAGTATGCTTCGAGAATTGATTTTGTTTGCATTTAATACAATTGAAAAAGTTTATTTGGTCTCTGTGCGTATGACAGACGTGAAACGGAGTAGAACCACGGTCCATTTACTTGATACTTCTCGAATAGATACCTGCTCTAAATGGCCGCCATATCCAAAAATTAGTATTCTGATTTTTTAATACAGTCCTATACTCCGTTTGGCATCTGTCCTACAAGACTAATTAAATAATTTCATTTTAACCAATCAAAGTAGAATAAATATAGGGGAAATATTCTCTTATATCGAATTCCAACTGCTAAGGTTTCTTTTACATACGCGTACACACCAATGTGTACACGGGACGTCGGTTTTTCGTCCCATCCGAACGACTATAGACAGCTGTCCTTGTCAGGCCCCCTGAGAGAGAGAGAGAGAGAGAGAGAGAGAGAGAGAGAGAGGGGGGATGTAACGCCCGCTCGACACAACCCAAGCCATTTCGAGACTAACATATGGTCAATTTTATTTCAAATTGCGCATTGGGTGTTGTTTAACTGTGGGGTAAAACCATGCAGAGAACTCGGAGTAAACCAACGCGTTTGGATAGGCGACCCTACTCCTTGTCACGTAGAAGCTGGGAGTGGAAAACACGCCACTTGAGTCATTGACAGACAGTATGATCTGGACTCCTAGAGGGTGAAGGTACTTTAAGATTTTTAATACGAGTTAATTTGATTATAGACCTCTAGAACTTTATACTTTAATATGTGTAATACGAGTTAATTTGATTATAGACCTCGAGAAGTATATATTATAATATGTTTAATACGAGTTAATTTGATTATAGACCTCTAGAGGTATATATTATAATATGTTTAATACGAGTTAATTTGATTATAGACCTCTAGAAGTATATATTATAAGATGTTTAATTTGAGTTAATTGGAGTTATAGACCTCTAGAAAGTATTATTTTACGGATGCATTATACACTTTAAGATGTTTACCGTAATACGAGTTATTTAACGGATGTATTATACCCTTTAAGATGTTTACCGTACTACAAGTTATTTAACGGATGTATTATACACTTTAAGATGTTTACCGTAATACGAGTTATTTAACGGATGTATTATACACTTTAAGATGTTTACCGTAATACGAGTTATTTAACGGATGTATTATACACTTTAAGATGTTTACCGTAATACGGGTTATTTAACGGATGTATTATACACTTTAAGATGTTTACCGTAATACGAGTTATTTAACGGATGTATTATACCCTTTAAGATGGTTACCGTAATACGAGTTATTTTACGGATGTATTATACCCTTTAAGATGTTTACCGTACTACAAGTTATTTAACGGATGTGTTATACACTTTAAGATGTTTACCGTAATACGAGTTATTTAACGGATGTATTATACCCTTTAAGATGGTTACCGTAATACGAGTTATTTTACGGATGTATTATACACTTTAAGATGTTTACCGTAATACGAGTTATTTAACGGATGTGTTATACACTTTAAGATAGTTACCGTAATACGAGTTATTTTATGGATGTATTATACACTTTAAGATGTTTACCGTAATACGAGTTATTTAACGGATGTGTTATACACTTTAAGATAGTTACCGTAATACGAGTTATTTTATGGGTGTATTATACCCTTGAAGATGTTTACCGTACTACAAGTTATTTAACAGGTGTATTATACACTTTAATAAGGTGAAAATAGCTACCCTCAAATAATGGACTCCCATACTATGAACACCTACTCAAAAAAAAACGTCAATTGCCACTGCGTTTTCTGAAATACGTGATGTACTTTTGTAATTCTTTGAAAAGCAGTGAAAAGGAGCTTCACAAAATAGAATCATAAAAAATGGTTTATAATAGAGAATATTGACACCCGCCGAGTAACAGCGTCAAAACGTTTTAGCATGTATATGATAATTTGTTTTTAAAACATATTATGTTTTTTTTCGTATCACGACTCACAAATGTTTTGACAGCCATACAATAAAAGCTTTTTGTTAGGACTCCACTCATAAACAGAGAAAAGAAATCAATATTGGTTAAAAAATAAAATGTATGGATACATGATTTAGTTGGCAGCTCAAAGTGGATGATTATATTTTAAAATGTAGCTATTAAAGGGGCATAATCTCACGCCCACGTGCAGGGCCCGATTCCTAGAAAATTCTTATAGTAAGCACAAAGTCATATTTCACTTTTACTTACGTAAGAATCTTATAAAAATACCGTCCCTAGAAAATTCTCAAGACCATTCTTACGTAAGCACAAGTCGAGTACAAGTCTAAGCACATTGTGACTGGTAAAGCTTACCATACACTGAGACTACCATGCTCTTTAACGTCATAAAACAACTTTGGTATGCGAATTACGTCATAAATTTGTCGTCTGCTTCATTGTGGTTGATTTTGATTGACATGTCCCCTGTATAGGCCTACATAATTATAAAATGTGCCAAAATATATTTTAAAAAAACGCAGACATATAGGCCTACAAACTAACTGAATAATTGTGAGAGCGCCCGATCAGCCTGTGTGTTTGTAGCCTATTGTTTACTAATTGGCAAAAACATAAATTGGTTTCAGGGTAGGCTTATAAGGCCCTAGATGCAAAATTTTCTATAGCATTCTTAATTTCTCTGTCTTGTAATTGTCTCTTTGGTATAAAAAGGTGTCGGAAACGCCGTCGAATAACTCTACGGTCAGCCATCTTTTTGAAGCAAAAACAGACTTAAGGTTGGTAAGCAAGCCCTATACCTTGCTTGGGACTTGTGCTTAGACTGGCTATGTTTCAGAACTAAGTTGTGCTTAAGTTTTTTCTTGGAACGCATAATAACGTTCTTGTGCTTACAATAAAGTCTACTTAAAATCGAAGCACAAGGACGTTCTTAAGAATTTTCTGGGAACACAAAATAAGGTAAGTTTACTTAAATGCAAAGTCGACTAAAATCTAAGCATAAGAATGTGCTTAAGAATTTTCTAGGAATCGGGCCCAGGGCTCGTGGTTGAATTTAGACATGGGCTCTAGGAACCGCAGCCCATGGGACTAAGGGAGGTTGAATCAAATTATGGGCTTTTTGGGGCTGCAGCCCAGTTGACTAAGGGAGGCTGATTGTTTGAACAAATTTCTTTGAAAGGATTTACATAAAAGAATTTTTGTTCGAATTGTTGTTAGACTTGTAAAAATAATAAATTTGAAAATATAACCGAAGGCCACAGACAGTACTCTTCTTTAACATTACAACCGTTATCTTTTCCCCGTGCACTCCAGTGTGCACACCTATTGATCCGATGTTTCGTCATCCATCTGAATTACTAGGTAGTAATTCCTTCTCAGCCACTAAGGCGCTGTATCAGACAAGTAGGGACCGAGTTTGAAGAGACTCTTCTTGCTCTATCAGCATGATTCTAACCCCTCGACTACCACAGTCAAGGTTTATGCTGTAATTGTAACTATGGAAATTAATTATCCACGGTCTGGGGGACGCTTAGAGGGGAGAGTGGCTTGAATTATATCGAACTAAAATGTGACCGTAGAGTTACTGTCCTAGTACTAACATAATGAAACACAGATGACGTGTTTTCATCATAATAATACTGTAGACTTCTCGATCTAATCACAATAAGATCTAACTTTAGTTTCGGTTTAGTTTTATGTTTTTCGATTCAGATTTGATGTTCTGGGTTGGCAGCATATATCTGGTCTGGAAACCCCAGAGAAAATGAACGAGATTAATTAGATGATCCACCCACTTGTCATGCACTGGCTCACTAACTATGAGATTTTTCAAAAACGAGATCCATCCTGGTGCTGGTCAAGAAGATATGTCGAGATTTACCATCCCGGTCCCCCCCCCCCCTCTTATCAGTGGTACAGAATGTTAGGCCTAACAAGGAACAGCAGTTCGAGTACGTGTTGTCGTCCACCTAAATGCACCCGTCACTGTTGGGATTCAGTGAGGAGTAGGAAGAAACGCTGCTGTCCATCACAGGATGTATGACTGTCTTAATTATCCCGGTTGGTGCCGAATAGTACGACGTTAAAACTCATTTCGCTAAATAGCACCAGCAAGTTGTTCAACTTCCGTTGATGAAACGTCGATGGTCCTAACAACGGTCGTCTTCGCATGCGTGTTCAGTTTACCCGACGCTTTTGTTTGTAGCAGGATGATTTTAACAAATCAAATTGGCTTCGTTAAAGTGTGCATGGCTCTATTTTTTTAGAACCTTGAAATAGACAAAAATGGTTCGAAAAGCATATATTAATGTAGTATGGGTGTGTGTAAAGTGATTTATATTAAATTTTTGAAATCGGTGAAATACAAGAACAGCTCAAATTTAACGACAGTCGTTTACGCTTAGTAGCGAGTGCATTCTACGCGTTTAAAAAAAAAATATTTTGTCGTTTGTGAAGCAGCCTTTACTAATTACTTCCACATTGTGTTGTATGATATTTTGTTATTGGTTCATAATACCCCCGTCAGACCGGAGTGGCGTCCTTACTACGACGTTACGGCGATGGACAATGAGTTTAGAGCGCATTAAGATCGCCATAAGCGTAATGAAAACGCCAGCTATCGCGCTGTGGTCACCATGGTCGCCAATGATCGCCGGGTCACGGCGATTATTTTGAGCATGTTCAAAACAAACGCCAAGGTTCTGCGATCTAATACCCTTGTCAGACGCTTCAGGGACGGAAATGGCCGCAGAGCCCGTCAAGATCGCCATAAGCGCGGTAAAATCTTGGTAGAAACACTAGATACCGTGCTGTTTACCGTAATACGAGTTATTTACGGATGTATTATACACTTTAAGATGGTAACCGTAATACGGATGTAAAATGATCGATAGGTTTATTTCATAGGTATATTTTACCATGATATACTTAACATTTGGGGGATCAGTGAGTAAGACGCTGGCTCGCTAGCCTGGGGGTCTGAGGCCTGTTTCTTGAAATCTTAACTAAAGATAAAATCCAAATTTTAGTAAATACTTCAATTTTGATTGACTAAACACTAAAACCAATCTAATATTATCCAATCAAATTACTAAAATTTGGATTTCTATCTTAGTTAAAATTTCGTGAAACAAGCCCCTGATGTTCGATCATTGGCCGAGAAAGTTCATCCAGATTTTCCGGCGTGGTTTACCCTTGTCAATGATGCAGGGTGGGGGGGGGGTAACAAGGACAGCTGCCTAGCCGACAGGATTGGACGAAAAAACGAGGCCCCGTGTACACATTGACGTGCACGTAAAATATCCATTGACAGTTGGAATTCAATATAAGAGTAGGCCGTAGCGCCGCTGCCAGGGCAAAATTTCCCTCGTAACACACAGTATGGCGTATGCCCGTCTTCATTAGCATAGTTTAGGAGCAGAACAGTAGGACGTTAAACCCCATATCATTTCACTTAAGCTTTGAAAATCAATTGAAGAAGAAAATATCATCTGTCGTTATAATGAGTGATAATGATCTATCTCAATCCACGTCTGGCACCTTTAATAGCCGCCTAAATTGTCGATGTGTTTACCGACCGGAGTTTATACCTTGGTTGGACAACATCTCAGGATGAGTTGACCGCCCACATATTATGCTGTCTTTTTAAAAATCAATCCCTTTCACATTTCTTTGATTTCCTGACACAAATACATTCATAAAACATTCACATTATTTGTAAAATCTGACGTATTATGAATGCTTAAAGCCCCAATACTACTCTTGTTGTAACTGATTAATATGTTCCAATCTTTATTCTGGTCAACAATTTGTACTATTCTACAATATTCCAATTAATAAATGATACAAATTTCATCTTAACATACCTAATTTTAAAAATTGGAAAAATTCAACTACATGCCGTAACATGGTTTGTAAAGCCTTACGTAAGCACTTTCAAATGCAACTTGGATTTAAACATATTTTCGAATCCTCTGGACAAGTAAGATAGGTTGTAATGGATAATTTACACAACAGGTAGAACACTTAAACATCTTGTAGTTAGAATAAGGCTATTTTTGTTTCTGGACCTGTCAAGCCAGCAAGACTGTTATTGTCCCTTTATACTAAGACCAAAATATTGACAGTGTTGTGTAGGACAACCCGAAATAAAAACCTAAAACAATTTGGAGGATAAAAAAGCTAACACATACTTATAGAGGATGTGTCATTTTTGTCGAAGTTGCCTTCTTGGTTTGAACTTAGGCAAATCCACGTATCACACCTCCGTGCTTTAGAGTCGTGATATAATATTCCCGTTCATTAGACGAATCATATACCCAGATAAATATACACGTTAGTGTCTAGTTTCGTAATTATTTTACATTACATCTTTGGTGCCATCAGCACAAACAGAGTGTCAGTCACTGGAGACAGATATAGTAACATAATCTACTTAAGTCCTAAAACACTTCACCCTGGTCTAGTGGTTTTAAACAATATTTTACTTAAAGTTAGACACGAGAATATATTTAAAATACAGATGTGACGTCACCCTTTGATGTTGGCGCACCATTATTTCAAATAATCGTATACGGGCAACTTTCAAATACAGATGTGACGTCATCCTTTGATGTTGGCGTACCATTATTTCAAATATTCGTACGGGCAACTTGCCAATACAGATGTGACGTCACCCATCGATGCTGGCGTACCATTATTTCAAATAATCGCACGGTTAACTTGCCAATCGTACCTTGTCAAATATTGGACTCGAGTGACGTATTTCACTGTAAACGTAAACGCACGTGCGGAGTGTCTGTATTTTAAGTTGTTTAATGGTCTCGAGCTTTAGACATTGTGTAATATATTGTAAAAACACTAGGAACTCACGGTCATCCTGTTGTTACAATATATTACTAAATGTCTCGTTCTCGACCAATAGACTATAAACAATACATACAATTCTGATATAATTAACAAGTCGACGCTTATATAAATTTTTCTCCGTTACTTCGTTATCAATCTGTTAAACAGCCGTAATCGAGAGATCCTTGTAGTGTGGTTTATCCAATTTGCTCCCGATGTCGACGCATGACATAAAGAATGTAGATACTAGCCCCCTATGGTGATGTGTGGGGGTTAAACGTCATTCTTTATGCCTCCCATTCTTTAAACCCAGTTAAAATACAGATGTGACGTCAACTTTTGATCTTGACGTATCATTGTTTCAAATAATGGTACGGGAAATATGCCAAGCGTACATTATTTATACTAGTTAAAAATAATGAGCCCGTGTGACGTATTTCATTGCAAAGGACGTGCGAGTATCTGTAGTTTCAATTGTTTAATGGTCTCGTCTTATTTCAATATTACTTAATGTCTCGCTCTCGACCATTAAACCACACTTAAACGATTTTTATTTTTTAATTGTAGATGAACGAATATCGTGGAAGGAGTGGTGGTCATATGAAGGTCCTTCGGGTAAGTTGTGTGGAATTTAGTTTGTGTGATTATATTCCGCTTTAGCCATGTTGCGCCATGCAATTATCAGATTTTCTTATTTTTCAAAACATATAATTCTAGAACATCTTTATATCATCCCAGTTTCTATTTCGGTTGTTTTATACTTCTTTGTCAGTTTAAGGAGCTAACTGTCTAACTCAATATTTTCCATGAATGAAATGGGGTTTAAAGTCCTACTGTTATTCACCTAACCGGTGCTAATGGAAGACGGGTATTGTCAATAATATTTTAAATTAAAAACACAAATTAGAATTCACTGTTGATCAATTTCAATCAGTATTGATGTTGATATCTTGCCGTGAAACTATAGGATCCTAATATCCAATATTTAAGACGCAATTAACATTTTATAATCAGAACATGAGTCGTGTACTCTATTGTTTCGGGTGTCATTTTGTAATGAGCCAATAACAAAATATCCTACAACACAATATGGAGTAAAATAAGTAAAGGCTGCTTCACAAACGACGAAATAATAATTTTAAAAAATGCACTCGCTACTAATAGTAAGTGCAGGGGGACTGCACCACATATGATTTACACAAAAGACAAACATAGCGACAAGACACCATACTCAAAAAACAACAACAAACAAACAATTAAAAAAAAAGCGAATGGATCCGGGGGCTAGCCGTAAGCGTCCACTGCGCTGTACAGTCCCGGGCCTGTGGTGACACAGACTTCACTCAATTTGAAAACAACTGGGAATGCAACCCAAAGAAATAATTATATAGTGTCAGCATGAGTCATGATCTATTATATGTTGTAAGAATTACGAATGTAAGTATATTGTTGTATAAATTCCGCTACACAAGTAACCACATAGTTAAATGTATCAGAAGTAGGCCTAGTTCAAACTAAATCAAATCAATAAAAGGATTGAAGTATATTAAATGCATTTAGGACACACATTACAACCGTCACAGAAACAAAAACAAAACTGATTACAGGAAGCAAAGGAATATAGACTATCTAGGGAGACAGCCGAGCCGTCTGCTGACTGAGTGGCGTGACGTGAATCTGCCGTAATAGTTGTTATGACGTCGTGGTTTAGAAGGTGCAATTTCCCGATAAAAAGGGCGATAATCTAGATAAAATAACGTTGAAATATAAAAAATAAACTATTAGTTTTTAAGACCATGCAATTGTACAAACCATAGTATAATTATTATATAATGTCCCACGTAAGAAATGCAAAACAGGAATGCTAAAGAAATCGCAAGTTATTAGTGTAATCCTAAAGGCATAAAAATAAGGGCAATAATCCAGATAGGACTAGACATCTAGAAGCAATTTATTTAGAGTCATTATCCAATATGTAGTCAGTAATATCGTTATAAGAAATGTCAAACTTATTATGTTGAAGAAATGGAAGTTTTGAAATTTCTTTCAAAATGCGTAATTGTGTACCACCTTTGGCCGTGCACTTAAAATTAAGAGTTTTTATTCGGGAAAGAAATAGTTCTTTATTGTTGCATATTTTTAAAAATCGTAATGCCTGTGAATAGAAAACATTGTATAGTGTAGTATCTGGTATGTTACTATGAGCTGACGGGTATTTTACTACTTCAAAAGCGTAAACGACTGTCGTTAATTGAACTGTTCACGTATTTCACTAATCTCACCGAAGATAAATGATTATAAATTACAATATTTTTTTTCAAAAATTCAATATAAATCACTTTACATACATCCATATGACATTAATATGTGCTTTTTCAAGCCATATGCCCTTTAAAGCGGAAATTTTTATGTTATGTTTTTAAAATTTAATAAAGTAAAGCCTTAAAATAGATGGTATCCGTAAACAGTCCTACTTGTTAAAGAATACTCCTATTAATTCTATAATTCCCTATTGCCAACTGAGAAATTGGCCAAAATATAATTTTCAACTTCAAATTCCAACGTTGGAAAATGGCTGCCCCATGTTGTCAATAGCAAAACAGGGGAGGTAATTGTTGTGTTGTTATATCCTGTGTCATCGATTTTAAGGGAGGAAAATAATGCCCATGATCGTATAAAAGTGAGTTGATAACCTATTGAGCAAAAGACAAAGAAATAATTATGTTTTGACTCTCTTAGCAAATTTGAAATTGTTGCTTTAACGAAGCCACTTTGTTGTTAAACAGACGTTTAAGCGCCTCGTATAATATTGCATACAGATTTATACCCCCTGCAAATCGGTGACACAATCAGCGATGGGTTATTGTTCATTCGCTTTTTTGACAAAATAATATTAATTCATTGATTTTCTTCACGAAAATGGATAAATATTATCGAATGTGTCACAATGGTAGACAGTAGTATCGAAGGTTTGTACAAAATGACAAGTTTACAGAAGTTATGTCCGAGATTTGAGTAAAGAAATTTCGTTCAATAGCAAGATTCAGCGACGGTCAAATTTACCGATGCAGTATTGGTGTTCACTCCCAATGATCAAAGCGTAATATTAAATTTATGTCAGCACAAAAATCACCGAGATTTTATGAAGAGGCCAACCCTTAAAACTTTTTCGTTTAGCAGCAAGATTCAACAACGGTTAAATTTACCGATGCAGTATCGATGTTCACTTCCAATGCATCCAAGCGTAATATATTTAATTTATGTCAGCACAGGCCCGTCGGAACGATATTGATATTGGGGGGTGGGGGGCTGCGTGCAAAGGTAGTGAAATGCAGGGCGTCCGAATTGTTTTGCCCAATAAACGGCATATATACGAGCAGATTTTTGGGGCCTGCAACACAAAAAGCACCGAGATTTTGTTAAGAGGCCACTCCCGTAAAGCGGTCAGTCGTGAAAATTCCCTTGGGTGTCTGCTTAATGCAGGTTCTATTCTATATTATTACAATATGTGTTTTTTATCATATATGTTTGGCGGATAAAATATTCAAGTTGGCAGAAAAAAAATATCATCCTTGTTTTGCATAAAAATTCGAATTAATTTTGGCAGAAAAAATTGAAAGCCTGTGTGAGTCCTGAAATCATCCTGCTACAAACCAAAGCGTCGGGTGAACTAAACACGAATACGTAGAAGAGCGCTGTTTAGACCACCGACGTTTCATCGGCGGATGTTTAACATCTAACTGGTGCTATTGAACGAAATGAGTTTTAACGTCGTACTATTCGGCACCAACCGGGCTAATGAAGATAGTCATACATCCTGTGATGGACAGCAGCGTTTCTTCCAACTACTCACTGAATCCCAACAGTGACGGGTGCATTTCGTTGCACGCTAACGCGTACATGAACGACTTGATGCTGTTTACGCTGTTCCATGTTAGGCCTAACATTCTGTACCACTGATAAGGGGGGGGGGGATTGTAAATCTCGATAAGTCTTCTCGACCAACACCAGCGACCCCTAGACCGTGGATAATTAATTTCCATAGTTACAATTACAGCTTAAACCTTGACTGTGGTAGTCGAGGGGTTAGAATCATGCTGGTAGAGCAAGAAGAATCTCTTCAAACTCCTAGTAATTCAGATGGATGACGAAACATCGGATCAATGGTTTGCACACTGGAGTGCACGGGAAAAACCACGGTTGTAATTTTAAAGAAAAGTAGGCCTACTGTCTGTGGCCTTGGGTTATATTTTCAAATTTATTATTTTTACAAGTCTAACAACAATTAACATTCGAACAAAAATTCTTTTGCGTAAATCCTTTTAAAGAAATTTTTTCAAACATAATTTGAATCAGCCTTCCTTAGTCCCCTGAGCTGCAGCCCCTAGAGCCCATGCCCTTTTTCAATCACGAGCCCTGCACGTGGGCATGAGATTGTGCCCCTTTAATAGCTACATTTTAAAATATAATCATCCACTTTGAGCTGACAACTAAATCATGTATCCATACATTTTATATTTTAACACATATTGATTTGTTTCTCTGTTTATGAGTGGAATGCTAACAAAAAGCTTTTATTGTATGGCTGTCAAAACATTTGTGAGTCGTGATGCAAAAAAGAAAACATAAAATGTTTTAAAAGCAAATTATCATATACATGCTAAAACGTTTTGACGCTGTTACTCGGCGGGTGTCAATATTCTCTATTATAAACCATTTTTTATAATTCTATTTTGTGAAGCTCCTTTTCACTGCTTTTCAAAGAATTACAAAAGTACATCACGTATTTCAGAAAACGCAGTGGCTATTGACATTTTTTTTTGGAGTAGGTCTTCATAGTAGGGGAGTCCATTATTTGAGGGTAGCCATTTTCACCTTATTCAAAATGTTATATGGCAATGTATTAATATTGGTGGCATTCATGGCTATATTTCAAATTGTTTTCCATCATTTCGTGATGATATTGCCAAGTTGGCGCCCATTTTTAGCGGGGAAAGCGGCCGGTGTGCCGATTTCGATTAAGTAGTAGTGTTTGGTGTCAATGTGTATGTTTGCGGGGTCACAGATTCCATTTCTGACTTTCACAACCTTGTAAAATGATCATATAGCCTACTTAGCATATTTCCAGGATGGCGGTCATTTTTAGCGGCAAAATAGGACGATGTGCTGATCCTGATTAAGTTGTCGTCGTTGGTGTCAATATATATGTTTTTAAATGCACAGAATACATTTCGGTCAGTAACAACAGTTTAAAATAATTATAAGTTCACCTATGTACAATATGGCGGCCATTTTGAGCGGGAAAATGGAACGATGTGCGGATATTGATAAAGTAGTCGTCTATGGTACCATAATATATTCCATTTTTGCCTTTTATAACTGTGTAACATTATCACATATTTAGCATACTTCCAGTATGGCTTTCATGCCGGGCAGGAAAATGGGACGATGTGCTGATTTTGATTACATAGTCATGTTTTTGTATCAATATTTGTTTTTAGGGGCGCAGATTCGATTTCTGCCATTTAAAACTGTGAGAAATGGTGGTATGTTCACACATTTAGCATATCTTTGTTTGTGTCAGGGCGTTTTCTAAAAACATTACATAAAAGGTTTCTGAATCCAATTCTGCTATGAACAACCGCGTAGCATGTTCATGGAAGCCCGCGCCGAGTTTATCCATTAGATATATTATCCAATAATGTAGTAGTTGAACTCAAGTCTGATTTTTAGACTTGGTGGCACCATCTAGACTTTCAGTTTATGTTTTACTATGGTTAAAAATGTGAGACTTGCAAGGTAATTAATAAATTAAAAAGTACAGAAATGTTTGATATTAAATATAAAGTGGTATGCAAAGAAATAAAAACAAAGACTGCAAATACAGTAGTAACTTGGCATAAAAAACATTGTTTTTTATAATCAAACATCAAAACCTACAAAATAAAACTTATTCCATGATTTCTATCCATAAAGCCGACGAATGGGAAATATTTTTAAATAAAACAAACCGAATCGGACTATATAGGCCACCCCAGCGCTTGTCCATCTATAATGCACGACATAATAGTGGTAACGTTATCTTTATGGGAGATGCTAACAGACACACGGGAAATAAGGCCCGGATCCAGGATTTTGACGAGAGGGGGCGGAGCATACATTGGAGCAAAGGGTAATCATCAGAGTGCCGCATGCATTAGTCTTCGTCGCGGCCTCACTCCGAAGGCAATTGTATACGTTGCTGGTTGCAGGTGCTGGTCTGAACAGTGATGACCAGTCTCACGGCGACTGATGCGGGGGAACGGCCCCCTGTCCCCCTGGATATGCTCCCGGAAATAACGGTATATTCATATAGATCTCCATGTTGTCTATATCCTAATCTTTATGACATTAACTAACGTATTTGTTTAAGTTTAAACTGTTGTATTTTCATTGGGAATATTAACTTAACTTTGTTTTGAAATGAAATAAAATAAAATAAAATGAAATAAAATCGGATTTAAGGTCCAACTTATAATTAACTATCCGCGATAATGATTCCATCTGTCAATGGTTCACTTACGTGCTACACATACACTGATGGACCTCAATTTTTTGTTCCATCCGAACGACTAGGCGCTTTGTTCTTGGCAAACTCACAGTAGTATCGAAGGTTGGTACAAAATGACAAGTTTACAGAAGTTATGTCCGAGATCTGAGTAAAGAAATTTCGTTCACTAGCAAGATGTTCACTTCCAATGATCAAAGCGTAATATTTAATTTATGTCAGCACAAAAAGCACCGAGATTTTATGAAGAGGCCATCCCCTTATTTTTTTTTCGTTTAGCAGCAAGATTCAACGACGGTCAAATTTACCGATGTAGTATCGATGTTCACTTCCAATGCATTCAAGCGTAATATATTTAATTTATGTCAGCACAGGCCCGTCGGAAAGATATTGATATTGGGGGGGGGGGGGCTGCGTGCAAAGGTAGTGAAATGCAGGGCGTCCGAATTGTTTTGACACCACGCCTGCCCAATAAACGGCATATATACGAGCAGATTTTTGGGGGAGCCCCCCCCCCCCCCCCTTCCGATGGGCCTGCGACACAAAAAGCACCGAGATTTTGTTAAAAGGCCACTCCCGTTAAGCGGTCAGTCGTGAAAATTCCCTTGGGTGTCTGCTTAATGCAGGTTCTATTCTATATTATTACAATATGTGTTTTTGTTTTATCATATATGTTTGGCGGATAAAATATTCAAGTTGGCAGAAAAAAAATATCATCCTTGTTTTGCATAAAAATTAGAATTAATTTTGGCAGATAAAAAATTGAAAGCCTGTGTGAGCTTTGAAATCATCCTGCTACAAACCAAAGCGTCGGGTAAACTGAACACGAATGCGTAGAAAAGCGCTGTTTAGACCACCGACGTTTAATCAACGGACGTTGAACATCTGGCTGGTGCTATTTGGCGAAAAGTCTTCTCGACCAACACCTGGATGGATCTCGTTTTTTTAAAAAAAATCTCATAGTTAGTGATCCAGTGCGTGAAAAGGAGGTGGGTCATCTAATTAATCTCGTTTATTTTTTCTTAGGTTTCCAGACAGATATATGCTTCCAACCCAGAACATAAAATCTGATTCGAAAAACATAAAAACTAAACCGAAACGAAAGTGAGATCTTATTGTGATTAGATTGAGAAGTCTACAGCGTTATCATGATGAAAACATGTCATCTGTGTTTCATTGTGTTAGTAATAGGACAGTAACTCTACGGTCACATTTTAGTTCGCTATAATTCAAGCCACTCTCCCCTCTAAGCGTCCCCCAGACCGTGGATAATATATGTTTTCAAGTGCACAGAATACATTTCGGTCAGTAACAATTGTGTAAAATAATTCTAAGTTCACCTATTTTGCAAATTTACAATATGGCGGCCATTTTGAGCGGGAAAATGGAACGATGTGCGGACATTCATTGAGTTGTCGTCTATGGTACCAGGATATATTTTTCGGGAAGCAGATTTAATTTTTGCCTTTTATAAATGTAAATTTATCACATTATTTAGCATATTTCCGGTATGGAAGGAAAATGGAACGATGTGCTGATTTTGATTACATAGTCGTGTTTTGTATCAGTATTTGTTTTTCGGGGACGCAGATTCGATTTCTGCCATTTACAACTGCGAGAAATGGTGGTATGTTCACACATTCAGCATATTTTTGTTGTGGCACTGCTCTAAACACAAGACTGAAAAGGTTTCTGAATCCAATTCTGCTATGTACAACCGTGCTGCATGTTCATGGAAGCCCGTGTCGAGTTTATCCATTACGTATATTATCCACTAATGTAGTAGTTGAACTCCAGTCTGTTTTTTAGACTTGGTGGTGCCAAGGGACTCCGGAAATTCCCGAAGCTCCCCAACCGGCCTACAAATAGTAATCGACGGTCATATATTTATAATAAGATCTGTCGCGGAAAAAAATCTTTAACTATTGGTTGTTATAGACAATAAAATTAATGATTTATTAATTTTCCAGAATAAATAGTTATTAATTTACTTAATGCAGCAACCCGTATGATACAATTAAAGAGTTATTACACTCAATTATATTAATGATGATGAAGAGCTGTTTGATATGTTAAGCGTGAACAAGTAAATTTATCGACATTCGGTTATAAAATATTGATGCACAGCAATTAACTAGGGTGGGATTCCATTGATGTCTTAAATTATGCGTTTTAACTTTTCATTAGCAAATGCCCCTGAGGGAGGTGATCTGGTGTGGAGTTGCAGATCCAAAAAACCGTCTTGATTCAGTTTCTGTGAAACGTGTAACTTTGAGCTTTTTGTTGTTATGCACCACCAGAAATCCCCATAGACGCTGCGTTTACATTAGTTCAGCTATGAACGTCGGTCTCATTACACTCACCCTGACCGTTCAGGGACTGTCCCATTCAATCAATGTCGAAAATATTTTGAGCCCCAGTCAATTTTACTGGGCAACTTTTCACTGCCAAACGATGGGGTGTCAATCCATGTGGGCGCCTGTACAATGTAAGTGAGAAAATAAAACCTAACTTACTTCGCTAGAGACAGTATGAGCGACACAACACGTTGTTAAAAATACGTCCCCTCCCATCAAGTTACATTTCCCCGCCATGATACTCTAACTGCAGGTCAACGTCCACATTCAGGAATGTCGGTCATACAAGACGAAACGAAATGTACAGGCGTTACATTGTACAGGCTTTCACATGGATTGACACCCTGTCGTTTAGCAGTGAAAAGTTGATTGAATGGAACAATCCCTGAACGTTCAGGGTGAGTGTGATTAGACCGACGTTCAGAGCTGAACTACGTTTACATGTACATGTACCCCTAGCAGTACTGGTACTTAAAGCAAGAATTTCACATTTTTAAGATATTTTTTTTAAAATGTATTAAAATAAATCCTTAAATTTGATGGTATATATAAAGAGTCCTACCTTGTTAAAATATAATCCTATTAATCCTATAATTTACTATTGCCAGTTGAGAAATTGGAAACAATATCATTTTCAACTTCAAATTCAAACGTTTGAAGATAGCTATTCCCATGGAGGATAGAAAAACATGGAAGGTAATTGTGTTATTATTTCCGGTGTGAATGATTTTTAAGTGTGAGAATGATACCCATGTTCGTATAACAGTGAATTGACAACTTATTAAGCAAAAGACATAGAAATAATTATGTTTTGACTTTCTTAGAAAATATGAAATTCTCGCTTTAATCGGGTGAATATCAGAATGAAAGGAGTGCTTTCGCGGCAAGAATTGGAATTTCGTCTAGTACATCCCTCTTCTGTCCGAAAATAGACCGTCATAGGAAATGAAACGGGGTTTAACATCCAACTGTTCTGCTAGGACTGGGCTAATGAAGCCAGACATACGCAATACAGTGTACTTTGAGGGAAATTTTGCTTGGGCAGCGGCGGCATACTGCACTAATATGTGTACATGGGACCTCGCCTTTTCGTTCAATACGAACGACTATACGTTTTCTATTGCCAGACCCTCCGTCCTGCACCACTGACAAGGGGGGGGGATCTTGAAAATTCAGATGGAATTTGTCGACCGCCCCTGGACCTTACTCACTGAAGCATCATTCTTTCTGCAATACAGTAGATCAAAAGATCCCCATCCTTTCCTTCACCCCACCCAACCAAGTCTATTATAATTGAGAAACTCACTCCAACATCCGGTTAACTATCCAATCATACAAGCACAAATCACGAAGGACCGGAAGTACAGACTTGAATGAAGAAACCCCTGGGACGTTAGGATCATACAGATTAGCTATACGATTGATCAACTTAAAATATGTTATCAAAATTTAATGGTTTACGACCGTCTATAGAAAAACAGATCCTAAAATAGAAATTCAAGTCCCGAATGCAATATTATATTAGTAGATTATATTTTCAAGAATATGGATTCCTGTATTCGATACATCTCCAAAATATATATACAATATTCTAATTTACGAGACAGCGCAAATCGATACATTTCATATAGCCAACCCTTTAATTAACTTAACTCGTTGTTATGACAACAAATATGGAGCCTATCATAACTTGCGTTGTGTGTCTGCTTAGTTTCGTAATCTCTCGTCATCGATCTGATATATTAGTTTAATCAGAAACATATTGGTTACGCCACTAAGCAGAGATTAATTTAATCCCAGACACACGGAAATAAGGCCCGGATCCAGGAGGGGGAGGGGGTATACATTTGAGCAAAGGGTAATCATCAGAGTGCCGCATGCATTAGTGGTTTGGTGTAGTCCCAGAGTCTTCGTCGCGGTCTCATTCCGAAGGCAATTGTATACGTTGCTGGTTGCAGGTGCTGGTCTGAACAGTGATGACAAGTCTCACTTGGGCTGATGGAGGCGCCCCCCCCCCCCTTGCTGGATCCGCGTCTGTGAATAACAGAACACTCATATAAATCTCAATGTTGTCTATTTTCTAATCTTTATGGCGTTAACTAACGTTTTTCTTCTAAGTTACAACTTACATGCAACACGTACACTGATCGACCTCGATTTTTTGTGTCATTCGAACGACTAGGTGCTTTGTCCTTGGAAAACTCACAGACAAGCGCCACTGACAATTGGAAACTAGACTGAAAAATTCAAATAATATTTCTAAACCAACACCGAGATCAAACCCGCGACCCCCTTTTAAATAGTCTGCCTTCACGTTCTCAATGGTGTAGAGCTGGGGATCGGGGAAGTAAAAGGTCTAGTCATTCGGATGGGACGAGGAACAATGGCCAGTGTATATCATTGGCAGCATATTAAATATCCTCTAACAGTTGAATATTTGATACCACGTTTTATTTACAGAGTTCAGTTATTTCTACATTAACAACTTGTCACACCTTCTTTGATTGGCATTTGGTAATTGAACATATTAAGACACGGTACAAGGTATCAAACTCAGTAATTGTTTATTCATAAAATTGTACCTTGTATTAACTTGTCATAACTTCCATTAGTTCGTGGTTTTAAGTTAATTAATGTGACAACTTTAATACTGGTACTCAGAAATATGATTGGAACTACTTTAACAAAATATATTTAAAAAGCACGACATTTGCTGCGGTTGTTTGTATTGTATGTTTTCTTTGGCTGATACACTATGTTCGGCAACGAATCAATTCTTAAAGCAAGGGTTCGGTCAGGGGAGTTCCTTTGACAATTGGAAGTAAGTTCATGGAATTAAGTCCATGGCATCTCAATCGTTAAGTTTTATGACATTATTCCGAAAATATGCCCTCAACGGACCTCCACCCCCGCTCATACACATCCCCCGAAAAGGAAAGACGTGTACCTTTACAAAAATTTGCTCCTTTAATGCTAAATAGTTGCGGTTAAATTGATTTGATATTTTCTAGCTGGACGCATCCATCTCAGTAACATGTTTGTGAAAAGTGTTAATTTCCCCTGGGGCACGAGGTAAAAAGATTTATGATTTAATTGAATAATTTCTTCTAGTGGATCAATCGATACTGAACCTTGCAGGTTAGAATGCAGACACGGTGTCAGGAATTCCAAGCGCCGTCAAAGCGCCATGTTTCGTGCAGTGAAAAAAAATGCGGTTGATAACGTTATTCTAAATTCAGGACCGGTTGTATAGAAAATGCGGAGTCCACTTTTAGAGGCCCGAAGTTAGAGGATTTGAATACATTGAAGGATATGAATAACTTTAACTAGGCCTATATTCATTGATAATTGAAGCCTAACTATGCTTTACTTCACTATGTTTAATTGATTAATACCTGAAAATAGTCACATCTGGTAGCCCTGCTGTCAGATTGCCTGGATGTTTTTTTTAAACTTATCGAGCTATACAGCCAGCTCTTTTCTATGGCGGGGCCCAATTTGGGAAAAATTGGTCAAATGTGCCAAAAACCGGCCTTGTCTAAATTTGTCTGCTATTTTACCCTTTTCGAGAAGTAGAAAGGTATACCAGCTATTTGGTTTAAGCCTCTGATCGTCATGTGCTGGATTTTGGACCTCCTCGCATCTACAATACTTGTAACACAGTGATATCATTTATGATTGTGGTGCATAGAACTTAATGAACTCTGCTGGTTTTGACAATACATTCAACATGAATACAACAGCAATACATAATACTGAAACTATTACTACTACGGGAACACATCTACAGGAACACGTCTAACAATATAACATTTCATCTACAATTCTGCTCCTCTGCCAAGGCAGCGGCTGGACTCGAGTGAGTCCATACACCCGTCCAAACCTTTCTTCTCCCCCGGCTCCTCGCTTACTAACTATCAGGGACCTCCTCAATATATACCCGTTGCACACATGGTCATATCTGCAATTATTGTCTCTTTTATCTCGTCACGGCATGTGTAGAATCCCTTGAAGTCGTTTGGATCTTGTAGACAGAACATATTGAATAAATTAGATTTTAATAGATCGTGCTTCGACAGCAATTTATATATAAGGGGAAAGTCAAAATCATGTATTGTCAAATCTAGCAGAATTCATTAAGTTATATGCACCTAAATCATAAATGATATCGCTGTGTTACATACCGAGAAAGGCGATTCTGTAAGCAGTATCTTTAAAAAAAGTATTCACGAATTTAAAATTTCGCAAAATTTGGATTCTTCGGCAGACAATAATATAAAAACAAACACACCGTTGCTGGATTGAACTTTGATGGGTCTCTTTTTTTCTGGTTCAATTCTATTAAGTATTTAGAAAGATACATGAATTGAAAATTTCGCACCTTTTGCAGACGATATAAACAAATCATTTGAATGAAAGAAAATGAACTGGGGTCTAACATCCTATTATATTGTTCTGCCCCTAAACCGGGCTAATGAAAACGAGCATACGCCATACAGTGTGCTATGGGGGAAATTTTGCCCGGAATTTAAGGAGATGGCTGACGGTCATTTTAACATTTTTATGTCCAAAATACAAATTGAAATTAGATATCCAACTATGTTACTGATCAATTCTCTGTATTTGTGTGTGTGTAGGGGGGGGGGGGTACCTCTCTGCAGTCATACTAAACATTTTCTGTCTGAGACACGGGATTTACCGCGGATACGCAATAACAGAAACAAGAAACCTATTGGACAGATAATGTTTTCTCTCGTCTCAAGTACATCAATTGTTTCTTCACTAAATATGGCTCTATTAACCGGCGGATCAATTCTACACGATATTTGTAGCCGGCTTATCATTAGTTTCTGGCTAATGGAACCCACCAGGCGTTAAATAGAATTTTCATGGAACTTCACAACAAGACGATGGAATCCCGTCTACGCTAAAATCATTCTAACATTACGACCTCCCATTCTTCTTTTCCATTACTTTTCTCATACATTCTCGATTATCATGACGCGATCTACATTAAACTTTGATGAAAGAAAAGCCACTTGTAACATGAGACTACTATTTGACTTGATATCAGACTCCGGTAGCGTGCACATGTTAGGTGAAGCTCGAAGAAAACCTACTTAAAATCCATGGCTATCTTTTTTAAAAAGAATGTCAACAAATGGCATAGAGTTTAATGGAGGTCGCATCTTTAATACCGGTAATAGGTTTTCAGGAAGAAAGATTGGGGATTTTTTTTTTGGGGGGGGGGGGGGGGTATTTAGACTGATTAATGAAAATCGGATAGATATTGTCTGCCGAACTACGAATGAAGGAAATTGTGTGTCTTGATTAGAGACAGAGTACTAAACATTCTTCGACATTTGTCATTGATTAAGTTAACCCGGCTTAAACTTCGGTCTTTATATAAAAATAGCTGAAGCGTTGATGTAGAACTGACATGGTTTGGTCCTCAATAGAAATTGTTTTCAATGTCCCCAATGGTACTTCAAACGATGGTTCTACGATCCAATTCCGGTGTTGACGTAGAACGTTTACCAGATTGAAACTTTAGTCGAAATGAAATCGGGTTTAACGTCCCACTGTTCTGCTCCTAAACTGGGCTAATGAAGACGGGAATACGCCATACAGTGTGCTACGAGGGACTGCCAATGGATCTTTTACGTACACGCCAATGTGTACACAGGACCTCAGTTTTTCGTCCCCTAGACAGCTGTCTTTGTCAGGCCCTCCGTCCTGCATCACTGACAAGGGGAAAACACTTAGGAAAATCGTAATGAACTTTCTCGGCCGATGCAGGGATCCAACACCCGACCTCCAGGCTAGGAAACTTTAGTCATTATATAGAAATATCTTTATCGTTGATGTAGCGGTGACATGAATTGGTCCTTAATAGAAAATGTTTTCAGTGTCACCAACGGTGTTTTAAAAGATGGTCCCGGTTTTCAATACCGGTGTTAGTTTCTCCTTGGTGCAGGAAGAAGAGCCTGAAAGGAAAACTCCTTCTTTGACGTGAGCCACCTGCACCGCCCGCACAACCATTAGGTTGCTGTGGGTGCCTGTAGCTCTTCATGTTCTTGGCGACCATACCTAGGTTGACCGATCTTGCTACTGTTTAGTCTCATAAAAAGCAAATTGCGTGATAACTACCGCCAAAACAATATATTTAAAGATTTAGTAATATCTTATATATTTAGTGAAAATTCGATGAAAGTCCACGAAAGAAGCTATTAATCGGAATCGAACGAGATCTGGTCATCTTGAGTTAATAAAAGCAGTCTATATAAAAGTTTGAAGCTGTACGTCAAGTAATCTGTTATTCCCAGATGACCAGCCTACTTTAAATTACATTAAGATAATGATTACCCTAGCGTTTAAAGACGATGCTTTCAGACATCGTAAAAGACGTTTATTGTCGCCTGTTTAATATTGGATAGTGTCTAAAACCGGCCAACCATTTTAAGTAGTACGATCATGACAACAACCCTCTCGTGAAATGGATAAAAGCAGTTTATACATGAAATGAAATAAAATGGGGTGGGGGTTAGCGTGGGGCTTCTCTGTGTTAACCTGACTAATGAAGACCGTAATGTGTCTTGTTGTGAGAGGGAAATGGGGTTTAACGTCCACTTAACACAACTAGGTCATTTCGGGACTAGCATATGGTTAAATTTTATTTCAATAATTCGCTTGCGAGCAGGGGTCTTTAGCAGCGGGAGGAAACCGGAGTGCCCGGAGTAAACACACGAGGTTGAGAAGACGCCCGTATCTCCATGCCACATATCTTACATAGCTTGTTATACTGGATAGGAAGAATATATAGCTAAGGTTATTATATATATTTGAGGGCTTGGATGGCCAAATGGTTAGCACGTGCATGCTGTATCATAAAGCCTGTCATTGAGTCAACTGGCATGGTTTCGAATCCAAGGTAGTAGGGGACAAGGAGTTCGGTCGTCTGCCCAACCTCGTGGGTTTTCTCCGGGTCCTCCGGTTTTCTCCAACTGCTATAGACCCCTACGCGCAAGCTAACTATTGAAATAAAATTGAACCATATCGTGTTAGCCCCGAAATGACCTAGTTAGTGTCTAGTGGACGTTAAACCCCATCTCTCTCTCTCTCTCTCTTCTCTCTCTCTCTCTCTCTCTCTCTCTCTCTCTCTGTTATAAGGACCATTTTACCCGGGCAGTGCACATGTTTTTTCCAACTGATCTTTGTCGAATTTCAGTTGGTAAGGATTCTTTCCCGCGCCTCCAACGAGCAATTATTCATTGGCTAATAGAGGGGGCGTTTCAGGTCTGTTGAGTTCCATTTTCTTTAAGATGTTATCATACCTTAATTATGAATGACATAAAAACGAAAAAGAAACTAAATCATGGTATAATTTGATGTAGACTGTCCCACTGAGACATCATTAGATATTTTCAACCAGTTTTTTATTGATTGATATAAATGTCAATCCATTTCTTCCTATCAATCTTTTAACCTGATAATATAAAACATGCAGTGCTGAATACAACAATAATAATTTGAATTTTGTAATTACCCCGGTATAAAGGTAACTCTGATATATGGAAATTAGATGAAGAGAAGGCGTCGACGCCACTGCCTTGGCAAAATCCCCCCTCCCCGCATAAGAACACTAAAGCGCACATGTCCGTATTGATTAGACCGATTGGTGTAGATCGATAGTGCAAAAACAAAAATCCATTTCATTTCATTCCTTTTTTTATATATCGAGAAAGTTGGAGCACCCGGATTGGACGGTTCAGGATGCTTTGTGTATATATGGTCATTTTGAGTATATTAAAATATGTATCTTATGCAAAGGACAATCGGGGTTGATTGTTTCATGGTAATGTATACATAGATTTAATCAGGGTAACATGTTTTATTGGTGAAATAGGGAGATCTAGAGTAAAATTTGATTGATGTATATTTCAGGACTCAAGAGTTATATGTGATTTATGTATATATTAGGATCGACAAGATGATAGGGAGATCTAGAGTAATATGTGATTTATGTATATTTTAGGACCGACGAGATGGGGAGGTATAGAAGACAGCTGGAAGATATGTACTAAGGGCATGTACCAATCACCAATCAACATTTTACCTGAGAAACTTTTGTTTGATCCAAACTTAATGAGACTGAACCTCGATACCAGAAAACAGGTAAGGCAAATGATAGAGAATTCTAATGGTACAACAATCCATGTTAAATACATTACCATAGAAACAACAATTATCATCGAATGTTAGTCTCAAAATGGCGCCCAAGTATTAAAATCCGTCCTGACACATAGATATCTGTTGAGGCGAACAAAGAATAGCTGCTATTTGTGTTATTTGATACAAAAATATGGTTTACGATTTATTTCGCCCCCCCCCCCAGTGCCAGTGACCCACTGTTTGCCCCCCCCCCATAATCTAAGAAAATAGTTTTAAAATAATTTATAGGAGGTTTACAGAGGGATGGGCTTGTAAGAAATCACTCACGGAAGAAGGTATTTATTACCGAAACGTATAACAAACTCTAAACAAAAATATGTGAATCACTTGAAAAGTGCTTTTTACGATCCTCAAAGTTTTTTGGGTATAGGTTCAACGCGGGGTGAATATCCGTCAGTTTGACATCTCCCTCTTTTTTTCGGATAAGCTGGTGATTTAGCGACGAACAGGATCTGGTCAGCTCTATTCATCTCGAAGACCAGTATCTGAAATACTGCAAGACTGCATTACAGCAGTTTATTTAATAAAATATTGTGGCGAAAATATCTATTCAATTTGATTCACTCACTCCGTCGGTTTGTCACTTTCCTCTCTGGTCGGATAAACTAGTGATTTGGCGACAGGCGGTATCTGGTAAGATCGTTTTAACTCGACGATCAATGCCTGAAAAACTGCCAGATACTGCATTTCGGGCAGTCTACTTTTCAAATTTTCGGGGGCTTTGTTGAGGTCCCAAGTCCGTTCATTTGACACTTTCCTCTCTGGGGTCGGATAGACTAGTGATCAGGCGACAGATGGTATCTGATCAGCTCTATATATCTCTACAATCGGTGCATGAATACTTTCAGACAGGATTTCCGACAGTTTATTTTCAAAAATTTCTTGGGAAGGTCCCAATATCCCCCACAAGGACTCCCTACTCTGGCACTTTTGAGTGGATTTCGTCAAGGTTCGCAAGTCCGTTTGTTTGACAATTTATCTCAACGACCAGTGCCTGAAATACTGCCAGCCAAGCTGCATTTTCGGCAGCCTGTTTTTCAAAAATTTCTGGAGGAGAACGCTACCCCTAGTTGTAGCTTGTGCCTTTGCCCCCTTAACCTTGGACTTTGCCCCAGCCTTGCCCCCCAACCACCGGCGGCTTGCTCCGCCTCTGTCCCCTCCCTCCCAGGATTCGTACGTTGCAAAACCGGACCAGACCAAAACAATTAAATGATACTGTCGCTAAGGATTTATATCCACTTCCACCAAGGGTGACACGTCCGGCAAAGTCATCCAAAACTGTTGGGTCAATATTTTAAGGATTATTCAAACCCTCAAAAATGAACTTTCGACGGCGAACACAAGTTCCACGTGGATGTGTCCTTTAGTATGTGCATACCACAACCACCTCAATGTATTCTTCGTATTCGGTGAATCACGAATGAATTCGCCATCAGCAAGATGAGTAAGTTTTCTTAAAATTCGGGTCTCGAACCCCCAACCTCTTACAAGTCCAAGGAGTAGGTTCGCTTGTCCATCCTCGTGGGTTTTCTCCGGGTCCTCCGGTTTCCTCCCACTGCTAAAGACCCCTACGTGCAAGCGAATTATTGAAATAAAATTAAACCATATATTAGTCCCGAAATGACCTAGTTTGTGTCGAGTTGAAGTTAAACCCCATTTCTCTCTCTCACTCTCTTTTTTTAAAAAATTGATTATATGTCATGAAGTGAAAAGAAATTGAGTTTTATGTCCTATACTGTTCTCCTCCCACTGAGTTAATAAAGTTGGAAATTCCCAATACATGGTGCTATAACGGAAATGTTACAGGGACAGTGGCGCTACGGTCTTATTACGAATTTCAACTGTCAAGAGCAATTTTTAAGTGCAAGCCAATATGTACACAGGACCTCAGTTTTTCGTCCCCTTCGAACGACTACACTATCCCTTGTCAGGCCCCCATATCTGACCCCCCCCCCCTCTCTCTCTTTCTCTCTCTCTCTTAAAAGTCCACTGGATAATGTCCTGGACATAATAAAATGTAGAATTGCTATGGTGTTTACAATAACCAGACGCGTAAATACTAGCCACAACGTCGCGTTGTTAATATGATTTATAAAACAAATGGGTTAGCCTAGGGAACAAGGCACAAGGCGATTATTGGTATTTGTGAAGAAGACGAAACGGTGATAAATATTCTGACAATTTGTCTTCGTCATTGTCAGAGAATTAGTTTCCTCCTAGCTGTATGAATAGATGCGGCACTGATATATTGAATGTGGTGGCTTTCTCTGGGAAACTGCTCAAGGACATTGGGGTAATATCAAAAGGTTCCGTGTTAAAGAATTACAATTGGAATTTAATTTCTGAAATAACTTCCAGATTAATTTGTTTACATAACCACACAAATAGTATTTTGTTTAAAGCAACAGAACTATCGATATTTGTTAAATACTACAATATTTTTTAACCGGTGGAAATTAAATGTTGGGCTTTATATTTATGGTGTTGCCCCATTCCTACTTTGATAATAATCTCCTTCAATGTTCAAACATTTGTAATTTATTTTAAATAGACGGTTGGTCGTGAGTCTTCCATGTGTTTTGGGTTTCTGTTTGCCTGTTACGTGTGGGGTGGTTGTTATATAGTATGCTGTGGTTGTTATATAGTATGCTGTGGTTGTTATATAGTATGCTGGTTGTTATATAGTATGCTGTGGTTGTTATATAGTATGCTGTGGTTGTTATGCGTGGTGTAATTTTTATGTGTGGTGTGGTTGTTGTAGAATGTGGTTGTTATGGTGGTTGCTATGGGTGGACCTCGGTTTTTCGTCCTATCCCATCCACAAAATAGCTTTCCTTCTACGTCCTCCGACCTGCACTACTGGCAAGATAAAATTAGACTGGAAAACTTGGATCGAACCTGTAACCTCCTGCTCCCGTCTCCTGCTATGTGAGCCAGCACTGAAATCACCGAGCCACCATCCAGCGTCTATAATACCAAGTTAATCCAAAATGTCAATGGTAACGCCGTCTTGAAATTTAACACGAATGTCAGCATGAAAACAAAACCGTTAGACACGTGACATCTCTCACGTCTGAACCAAGTTTTATCTGTAGCCCAGGTCAAGTTGATAAACCACATTCCGTATTTCTCTCTCTAATTAATAATACACGACGGAGGCTTTGTAACAAATAATTAAATTTGTTCATGGAAAATATCGTATAGTAATTTAATTAGTTCCATAAACTGTGGAGTCTGTTTCTCCTCCAGAACAGGGTTTAATCAAATCGGCTACACATTCATTCTATTTATTGTAAAAGGATTCTGATACATACTGACATGATCGTTTTTCAAACAATGTTAGTTGCTGTCAGTGCTGTTACCAAAACCATTATATTCTCGATACTCACAATTTTTAAAAGTGACCCTCGGGGAATAGCAACGTTGGTTATTCGACAATTGATTGGTCATTCCCCCAACTTCGTCATCCCACCTCCGGATCCTGGAAGTTGGCAGATGAGTTTTCAAGATAAATGAACGAAGTTGTCCGTTTGTTTAAAATCGAGTTTGGTTGAAATAGATTAGGTTATCCGATTGTTTAAAATGAACTAAGCTGTCCGATTGTTTATTGAGTAAGCTATCCGATTGTTTAAAATGGAGTAAGCTATCCGATTGTTTAAAGTAGATTAAGTTATCCGATTGTTTATAAAATGGGGTAAGCTATCCGATTGTTTATAATATGTGATGTGTTGTAAATGAAATGAAATTGAACCGTGTTTTGGTCCCGAAACGACCTGGTTTGTGTCGATTGGACGTTAAACCTCATTTCTCTCCCTATCTCTCCTTCCCTCTTTCCCTCTCCCCCTCTTCCCTCTCTCTCGGGAAGCGAAACTAAGCCATCTGCATTTGACGGGAAACTCAGCAGAAAATAAAATAGTAGACGTTGAGAAATATTATAACCGAAATGATGTTATGTCAGGTAAACAATTCTTTTCATTATTTTTTCAGATCCCTGGAAACCTTATAAATACAGGTCATGATCTGACCTTCTTATTGGATGATGTCATGTCCGGTCTGTTTAATATCAGTGATGGACCTTTAATGTACAACTATCAAGTCAATGAGATTAAAATACACTACGGTAGAGATGATGAACGAGGATCTGAACATATGGTAGATGGCGCAACATTCGCTGCAGAGGTTAGGTTGACACCTTTTTAAAATGGCGCCTTACAAAGAGATGCTCAATAACTTTGACCACGTTTACGTGACCAAAACGAAATAAAAAGGGTTTAACGTTCTTCTGTTCTGCCCCCTAAACTGGGTTAATGAAGACGAGCATACGCCATACATTGTGCAATGACAGAAATTTGCCCGGGCAGCGGCGCTACGGCCTTATACTCTTATATCGAATTCCAACTGCCAAGTAATATTATTTTACGTGCACACCAATGTGTACACAGGACCTCGGGTTTTCGTACCATCCGAACGCGTAGACAGTTGTTCTTGTCAGGCAAGGTCCCAAACATCAAAATGTGATCCAATATCCTGGTATTTGTTTCAGCAGACGATTCTCGCTAGATTTGTTTAACGGGGTTGTGTGACTCATTTATTTATTCATTTGATGAAAAGGATTTGTTTCCGTGGTTTGAGTGGTTTGATCACTTGCCAATATAACATACGTGTGCAATAATGTGCAATTTATGTTATTCTCGCATGAAAACATCAGCCCCCACCCCACCTCACACCCTACCTAAGGTCAAAAAGACCCTTAATACCGGAAGCACTGGCCTGGTCATAGACAGGTGTATTGAGGTCCAGTGTGATATTTATAAGTCCTTATTGGTATTTCTTTGAAACTTATCTCGAGGTTTCAGATAGCTGATATATAGGGAACAGAATAAGGGGCTTAAAGAGTCATTCTCACTGAATTTACCCGTTTTAGTGGACGAATTATTACTGAAATTTCCGCTTTAAGAATTATTTGAAAGTCTGAAGAAATGGATCAGATATAATTAATATACAGATCTATTTTTCGTTTCGTGTCGTTTTTTGTGCTTGCGATGGCCTACACTACATGTAGATCTAACAAGTTATAGTGGCAGGCAGTTCACGTTCTATGACGTCAGGTACGAAACAAGCGACATTTGACCCGATAACGTCATTCATTCGACTAACCAATCAGCGACCGCCGTGTTTTTTTATGTACTTTTACTTTGTTTTGATTTCTATCGGTGCTATAATGTCTACCCACAGTTTCGCGCCAAAAAAATGTCAAACACTCGATTCGACAGACCATTTGATTGGCTGACCCCTCATTTCAAGCAGAACACAGGTTAAATAACAACTTTTCCAGATCCAAATGTAGTAAAGACAAGTAAACACGAAATGTTGAACTAACAAAAACGAAACGAAATTGGATCCGTGTTTTAATCAGATTGGGATCAAATGGGTTTCACGAAATAGTTAAATAGTGATATATTAACAATATCTTGTATATAAATTCGCATTTAATCTGAGGTATTGTTGGTTACTAATAGAGCAAATAAAAAGTTAGTTATAAATCTGTATCTAAACTAGGTTATTTTTGTTGTTCTATAGATACAGTTTATAGCCTATAATATAGATTTATATAAGAATATAAGTCAAGCTAGAATACAACCCTATGGTACAACTATATTAGCTGTTTTTGCCGAGGTAAGTATATAAGTTTTATTATTTCGCCGCTTACTTTACTACAGTTTATACTTTTCTAATACTTCAACCCCAGAATCCAGGTATGGACAGGTAGATTAAATGTTAGCAAATGAAATGGAATGGGGTTTAACATCCTACTGTTCTTCCCAATAGGTCTAATGCAGTGTGCCATGAGGGAAACTTGCCCAGACCGTGGCACTATAGATAGTCTACTCTTATTTAGAATTCCAACTGTCGAGGGTTCTTTTACTTGCACGCCAATGTGTATGCGGGACCTCTATAGTGCCACGGTCTGGGCAAGTTTCCCTCATGACACACTGCATTAGACCTATACGTTGTCCCTTGCCAAGCACCCCGTCATACACCACTGACAAACCCGCGGTCAATGCACTAATCGACCACGGGACCTAATGGTTAGCGAGCCATCGTGGCTCCCCTAAATGTATAGCAACGAGGATCCTAAATGTATCTGAGTTAACTATCTTCTAATAATGGCACGCTACAAAAATAAGAAATTAAATATGTTTTTCCTGAAGCTTACGTAAATGAAATCTGGAAGACTTAACTAAAGTCCTCAATGTCACTAGGTATGCACTGGTAAATTGAAATGTATAGCATCGAGGATTCTAGATATTTCTCAGATTATTAACTTCCAATAATTTCACATTGTAGAAAAATAACCGTTAAACTCTATATGTTTTTGTTATTCCTAAAGCTAACATACGCCAGAGCTGAAGACTTAATTAAAGTCCTCTATGTCATATGGTTTTCACTAATATATTAAAGACACACTATGAGAGATTATATAAATAGTTAAAAACTAGATAATGTAAAGGGGATTTGCTGAAAATCTCAGTCAAATTGATCCTGAACCAAGAATTTAGCGATTTAATTTTGGGTTTATCCGCGATCATCATCAGCAGTAGCAGATCGGGTTCTAATTCAGTAAATATTGCAGGCTAGTGATGACATCGAGAATTGGTTATGGTCTAGATATGTTAATTAATGTTTAATCAATAATTTAGATAACATTTAAAGCATAAAAAAACACACTTGTATGATACCTCTGAATTTATTTAACATGCTACGTTTCAATACACACACAGTTATCGTTATCAGGCAAATAATGATTAGTTAACACAAATGTGGTGCAATATATAGATGAACACTTTGGAAGCCGTTTAGCAGATAAAACAGTAACAAGAAACTGATTAACAGAGAGAGAGAGAGAGACGGGGACCCTAATTATTTCTCAGTTTATAATCTTCTAATAATTGCAGGGGGTTGGATGGCTGATTGGTTAGCACGTGCGTGCTGTATCATAAAGCCGGCCATTGAGTCATTGATTCCCCTGTTGTACGTGACAAGGAGTAGGGTCGCCTGTCTAACCTCGTGGGTTATCTCCGAGTCCCCCGGTTTCCTCCCAGTGCTAAAGACCCCTACGTGCAAGCGAATTATTGGAATAAAATTAAACCATATGTTAGTCCCGAAATGACCTAGTTGTGTTGAGTGGACGTTAATCCCCAACTTCCTCTCTCTCTCTCTCTCTCCTCTCTCTCTCTCCCCCTCTCTTTCTCTCCAATAATTGCATAACAACTAACTGTCGAACTAGATATGCCCTAAGGCTTACGTAAACCCCACCATTCGTTCATGTTGATAACGTTGATCCTATATGATTCCCTGTTTATCCTCGTCCAATAATGAAATATTGAACTGTGTTTTTCTAAAGCTGACGTAAACCAAAGCCGCTCGAAGTCTTAACTACATGCCTTCATTCATGTTATGTTAGTCAGCTAAAAAAAACTCGTGTGTGTATTTTGATTATTGACAGAACACGCAGTCAATCATTATTGACTTGACTGATTCAATATTTGTTTTTGATTAGCTGTACACATGGCATGACATCTCTAGGTTAAACAAGTTAATAGAACATTTATAGATAAGCTTTGTTGAGTTTCTCCATGTTACCCGCGGGTCAATATTACATCAATATCAATCAGTATTGTTTAATATAGAATCCGTATTAAGAAAACCTGACATGTTTATTGTTTGGCAACTGTGATTATACATAAACGCCTGTGTTTGGACACAAAGAGAATAGGAATACTTTATTAACAAAAAATAAGACATGTCGAAATTAAAATGTTCGTCCCACAATAGTTATGGTTGAACTACAGTAGAATCTGCATTAAGCAGCCACCCAAAGGAGTTTCCACGACTGACCGCTTAACGGGGTGGCCTCTTAAGAACGGTAGAATTATGGTAGAACGAATTAAAAGTAGTCGCCGTCTTTATTAACCCGGGGGGTTAGATGGCCGAATGGTTAGCACGCGTATCATAAAGCCTGTCATCGAGTCAACTCGCGTGGTTTCGAATCCCCGGTTTCACGTGACAAGGAGTATGGTCGCAGGTTAAGCCTCGTGGGTTTTTCTCCGTATCCTCCAGTTTCCTCCACTGCTAAAGACCCCTACATGCAAGCAAATTATTGAAATAAAATTTAACCATATTATTATGTTCATCCCGAAATGACCTAGTTTGTGTCGAATGGACGTTAAACCCCATTTCTCTTTCTCTTTCATTAGCCCAATCGGAGCAGAACAGTGATACGTTAAACCCTATTTAATTTACAAGCAGTGACATATTTTATCTTCCCTGTATAATCCCAATGAAGCCATCATTTTTACTTTAAGTTACTTTACGCAGATTGCTGTATGAATTCGTCCGTGATACGTTGATTTGACACGGCCATGTTCTAGGAGTCTAGACCATATTAGCCGAACTGTTATTGTCCGGAAGTTTTTAATATAGGGCTTGCGGATCCAATAAGTATACAGCATTAACTTTATCTCATTTCAGATTGGTCTTCCAGAAAGTTCAACGTTTCAAACTTTAGTCAATTACGCAACACGAATTAGATATAAAGGTAATATTTGGTATTATCAGAGAAGTAGGTATGGATATTGGTGTTTATTATCTAGAGAGAGAGACAGAGACAAAACCGGAAGACCCGGAGAAAACCCATGAGGCTTTTCTATTTTCTCATAGGCTGGACATAACGTGCAGCAGCAATAAGACATGCGATGGAATTTTCCAAATTGATTCTCATAATCCACGTTGCATTTCTAATGACATAACACAATCATGTAAAAAGATACCGGATTGTAATTTAATGTTGTAGAAAACATACCCAGTGGAACAACATGTATACTCTATTCAGCAGTCGGCAAATCTCGACAGATTCCGGTACCCTACATCTAGACTCGGATGTATGACAATTTCTGCCATTTTGGAAATATTTTAAAGGACCCGGATAAAAAATGGCTGCCCCCATTGAGATTATATCAACAAACTAAAAAATGGCTGTCATTTTGGGCCTTTTTTGTAAAAGCTGCACGTTTTCCTGTTAAAGTAAATCGGTAGTGGACTAGCCGCATCGCAAATGTATGGTCGTAGGTACATATCACTTACTGTCATACATCTGAGTCTTGATGTAGGGTTACGAAGGGACCGGAATCTGTCAATGTTTGCCGAATGCTCTATTCAGGAAACTCGCGCGGTTTCACTCTCTTGTCTCATGTACAGACAACCCAGCCAAATGGTGAGACATAGTTTCCAGCCCAGTCCCTGAGAAAACTGAGAAAATCGGGGTGTCAATAATGATGATTTGTGATGTATATCTGTTTTTTTGTGGGGTGGGGTGGAGGGACACTTAATCCGATATCCTTACAACACAACCACCTCAGGTTTCAAACTATGTGTTCGTAAATCTCCATTTCTAGGTAGTATTATTTGATCATATTTTAAGCAGCCTACATTGATTATTTCATGATCTAACAATAATTATAGAAATACCCGGCATGGTCATTAATTATACATACACGGAACAAATATTGGTTGTGATTACACTGGAACTTTGAAATCCTCGTCACGCGACAGTTATTTACTGCTAGATGGTTCTTATAGATATTAATAAAGGTTTGAAACCCGTCACGCCACCTACCACGCCACCTGGCGTTATTTATTACAATCTGAGATTATTACGCCCGGGACTTAATCATTAACGTTCATTAATTATTGATAATCTTGTTCCAATACACACGCCATCCTCTTTATAAATATATCAATATAGATTGTAGCCTACTCAACCTGATAACTCACGATCGATAACTCTTAGATAACAATTGTAAAGTAAGAATTCACAGACGACAAGAAGGAAATGAAAGGAAATGAAATGGGGTTTAACGTCCTACTGTTCTGCTCCTGAACGGGGCTCATGAAGACGGGCATGACACATTATACAGTGTGTTATGAGGAAAATTGTGCAGCGGCAGCGGCGCTACGGCCTTCTCTTATATCGAATTCCAACTGCCAAGGGATTTTTTATGTGCACGCCAATGTGTACAAAGGACCTCGGTTTTCGTCCCATAGCTGTCCTTGTTAAGCCCTCCGTCCTACATCACTGACAACGGGTAACCACGCCGGAAATCTCCAGCGTCTTACCCACTTAGCCACGACATGAAAGGAATGTGACGTTTCGTCAACACTATACCTTTGGGACGATCATGTAGATTTTTCTTTCTATTAACATATGCAATAGTATGTGCAATAGTGTAAAAATGGCCAATCTCGGTTATTTTGTTGGAGAATAAAACTCATTATTTGTGGGATATGCCCTTAAGAAAAATAACTTAGGACCGAACAGCTAATTCAATATACGTATACGTTTTCTTACAGCTTAAACCCGTCGGTCCTAATCTGGAACTGGAGACCGATGCCCCAAAGCCGTAATTAACGGTGTCTGGATAAAACCGGACTTTGGGGTGAAATTTTCCGTTATCAAGTACAATACATGAATCACTCACTGTTTTGACCTCTAAACCTAACGAAAAATTAACCCGAATTAAAAGGGTTACGTGTACGGATAAGCGATTTTGAAGTTCTCGTACAAACGACTCAATATTTTGAGGGGATGTCCCTTTAAGCTTAGCATAGCTAATAGGAGCGAATTGTTTCGCTTGTTGAAGCATGAACAATAGTTCAACCTAGCGGACACGGGCAATTTCCTTAGAGAATTTGTAAGCAGATGTGTAATTACCGGAAAACAATTGTGCGCGTCACTGCAACGACATACAAAATGTCGACTTTGGTCTCTGGATAAGTTTGAATAATTTCAGGAATATTACCCCAAGAGAACAATTTTATTTCTAATGAAGAAAACCACATTATTAGGCAAGTTCGGGGCAGAACAGTGGGACGTTAAACCCCAATTCATTTCATTTGTTGTTTTATTCAACTTCTCAAGTATTGTCTCATTAATGTTATGGTTTAAATACGACTGAACTGTTCTTTTAACAGACACAAAACACAGATCTTAATGTCGACACTCCTTTTAGCTGGATGCCGTTTGGGGAATTCTCATCACTGGATTGTAATCGCCACGCAGCTTTTACACAAAAAATATTTTATCTCTTAAAGTCTTTGGGGACGGGATATGTCTCTACATTAGAATAAAAATCCGATCTATAAAATCCTCTATGTAGCCATGCGTTCTGAAGTGTCCCCTCGAGTATTGCTACAGCAAACAAAAGATATGAATATAATATTCACGTTAAAACCTTTCACAGTGTCAGACAAAGTTCCTCCCGAGGAAACCAGGATTATGAATCATTTGTTAGCATCTCTGACACAATAAGCTGATATTTGTATTTGTATATGTGCGTTTACAGAGGGTCGGTTTCAGTGGGATGTTATAGCGTTCATAATCTGATGATGGTGGACAACAAAAGAAACGCCCGTATTAGTTTTTTCAGATCTAAATATTAAGGCCACCTGCGGGTTAGGGCACATGACTGTGCCAGTTTAAGGGTTAGGTCTATCTCCGTGACCATGACGAAATCTGCAGGTGGTCTTAATATTTAGATCTGACCAGGTTTTGATTTTGAGTTAACAATTTCCCGGGAAAATAAAGAGAATACCTACAACGTCTATAATCTTATGATGAACTACAAAAGAAACACCCCCTGTATTATTATATAGCCTAGTTACTCATGCCAACTTTAAACGGATGAGTCGTATGTAGTTCGTGGTTCTTTTAGAATTTGCAAGGAAAATAAAGAGTTTGCCTGAAGATAAATAGCACCATTCAATACCCGGTTTAAGGACTAACTGCACTTGACTGCATGTGAATTGCCTTATTTTTGGAATTCAATCTACTTTACGGAAATTGTTCTAGCTGAAGTATATAAGTAACCTCTATCTGCACACCTTACTTGACATGTATACTGGACTATAAACATAAATTAACATTTAGAAGCTGTGTCCATTAAATGCAATCTGATTAAAACAAAGATCCTATTTCGTTTCGTATTTAAGGTTCAAAATTACGTTTAACTTGTCTTTACTACACTAGGGTCTGGAAGAATTGTTATCATTAACGTGTTATGGATGACGTGAGGGATTAGCCAATGAAGCGGTCTGTTACGGCGAGTTCTTGGCCTTTCGGTGCACGTAACTATTGGTAAACCACCAGAAACGCCAAATCTGATGGATTAATCAATGTCTGACGTTAAAGCCGCTCGTTTGACCCCTGGTGTGTACTCCACTATAATTTGACATGGGTTTATTTATAGCATGAGCGTATACTATGTGGGAACCCGATTCATTTAATTTTCCGGCGTGGTTCCCCTTTGTCAGTGATGCAGTACGGAGGGCCTGACAATGACGTCTAGTCGTTCGGATGTATTGCTAACTGATTGTAATATAGTGCGTGGAGTATGGAAAGGCATTGGACACAAATAGAACAATATCTTTCAGTGCAATCTCAAATATGTCATGGCTGTTAGTGGGAGCAGGAAGACCGCACCACTCATAAACAATTACACAAGACAAACACATGGGCAAGAAATATACACAGACATTTCAAACAACAAACGTTTATATCAAATCAGGTGAATAGATATGGAGGTCAGTCGTAAGCGTCGACTGCAGCCCGAAAACCGCAAAAAATACACAAATGAATTTTAATTAAAAATCAAATGTTATTATTTCTTGTAAATTTTTATTGCAGGGCAATCGATTCGTATAGAAGCTCTTAATATCAAGGATCTCCTACCAAGAAGCAATTATTACGTCACATACGAAGGTTCTTTTACACAACCTGGTTGTCAAGAAACTGTTACCTGGATAATCCCGAATAAACCTATTTATATTTCTAAAGCTAATGTAAGCAATTGTCTTACTCATTGTTTTGTTGGTGTTTTTATTTATCTACACTGATGTACTCAGCTGTAGCAGGACAATGAGAGAGAGAGGGGGAGGGAGAGAGAGGGATAGAGGGAGAGAGAGAGACGGAGAGAAATGGGGTTTAACGTCCACTCAACACTACTAGGTCATTTCGGGACTAACATATGGTTTAATTTTATTTCAATAATTCGCTTGCGCGTAGAGGTCTTTGGCAGTGGGAGGAAACCGGGATGTCCGGAGGAAGCCCATGAGGTTGAGAAGGCGCCACATGCCACATACGCTCACACCAGGGCTCGAAACCACAGCCGCAAGGCAGAGGTGGTCGGCCAGCTAGAGGTCGAGGCGCGGCACTCTAGACCACTAGGCCATCCCAACCCCCGCAGGACAATAATGCTCTAGATGGGGGATAGTGGAGGTGCGCTTGTAACATGGAAAACCTCTTTCAATAATAACATGAAACCGAGGCTAATTATTATTCTAAAGTCTATTGATTGGGTACAAGCCCAGCTTGTGAGCCTATCAGATTCCTTGGTCCTCCCAAATACCAAGTCTCGCGCTTTCAAGCTAAAATGTCTAAGGTTCGTCAAGGTTTCAGTGGGGTTCGCTATGGCACAATCTCTGATTGGATGCTACTGTTCACGTGTCTGCAGATAACGTAGCTATAAGTTGGGTTATTGTGAAGTAAACCAGCAACAGCCAGATGTTGTAAAACTCGCAGCCCTTGCTCCAGGAACACGACTCATTAGTCGCGTATGTGGGTTGCCATGATATCTTGGCAGTGAGATCAAGCCTTCTATTGAAGATGCTAATGAGTGAGATACCATAATTAAATGTTATTATTTGTCTTTCTTTTCCAGTTAATATCTCTACGTAATTTATATCAGAGTAGTTCCAATTTACCAGTCTTTAAATTAGACAATAGTAGAAGATCCGTTATGCCATTAAATAATAGAGCTGTGAAGACCAATATAAATTATCCAGACAGGGTAAGTAACAATCTCCCAAACAGAGTTGTCTTTCCTTGCAGTCCCATAGCGAGACTTGCGTAGATAATGGGTAAGTAATGCAGGACGAAAAGGGTTTAAACCACCCAAGACATAGAAAGGGGCTGAGGTGGGGGGGGGGGGTATGCTCAGGGGCGACACTTCTTGGGGGCGGCAATTATTTAAGTGCATACCAGAAATATCCAAAAGTTGAGATAGTAAATCACCGGTCTTCACTTTGTAGGTATTAACCTAAAAAAATCTTGAATTATAAAAAAATCAACTAAGCTCGGTCCACTTTTAGCCAACTCTGTCTAAATTAGACTAAAAGCCTGAGTAGCTTCGTTAGCACTGGCTCGCAAAACAGGGAGTGTGGGGGCACGGTGGGTAAGCTCGCTTGTCTGGAGGTCGCATGTTCTATCCCATTGGCCGAGGAAATTCGTTTCCGAAGTGGTTTCTCCCTTGTCTCCGTGTACACATTGGCGTGTACGTAAAAGATTCCTTAGCAGTTGGAATTCGATATTAGAGTAGGCCGTAGTGCCGCTGCCCGCGCAGAATTTCCCTTATATTTATTCTACTTTGATTGGTTAAAATGAAATGATTTAATTAGTCTTTGTAGGACAGATGCCAAACGGAGTAGGACCGTATTAAAAACTCAATCAGTGTACCAATTTGTGGATATGGCAGCCATTTAGAGCAGGTATCTATTCGAGAAGTATCAAGTAAATGGGCCGTGGTTCTACTCCGTTTCACGTCTGGCATACACACAAAGACCAAAAAACCTTTTTCAAAAATATTATTAAATGCGAGCAAAATAAATTCCCGAAGTATACTTAGTTCATTCAACTAAAAACGTCGATCTAGGACTTAAAATGTCGGTCAACTAGCTTCATGTCTGTTCTCAAGCGGAACTTACTGTAGACAGACAGCCTAAGTTTAGCATGCCGTAGAACACTTGTAAATTAGACTGATCCGTTACAAGAATATTATATTACGAATTAAGTAAACCCAGAGAAAAGCAAATTAGACTGCTTCATCTGACGCCAATTCAAAATGTCAAGAAATGGAGACATCCTACTGTACGTTTTTGATCCAATTTGAAATGATTAGCTAACTGAGACTGTGACGTGAGTTGATGACAGCTACGTTTAAAAGAGTAGCCTACACATAAATTTACTTTAAAGGGCCAATCTCTGTTATATTTTGGGGAATAAAACTGCTTGTATTAAAAGCGCTTAAAATCATCCACCTTAGCGCCGAGCAACCAACACAATATACGTGATACGTTTTCAAACAACGTTATGTCCCATGTTGTATTATACGGTATCTGGATAAAACTAGACTTTTATTTTATAAAATAACGTGTAGCTGAATTTTTCCTTTCACTACCAAGTACAGCACACTGTCATGGTCCATGCACTGTATAGACGCCTGAAGGAACGACAATAGATTATCTTTAAAGGTCTCTTGTCCGGATACGCGGTTTTGACGCTCGCGAATCAATATTTTGAGCTGAAATTTCGAAACAAGGTAAACACACCATTCCCCTATTATATATATATTTCGACGTTTAAATTTCATACGTACACGGACTTTTAGAGACCCTGTTAATATCGGAATGGTCCATTTAAAAGAACCACACCTTTATATTTAGGCTAGAATAATGTATTATATTAGGCTGCTTTGGTGTGACGGGGCATCGCAGTCTCTTTACGATTATGTTTTGTTTGAAATATTAAGCGAACGTTGGCTTGTTTCCTAATATTAGTTTCATTTTTGAATGTCGACAATGAAACACGATTTACGTTTTACCTGGCTTTATGGATAGAAAATGAAATGAAGTGAGGTTTAACTTCCTGCTGGTCTGCTCCGAACAGTGTGCTATGAGTGTAATTTTGCCCCCATAGCGTCACTACTGCCTACTCTTATATCGAATTCCAACTGTCAAGGGATCTTTATCATGGACGCCAATGTGTACAAAAGACAACGGGGTTCGTCCCATCCGAACGCCTAGATATCTGTCACTCACAAAGGGGGAACCTCGCCGGAAAATCTGGATGAACTTTCTCGGCGATTGCAGGGATTGAACACCTGACCGCCAGGCTAGCGAGCCAGCGACTTGCCCATCCAGCCTCCGTGACCCCCGCTTTATGGATAGAAGAAAAGTTTTCAACAAAGATAGGTTGTCTTCTCACCAATCCAATCAATTATAAAACCAAATGAAGTCAACCATATTATTTTTGACGCAAATGACAGAAGTCTAAGCATTTTATGTCAGCTTAATTTTCAGCAGCCATAATATAATAATTTACCACCCACTACTGGACATTTGTCGAGTCAAAATCCATTGCCCGGACATTGCCGATCGCTCTCAGAATTAAACCTGGGTACATCCGTTTTGAAAACAAATACTGTCCGTTTGGAACCTTTGTTTTGCTAAATAACTTTTTGAAACAAAATGAAATGAAATGAAACAAGATTTTACGTCCAAAACGCGGTATAGGATAATATTGGAAACCTCTATATAATTGCATTTCGCAGTGTTGAGGTTGTCTAGAAAACAATGATCAAAACGATTATCTCCCTTTACCAGCTTATCTTCTGCAGCATTCTTCACTCGGCAAGCCTCGTAATCTGCTGAGGCTTGACCGAGTGCAGCATTCTTCTGAAATTAATTTCGCCTTCTCGCGAATGTATAATATATTATACACCTTACTAAAATGAGATTTAACGCTTTTTTTTCCATACCAACTGGGCTAATGAAAACATCACGCAGTGCCCGGGTAGCAGTGCTATCGGCTTCTCTTTGGTTTCCAATTGTTATGCCTTCTTTTGTTCCATCCGAGTGACTAGGCGCTTATCCTTGCCCGGCCCTGTTCGTTGTTGATTAGTGAAATAGCACATACTCACGAAGCACCCTGGATCACCAATATAACCTAATTAAGGTTTCTTTATTAGTTTGGAAAATTCTTAGTTAGGAAGATTAATGTGTGATAATTGTGGTTGGTATATTAATCCATTTCATTCAAACTTGTCGAAAATAAATAAATGGGGAAATGCGGCTCTTCAAAGAATCCCAATGGTTCGCATGCATAACAGCACACATGGATGGACCCTTGTGTTGGAAATCCAGAGTACCGGGAAATAATGTTATGGTACCAGTGCCTTACTCGTGGATGTCAGTCACAATGCTGTAATAAATGTTTCTATTTTTGTTTTTCAGGGTGATTTGTGTAGTATGTCTAAAGAAACATTTTATGAAGGTAAGTTGTAAAGAATATGTAAGGGGGTGTCTTTAATACTTATGAAAGATAGATAAACGAACATCTAATGAATTAAGTGAATACAATACATGTCTTAAATGATAGATGTATTCACATTTTATCAGCACCTAGACGGTAAATAAACAGATCCATATCACCATTCACTAAAACGAATGAATGAAATGGGGTTAAACCCATTACTTTTATTCAACCTGTGGCGGGGGATTTGGATGGCCTAGTGATCTAGAGTGCCGCGCTTCGACCTCTAGCTGACCGGCTACCTCTGGCTTGCTGCTGTGGTTTCGAGCCCTGCTGTGAGCGTATGTGGCATGAAAATAGAGGCGCCTTCTCAGCCCCGTGGGTTTCCTCCGGGCACTCCGGTTTCCTCCCGCTGCTAAAGACCCCTACGCGCTAGCGAATCATTGAAATAAAATTAAACCATATGTTAGACCCGAAATGACCTAGTTTTGTTGAGTGGACGTTAAACCCCATTTCTCTTTCTTTCTCTCTCTCTCTCTCTCTCTCTCTCTCTCTCAACATGTTGCGGCGGGCTAACGCATGGAGAAATTTTACCCGGACAGCAATTGAATTCCAACTGTCACGGGTTATTTTACGGGCCTGGAAAGGTGTACTCGAGACCATTTTTTCGTCCCATCCGAACGTCTAGACGCTGTTCCTTGTCAGATCATCTGTCCTGCATCACCGAGAAGAAACTTCCTCGGCCAACACCTGGCACGAACCTAGCACCTCTAGTTCTAAGTGTATAACATTTTTGACAATCAGACTTTCTCATCTTCCCTTTGTCGTGAGGATGGGGGAATAGTAGAGGCGCATGAGTAGAATAGTCTGGAGTCTCTCTTTATCTCAATCCGTCCCCCCACTAAAACGCCATTCCAAAGATTATTATCTAACTGACCTAAAATAAATGGCCGTTTTAACACCAATAATTCACTTTTGTTTTATCAGATGTGGATTCAGACCACTTTATCTCAGATCTTCAAGTCTGAATAATAATTGTTTTTTTTATATTTCAGTTAATCCAGCAATGAGAGTATAATATCCACAGGACAGTTTTCTTCTCTGATTCCAATTTTATTATTTTTTACATTTTGTTTTTCGTAATAAAATTTGTTTTTATAATATACATATAAGCGATTTTAGTCCGCCCCGTCATGACGATTTTACCAATGGAGTTTCATTTATCAGAAACACAGAATTACTGTTCTGCACCAGCCGGGTCAATCTCACGATCATGCAGTGTGCTACAAGATAAATTTTGCCTGGAGGGCGGCGTTTCTCTACATACTCTTCAGCGACAGACTCACTATATCGTTGGGTATTTTTTTATCTTGGGGTATTAATGAGCAGTACCGGTCTCATATGTGTCTGAAATGAAACGGGACTCTGCTTGTTTTACCAAATCGAAATGAAATGGGGTGTAATGTTCTGCTCTCCTGCGCCGACTGGGCTAATGAAGATTTATAGGGGCACACGACCGCGTGATAGTAGAAATTTTATGTCATGTTTTTACCGAATTATTATTTCCGGCTGGTGTATTCACTGCCAATTACTTATATACAAACAAAATATCCGTCATTCTGCTGGCATTGAAAAACAATTTATCGGGTGTCCTTGGGATCGGTATCCCCTGGGCAATCAGGAATTTGATTTTAAATTGGTCATAAATAATGCCAAGTCGGATACATTCAAATATGCAATTTGTGTTTATTGGACATAATTACATAAGACGATAAAAACACTGCCTGTATCAAAAAACGGGGATCGAATAATGTTCAACGTCCTACTTTTCTGGACCGACTGAGCTTTGAGGGAATGAGTGCAAGGGTGGGCCTTAGTTTTTCGGTCCGTCCGAAAGACTAAACGTGTTCCCTTTGCGAGGGCCTCCCCCCTACACCACTAACTTTAGACTGGAAAAATCCCGAGCATCCAGATACCTCGTGATCGACTACAGCAGTAGGCTGTAAACAAAATTTAACATATTCCGAAAGCATTGACAGGAGCCGATAATAAATATGACTAGCCGCTTTACCAATAAAATTATATTATTGCTCAAGAATTAATAACGAGTTTCATAAATTCCTTCAAGAACCCCATCCTGTATATGGCCTACAACGTTTCCACAAGCTTTAACTGAAATAAGAATATGGGGTTTAACGTCCTACTTTTCTGCACCAACAGGGCTAATGAACACGGGAATAACCAACACCGCATTCCGGGCTAATAAAGAAGGACATGCGCAGCAGGGGCTTGTTCAGGAATTGATCAGGGGGCGGGTCCGGGTTGGAGACACCATTAATTTTCGCGCAAGGTCTGGGAATTACCCGACATGTTTAAGAATATTAGATGATCTGAAGGATTCGAGATGGGTGATTCACTGAAAGATATGCTCTGCACGTTTGATATGCCTTGCAGTGTTCTACGAGGGGGGACATTTTGGCATGCTCCTAAACTGTCTGGACGGTTAATCCTCCTAATCTATTGTTTTTGTATAAAAGAGTGCCAATGGGTTTGTCAAAATCCTGATTTAAGTATCAAAAACAGAACCAACTAAGCTTTCTTATTGTCATGAGCTCTTCTTGCAAACAATATTGTTTTTTCCCGGGTTTTCAGCGATTCGATTATCAGGGTTTCAATGTCAATGATTCGATTTTCAGAACATCAATGTCAATGCATAGCATAACCAGTCAATGTAAATTTGAGTGCATAATAACATCTACAATAAAATAATATTCTTTAATAGATAAATATTATACAAATAATATACATTGATTCTCTCAAATAGTAATATATATATTTTACAATACACAACTTATTCTTATATACAGAAATGATTTATATAAAATGTTTAATGGAGAGGAAGCATCAAGTTGTTTGTTTAAAGCCGCTGGTCATCCATTAAGGAATTGAGGAATCCCTTGCAAACATCGTCTGGAAATTAATTACGTAGGCTTGCATACATACTGAGCTTTTTAAAGTGAGAAATCCATTGTCAATTTTATCGGAATTAATAGGATCACATTGTGATTCCATTTCATTGATCAAAAATATTAATGGTGATATCACACATGTCTATATCGATCCCATTCCACCATCTGATGATAAAGGATAAAGCACACAAACTTTGTTTTACAAATTTTACAATGTAGCTGAGCAGGGTGGGGTTTGAACCCCCCAAACCCACCTCTGGATCAGCCCCTGAGATATTGTCTGGAAAGTACAAATAGTGATCAGTGACTTTCAATCTGATTAAAACACAGATCCAATTTCGTTTCATTTTTATAGTTTAAAATTTCTATTTTACTTGTCTTTACTACTCTTGGATCTGGAAGACTTGTTATTTAACTTGTTTTCCATTTCATGCGCAGAACTGTGGTAGACATTACCAGCCAATGAGGTCTATACTAACACCAGCGGATAGAAATCGAAACAAAACAAAAGTAGATTTAATTTTAAAAAAGGCATGGCGGTCGCTAATTGGTTAATCAAATGACTGACGTTATCGGGTTAAATGTCGCGTGCTTGATACCTGCCGTCATGGAACGTGATCTCCCACTACAACTTGTTAGTTCTACATGTAATAGAAAGTATAAAAAACAAAACGAAATATAAATCTATATTTTAATTAGATTGAGTGACTTTAAGATAATGTTGAATTTAATTATTTAAAGTAATTTAAGATAATGTTGAAATTTAATTATTTAAAGTATCCCATACTTTATTATGTCTATAAATATCAAATGCTGTTGATTGATCAGCTGTAGTTAACTTTACATCTGATAAACTAATGCCTGTTAAATGTAAATCTGGAATCTCTCTCTGTCGCTCCTCCGAATAAAATTCTAAGATATCTGGAACCTAAGAAAAGATAAAATCCAACAAATTAGATTGTCAATAATTACAATAAGAACTAAAACAATATTCACAATTTGGTCAGCAAGTCTAGAAATAAAGGAACCTGTCACAAACATTGTCAGGCACAAATTCAGGCTTTGACAAGCATAATTCTTGTAGTGCTTGTTGTCATCAGGTCAGAAACAGAATGATTTTTCAGTGCTTTATAGATATTTTTAACACCAGTCCCACCAAGTGCAAAATTCAAAATGTCAGGTAAAATCATTATTTCCACGCCTGATTCTGGAACAGCTCATTTTTTTTTTGATATTTAATTAATATCAGACAATTTTTAGATGCTGAATTTTCTTGCAAAACAAGGCAGAAAGACAAGGCCCAAATATTTATATTGTTTGTGATGGTTGTGGGGATGGTGGGTCTGTGAGGAATGTGCTGGAGTTGATTTGTACTAGCATATGTATTATATATGTTTGAACTCGATGAGCAATTAATATATGATTTATGAAGAAATGAAAATCCGAATCTGTAAAATTCTAAAATCCACGAAGCAAAGCGCATCATTGCATCTGCTTCACTTAGAGAAAAAGAGAGTGGGGTTTTAGGCTTACTGAACACAAACAAGGTCATTTCGGGACTAACATATTGTTGAAATTTATTTCAATAATTCGCTTGCAATGGGAGAAAACCGAAGGACAGGGAAGAAAACCCATGAGATTACACTGGTGACCTTCTCCTTGTAAAGTACAACAAGGAAATCTAAACCACGCAAGTTGACTCAACAACAGACCTTATGATACAAAGAACATGTCCTAACTATTCAACCATCCAATCCCCTGCTTCACTTAGAGAGAGAGAGAAAGAAATGGGGTTTAACGTCCACTTAACACAACTAGGTCATTTCGGGACTAACATATGGTTGAATTTTATTTCAATAATTCGCTTACCCGTAGAGGTCTTTTAACAGTGGGAGGAAAACAGAGTACATGAAGGAAACCCGAGAGGTTGAGAAGGCGCCCCTATCTCCATGCCACATACCCTCACATCAGGGCTCGCAACCACAGCCGCAAGCCAGAGGTGGCCGGCCAGCTAGAGGTCGAAGCGCAGCACTATAGACCACTAGGCCATCCCAACCCCTCTGCTTCACTTAGCCTCTACTTTAGAATAAATGAAACAGAGTATAACATCACACTTTTCTGTGCTGACTGGGTTATTGAATACGAGAACATTGGAATAAGCTAGTCTCATTTACCTTTGGTTCAGATCTAGTACCACTAATACCATATTGCTTTTTTGAACTGCTCTTGTTGATTTTGTGAGATTTTGATCTTGATTTCAGAGTTGCCTCCCTTTCTACCTCTAAGCACAAGTTGTTAATGTCTAGTTCGACTCCAACCAACCCAGCATACTCATCTTTCGAACGGTTTACTCTTACAGAGGCCTGAAATTAAATAAGAATTTCTGAAAACCTGTTTTGCTGAGGGTGGAGTGTGTTATAACATCGACAGGTAAAAAATGAAAGTTTAATTTCCTGAAAATCTTTATGAAAATAAAAGAATACAGTGTAAGTTAGAGTCACATTCGGGATTCATTCAATTGGGTTTCTTTCATTGTTGGGTTTTGCCACAATCTGATGAAAACATTTTTGTTTTAAAATGAGTCTTCATTTTAATGAGAGAGAGAGAACTGGGGTTTAACGTCCACTTGACACAAACTAGATCATTTTGGAACTAACATATGGTTTTAATTTTATTTCAATATTTTGCTCACGTGTAGAGATAATTAGCAGTGAGAGATAACTGAAGGACCCAGAGAAAATCCACCAGGTTGGACGGGGATATGAAACCACGCCAGTTGACTCAATGACAGGCTTTAAGATACAGCAAGCACATGCTAACCCTTCAGCGATTCAACCCCCCTCAATTATACAAGGAATAGGAATTATTTGAATTGATTCACCATACAATGATTGAAGGAAATCGGGTTTAACGTCCTATTATTCTGCACCTAGCCTGGGCTAATTGAAGATGGGCATACGCCATACAGTGTGCTATTAGAGAAATTTTGCCCGGGCAGCGACGCTAAGGCCTACTCTTATAATCAGTTCTAACTGCCAAGGGATCTTTTACTTGCACTCCAATGTTTACATGGGACCTCGGTTTTTCGTCTCTCCTTCTGAATCACTGACAAGGGGAAATCATGCCGGAAAATCGAGATGAACTTTCTTAGCCAACGCAGCGATCGAAAAACCCGACCTCCAGGCTAGCAAACCAGCACCTTATCCACTAAGCCGCTGTGATCCCGATTCACCATACAACAATGTTTTTTTAATCGCTAAGAACGAAATAAAAAAAGGAAACCTTTTCATTAATATCTGTTCTGGTTTCTTCAGACTGCTTCAGTTTCTGTTTTAGAGCCTGAGCAACATTTGGTTTAGAGGATTTCATATCTTTCAGTTCTTCACTGATTTTTAATGTACTGTTATATTCTGGCCTTGCAAAAACATGCTCAGGTTCAAAGGTCAGTGTATAATCAACAAATGGGAACTGATAATCACTTGGGTCAGGTCTTTTTTCATATTCACGAGTAACAATAGCATGTTTCACTGCATGACATTTTCTGGCATGAGCTGGCACCGAATCTACGATTCTTGGAGGTTCTGGTTTTATTTGTTCAGATTCTTTGATGGTAAGGAATCTGAGCGCGGTTTCTGTATAACTTTGTTCTAAAGATATTGGCCTGGAATGACCGTCACTATTAGTATCGTCATCGGTCTGTGTCACGTCCAAATCAGAATCACTAACAGACGGCTCTGTTTTACTAGCGTACATTTTAGGACAATATTCTTTCATTGGAGTATATTTGGACGGAGAATTAACCATTAAATTAACACTTGCTTCACATTCCACGGGTGATTTAGCAGATACGTCTAGGATACTGCCATTTTCCACGCTATCATCAATATCAAAACGCACTTTTTGTTTTAATTTTGGTTTTGTGAGAGGTTTAGAGATAATGGAAACTGTTGGAGACATGGCTCTGTCTGATGATGTGATGAATTTTTTTGTGGCACGATCTGGTGTTAAATTAAGGTTAGTGTCAGGGATTGCAGATTTCAAGATCTCTTCTTTCCAAGATGGAATAGGTGGTTTAGTGGGTTGAGTGTCGAACTCATAACTAGTAGATGGTTGAGTATAATCTGTGAATCTATGTGTTCTTGTAAAGTCGGATATATTTGTAGTGTAAACACTTTGACTAGAGATTAAACCATCAGCCATTTTCACCATTTCAGCTTCTTTTATTTCATCAGTGTGACAAAATATTATCTGAAATCACAAGAAATAGTATTTAAACAGTTGAGTCCACCTAGTCTACCTGAATAATTAACAGGTTGTGCAACCTGAAAGTGATTAGGTTCTATTTCAGTATGGTAGTGCACCTCTACCACTACCAGTTCCCATGATCGTAGACAATTCGGCTGAAATTTGGTTTGAGGTCATAGCTAGCCCCCCTGAACATGCTCTGAAAATTTCAAGTCTCTACAATCATGGGAACTGGAAGCGGTGTGTTATTGAAATAGAACCAAAGATTATGGTTAAATTACCACTTTAAGTCTGATTTAACTTTGCTTAAGTTGGGATTATTCAATGATTCATTATATAAATAAAATGTGGTCATGGAAACATATCATCATTCAATGAAGGCAGTCTAGGTGAACTTTACTACTTCAACAAGTCAACAGTGAGGCTGATTGTTCCCCGCCAAAATCCCCAAAAAAATAGATGACACATATTAATTAATCCCACATTTATTTATTTCAAAAGCATTGAGCAATCAAACTATACACAAAGTTTCATCAGTTTGAATTTCCTACCTCAATTAGAAGGTGAGTTATTGTGCTCAAAAGTCTCGACTAATCAAATTGCTTAACGCTTTGCTTACCCGGAGCAGAACATGCTCATTATCAACTTAGTCAAGGTATTGATGTAGTGAAACTATACACCAAGTTTATACACTCTCCCTTAATTAGAACTAAAGTTATCGTGTCCCAAAGCATCAACCAATCAAATTGCTTATCTTGGCTTACCCTAAGCAGAAAATGCTCATCTTCAAACTTCATCAAGACATTTACCTAATAAAATTAATAAGCACATACACTAAGTTTGAACATTCTAGCTTAATAAGAAGGGGAGTTTTTGTGTTCCAAAGTCTCCGCCAATCAAATTGCTTATCGCTTTGCTTACCTTGAGTACAAAATGCTCATTATCAAACTTAATCAAGGTATTGATGGAATAAACTACACCAAGTTTCATCACTCTCACTTATTTAGAACTAAAGTTATTGTGTCCCAAAGCATCAACCAATCAAATTGCTTATCTCTGCTTACCTTAAGCAGAAAATGCTCATATTCAAACTCCATCAAAGTATTGACCTAATAAACACCTACACCAAGTTTGAACATTTTAGCTAAACTAAGAAGGGAGTTATTGTGTCCCAAAGAGTGTGAAGGACGGACAGACAGATGAATCCATTTTAATAGTCCCATGCTTTCTTCGAAAGGTGGGGGACAATAATCAACATTTCATGTTGTGGAGAAAACTATTCATCATCATCATCACTGGCCTACAGTGGGCTATTCATTCCACCATTTGCCTATTTACGTTTGATACTGATACAAGCCTTCACCGAAAAAAAACTAAATATGCGTTAGATGGTAAAAGTAACATTCAAATTATTATGTATGATTCCAATGAACGTGTCAAAACATGCGTCGACTCCGTCGAGTGAATTATCAATCTGTAAAATTAAACAGAAATATGTTGTATAATGGCATATTTTGCTTTTATATAAACGTTATATTCATAAAGTGTTGTGAAACAACTTGGCTTAATACCATATCGATTACCTAACACATTTGCAGGCATTTATAAAACAGATAACCCGCAAACCGACATTCTCAGTTTGTTTAGTCCGCCATTGAAGCAACACTCCGGAAGAGCGTACAGCGCAGGTGCAAGGTTGATAACAAGTATGGCTGCTTCAAAATCGTTTCTGAAACTTTCGTCTGCAAAGACATCGTTTTTGCAGTTATGTCAGGTAATTATAAGGATAATCGCCGAGTAGAAAGTGTAAAATCGAATCAACATTTCAGCTGTTTCCATTCTAAAAATAATTAGTCTGATAGATATAAGGATAAGAATGTTATTTGGGAAATAAATAGTCTAACCTTGTTAGGGACGTTATGCAACGACCATGACCTTCCTGTTCAGTACTTGTTTATCTAATTTTTGTTTTTATGTAATGTCTGCAAATGCCTATTCTATAATTATCAATAAATCGATTAATGAAAATACTTTTAAAGTCTGACTTCAATACTGATGATAATTTAAACCAAGATTAACTGTGAGAGAGAGAGAGAATTGGGGTTTGACATCCACCTAGCCTAGGTCATTTGTTGGGGACTTACACATACATATGGTTTAATTTTATTTCAATAATTCGCTTACGCGTAGGCAGTCTATGCGAAAGCCGTCGGACCGTCAGTCATTACCGATAAAATAGCTCTCGGTCCGGTATTTTCATCATGAATACAGGCCCAGTTGTCCGGAAAGATTCTGGACCCAGTTTACTGACTGCTGGTTGTATAAATCATCGCCGTATTGGCACTGACTGACGGCACTTCGTGTACGGACTGTTGAATTCTCATTTAATTTATTGTGTTAATTTCACTATTGTTTAAAATGTAAACACAATCTTATCTCGAGTACGTAGTACCCTATATTGAGCTAGTGTATCTGACCTATAAAATCCAGCGTCAATAAAGACCATTCACAATACCACAAACACAACTCGTAAAATGAATGTATTAAACTTGTATATAAAAGGAAGCAGTTATACCAGATTGCGTGGTACACAATGCGCATGCCAGAAAAGCCTTTGCTATCCAGGCATGTGCATAATAATAACGGCATGTGCATAATAATAACATAGCCCAAAGTTACTATATTTAGTATACTGCATGACACAGGCATTGTAGAGCTATATGATAATATGTACTTCATATTGCACTTGTCATTTGTAATCATTCTTCCAAACATGAGATGACCCCACGAGTTATAGGTAGCGAACGATTGACAAACAGTATTTATTAACCTCGTCAGGACAGTAAAAACATTCTTGCTCGAGCAATGCCGGAGAGGTCAAAGTTGACGACATCCATACGGGTCACTAGTACTACCGTCTACCGTACAGCATGGCTACAGTGGAAGTAGAAATAGCCACGTGTAGTAAATTCTTTGGAAATATAGCTGGCATGCTAAATAGTCAAACTCATTCGTCATTTTGAGTTTGAAAATCCAAAGGTAGGCTTACAAATGTTTATGGCATAACTAATCATTTAAAGAATTGGGGGTTTTGTTGGGCATTTATAAAATCAACCGGCTTGAAACTGGCAAATACCGGATGTCAAAATACGTGATCTGTCAAAGTACCGATAAGATGGAGAAATTAAATGTCAAGAATGAATGAATGGAGTTTGTGCTATAATACGAATAATTTAGACCTGTGTCACAAAGTCATCCTGTATAAAAAAAATTGATCAAATGTAAATAAATTTCTTAACGTAACGGATGTTAATGAAGATGCCACAAAATGAAAATTAGGGGTGCGAAAATTCTTTTCTTTATACAATAGACAATCTTTGTAATAAAGTAAAGTATTTGCCCCCTTATATACTGTTTGTAAATTTTTGAGTTTTAGGCCATTATTACCTATTTTATGCATATTTTTGTTATGATCATTTTTGGACCAGTAAAATCCCATTCGGTCCAGTAATAGTTGGAATAATACCTGCCCAAATGTCCAGTAAAAAAAATATCATTTCGCATAGACTGCGCGTAGGGGTCTTTAGCAGTGGGCGGAAACCGGCGTGCCCGGAGGACACCCACGAGGTTGAGAAGGCACCTCTATCTCCATGCCACATACGCTCACGCATTTTTACCGCATTGGAGAATAACGATGATACATGTACCCGACATGCAATGGAGACAACTACCATAACGGTAAGCAGTGAAGTGATTCTATGCGAGTCAAATTGACCCAATTGGGTAGCGACGTGTGGCCAATGTACGCCTTTATGTACAGTGGTACGACAGTAGTGGTTTGTCGTACAGAGTTGCTTGGCGCAAGTTTTTTAGTCAAATGACTACAAAAAAGTTTCTGGCCTATAGCTCCCTTAATTTACACATTAACTGACCCAAAACAGTACTGCACATAGCTTGGCATATAATAAATCAATTCCAATTGAAATAAATGTGAAGCCTTACCACATAATTATATGATTTGATGAAACCCAACTGCTACGAGAAAATTTATCTCGCGAAGTGTCATGGAGAATCATGGCCGCTTGTGTAATTACGTCATACAAAATACATCGCTATGCATATGTAGATTGCATTACCAAAAAGAAAAACTGTTCGGTAACTATTTTTGTGGTCCAGTCTTCACTATTTGTCATAGAATTACCAAAACTATAATGGTATGTGTTGACAATTGCATTTGAGTCTAATTTGAACTTGCGTAAAGGGTCTTAGACTGTACCAATTTTAACGTTAAACACAGTTTAACGTTAAAAGTATTTTAACTAGTACAGTGGTTGCTATAATTTTGAATTTTAGTGGTACTTTTTTGAAATTACACTCCAGACAGAAATAGCATTATTTATCACTTGTTGATTTATCTCTTTCAAGCTTGAAGTGTTAGCTTGCATGCCAAAATTCAGTAAGGATTTTCATTGCACGCACGAGATCTCATCGAAATTGGACATACTCTGCAGACTGGTAGTAGCCTACGTACATGTAGTCTTGTAGGCTAGATGTGACAGTGAAGATCTGATCTCCGATATTAACAATACCGCTATACTAATTTCCCAGCTCAACATATGAAGAAAAGAAAACTGATTTGATTTTAGGATAATTATAAACATATTTACAATGATTGGGTACTACATGTACCATTTAAATTTAGGGTCAAGGGTTTGAGTGATTAGAGCACTAGACTCAAGACCAGAATTTGCTGAGAAGTAGATTGTCACAGACTTGAATCCAAATTTGTCAGGGTTGCATCTATATAACTATAATAGATTAATTGGATTTGTCCAAATGGCATGTTACAGATATGAAATGAAATGGGGTTTATTAATACAGAAACATTAGTTTAGGTCTTCAATAATTCAAAGTCACCAAGTTGTGGGAAATGAAATGGGATTTAACGTCCTACTATTCTGCTCAGACTGGGCTAGTGAAGAAGGGCATTCACCATACAGTGTGCTATGAGGGGCAATTTTGCCCAGACAACGGCAATACAGCCTACTATTATATTAAATCTTAACTGCCAGGGATCTTATTTTTCAATCCCATCTGAATGACATATATAAGTCCCTTGCCACACCAGGCCCCCCTGTCGTGCACCACATGGAAGAACCACACCTCAACATCCTGACGAACCTTTCCTGGCACCAGGTTAGCAAGCCAACATCTTACTCACTGAGCCACTGTGGTTCTTGGCATGTTACAAGACAGTACCATGTAGAAACTGATCATGAAAGAAATATAGGTGGAAACAGGAAACATAATGATAAAAACAAATAACCTTATATTTGTCTCAGTTTAATGTGTTGATGAGACATTTTGTCTTCTTGATATATACAGGTTTTCAACTTGTTGTTTTTTCAGCACAGAACTGCCCAAACAGCTGCTGCAGCTGCGCCCAATGTTCAACCACGGCTCAAAAAATTTCAAGTTTATAGATGGGTAAGACATTTTAATACAAACTAGCCAAAATATTATACATCGTACTACTAGGACTAGTGATATGCAGCTCATTACTTAAAACAATAAGCTTATTTCATTCCTTTGGCTAGTTCAGTTTAAAGCCATGTTAAATGTGAAACTAAATTAAATGTATTTTTCCGTATCTATGGGGTCTGAGTTTCATAACTCTCCTTAGTAATAGTAATGAAAGGGTGAATGTATGCCATTGATTTTGTTCATCGTATTTAATCAGTATTTAAGTGTCTGTTAATCTTATGATGTTATTAATAACCCTAATAAATATTTATGGGGTTACACCATGAACATGGTTATCAGTTGGATTTTTTTTCTACCATAGGACCCAGACACTAAAGGTGCAAAACCAAGCATGGAAACATACGAAATAGACTTAAATCGGTAAGTAAACAATACTTATATTCTGATGATGTTATTTATATAAAACTGAAATGGTGTTTAACATCCATCTTTTCTACACTAACCTGGCTAATGAAGATGGGCGAGGTGTGCGTTTCCGCCTACATTTTATTATATTCCTACTGTACATAGGAACTTGTTTTTTTGTCTCGTCTGAATGACTAGATGCTGTAAGCCTGTTATTTGACAAGCCAACAAACGAAGGGAAATCATGCTAGAAAAATCAAGAGAAACTGGAGGAGCCTTTGTCTTTTTTTTTAAAAGTGTAGTCTTAAAAAAAGATGATTTGTTTATAAAATCGACTTTTATTGTAATCAATATTTTTTCTATTTTTTTTCCAGTTGTGGGCCAATGGTTTTAGATGCTCTTATTAAAATCAAAACTGACTTGGACCCTACTCTCACATTTCGGAGATCTTGTCGCGAGGGTATTTGTGGATCATGCTCGATGAATATCAACGGTACAAACACACTGGCATGTATAAAGTAAGTAACTATTTATTTTCATTAAGATACATCATCTAATGGTTGAAATTTTCTTGGCTTTGAATTGAATGGTATTATATGAATGGAGAAGTTAAAATACTGATATTGAGTGATAACACATTGTGATAATTTAGCTTGAAAGAAGACATTCTAGGGATGATGATGATGAAATGGGGTTAAAAGTCCTACTGTTTTGGGGGAGTTGGGATGGCCTAGTGTTCTAGAGTGCTGCGCTTCGACCTCTGGCTTGCGGCTGTGGTTTTGAGCCCTGGTGTGAGCGTATGTGGCATAGAGATAGGGACGCCTTCTCAACCTCGTGGGTTTCCTCCAGGCACTTTGGTTTCCGCCCACTGCTAAAGACCCCTATGCGCAAGCGAATTATTGAAATAAAATTAAACCATATGTTAGTCCCGAAATGACCTAGTTGTGTTGAGTGGACGTTAAACCCCACCTCTCTCCCTACTGTTATGCATCTAATCTTGGCTAATGTGAGTCGGGCATACGCCATATACAGTGTGTATTAGGGAAATTTTGCCCGGGCAGTGGCACTACAGCCTACTATTATATCGAATTCTAACTGCCAAGGGATCTTTATGTCCACCCAATGTGTACACGGGACCTCCATGTTTCGTCCCATCTGAACGACTAGACAGCTGTCCTTGTCAGGCCTTCCATTCTGCATCACTGACAAACATTCTAGTGAACATCGTTCAATGCCGCATGCTTGATATCAAATGCGACTTAATTCTTTTTTAACAGTAATTTTGATAATACAAGCCTGTCTAATATTTATCATAACGCATAGAGTATTGATTTAATTTTGAAGTAAAAAATAAAACTTATTGATTTTTGATAGCTGAAAAATTTGTTGGGGATAAAAAAAATTGTTTACATACCAGACTTTATTAGAATTTTATTAATAATGTATAAATTTGTTTTATTTCAGTAAAATTGATACTAACTTGAATAAAGGAACTAAAATCTATCCTCTGCCACACATGTATGTTGTTAAAGATCTGGTACCGGTAAGTTGTTTTCATCAGTCTGGAAGCTTGATCATTAGTCTAGAACATTCTCAATAAATGACAGAATTTTAATTGAGTGCCACATGATTCTTTTTGTCACAGTTCAGACCCTAAGTTCACAAAGCATTCTCAGGCTTAAGTTAAAAATTTACTCAAAATTCTTGACCTTTTTTTAACTTCATGTAATATATAGCCCTTTTTAAAACTTTTGTTGTTTTAATATATCAAATATTACAATAAGAAACTATGTGCAAAGGTAAGAGTTTCTGGATCAAAGATATTTCTCATAAACAGTGATTGAAAGTTGAGTATATTCTGAACTTTAGAATGCTTTGTGAACTCGGGGGCCAGTCGACGAATGCTAACTTATTTCAGCGACATATCGGCGAGGGTTCTCCCGTCTTTATCAAGCAAAGAATGACAACCATAGTTCACTATACCCACACTTATGGCTTCCCTACCCTTTGATGGTTTCCAAATGATTATCTCTGATTGTATCTGAATGTTTGTCTTTGTTCCATATTTTGTATACCGTATTTCCTCTAATAAGCGCCCGGGCGCATATTTTTTCAGCACCCCTTGACCCCCTGGCACTTATTATTGGCCCGGCACTCTTTGGAGGCCCGGGGCTTATTTCTTTAATAGCAAATTGAATTTGGGGTAAAGCCGTCATTTACCATGGACATTGGGCCGGAGAATCTTTTGAATTACGGCCTTTGATCAAAAGCAATCAATCTAAAGTCTATTAGAGACCCGGCGCTTTTTGGAGGCCCAACGCTTATTTTCTCAACTACCCTCGACCCCCCGGCGCTAATTAGAGGACTTGCGCTTATTGGAGACCCGGCGCTTATTAGAGGAAATACGGTATATATCTTTAATGTACTATGGTTGTCATTCTTTGCCTGATAAAGACGGGAGAACCGTCGTTGAAACGTCGCTGAAATAAACTTTTAAGTAACTTGTATTCCATATAATTGTGTCATGTGTTATTCTCACCCAGTTACTAAATGCCACTCAAACAAGCTAACTTCGGTGTAGTCTCTGGGTTTGCTAGTGTGCATGTTAGGGTTACAGTTGTCGTTCAGCCATCTCTAGACCTTGAGAAAGTGCCTTCGTTCGTCCTTCTGTTCATTTGATACCCATGTTAATAGTATGTTGTAATGCGAAATTTGACTGTTCATGGTTTAATCATATGTGGTGCAGTCCCCCTGCACTTACTATTAAGAGTATTCGATTCCAGTATCATCTATCAAATATCCCTCTTAGCCTATAGTTAATTCTAGATCGTTCAATCAAGTATCCCCCAGTATATCTTGAACTATAACATGATTGTCTCCCTTGTTCTGAATCACTGATTCAACCTGTTGAATATTACGCTTTAAACAATAATCTATTCACTTTAATTGCCATAGGAAAAAAATATAAAGCAAATATTCATTGCATATAACTTTGATAAAATATCAAATAATGCCATTGCAAACATGTGTAGGTATTTCAGTTCCTTGATTAGAAACATTGCTATGTTTGTCAATACAGTTTTGTGCTGCAATGCTCAGCCAACGCCATATATAAAGAAATCAGATTCATTTTGTACTGAAAATTGAGCAGTGCATTGGTTTGCGAATGGCTTGACTTAAAATCTCTTGAATCTGTGAAGACCACAATGTCACTAAAAACAATGTCATGATAGAGTTATGAAAGACTATGAACATGTGAAAAAGATTCTTACTGATACATGTAGATCTTGAGAAATGTGTTAATTGGCGTCATTTGGAAAGGGGGCTTTTTATGGTTAGCACATGCATGCTGTTTCGAATCCTTGGTTGTATGTGACAAGAAGTAGGGTCGCCTGTCCAACCACGTGGGTTTTCTCAGGGTCCTCTGGTTTCCTCCCACTAGTAAAGACCCCTACCAGCGAGCAAATTTTTGAAATAAAATTAAATCATATGTTTGTCCTGAAATGACCTGGTTTGTGTCAAGTGGACGTTAAACACCATTTCTCTATATATATTTTAAAAGGGAATTCCCACAACTTGGTGACTTTGAATTGTTGAAGAACTGGCCCCCGAGTTCACAAAATATTCTCAGGCTTTAAGTTGAGAATTTGCTCAACTTTCAATTACTGTTTATGAGAAATATCTTTGATCCAGAAACACAAACCTTTGCACATAGTTTCTTATTGATGTATTTCATACATTAAAACAAGAAAAATTTGATAAAGGGCCAATTTTAGTTAGAATAAGGTGAACAAATTTGAGTAAATTCCTAACTTAAGTCTGAGAATACTTTGTGAACTCGGGACCTGATGTTTCTGTATTTTATATGTATTTGTTTTTAACAGGATATGAGTAATTTCTATGTTGAAGTACTGATGTTTTTGTATTGATATGTATTTGTTTTTAACAGGATATGAGTAATTTCTATGCTCAATACAGATCCATTGAACCATTTTTAAAGAAAAAGAATACAACTGAGGCTGATGTTGGACAAACACAATATTTACAGTCAACAGAAGATCGAGCTAAACTTGTGAGTAATTATATTTAACATCATATTAAATAGTAGCCCCTCAAACCAGTTGAAATAGATAAAGTCCTTAGGTAGTCAGAAACGTTTGAATAAATTCTACATCAAAACTACCTAAGGACTTTATCTATTTCAACTGGTTTGAGGGGCTACGATTCTACAGATTTCTACCTTATCTGAGAACCCTTACGCATCGCTGAGATCCCAGTCTAGATGTCGTCCTGTCACTAGTTTCCAGCTACTAAGGACCTTTTGTACGAGAGTTGTTGTCGTTTTAATCTTCATATTAAGTAGTAGTTATTAGCACCCTTTCCAAGGTGTATCGGTGAATATCAGGACAGTTTTGGTCGGGGGATCAGCCGAGGCGGTCCCCGGCCAAAACTGTCCTGATATTCACTGATACACCGAGGAAAGGTGCTAATAAGTCACTTACATCACATTTCTATCGAGTATTTTGAAGCGATATGTAAAAAATAGTATTTATTATCAAGTCGTCTCAACCGAAAAGTGACAAATGTTATTTCATTTATCCCTTTCTGAGCCTCACGTTACATTTCATGGTAGAATGATTTCGCAGTCGAGAGACGAGCTGAGTAGTATTTACACGTGCGTCTAGCTACACCCTGGGCGTAAAACAATCACGTGTTTGTTTAGACCACATCGTAGAAGACAGCAATATTAATAATATTATTATTAAATGTAGTGTGAAGGAAATGCGAAACGTGGGTCATTCCTGGTGAAAGTATGCATCAACGAATTATTTGTAATAAAATAGATGTCTTTCTAGGCGTTTTTGTTTTTATCCTGCTTATTTTAAATGTCTGTGAAGTGTCCAGCAAGAGAACTGCGCCTTTTATCATCACAATTACAATAATTATTCAGCGTTCTCATTTATATGTTTTGCATATTAATATAAATCAAACCAAATTATGGAATAGGTGCCAATTGACATGTATAATAATTGATTTGTGTAATATGATGTTTAGTTAATTTAATGTCATTGTATATATTTTTGAACTGCCAGTTTATTCCACCCGGTTTGTTCTGTTACTGTGATTTTGACTAGTTGTTTCATGTAATTTGTCCGGCTGCATTGTATAGAGTCATAGCTATCATTGCGATTTGGGCCGGACTAAACGTCCGCTACTTATTGCTTGAATGGTATCTTAAACAGTGTAGAAGTGTTCGTTTGTCGGGAATGAACAGTACTTTTTTTAAAAAGTGTACTGTTCATCTCTGATACATGGATACTTTTAAGTCTGTATTGGAAATAAACAGGCCAGTTTTATCAAAAGTTGCCAATGGCAACGAGGTAGAAGTGGGATGTAAATACTTGATATTTAGGTAGTGTTTAGATCAATGTTTCTCAAAAGATTTCAGGACATATTCCCCTTTAACCAAATTCTTACAGAGGCATACAGATGTTGAGGAAGAAAAAGAAATTAGGTTTAACATACACTCGATACAAACTAGGTCATTTCGGGACTAACATGGTTTAATTTTGTTTCAATAATTTGCTTGCGCATAGGGGTCTTTAGCAGTGGGGCAAAACCAAATGACTCGAAGAAAACCCATAAGGTTAGACAGGCGTCCCTAATCCTTGTCATGTACAACCGGGGATTCAAAACCACGCCAGTTGACTCAGTGATAGGCTTTATCATACAGTGCGCATGTGATAACCATTCGGCCGTCCTACCCCATCGCATACAGATGGAGATGTAGTTAATAAATGTAAACTTTCTGATTGTGTGTGGTCTTATACTATATATTTTATCTGGCTTGATGTCCATTTCATGTATAATTTAATTGATATACTGTGTTTATTTTTATAGGATGGATTATATGAATGTATTTTATGTGCATGCTGTAGTACAGCATGTCCTAGTTACTGGTGGAATTCTGATAAATATCTTGGACCAGCTGTTTTAATGCAGGCCTACAGGTATGTGTATATATAAACTATGAATATTACTGATGACTATATTCACCTAAACTTAGTATATGTAATTAATCATGCAGAACAATTTATGTGAGCAGTTATTTCCATGGGCAGTCGTTCAGGTGATTAAAGAACAAACTGCAAAAAACCATTTTGAGATATATATGAGCTCAATGGGTTGATCATTAAATGAGATAAACAATGATATACGATAGCTAATTTTTACTGTAATTCAGTGTGATGACAGTCCTTTGACAGCACTGCAGTAGTAGACGTTTCTTAGGGAAAACCTTTCAAATTCATCTTGGCTCATTTCTGTGCTCCTTATTTTTTTGTTCTTTTTTAGTGAAATGATATGAGGTCTAACACTCTACTGTTCTGCTCCGAACTGGGCTTATGAAGACGGGCATATGCCATTCAGTGTGCTATGAAGAAAATTTTGCCTAGTCAGCGGCACTATGGCCTAATCTTATATCAAATTCCAACTGTCAAGGGATTGTTTACAATTACATGCATGCCATTGTGTACACAGGACCTTGGTTTTTCCTCCCATCCAAATGACTAGACAGCTGTCCTGTTCCTATTTAGTAGAAAATCAAATATTTTTCACAACAATACCAGTTTGGCATATTTTCTGTAAATTAGGGAAAAACCCAAAATTGTTTTCATGCTCAACCATATCTGTTTAATAATAATGTTTTTAATTGTAGATGGATGATAGATTCTCGTGATGATTTTACTGATGAAAGATTAGCAACAATGGAGGATAAATTCTCAGTTTATAGATGTCATACTATCATGAACTGCACCAAGACTTGTCCTAAAGTATGTATATTACAATAAACATCTGGTATTACTTTCTATTACCATTTTCTTTTATTATAGCTCAAAATTTTATTTTACATTTCTTCACTACACTAGGATCTGGTGTAAGAGTTGTTAAAAAAACAACAAGTTCTTGGTGATGTGATTATTAACTAATAAAATTGCTTGTTGGGTCGATTTTTTATGATCTGGCACACAGAATTGTGGGTAAACATTTGCAGTGATACAAAACAAAAAAAGGAAAGTTGCATTTCATTTTCATTTGGTTGATCAAATTCCTGACGTCATAGGGTCAAAAGCCATTTTATGAAACCCTGATACAACCTTCCACTACCACCGGCAAGAATGGAGGCCATCAATGGTACAAGAAAATGAAGCAAAATATGGAATATAGATCTGCATTTTAATCAGCTTGGCGTTGGCGTACTGATCAGAATATCATCCCCAGAGCGGACTGAGACGATCTTTTGGGATTTTTTTTAAGCCCAGTTCTTACCTGCCATAAATAAATGAAAAGCATATGTGACCCCCCATGGCATACTGAGTCTTAAGGAGTGAATTTTGAAAATTGAGTTATTGTTATTTTCATATTCTGCGACTCAATACCTTCAATTTGATGTATAGTTTAAATCGGGCATAAATTGACTGAGTTGTGGCGGCTTGAAGCCATCCAACACACCAAAGTAAGTTTTGAGAAAAATCAAGTTAAAGATTTGGTATGTTTCAAAACAAAATACCATAGCAACCAGACCATTTATTTGCTTTTTTGTCGTGGAATATTTTTTACAGGGGGTTTTCAGGGGTGCTGAAGACGAAAATTATAATAAAAATTATAATTATGTTAGTCTCAGAATACACAAAGTATAGTGTTGATGTGACAATAAACCACATTTTATTAACTTTCTACATATCTTAACTAAAGTTGTTTATTTTTTTTTCCAGGGCTTAAATCCAGGCCGTGCTATTGGTGAGATCAAGAAAATGTTACTTTCTTATAATAAAGACGTAGCTGCTAAACAGGCACAAGCATAAATACTTGGGAGTTTGAAACAAAAATCAATCTTGCCTATTTCAGCATTCAGAAAAGGGCTCTTATTTCATTTAAAGTAGCCGGTCATGACCGTTCAAACAGTAAAATTGACTGGTTTACAAATTTATACACCAGTCAATCATAGAGACTGGTTATATTTTGAAGTGAGAGCCCTGGTCTAGAGTTCGTTGAGGATGTATATTGTTATTAAAACGACTCTTTTATTTAAGTGTTGTTATGAATTAAAGCATAAAGTTCTACCATATTATTATGCATAAAAGTCTTTCAGGCACAATATGAAAATATCTTATTGTTTGGTTTATATAATATAGTAATCGGTTTGTACATAGTTTAATTGTAAAAAAGTGTTTAACATAATGCAATGGCTCATCAACAGGTATAAAATAGATTTAGTAAAAACTAGTTTAAACAATATTTATTTGTTTTGTTTACAATTATATGACTAAGTTCAAATATATTGGATACACAAAAATAAATATTGCTTTCTTGAAAAGATGGACAAAATCAAACAATTTGTAATGTTGTTAAGGTAAATTCAGGTCATTGAAATTTTATTTTCAATGTTATTTATATCTTGTTAGTTGTAATAGAAATGTAAAAATAAATGTATTGTAAGGCTAACTATAGTGGTCAATTAAAATATACTTAAAAATAAATGAATATGAACCTTAACCAATGTGTCTTTGTTTTTAAATTTACATTTCTTTCCCTACAGTTCAATATTTGAATAGGTAATTGGGGGATTATTTCCGGTGTAAATGAGATTTTAGTGTGAGAATGACACGTAGAATAGTGAGTTGGCAATCTATTGAGCAAAAGACATAGAAATATTTATGTTTTGACTTTCTTAGAAAATATGAAATTCTAGCTTTAAATGGATAAATGTAACAGAAGATTCAGATTTGTTTCTATCAATCTAATCTGTGTTATTCAAGGAATAACACGGAGTTAACGATTCGTTAACTTTAACGGAGAGAAAGGTTGTTGCTGGAAGCCCCCGTTAATTTAAACTTGTCATTAACTTGCCGTTATATTTAACGGAGGTGTTAGGCTCCGTTATCTGGTAAACGATGGGATTAGTTGGCTGTAGCATAAAGTCATTACCAGTGTAATTTTATATAGAACATTCTAGAGGGCTGTGCGATAGGGGTTGGGGGGCTATTCCATTTTTCATAGAATGAAATTCCTTAGTATTCTGCAGAAATTTGGGGGTCTGTAGATAAAAATGAAACCAAACATTCTGTCGTGCAAATTCAATAATTTTTCCCACAGATTTATACTAAAATTTCTAAAGAAAAGAATTACGTATTCTATAGTGTTTTCTGTAGTAAATTATCTTTTTGTCTTTAATAAAGTTTTGTGAACAGACTGCACAGTTAGTTTCCCCACTGTCTTCAGCTTTTGGTTAATACTAACTTCTTTGAGGTTGTTATACATGTACATTGAATTTAAAATCTAAAATACAGCCAATCAGCAAACATTCTTTTCTTGGATTAACTTTAATAAATCCGTTAGCTAAGAGGTGATGAAATTAATTTTCCAGCAACAGAAATTTAACGGACCGTTAACAAACGACACGTTACCAAGATAACGATCCGTTAGAGTTTTGCGGATCGTTAAAATAACTTAGTTTTGAGCAGCCGGCCCCTGGTCATTTTCAATTTTGAGTGAAGTCTGTGTCGCTACCGGCCCGGGACTGTACAGCGCAGTTGACGCTTACGGCTAGCCCCCGGGTCGAATCCATTCACTCTTTTTGAATTGTTTGTTTGTTTATGGTTTCTGGGTATGATGTCTTGTCCATATATATAATTTTTGTGGCGCTGTCCCTCTTCACTTACTATTAGAGGGTATCAGCAAATAAAATGGGGGTCAGCATCGACTGAGAAAATAAAGGCAGACAGGGAAACAGAATAATGTTTCTTTATATAATCTATGTTACAAAATCCAAATATTTTTATGGCCAGTGTGTGTTTGTATATTTAGTTCTATTAAACACTATTTTTATTCAGTTTTTTTTCCGAGGAGGAGTAGAGAACAAACATATTATCCTATATTAAATCCCCCTACCCGTCACGCATGAATAAATACTACACTAGTCAAAAAATAATCACTTCATTTTCCCTGGAACCTATTGTTTTGGAGAGGGGTGATATAGGCCTTGTCCTGTTCCCCAATCCTTTCAGTTACCTGAATAAATATTGTTTTTAAAAAAAAAAAAAAAAAAAAAAATTTGAAAACACAAATTATTTGTCAATTTTAATCAACATTGATGTTGTGATCTTACCGGTAAATATGGGCTTGGTGTTATATCGAAAATTATGTATTAAAGGAGCTAAATCTCTAACTCCATGTCATTGAAAACACAAATTATTTGTCAATTTTAATCAACAATGATATATGGGCTTGGTGTTAAATGTAACAGTAAAATGTTAGACATGAGTTCATACATGAGTAGGGTAACTACAACTTTTGTAGGGGGCCCTGAATCTGAGCATCAATATTTGTTTAATAACACCATCCCCTATTTATAGAATGAAGTTTCCATTAAGACCACCCCCTATTTATAGAATGAAGTGTCAATTAACTTGAATTGGTTATATTTATAGAATGAAATGTCCATTAACTTGAACTGGTTATATTTATAGAATGAAGTGTCTATTACCTTGAACTGGTTATATTTATAGAATGAAGTGAATTTTAACTTTAATTGATTATATTAATAGAATGAAGTATCCATTAACTTGAACTGATTACATTAATAGAATGAAGTGACCATTAACTTGAACTGATTACATTTATAGAATGAAGTGTCCATTAACTTGAACTGGTTATATTTATAGAATGAAGTGAATTTTAACTTTAATTGATTATATTAATAGAATGAAGTAACCATTAACTTGAACTGATTACATTAATAGAATGAAGTGACCATTAACTTGAACTGATTACATTTATAGAATGAAGTGTCCATTAACTTGAACTGGTTATATTTATAGAATGAAGTGTCGATTTACTTGAACTGATTACATTAATTGAATGAAGTGTCTATTAACTTGAACTGATTATATTTATAAAATGAAGTGTCTATTAACTTGAACTGATTATGTAGAATGAAGTGTCTATTGACTTGAACTGGTTATATTTATGGAATGAAGTGCCTATTGATTGTTACCTTGGTTGTTATACTGTTTAGTCAACAAGCGGAGGCAGATTGGTGGAGAAGAACCAAGGACTGACTGAGATCACCAGGACCACCATATCCTGGGAAACGGGATGCATCTTTTGATGACCTTATAGATGACGAACAACTTTCACCAGAAGAAGTTGTAGAACTTTCAGGTTTTGATCTTGAAACAGTTATGGAACTGTTTGCTGTATTTGATACAGGCAGTAAGTTTATTAGTATTATAGTTTATAGGAACATGAACACCCCATCATGGCATTCCAGTAGTTCTTGGAACAAGAGCTGATCCACAAGCACTACGCATCTCGTGATGTTCATCTATTTGAGTGGGTGGAGGGGGGGGGGTAATTTTCACAAAAAAAGTCCGACACTTCATCAATGCATGTATTATCCACATAAAACTTTGCATACGTGTTCATTAAAAATCTTGTACAGATCTTTGACATGACGTCACAGTTTCAAGAGGGCTGCCATAGTCAGTTTACGGTACGCTAGTATATGTAGGCTACTTGTTTATTTTGAGGAAAGAAAGATAAATTGGTTCTTTCATCATACATTATGGCACGAGCTAAATCTGCCTATTGCCGGCCTGTCTTTACGCCTGAAATGATATCTAAATTATTAATTAGACATTAATCAACTTATCCAGACCATAATCAACTGTCGATGCCATCGCTAGCCTACGATATTAGCGAATTGGAATACGTTTTTTTTTTAAAAATGATTAAAGTTACAAGTGGATAATCGAGACTGTTTTTATCGCACCGACTTTAATAATGTTGATAGAATCCGGCCTAAAATTGAGAAGCTAATATCTCGGTTCAGAGTTGAGCAATTTGACTAAAATTTTCAGCATATTCTATTTACGTTATCTATTTTGTAACTATAATACCGTGAACTGTCAACTCTACTTTAAGGACTGGCGTATCTATGGCAGCGTATATTGTAATTCGATTCCTCGTAAAACAAAGTCTCTCCTCGTTAAACGAACGTTTAACGCAGAGTCGGATTTAGATGGGGTGACGCCAGCCATTGAATACTAACCATGTCGTGTATATCTACTACAAGTCAATGCAGTATCATATAAATTACTTTAAATTACAAAAATGGCGGTCTCAGTAATGTATTTCATTATTCTCGAACAACCCATCACCGTTATTTAAAGGGTCGTAAGGTAAGATTAGATAAATGTCTGATGATCAGATAAATAGGAAGGGATCAAATTATTTAAACACTTATAGGTTAAAAGTAAAATCTTATATTCTATTCTAAAAACAATTGGTAACTAATGCAACTCATAGTGTTTGTGTTAGGCGGGGGGGCCTGGCATGGGATGAGACCCTGTACACATTGGCGTGCACATAAAATCCCCCCCCCCCCCCGACAGTTAGAATTCGATATAAGAGTAGGCCATAGCGCTCATGTCCGGGCAATATTTCCCTTATAGCACACTGTATGGCATATGCCCGTCTTCATTAGCCCAATTTGGAGTAGAACAGTAGCAAATTTAACCCCATTTCATTTCATTCTGACTGTAATCTTATGTTAATCACGGGGGGGGGGGGCTAGCACGTGCATACTGTATCATAAAGCCTGTCATTGAGTCAACTGGCGTGGTTTCGAATCCCTGATTGTACGTGGCAACGGGTAAGGTCGCATGTCCAACCTCGTGAGTTTTCTCCGGGTACTCCGGGTACTCCGGTTTCCTCCCACCGCTAAAGACTCCTACGCGCAAGCGATTTATTGAATTAAAATTCAACCATATGTTAGTCACGAAATTATCTAGTTTGTTTCGAGTGGACGTTGAACCCCACTTCTCTCCTACTCTTTTTATGTTAATCACAATAAATGTTTCTATTACAGATGCAGTGCCAGACTGGTGGGCCGAAGGCCCACTTGCCATACCTGTAACAAGGCCCACGAGCAAATGGCGGATGAGCGCCGCAGGCGCGAGCGCTCGAGGGGGGTCTTGTGGGGGGGGGGGGTTCTCCCCCAAAATATTTAGAAAAATAGACAGCCGTAAACCCACTTTCCAAGCACCTCAGGCCAGAGCAGCGGATGGAGATATATGGTGACCTGGCGAGCACTTTAATCACACATCCTCGAATACGAATAGAGAAATCAAATTTGTCATAGTCAAGAATTCACAGAATTTGTCATATTCAACAGTACAGATAGTATTCACTGTTCAGAAAATTAGTATGATAGATATTCACTGTTCAAGGGTAAAGAATTCTTATCCTATCCTCCAATTAAATATTGCTCGATACTAACCAATAATATGGCAAACAAAAATAGCAGCGTCAAGTCACATGACAATTCTCTGTAAAATGTTAGTGGATGTCTAGTGAAACCAACAGATTGTTATGTAGATAATACAAAGATCAACCAGTATAGAAAATGGTAGTCACCATCTTGAGGTTAAACTATCTTTCTGCTTTTCTTTCCTTTCCTTTCCCTGTTTCCTCTTCTCCCCTCTTTTACTACCTTTTCTTTTTATTTTTTTTTACTTTTTTCTTTTTTCTTTTTTTCTTTGAGGCTTAGGTCCATATTTTTTTTTCGGCACTGTACAGATGACAACCAGTTGAATATTGAAGAATACGCTGCAATGGTTGACTCCCTGGAGGATGATAACTAAATATACCGAACACGTTATATTTTCTGGTTTGCAAACCAGTACAACACAAATTGTATTGAATTAGAAAATAAACAAACCACTTTTATTCCCTCAGGGCATGCGTATATTGGTTACAGACATGGGCGTACTTGATTGAACGTTCCGGAATTGAATTCTCTCAAATCCGAAAATAGTGTCAGAGAGAAAGAGAGAGAGAGAAGAGAGAGAGAGGGAGAGAGAGGGAGAGAAATAAGGCTTAACGTCCACTCAACACAACTAGGTCATTTCGGGACTAACATATGGTTTAATTTTATTTCAATAATTCGCTTGCGCTTGAAAAGGAGAATTCCGGAGCACAACGCATGTGCCGACTGCATAAAAAACATATTTGTTACTTAAAATACGTCACAATTCTACTCACACCTCCTCAGCTGTCGGGACTGACAGAACTGTCACAGGACTGAATTCCACTTCACTCCATTGCAATTCTGTCAATTCTGGACGTTCTGGACTGTGATTCGAGCATACCCTATCAGTTTATTGAAATATTGTTTTGTCTAATTATAGCCGCTTCCGGTCTCACACCATATCCTCAATATATTATGGTAATAGTGTATTATTCATCAATCTGATTAAAACACAGATCCTATTTCGTTTCGTTTTTATAGTTCAAAATGTCGTTTAACTTGTCTTTACTACACTAGGATCTGGAAGACTTATTTTAACTCGTGTTCTGCTTGAAATGAGGGGTCGGCCAATGAAATGGTCTGTCGAATCGAGCGCTTGACCTTTTTACTCGCGGAACTGTGGGTAGACATTGTCATTAGCAGCGATAGAAATCAAAACAAAGCAAAGCATAGCCACTTGCAACATCGATTCTGGTTAATAGAATGATTGACGTTATAGGGTCATACGTCGCGCACTTGAGACCCGGCGTTAGACCTTCATGTAGTGTAGGCCATTGAAAGTATAAAAAAACAAAACGAAATATAGATCTGTATTTTAATTAGATTTGATTTATTATTCACCAAATCAAGATATTGTATTAGACATGTTATTATCTCCCTTTAATATAAAGCCCCTCCCCCCTCCCCTGTCACTATACATAATATATGAAACTAAAATAGCATCACATCCAACATTTTTAAAGCTAGAATAGCAATCTCTTCAATAGAAGGCTTGATCTCGCTTTAACTATACGTCCATCTTATCAAGCCCTTCACGTAATATCCTGGATATTTCTGCACTAAGTTTGATTGGATATATGAGCCCAGCTTGTGAGCCTATCACATTCCTTGTTCGTCGCGAATACCAAGTTTCACGCTTTCAAGCTAAACTGTCTACACGTGGTAATCGAGTTACAAAGTTCAAGGTTCATCCAATGTCAAGGTTTCCATGGGGCTAGCTATGTCACTATCTCTGGTTGGATGCTACTGTTCATGTGTATGCAGATAACGTAGCCTATGAATGAATGAAATGGGGTTTAACGTCCTACGCTTCTGTACCTAACCTGGAGTAATTGAAGACGGGCATACGCCAAACAGTGTGCTATGAGGGAAATTTTTGCCCGGGAAGCAACTGAATTCCAACTGCCAAGGAATCTTTTACTTGCACGCCAATGTATACACGGGACCTCGGTTTTTCGACCCATCCGAACGACTAGTCAGGCCCTCCGTCTGCATCACTGACAAGGGGAAACCACGCCGGAAAATCGAAATGAAATTCCTCGGCCAATACAGGGATCGAACAGCCGACCTTACCCACTTAGCCACGTAGCTATAATGTCGTGAATTATGAAGTAAACCAGCAACGGCCAGATGTTGTTAAGCTCGCAGTCGTTGCTTCAGGGACATGGAATAGCAAGGGCTGGACCCTGTAGCTTCCGAATTCGCCGTAACAGACCGGTTCATTAGCTAATCCATCACTTCAACCAGAACGTGGGCTGTATAACAATTAACAAATCCTACGGATTCTATTATTGTGAAGATATGTGTTTTAATCAGATTGAATTCAAATGTCAATAAATGGGACAATTATTAAAAAAAGATTCAGTACATAATAAACACAAACACATAATATGGAACACAATTACTATTATTTCAATTAAAGCGATGTTTTGGATTCTCTTCAAGCTTTAATTAAAATAGTGATTGTGTTCTATATTATTTGTTTGCGTTTATTACCTATGTCAATTGCTAAATGCCGCTCAAAGAAGATACCTAGTACATATATACACTAACTCTTAAATACCCGATTTTTTTTTCTATTTAAGTAGGCAGATAACGTTGTTATCAACCCTTAATAAAGATTAATCGGCCACATGTTCTACTATATATAACTATATATACAATGTTTTGGATAATTATACTACCGTGTATTTACCTATATTATTTGTGTAGGGGATAGATAAGATTATAAACTTTGTCCCTTAATAACACACAGGTACAGAAAAACAACATAACGATAAAGATATTCCCCCTACTTATTGACTCATTTTACGATAAAACTATATTTAATATAATAACAAAACACTCCACACCGCTAACATAACAACACTAGCGGATTGAAAAAGCAGGATCGTTAAAATAAATGTAAGTTGAAGATCAATTTATAAAGAAAATAGGTGATTTATTGTTTGATGTGCACCTTTATGTACTTTGTAGTGGATAGACCAATGCTAAATTACAGCAGGAGCTGCTTATGTGAAATCAACACCCTAGTAACGGGGGGACCCTAGAAGGTCAAAATATACACTCTATCCACTGCTGGCGGTTGCCAGGGCTCGCAACTCGGGACACTCAAAAATATATTTATAGCAGAGAAGGTTTATGAAAATTTAAGTGTTGAATAATAATAAATTTAGTAGTATAGAGTACACTCTGTCACATCCGAAGTTCAAAAATAGAGAATATTTATGATAGTTTAAGTGTAAAATATAACAAATTTAGTAGTATAAAGTGGACTCTGTCACATCCGACGTTCAAAAATAGCAGATACTGTTTATGATAGTGTTAAATAATAATAAATTTAGTAGTATAGAGTGGGCTCTGTCACATCCGAACTTCAAAAATATAGCAGAGAATGTTTATGATAGTGTTAAATAATAATAAATTTAGTAGTTAGAGTGGACTCTTGTCACATCCGACGTTCAAAAATATAGCAGAGAATGTGTGTGTATGATAGTTTAAGTGTTAAATAGTAATACATTTAGTAGTATAATTATATTACTAAAGATTGCTAATTTGTTGACATCGGTTACGGGTGCAGCACCTATACAATTTTACTTATTGTATACGTATTAAAATTACATTGTGCGAGCGCTAAATCTGCCCATTGCATGTCTTTCTTTAAGCCTTAACTGTTAAATAAATTATTAATTAGAAATTTATTAACAAAACAAGACCATAATCAACTCGCGACGACACAGATGTTACTCGCATTTTACCTATATTAAAAAGGTTCGCCATTTTAAAATTTAATCTAAAAATGGGAAAGCGAGGCTATGTCTCGAATATAACTGTGCCCTGATTACTATAGCTACAATGAACACATCTTGTCAAAACTATAAACAGTGATAACTTGGCTCGGAATAGACGAAATAGAAGAAATGAAATGGGGCTTAATGTCTTTACTACACGATAGTTTGAAGTACATGTAGTAGCACACCGAAATACATAATTTTTTATATAGAGTTAGTCACTCCTGAGCGATTGGCTTACTACAATATTGTCAAACTGATCCGCAGTAAATATTCGCTTCGCCGCTAGTATCACTGATAAAGTTGACATAATATATGCGTCTTAATGAGCCAAAATATTACATTTTTTCCTGCGACAAATTAAATTCTTGAACATTTTTTGGAAGTATAAGACAAATAATGAAAGGTGTTTGAAGTATATCTGGATAACAAATATTCCATATTTTGCTTAAATAATTACAGTAGTAATCTTTTTTGACGTTATGTTATGGACGTCATCTTAATTTGTTGGTAAACATTAGAGTGTGACGTCACCCATTGAGCTATATCGGTCTGACCTTTCAAAGGTCAGTCATCTTGGACAAAGATAAAAGGACACAGGTCTCCAAATATTCCTGGGCCGTCACCCACGAATGTAGGGCGAAAGTTATTTTTAGTCCCGCTCTTCCTTTCTCTTTTTCCCCTTTATGCTTGCCATTTTTTGTCGGTTTTTTGGGTGTAGAATCGAGAGCTGTGAGGTTGGTTACGTTGAAATGTAGGACCTGAAATTGCATGTTTTCTTGTCCCTATTTCCAGCTCGTGTATCTCAATTTTTTCATGGTCAACCTCATACATGCTTTTGGGCAAGAGTTTGCCACATGTTGCTCCATCTGTGGCAAAAATAGTTTACCCAACGGAAATTTGGGGAAAAGTTAGAGCCGGTCTAAGAGACAAGAATTAATATTAGAGTCAATGGGGAAAGAATTAACCTGTGACCAAAAGACGGCTGTAGCACACTCGTATTTACAGAGTTAGTCTCTCCTGAGAGTGAGCACCCATGTAATTCTGTTAGATAATTCTGGAGGCACAAAAAGATTTCAGATTTATTTGTGCGCATTATCATCTCAGTGGTGGGCAAGTGGGTAAAGCGTTGGGTCGCTAACCCGAAGGTCCGGTGTTCGATCCGGATGCTGCTTAAGCAAGTTCACTTGCACCCCCCCCCCCTCTTGTTAGGGCTGCCAGAGGGATAGCGTTTAGTCGTTCGGTGGGGCGAAACACCGAGGTCCCGTGTACACATAGGTGAACACCTTAAATAACGCTTTTCAATGGAAATTCGATATGAGAGGCTATTTTGCCGCTGTATGGTGTATGTGCGTCCCCATTAGCCCAATCGAAACAGTAATCTGTGATTAATGTATGATCAATGATAAGATAATGTTATTTGAAAAAACAGGGACATTGGGTACGTCAAGATTCTCAAACATGGATTTCATTTATCTCTTGTAAGTCAGGACTGCGGATACTGAAAAAAGATTTCGCTTTGAATTTTGAACAATTCAAATGCTTTAGGTGCTTAAAATTGGATGCCAGTGTTAACTTGGTTGGTTTTCTCTAATCTAATCTAACATTACTCGTCAATAATTACCGTCCAGATAAATCTCAGGGTCTTATTGTTGACGATATTTAAAACAATTATCAGTCAATGCCCGGCCATTCTTGAGCCACTTTCCTGTTGGGGGAGAGAGGCGAGTTATCTAACGCGTTCGGTTTAGGTCATCAGGTCTGTTTCGAGTGGGTGTTAATCATCTGATTAATATATAGATCTATATTTCGTTTCGTTTTTTATGCTTTCGATAGCTCACACTACATAAAGACCTGACAAGTTGTACTGTAAGGTCGTATTAGGGGTCGTACGTCATAGATTTGATTAATCATTCGGCGTTGATATTTCTAGTGGTTTACCCTAATTCCGTGCATGGTACGCCAAGAAGTCGTCGTAACATACTGTTTCATTAGCTTGTCTATCACGTCAACCAGACGCCAATAATATAAAAACTCTTCCACGTCCCAGTGTAGTAAAGACAAGTAAAAATACATTTTGAACTATAAAAAACGAAACGAAATATCAGATTGACGATTTTGTTGTGTAGGGAGTTCAGTATTCTACATTCTAGCAACAATTAAAATACACCTCTAAACATAGTGTCGGAACAGACATGTCTTCAATGATGATTTGAAAGTTGATAGGGTTGGGAACTGTTTCAAATGAGTAGGTAGATTATTCCAATATGAAAATGTTACATATGGAAATGATTTTGCTCCAAAAGTTTTTAAATTGTACACTGTAGCTGAGAGTTATTTTTTGATCTTAGGTTCCAATAGGGTAAATGTTCCTGAACAAGTCCCCAATAGGTGCTATTTTGCGAACTGCCTGATAAGTTAAACATAGTAATTTGAATTCAATGCGTTCATTTATGCGAAGCAAATGAAGAGAGAATACAGCACTTAAAACAGGTTAAATATGGTCACGAACTTGTGACACAATTCTTGCCGCTGAATTTGGTATCCATTGAAGTCGAATTGGTTGCTCTTTCGTTATACAGGAGGATGACAGACTATTGCGATAGTCTAGACAAGAAAGAATAAGACATCGGACCAGAGTTGTTGCAGCATCTGCTGATAGAAATGACGTATTGGACCAATGTTTCGAATGTGGTAATGACATGTTTTGCAGAGGAAATTGATCTGATTTTCAATTGATAGATTATTTCCCAAGATAACAGTCAGATTGTTAATGGAATTTGAAAGATTGTTGTTAGAATTTTAAATTCTGTAAGGAAAATTGAATCAGTTGAATTGTTTTTCTTTGATAGAGGAAAATTGAATCAGTTGAATTGTTTTTCTTTGATAGAGGGGGGGGGGTCGATACAGACACACAAAACGTAAAAACCTTTTTGCCACAACTGATTACACTACATAATATTTCAACAGCCATTCCACATGTATAAGTTTATCAAGATTTGACTCCAATTTCAATTCAGAGGTTGTTTTATGTTTAGCTGACTGAGTATTCCCTAATCCAATTTTAAGAAAAAAAATTTTTTGTATTTTCATAAACAGTTTTAGGAAGGTTATAACTATAACTCAGGATTAATTAATTTTTGATTTGACATCGGTCATTGTTAAAGTTAGGGGGGGGGGGGCATTTAATTTATCTACTCTTCAATAGTTAATATTAACCCCAGCGGCGCATAAATGGCACACACTACTTCTACGAAGGCTGGCTGAAAAGTTCTAAGTCTTAAAAGAATAGTTGCACTTGGATTAAAACAACTGTCCCACCAACCAGTACAATATTTTAATGAATCACTGACAAACTATCTTGTGAACCGACCCAGGCCATTGATTGAAATCATCAGAATAGACAAAACTGGTTATAGGTCAGTCATCAAGTACCTGCAACTGAAATGACGAACCCCGACACAGATACTTTAGGGAATTATGCCGCCTTATTTTCCATGGTAATGCAGTAGGTTGTGGAATTTAAGCCTGGCAGAGAGAGCCTTGAAGATCACCAACTCAAGAAAGCATTACCCGGGTGTATGGCATGGGCACCTTTCATGAGAGGGTTGAGTGCATTATCGCCAACAAATCAGGAAAAACAGGAGAGTATGCAAGATGGGTGTAAAAAATGAAAAAGGAACTAGTAGGTCGACATTTTCAAAGTAGTGATTACATCCACCCCAAACTTAGGCTGTCTGTCTACAGCTAGCTCCACCTGAGAATATGCCCTAACCTAATTAACCGACATTTTAATACCTACATCGAAAATACTGAGTATGCTTTCAGCAATTTTTAGTAGTATTTATTTCTTTTCTATTGTCATATTGAATGAAATTAAATATGTTTAGTTAGCCGCTGTGTGTATGATAGATGTCAAACTAATCAAAGTCGTATCACAAATAAGTCCTCAAATTATTCAATATGGCGGCGCCCTTGAAAGTTAATTTTACAGATGCGGTTTTGTTTCCGAAGACAAATCTAGGAGTATCTAACCTCATTTTGAAAGATAAACAGGTTGAAACTCAAGGGCAGTTTACAATAGCAAAATGTATTGCAATATTACCCACTAGCACATATTATATATCACCTTTACTCGTGTGGTAAAAGTTGACTTTTTGCCAATGACATAAAACACTAGATAACGAATCTTATCTCTTCAACCTCCGTGTTTCGAGATAATTCACTCCCGCGAGTCAAAACAACGATTGATTATTGTTATTTATATTATTTCCGCCAAACCCAACTACAATTAAGCCGTTAATCCTACCTGAAACAGTTACAAATCGTCGTATTTAAAATCGAGGCGTTAAGCCGTTACTAAGAACGCCATCTTTTTAAACGGCATATTTTGACGGCTGTCATCATGAATGCGGGGCCAAATATGAGGCTTTTATAACAGCCAATCAAAAGGGAAATTTTGGACCTGATAATAAATAGCAACATAGATCGTATCCGTCGGAATATGGTTGAAGGGGTGTGTAGTGTTGGCGCATACGTTAATGAGTGTAACTATGAAATAATTTTGATGGCGGTGGATGAATGAAATGGGGTTTAACGTCCTACGCTTCTGCACCTAACCTGGCCTCCTTGAAGACAGGCATACGCCATACAGTGTGCTATGGGGGAAACTGAATTCCAACTGCCAAGGGATCTTTGACGTGCACGCCAATGTGTACACGGGACCTCGGTTTTTAGTCCCATTCGAACGATTAGGCAGCTGTCCTTGTCAGCCCCCCCCCCCCGTCTGCATCACTGGCAAAGGAAAACCACGCCGGAAAATCGAGATGAACTTTCTCGGCCAATGCAGGGATCGAACACCCGACCTCCAGGCTAGCGAGTCAGCACCTTTTTTTGATGGAGGTGAACGTCGAAGAAAAACCACGCTTCATTACTTTAAACGCGAATATTTAAAGTTGGGCGATAGTTCTGCCATTACATTGGCCTCTGTAAGTTTAATTAGTCATAATAGCACAAACTTATCTTATTTTAAAGATGTTACATGTATTAATATAAAAATAAGTTTGCCACGCCAAACTGAAGGCTGCTAATCGTAGCTAAAACAAACACATCATATATCTCTACGTTTTTAGCTACATTCTCGTAGCTAATAAATCACGTGCTCGATCGGGTTGTTCTTACCCTGTTGTGTACACAATGCAGTAGTCAAGTCGTTATGTGCAGTCCCAAAATGTTCACGTGGTCGTTTAAAATGGAGGACAACTTGGGCAGTGATCACAATCTGACGTAGACTAGATGGATCGCTGCGTGCAGTTTATAGGGTTGGCTGGAGAAAATGTCTTCATGACCAACATCCAGGCCTTGCAACATCGTTGGCAAAAGTTTGTACATGTAAATATCCCATAGAAAACTTTATGGAAAGGTCCGTCACTATGTCTTTAACCACTCGCTTGATGGAGAGAGAGAGAGAGAGAGAGAGAGAGAGAGAGAGAGAGAGAGAGAGAAATGGGGTTTAATGTCCACTCAACACAACTAGGTCATTTCGGGACTAACATATGGTTTAATTTTATTTCAATAAATCGCTTGCGCGTAGGGGTCTTTAGCAGTGGGAGGAAACGGGAGTGCCCGGAGGGAACCCACGAGGTTGAGAAGGAGCCCCTATCTCCATGCCACATACGCTAACAACAGGGCTCGAAACCGAAGCCGCAAGTCAGAAGGGGCCGGCCAGCTACAGGACGAAGCGCGGCACTCTAGACCACTAGGCCATCCCAATCCCCCTTCGCTTGATGGAGAAAAGTAGGACTTTTAATGAGATTCAGGGCGCCAAATCTCTAAATATTTCGGACCTAGACATTGACACAAACGGGTCGCAACGCATGATAAATGTAATATGAATGTATATTAACTGATTTACTTTCAATCGTTTATTCAAATCAGTTATGTTCAATGGAATACGCCAGAAGTCTCACGGATAATATATATGGTGAATGCTTTCCAAATACGAAAATGGCGCCACCGTTTGACATGACTTGTGGAAAATGTCTAGCTAGCCTCGTACTTCGAGTTCTTTGTTACAAATGGCGCTGAAACGCATTATGATACACGATTGGTGTACTACTACTAATGTTAAAATGTTGATTTTGTCTTAAATATTGAATATTAGAAGCCCACATTTTCCCGGTAAGATCAAAACACCAATGCTGATTCAAATTGACAATTAATTCGTATTTTCAATGTCGAAGACTGTGGATGATAATGAGTTAAAGACTTAGTTTCTTTAAACCTTATTTCATTAACATTTTGTCTAGCAATTTCTAATAAATGTATGGGGGGGGGGTCTTTAAAGCCTGTCATTTAGTGAGCTGACGTGGTTTCGAATCCCCGGTTGTACGTGAGAAGAAGTAGGGTCGCCCGTCCAGCATCGTGGGTTTTCTCCGGGTCCTCTGGTTTTCTCCCACTGCTAAAGACCCCTAGGCGCAAGCGAATTATTGAAATGTAATTGAACCATATGTTGGTCCCGAAATGAACTAGTTTGTGTCGAGTAAACGTTAAACACCATTTAGGAGAGTCTATATTGTTAATTACATTGATTGTCTTGGAGGGTGTTATAATGGCCCTTTAAAAAAAGAAGAATGGACTTTAATCTTTATAGGTCAACGTCACAGCACCATGACGGTTTTGAAGTAAAGTTATATCAGGAATTTTGTACTTTAGTCTTACATAATGGCAAACACAAATCCTTTGACGTCATCAACGCCGTCAATGACACCTCTATACATTACTTGATCTACAGAACACAAACCAAGAACGTGATCAACTAAACCAAGGTGTATTCAAGTGATATAATCTAGCTTTTGTTTGATCAAATGAGCGCACTGTGTGGTATATTATAATATATATATATATATGCTATAATTTGTGATATATACATACCAAAGTAAACATTATAGTATATAATCGCGTTACATCTACATAACCTTGATGTATACGATTATTTGGTAACGGCCGGCGTATACATATATAAATACATGCATACATACATACACTAGAAGGATATATACTGGGTAAACTATAAACCGTAAGTCAGTCATACATCCTCTTAGTCGAGCCTAGGCCTACCTGTTTAGTGTCACGTACTACACATTATAAATCTTTAACATCCTGTTGAAATCAATAAGGTATAGTTATTATTACATTTTATCTATTTAAGTTGGTTTGTTTTTAAATACACATCAGAGATATAAATCTCCTGGCAGTACAAAGAGGTAGGCTTAATTGATTTTTGTATACTTTATACTCACCGAATCGTACTCGTGTATTGTAAACAAAACAAAACATAACAACCGCAATTAACTCTCTCGTCTTACATTTTAAAAAAATACATACACAGTCAGAAATATTAAACATTATTGACTAACATTTGATACATAAACACGGCAGAAGACTTATGAAGTTCATTGTCCAGCGACTCCAAGTAAATTCTGAAATATGCCAGTAAAACGATCAATTTTTTGTATCTATGTAGGAATAGATACTGATGTACGAGATGTGGTATGCGTACGCATTCGCGAACACGTTATACCACTTTCTTTTCATTTTTGTGAGGCTGGGAGTGAGTTAATTTTGGCTAACCGTTTTGTCGATCTTCTTTAGCCCAGTTTATGTAGAAAAATAGAACGATAAATCCTATTTTATTTCATTTCTAATAGTTTTGACATTATATATTATTATTGTTGCTGCGCTATCTCATAAAACTCTTATCTGACCGTCAACTATCAAAATAATTATGACGTAATTCATGTGTTGATCTTCTTTATTCATGTTTTGTATATGAAAATCGGAAACCAAAATAAACTTTATCAATGTCTCAAAAACGTTTCACAGTCTGTACTTAAACCCTTGATAGATAAGGTATCGAGGACTGCCCAATCAGTTTCTGGGAAGGCTTTGTAAGTATTTGTAAACGCTAAATGCAGGCACCCAGGCCCTGTTTCTCGAAATTCTTTTTATAATTATTAACAAAAAGGTCCCTTGCAAATAATTACCTTATGTCTTAATGACTACTTTTCGGATCACTTTGAACTAATCGGATATGACGGTAAAATGGGTGGTGGCGGCTGAGTAAAAACATTACCAAAATTAATGTGAACTCATGGGAATTTGACGTAAAAAAGAATGGCGGCGAGTGAGTAAAGAAATGACCAAATGTAAATACACACACCAACTACAGGAACTCTATAAAAATGATAATTTTTAAGGGTTCAAAATGTAACATTTCTGGATAATCAGTTTATGGTCAAATATATATAATTTCACATTTTGTGTTTGTGAAATTATGTCGCTTTTACATTTAGCTTAATTCTTTGGACATTAACCTTCAAATTCGGGAAAGATATCGTTAGACGGATATAATTTGTTATTTACTTATGTTATTACGTGCATGTTTGACACGGAATTAAGGCTAATGGATCCGGGATGACGTTAGCCATTTTTCTATCAAACTAATGAGAAGTTCAACTATTTGCAACTAATCCGGTCCAATGTCATAATACCAATGAAGTTTTTTGTCTGTACCAGAAGTTACTTTTGCGACAAAAAATACATTGTTGACCAATTCGCGACATCTTTTCGGAGGCATGTGTTATAGAAGATGGATTTGGATGGATGCGCTAAGTTTTATTTCAATTTTATTGTGGAAAAGGCGTAAAAATAGATTTTAACAACGCATTTTCATCTTTTCAAATATTTAATTGTAATTTTTAACTATACTTATATCCTAAAGAAAGTATACACATTTAAAATATGACTAAGTTTTGTTTAATTCAAAATACATGATAAAACATTACCGAGTCTTTCTCTTGCGCCCAAACTAAACATTTCTAAGCGAAAAAAAAAAGTAAACAAATTAACATTCTACCCAAATACTGCATACAATGGAAAACAACTTCAGTTGATGCAGCAGAAAATGCACAATGTATACTTTCTTTTGGACATTAGTATATCATAAACCAGTGACATTAATGTAAACGACTTCAACCTATGTCAAATTGATTTGCCAAGAAATAGGTCATTGATTGTTTGTTTGGTATAACAACTCTCATGTTACTTTATTTTGACGTTCGGAATCCAATAATATTTTTTTTTAAATCTATTATATCTAGAATATAATGGGACCAATTCTTTTTTTTTTAACTCTGTGCCATTTCGATTTAAATGTGACAAAAGGTCTAATATAGCAAAGATATTTACAAGTTATACGATGAAAAGATAAGTTTCGATTTTACTGAGAAATCGATGATTTTGCATGCGTCACTTATTAGGCCGGATACATTATGTAAGATAAACATGCCTTTGCATATATTTCTTTTGGCCTCAAATGTTATATAAATTATTAATTGGACATTTATTGATATGACAAACCAATAATCATCTCTCAAGACCATCGGAAGATCGTGCTTTTAATAAATTGAAACACGATCGCCATTAATAATAAATGTAAAAAATTGATATTCGAGATCGTCTTTAATTATTTAATTTAAAACGGGATATTCGAGATCGTCATTAATTATTTAATTTAAAGAGGGAAATTCGAGATCGTCATTATTTAATTCAATAGTCTGTTGATATTATCGTTAACAAGGGAGCAATGAAAATTGAGACTACGTCATCCTGACCAAAACATCTAACATCAATACATTCCTTTTTCATTATGTACAGAATAAATGTCCATCGCAGAGATTTTACCCCCAAAAATGTTGATATCTTTTTTTTGTACGTGACGTAGTCATAGCAACAGCCAGGGACGACAATGTTTTAGCTGCCTGGGTGAGAGATAGAGAGAGAAAGAGGGATGGGTGGGTGGGGGCTGACGATAATGGACTTTTAAAAGATTTTCAGCATTTGATGCCAATATCCATTACATACAATAAAATGGTAATTAGACAGTTTGGGCAAGAACTATATTGATAATGTATTGATTGATTTACTACATGGAACCGGATGTATTTATCGTATCTGCGAGCTAACTAAATACTTTTATTGTATTTTTGAGCTAATGTATGGTTTCGTTATCATATTTCGCCTTTTTTATACGTCCATATTGAAATATGGTCGTATATTGTCGTCGCCCCTGTCCGAACCGTCTTATGGCCCTTAATCACAATCTTGTGACGCTCTATAGGCTAAAGTTATCAACCAATTGACTTCAGATTGATACACAGAGTTTAAGGTCTTGAGACGAACAAGTAAATTCATTTTTGATAACTGACAGCTAAATCCATGATATTGAATAATACGTGTGCTAAACATTAGCATGGGGCAGAAGTTTATAAAAACCAAACAAATTAATACTCTTAATCAGATTTTAGCGTATTTTAATGTTTCATTACCGAAAAAAGTAAAAATATGCGACCACTCTTGTTGACTGCCTGGGGCCGGTTGCTCAAAGCTCCGTTATCTTTAACGATCCGTTAACTTTAACGGAGAGAAAGATTGTTGCTGGAAATAAAGGCCCCAAACATTCTGTGGTGCAAATTTTTTCTACAGATTTATGCTAATATAAAAAATAAAGTATTCTATAGTGTTTTCTGTAGTAAATTTAACGGGAAGTTAACAAACAACACGTTACCAAGATATGTCCGTTAAAGTTAACGGATCGTTAAAGATAACAGAGCTTTGAGCAACTGGCCCCAGGACGATTTAGCTGATGTGGGCGTATGTATCGCTGTCTGGCAACCTGTTTTTATAGTTATTCATGTGTTACGATTAGGTCTAAATATTATGGACAACTGCATCCCTTAACGTGTATTACTTATAAGGGATCTCTTATCTTCATTATCCCGGTTGGTGAAGAAAAGTAGGACGTTAAACTTCATTTCGTCCCATCCCTTTTTGCCGCACGTGAGATTTGTTTTATTTGATATCCTAGATGTATAGTTACTGAAAACGCTACTCACTTATTTGTTTTTAATTGATTTAAAATGAAAGTACAAAGACTTATTATTATGCCTGATGCAATGTGTGGTGTTAAAGGTCAATTAAATTCAAGGTTAGGGTTAAAAACGTGACGATATTTTCAGATCACTTTGTTATCTTTTTTGTTATCTTTTTACCTGTGTCGTACTGCGTGTCATTGGTTGTTATCATATCTCTACAAGGTCACCTATCACGTCAAAGATTGTCTGAATGATATTTCAACACCCACCGTCAAGGTTCCGTTGAAATTACTAAGTTCATGTAAATTATTTTAAAGGGTGATTGGGTGGCCTAATGGTCTGACGCATGCGTTGATAGATCATAAGGTCTGTTCTCAAGTAATGCCATGGGTTTGGGTTAGTACGTTACAAGAAGTACGTATGATCGCCAACTTGTTTTCTCCAGGTACTTTGGTTTCACCCCACTGTTAAAGATCCCGGCAAGCGAATTAATGAAGTAAAAATTAAGCCACTGTTAGTCCCTATGAAAGATTTATATTGTTAGTGAAATAGGTCTTTGTTTACAGTTATAGTGCTTCACTATGCTACGATATGCAACACATTTGCCTGAATAAATCATTTTATGCTTCACCAGGGCCAATGAAGACGGGAATACGCCATGCCGTGTACTATCAAATAAAACCAAGTACATGTACAAACAATCCAAACCATTAAACAAAATTCGAAGTCCTAAAAAAACCAGTATAGGCTATGAGAGAAATTGTGTTGGAACAGCAGCGCTACGGTCTAAGTCTCTAATTCAAACTGCAATTATCGAAAAGTAGGCCGCAATGCAAAATTACCCCGTATCACACTGTATATCATGCCTGTCTCATTATCCAGGTTGCTTCAGAAAAGTAGAACATTTACGTTAAATCCCATTTCATTTCATGTCAATTCATTTCTTGATATCTCGATTATCTATAGACATGATATCATATTGTACACGTGAACAAGACTGCACCTTGACCTCCCAATGACCATCAAAAAGTCAAAGTAATCGGGTCATTTGTCAGTCCCTCTGTAACTCTATTAATAAATATTTTATTTAATATATTATTATATCATTTGTAATACCCGATTTTTCGTATTTTTATTTAAATTTAAAAAAAAAAAAAAATTTAAGATTTTATCTTAATTTAAGATTTTATCTTAATTTAAGATTTTATCTTAATTTAAGATTTTATCTTAATTTAAGATTTTATCTTAATTTAAGATTTTATCTTAATTTAAGATTTTATCTTAATTTAAGATTTTATTTTTATCTTAATTTAAGATTTTATTTTTATCTTAATCTAAGATTTTATCTAAATTTAGGGATCACGGTGGCTAAGTGGATAAGGCGCTGGTTCGCTAGCCTGGAGGTTGAGTGTTCGATCCCTGCATTGGCCGAGAAAGTTCATCTCGATTTTCCGGCGTGATTTCCCCTTGTCAGTGATGCAGAAGGAGGGCCTGACAAGGACAGCTGTCTAGTCGTTCGGATGGGACGAAAAACCGAGGTCCCGTGTACAAATTGGAGTGCACGTAAAAGATCCCTTGGCAGTTGGAATTCGATATAAGAGTAGGCCGTAGCGCCGCTGCCCGGGCAAAATTTCCCTCATTGCACACTGTGGCGTATGCCCGTCTTCAATTAGCCCAGGTACGGTGCTTAAGCGTAGGACGTTAAACCCCATTTCATTCATTCATATCTAAATTTAAATTTTATTCAAAATTCAAATTTGATTTGAATTTTATTACAATTTTATTCAAGTTTTATTCAAATTTTATTCAAATTTTATTCAAATTTTATTCAAATTTTATTTAAATTTTATTCAAATTAATTTTTTATTCAAATTAATTTTTTATTCAAATTAATTTTTTATTCAAATTAATTTTTTATTCAAATTTAAATTTTATATTCAAATATAATATATAAATTTTATTTAAATTAAAATTTTATTAAATTTAAAGGGCTATTCCCGATATTTGTTTTGGAAATAAAAATGCTTAATTTTGTGTTAAAATCCCTTAAAATATTCGAGTCAAGGGCCGAGCAACAACTTCAGTATTTTTAATACGTTTTCAAACGACTTAAATCCGTCAGTCTTCATCTGGAATTTGAGACCGGTGCCCCAAGGTGTATTTTGTGGTATCTGGATAAACTTTAACATTTTAAAAAAAAAAATTAGGTGTAGTTGAAATTTGCCTTTCTTTATCAAGTATGACACATGGTTTATTCACTGCATAACCCTCTCAAGTAACTGTAATCGGTTATAAGGTCACCCAACGAAACAATTGACCCGAAATCTTAAAAGGGTTACGTGTCCGGATAAGCAGTTTTGGCGTTCACGTCCAAACGACTTAATATTTTGAGTTGAAATTTTGAGACAAGGTATTTACACCATTCCCCTATATTTTGGCGTTTTTTTTTCATACATTCTCAGACTTTTATTTTTGAGCCTCTGTATAATTCGGGATTGTCCCTTTAATTCAAATTCAAATTTTATAAAAAATTATTCAAATTCAAATTTTATTCAAATTCAAATTTTATTCAAATTGTATTCCACAGTCAATAAATAGGTAATTTCAGGGGGGTAAAGAATGGTGACTTCGGTCATTCGTGAGATTCTGTAACACGGTCATTTGTTATCTTCTCACGTCGTGTGATCTTATGTAATAATGCGTATATTCATCATTCATGTGATATCGTATAATAGACGTAAATGGGCCGATAATTAGCCTAATTACTCAATCTGATATCTGTCATTTGTCAGTATTCTATACAACTTCCATAGAAGAAACACTGGTTTCTGGTAATATCATCTTTGGATTTTTATTTTATTTACATATTGGGTACTTACATAATTTTAAAATCCATGGCAAGTAATTTGTCTAAAGTCCATGTTTCAAAGAATGAGAAATCGTTGGAAAAAATGACCACGAAGTGTGATTGCATCAGGCTATATGGGTCTGAAATGAAAAGGGCCTACTCTTATATCGATTTCCAACTGCCACTGAATATTTTAAGTGCAAGCCAATGTGTACACCAGGTCTCGTTTTTTCGTCCCATCCTAACGAATAGACAACTGTCCTTGTCAGCCCCTCCCCCAACTTTCAAGAATTCTATTCGTCCTTTCCAAAAGACTAGACGTATTTCCCCAAACCCCACCACCCTTTACCACTGACAAGGGTAAAACTAGACAAACGAAATCTATTTGTACTATCTTGACCTGTTTCAGGAATTGAATATAGTCTGGAAGCTTCACAAATCATATTGATGAACAGATCTTGTTAGAAATTCTAAATTGATGTGTCTAGATCATTCGACCTGTCGATCATAATTTGTTCCAATGTATCTGGCGCCGCAGAAAACAGATTTACCCATCTTCTGAGTCTAATTATTCGATTTTCTGCCTGACTTGTTATAATCGAGGAAACTATGTTTAAATGACACGAGTTCATAATTTAATATGTCATATTATACGAAACCAAGTCTCGTTAAATAGTCTCCGCTCAGACATTTTGTTAGTCAGGCCACGTACATGTAGGTATGTATATCGTTTATGTAGAGATCTAGCAGAAAACAATGTGATTCAGATTTGTTCTCTGAAGTTTTGGAGTCACAGTGACCCAGTGAGTATATGACGCTGGATTCCTAACCAAAATGTCAAGGGTTTGAACCCGATATTCTCAGAATCTTTCAGCCACTCGTCTTTTACAGAACGGAGAAACAACTACTAAAAACCGAGTTGCCATGAATGAGCATTCGTTTGAGTACACGTAAAAGTAAAAGAACCCTTTGCACTCGGAATGTATGACGTAGGCCTTCTACGTCTGTCGTCCGTTGGTACAGAAAATAACGTCAAACCATAATAATATTTCATTTAATCTATTTTATATTCATAACTAAGAGTGCATTTGTGAAAAAGTTTAATAATATAGCCTATAAAAAGGATATATGAACTACTTATGAACTTGACTAAGTGATATGAACTTTATGCGGTCATATACAGGTCGTGTGAGTTGCTATCTTCATTGACATACGCAGACAAAGATAAAATCAGACATTCATAAATGACCCTTTTAAAAGCTCTAATTATGAAAATTGTGTCTTTCTTTTCTTCAGAATATAACCAAAAGATGTCCGCGGGAATGTGTTACGACGCACGTGCGTTGCCTAGGAAACAACAGATATCGAAACCAAGATGGAAGCAATGGATTGAACTGATTTTGAATAGCGGTGGAAAGTTTGGACTGTCTAAAGCGTGCATTGTAAAAAATTCTGGGGATATAGTAGCCTCGGTCGTAGATCTAGAAATACACTTACAAGAATTCCAGGTAGGTTGATCATGTTGTCAATAATAGTAGAGTAAAAAATAAGACAGCTATAAGAGGGGACCTACGATGGCTCAAAGCGTGGGACACTGACTCGATAACCAGGGCGACCTTCGGTTGCACGGAGTTTCGCACTATAGTTCAACCTGTGATCGTGAACAACCATACCATACGAGAGAGCACGATCGGGCTAGTCCAGACTGTAGTCCAAACCATAGTGCGAAAATCCGTGAAAGCGAAGTTCGCCCAGGTGGTCCCGCGTTCGATTCCGGCGTTTCAGTGTGAAGGGCGGGCCATCTAGTCATGCGGATGGGACGGTACTAAGAGTAGACTGTAACCTAGCCACATTTCTCTCATAGCACATTGCATGGCGTATGTTCCGACTTTATTATCCCGGGTCATCCTGAAAAGCAGGGCCCTGTTTCACGAAATATTAACAAAGATAAAAATCCAAATTTTAGTTATTTGATTGGATAATATTAGATTGATCTTAGTTCTTGGCCAATCAAAATTGAAGTATCTACTAAAATTTGAATTTAAGATTTCGCGAAACAGGGCCCTGAACGTTAAACCGGATTTCATTTCAGTGGAAATTCTCTGAGTTATATTTTAAAGGAACTTAACATATTTGATTTATTTGAAAATAAAGTGTATGAATTGTGTTGGAACATATTTCGTTTCATAATATGAATTTATAATTTAGTTGATTTAGTACTAATTTTAGTACAATACTTAAAGACTCATTATGTAAGATTTAGATACAGGTTCTTGCTTTAATAGTTCAAAGATAGATAATGCAAATTGAATATATTGAAAACGTTATTTAATTTACATTATTCTGTGCGAAGTTCTCGCTGTTTGTACTTTTGACAAAATTTGCGCATTGGGTTGGACGATTTACCCAATACTACCCATTTGATATAGGCTTCGACCTCTAGCTGGCCGGCCACCTCTGGCTTGTGGCTGTGGTTTCGAGTCTGTCTTGGCGTGAGCGTATGTTGTGGCATGGAGAGAGGGGCGCCTTCTCAACCTCGTGGGTTTCCCCCACTGCTAAAGACCCCTACGCGCAAGCGAATTATTGAAATAAAATTAAAACCATATGTTAGTCCCGAAATGACCTAGTTGTGTTGAGTGGACGTTAAACCCCATTTCTCTCTCTCCCCCATGACTCACTGTATGGCGTATGTCCGTCTTTATTAGCCCACTTTAGTAGTAGAACAGTAGGACGTTAAACCCCATTTCATTTTATGTATTTTTCAGGACCTCTACAAGGCGTTTAACTGTACGAATACCGATGTAGTGAGAATTGGTGGAATAACATATTGTGTTAAAAGTCAAAATGGCAAACAGATGATAGCCTTCAATGGCGGAAAATACGTCATCATCACCAGATCTAAAACTCTCTTTATCATTAGCATCTGTACTTGTAAGAATAAATTAGATCTGGCAGCAGCCTGGCTGCAGAGAATCGGTGATAGCATAGATTGACACTTAATATACTTTATAAAAAATCATTCCTAGTAGTCGAGGTATGTGGAGCAATTTTCTTAATGCCAAAAATGAATTCAACATGTAAATGTGCTCCAGTCATGATTGTATTAGTCTAAGCTTAGTTTCAGAAGAGTGGGTGTATCATCAAATATAAGCAAAACAGGTGTTGGATTAAAATGTATCATCTTAATATAAATATGACGGAGACCGGAGAGTCTTAAACAAATCATCACAAAGACGTTGTACGCTGATAAGTAAAATAACGATGTATGCGCATATTAACATCAGTTTTACGTACATGCTAAAATAAGTAACTTAACGATGTATGCACATACACACATACGTATAACATAGTGACGTTGTACGTTCATGCTAAAATAAGTAACTTAACAATGTATGCGCATACAAACATACGTATAACATAGTGACGTTGTACGTACATACTAACATTATGTATAATAACGATGTATGCGCATACACACATACGTATAACATAGTGACGTTGTACGTTCATGCTAAAATAAGTAACTTAACAATGTATGCGGATACAAACATACGTATAACATAGTGACGTTGTACGTACATACTAACATTATGTATAATAACGATGAATGCACATACAAACATACGTATAACATAGTGACGTTGTACGTACATGCTAAAATAAGTAACTTAACAATGTATGCGCATACAAACATACGTATAACATAGTGACGTTGTACGTACATACTAACATTATGTATAATAACGATGTATGCGCATACACACATACGTATAACATAGTGACGTTGTACGTTCATGCTAAAATAAGTAACTCAACAATGTATGCGCATACACACATGCGTATAACATAGTGACGTTGTATACATACTAACATTATGTATAATAACGATGTATGCGCATACACACATACGTATAACATAGTGACGTTGTACGTTCATGCTAAAATAAGTAACTCAACAATGTATGCGCATACAAACATACGTATAACATAGTGACGTTGTACGTACATACTAACATTATGTATAATAACGATGTATGCGCATACACACATACGTATAACATAGTGATGTTTTACGTACATACTAACAGTATGCATAATAACGATGTATGCGCATACACACATACGTATAACATAGTGACGTTGTACGTACATACTAACATTATGCATAATAACGATGTATCCGCATACAAACATACGTATAACATAGTGATGTTTTACGTACATACTAACAGTATGCATAATAACGATGTATCCGCATACAACCATATTATAAGATAGTGACGTTGTACGTACATGTACATCAAACCATTATGTATCATAAAGACATCGAATGTACACCCCAGCATAAGAATGATACAAATTGAATGTACACCAAAAAATTGTTTGATAAAGACATTGAAAGTACACCCAAGCCTAAGTATGATATGATAACAAGGTAGTATGGATGATAAAGACATTGAATGTACCTTCAAGCATAAGTATGATACAATAGCAAAGTTATATGGACGGTAAAGACATTGCATGTACACCCAAGAATAAGTATGATACGGTAGCAACCCATTAAGTGTGATAATGGTATTGAATGTACATCCCAGCACAAGTTTATAGGATAGACGTTTTGTATGTGTAAGATGTACAATAAGACAATGTATGCGCATATAAACTAACATAAGACGTTGTATACACATCGGTCAAAACGTTATAGTCGGGTAAAGATAAGCCATATGGAGTGGATACCTAGAACAAATTACAACATAATTTATCTCGACGGAATCTGGTAAAGGGCCTCCTGAAGGTCTCCCAAACAAAAATCGCCCAAAATAAAAACATAGTTTTTCGAGTAATTAGCAAAAATCAAATATGTCCGCCATTGGCACCTTAAAACTCCTGTATATCTCGGTGATGGTTGAGTTTGGAGGGTGTAAATGTATAACGGGTAGATAGGAAAGTGGGGCGCAGATGGCCCAGAAAAAACATAGCTATATGGCGTCCCTATGACATCATACCGACATACGGGCAGCAATTAGCATAACTCCAATATGGCCGCTATTGAAACTTAAAACTCCGATATCTCCGAAATGGTTGTGTTTTGAGGATGTCAATATAATATTACGAGCAGATAGGAAAATGCTACCAAAAAACTAGTACAACGATGCCAGGTGACGTCATAAGTCATACGGTCAACAATTAGCATAAATCCAAAATAAAAAGATACGTTTTTGAAAAATTAATATAAATCCGACATGGCCGCCATTGCCACGTTAAAACTCCAGTATTTTGGGAATGAACTGAGTTTATAGGGTGTGAATATATTAGAGGTAGTTATAAAAGTGGTACCAATGAATCCATAAAAGCATAACCCATGACTTCCCTCTGACGTCATAACTTCATATGTCCAACAATTAGCATAAATCCAATATGGCTGTGGAACCTTAAAACTCAATATACCGGGAATGGTTGAGTTTTGTTTGGGAGACCTTCAGGGACCCCTCTACTTGTTATTATTATGTTTTGACTTTCTTAGAAAATATGAAATTGTAACTTTTAAGGTATCATTCTAGTCACCCTAAAAGCTAATTGCCCTGATAATAATATTAGAAAAGTATTAAAAAAGTAAATGTAACTAGCGAACTTGTGTAGTAGAAATATTTTAAAAAAGAACATATCCTCGTCAATACAGAAACCACGGCATCCTATTATTAATAAACATTTTTGTTAAAATATTCGGAAAATTTATAAATGATCAAATACAATTGGGCTTAACGTCCTATTATTCTGCTCCGACCCGGCTAATGGAGACGGGCATACGCATATTGTGGTACGAAGGGAACTGCCCGACCAGCGGCGCTACGGCGTGTTCACGTATCGGATTCCAACTGCGTACACGGGGCCTGGAATGTCCGACCCATCCGAAAGACTGAAAACTATCCTTGCCTAGTCCATTGATCAGGAAAATGTATATATACACGTGTCTTTATTTCTTTTGTGAACAGAATATATTCACTTCTTTCTTTCAACGTGCTTTTTGAAATTATGAGTGCTGTCGATCAACTAGATGATTTTTACATATTTTCTTTGTAAGCGGAGGTGGGGGGGGGGGGGTCTAAATGCACGTGCGCGCTGTATCATAACGTCTGTCATTGAGTCAACTAGCGTGGTTTCGATTCCTAGTTTTTACGGGACAATTAATCTTTGAAGCGACTTTCCATTGTAACAATAGCTGTGTGTTGAATATATTTTAAAATCACTGTTTTTGTATGTTTTTGCACTCGATAGAATAGAACCCGTCTATTATATTAATATCTAGTTGTTTTTATCAATATGTCCGTCTTTGGTTTCTTAATAGAAGATTTTAATCTTATTCGTTATTCAAACAGTAACCAGATAATAAGTTGACAATTCTGTAGGGAACAAGATATGTTTTCAATAATTTGAATAAAATATCCGTTTACTTTTCTGTTAGCTATAAATAAGCTGCGGGTAATCTTTAATCTATCAACTTCATGTAAAAACAAAATCATATTTTATAGATACAAAAACAAGATTGATTGATTTTCTATCAACTGTTACCTATCCTACCCGTAATACATTTACACCCTCCAAACTCATCCATTCCCGAGTTTCAATGGCGGCCATATTCAATTTATGCCAACTGTTGGCCGTATGACGTCACCAGGACGTCACTTGGCGTTATTTTAGTCGTTCTTTGGTAGCACTTTCCTATCTATTCGTAAAACATTTACATCCTCCAAAATCATCCATTCCCGAGATCATTTTGGAATTTTAAGGTTTCAATGGCGGCCATAATGGATTTATCTTTAATGTTGATGGCCGTATGACAGTACGGCGTCAGAGGGACGCCATGTAGCTACCCTTTTCTGAGCCATCTGTACCACTACTCTTAAACATTTACATCCTAAAAACACAACCATTCCCAAAGCAAAATTTGAGTTTTAAGTTTCAATGGCGACCATATTGGATTTATGCTAATTGCTGGCCGTATACCCCCCCCCCCCAAACTTTAGGTGCCAATGGCGGCCATATTGGAATTATGCTAATTACTCGAAAACCTATCTTTTTATTTTGGGCGATTTTTGGTTGGAAAACCTTCAGGGACCCCTATACCAGATTCTGTCGAGAATAATTCTGTTGCAATTTGTTCTAGGTTATTTATTATACTTACCGGACTATTAGGTGGATATCCTAGTATTAGTATGACAAAGACGTAAAGTACAACCATATTAGTAATAGTATGCAGAAACATTAATTGTGTACGTGCGATCCGACATAAGATAAACACTGTTGAATGTATATCATAAAGACGTAGAGGGAAGGTACATGTTGAGGAAGTCGTGTGAACATGTATGTAAAAATCAAAAATGTTTGTAATCCAGTTATTTGTATTTCATCTAACCATATATATATTTTTATTTTGAGATCATGTAGACATAAATATAACAAATGATGAATAATAATTGAATAACACTTTTATTATAGAATACAATAAAATATACTATATGAAATAGTATCCCTTTTGTTATTATTAATTGTTATTATTAATCTTTACTATAAATGTTTCTCATCCAGTTACTAAATGCCCCTTAAACAATTTATGCTAAGCAATCTTATCCCTAAATCAGACCAAAACTTCAAATAGTGATAACTTCGCACAGACTAATTTGAATGACATTTTCAATTATCTATTATTTTAGAATTATTATAGCAAGCACTGCGAGCTCTATATTTAAATCTTAAATAACGTATCTTTAAGAGTGTTTTAATTGATTTGCATGATATTTTCATTATATCAATTTATAATTACCTATTTGAACTATTATAGCAACAACGACCAGTTCCTATTGATCTTACCCAGTGCATTTTTGAAAGTGTTTTGATTGATTAAGTTCCTATTATTAAATTCCATGTAAAGAATCTATTGTCAGCTATCAGGACAAAATCATTAACAGTGGATTATACACTTACAAGTTTCGTACATTTTTAGCCCCCACAAACAACACAACACTCCAACCATTGTTATTTTACGACAGGAAGCAATGTCTTGAAACATGTTTTCCGACAGACAAAAATAAAGTTTCAGCTTCCTCAACAGACAAAACAGGCGGCCCTATAAAGATTTTGTGACTTTCTCCTCAAGACTTGCCTGATTTCACCGGCTAGTTATTTTAGCCCTCGGAGATCAACCTAGCTTAAAGGGTACCATTCTCTCCTGTATGTATCAATGCCTGTATATCTGGTATCATCACAATGTAAGTCTGCTGGGTATCTGGTGGTGGGTGTGGCCCAAATTATGTACACGGGTCCGCCTTTTTTCGTCCCATATGATGGGTCCACGGTGGCTAAGTGAGTTAAACGCCGGCTCGCTGGCCTGGGTTCGGTCCCGGTATGGTTCCCACCTTGTCATCGGTGTAGGGCGTGGATACCCATACAATGACAGCCGTCTTGTCGTTCGGATGGCACGAAAAACCGAGGTCCCGTGTACACATTGGATGCATGTAAAATATCCCTTGGGAGTTGGAAATCAATATAAGCGCAGGCCATAGTGCCGCTGGCCGGGAAAAATTGGCCCGCGTAGCACACTATATAGCTTATACCCGTCCACTCCTCTGCACCTAACCTGGGCTAATTGAATATGCCCGTCTTCACATAGCCAAGGTTAGGTGCAGAAGAGAAGGATGTTAAACCCCATTTTATTTCATTTGATTAGCCCAGTCGCAGCAGAACAGTAGGACGTTAAACCCCAAATGGTTAGCTCGCGCCCACTGTATCATAAAGTCTGCCATTTATCACAAAGAGTAGGGTCGCCTGTCCTACCTCTTGGGTTTTCCCCGGGTTTGTCCCACTGCTAAAGACCCCTACGTGCAAGCGATTTATTGAAAACAAATTTTTAGTCCCGAAATGACCTAGTTTATGTCGAGCGGACGTTAAACCCCATTTCTGTCCCTCTCTCTCACTAGTGTGAAGGTAACGGCTAGCAATTAGCAAAGACGTCAGACAGTTTGTTTTTTCAATTGAATGTTGAAACAATGATGTGAATAGATAAAAAGAAAAAAGACCATACAACTAAAGGCCTTAATATTACTTTTAAGTCAAATGTCATAATAGTTTTATTTAAACAGATAATTGGATGTTGAGACAAAGGGAATGGAAATAACAAATATAAATTCTGTATAATGCGTCAATCCCAAATCAATTCAGCATTAGATTGCAAAAATAGAGTTTTATAACCTTGTTTTTTTTATATAATAACAACCATCGGTTGCCAGGCAAGAAACGCCAACATTTTTAAAAAGATTATAAAGAAGAGGCTAAGAACAAAAGGTGATATTTCGTACAATCAGGGGTCATAATCTATGATCTGAAATGAGAAAATATCAAAAGGCAGTAAGAACTTCGGGATAAAATGATACTTTAAGTTTAATCAAAATTGGATAGAAATTGTGAACTCTAAAGGGTCGACCTCTAGAGGACCCACAAACTAAATTCAGGGGGCATAATCCAAGAAGTAACGGTTTGATTTGCGAAAACAGTAAAAGGAACCGACATCTTTAGGAAATAAACATATACTCTTCCAAAAAAGAAACGCAACGTGACATTTCGTCGTCGGTATACACTCGCTCTACCATCGCCTTGTTGCAACAGGAACCGCGACACGCCGCTGAACCAAACTGCTCTCCAGTGTTGCCGTGACCATACCCCCGTGTCTGAACCCACTGAAGTTGAATTTCACAGTGTCGGTGTATTTCAAAATAGTCGGGGACGTCTGGCTCGTAATCCGGTTTGACGTAGGCGTTTACGACGGCCTAATCTGAGATTCTACGCCGTCCGGCAAATGCTGCTGAAATAGAGGTCGATGCTGAGAACCGTTTGCGCCAATGACGCAACCGGAAGTGACTATCCGGGACAGGTGGGGTCACTCTTGTTTGGCCTGAGCTTGTGCAGTCACGTGTTAAACTTCGCTGTCGGTACTTATCCCAAAGGCGAGAAATGGAACCCAGAAAACACTCAGCAGTCGGGTTACATCTGTCTGAGATTCACCTGCTTGTAATCGTCTAATAACGTTGTTGCGGTGGTCTTCGTGCAGATGTGGCATCACTTCGTTCGTTGAATTTTTACATGTGCAACTGATTTGGAAACCGAGAACCCAGGGATTTTAAAGCCCTTATATTTAAGTTTCATGCAAAAAACTCGCGAAGTTGTTAAATTCATGTGTTTTGATGCAATCAAGCGAAAACAAATTTCGGCAAAAAGGATGACCAATCACAATTAATGACCCTACATTTAAAACCAATAATGAATTTCTTTTTTCCTTACATAATGACATTAAAAACAAGTAACATTTATGGAAACAATGCCCCCGTTCAAATAAAAAATATTGTGAAAAATGGGCTTTGCGTTTATTTTTTTGAAGAGTATATATACTTTTAGTTTCATCAAAAACTGACAACAATACTATAGACGGTCCCACAACCTTGGTGGGATATACTTTTACACTATTTGCGTATAAGGAGCCGCCATTTTGTCTGGCAGTTTTGATCCGATTTTACCTCAACAATCATTAGGGTGTAACGGCGATCAATTTAAACTTCTTTATTTTAAATTGGATAAAATTGTGACCCCCAAGATGGTCCACAACCTAAAAACGCGATTTTGTGTACAACCTGGGGCCATAATCCAGGAAGTTGCGGTCAGATATGCACAAATCTTAAAGAACCACAACCTTTGGATTATAAACATACATTTCAAGTTTGATCAAAATCGGATAAAATTGTGACTTGTAAAATTTCCACAGCCTTGGTATTATACACTTTTACACCATTTGAGTACAAGGAGCGTCCATTTTGTCCGGCATCTTCGGTCCGACTCTTACGAAATTCAACCTCAACCTTCATTAACGATGGGTGGGGGGCGCAGTGGCCGAATGGTAAGCACGTGCGCGCGGACTCGTTCCCGGCGCCCAAAAAGACATGTACCTTGGCAATGACGAGGTAATTGTTAGACAGTGATTGGTGACGAATTATAACAATTTTTAAGACAAGAATATGCCGAATATGCCGTAGCTTTATCGGCATCATTCTTGGAGTCCCTAGTGTATTTCTAACTGAATTCGGCATATTCGAAAAAAAAGTCGGCTTATTGTGAACCAAATCGCTACAATTCGCAGATAATTCTTTAATTTCGTAACCTCATCTTGCCATTCGCCATATATTTCACCTGATTATCCTTGAATTTTCGTAACTGCTTCGTAGCAATACCCGATGCTCTAGGATTTAAAAAAAATCGCCATGTCTTTACGAATTTCGATTTGGCACTATTCGTAGCTCACGTGAAAGCCAGGCCTAACACATTGGAACCCAGCAAAATAAATCAGAAATTTGTTTTACTAAAACGTTTTCTTTTGTTGCTGCTGTGGAAATGGATTTCAGTTTAAGTTAATTTTGTTACTTCTTTGTTAATCTTCAAATCCAGCTTAAAAACTCATCTTCTCAAAATTCATTACAAATATTAATAAATAGTTTTAAGAGCACGCTATATATTCATGTATACAACACAGTGATCACTTGATCGACTAAATCAATCGGATGTTTAGAAGGGTGTCAGAACTTGTTTCAGCATTTCAGAATCAACGATTGATGAATAACAATTGAGTCAAACTATTATTCCAGAACGTCATACAGGATACAAGTATTTACAAAAATATCATCCCTTATTATTAGTCTTACATGACTTATTAATGTACTTATTGTGAACACAAAGAAAAACACAATAGTCAGACATGAATTACTATAATTGTTATCCATTAATGGTGTTTTAACTGATTGGGTTCCCCGTTATTAAATTCTCATTTCAAGAATCTATTGTTAGCTGTCGATTATACTACGCCTGATAGTTCCGAGTTCCGTATCCTCCACGCCTCCACAAACACAACATAATTCCCTTCATTGTTTCAGTGCCATTTAGTATTAAACTGGGATATACGGACCAAAATTCTATAGAATACAATTACTGATTATTACACCTAATATTAGCTTGATGAGTTACATAATTACATTAATTAACTTCGGTTTCTTTCGAATACCCTTTCCACATATTTTCCGACAGTAAGCAATGTCTTCAAGATAGACAAAAATAAACTCCCATTCCCCCAATGCAAATGACAAAAATAGCAGCCGAGGTAGGTTCAGATGATCATATAAATTCAGCCTCGAAACTACGAAGTAAAAATTAAATAAAAACCAAGTACGAACAATCCAAACCATAAGACAGAATTCGTTGTCCTAAAAATGTTATAGGCAAAATAGTGTATTCAAGCAAAATAGTGTAATCAGCAAATGGACTGCTCCTCGTGTACAAAATACACGACAAGCAGTGGTACATTCCGAAGCCACCGAAACCCCGTAAAGGCTTTTTTTTTTAAGACTTGCTTGATTTCACCGGCTAGGAATTTGAAAAGATCTTACCAAAATTCGAACTGGCGCAAAGTTATTGCCCCTACGTCCCACTGACTCAATTTACAAAGCTACTATACTGGCGATGTGTTTCATTGTCTGGCAGCAGCGCAATGTTTTCAAAGATGTCAAGGTTTACTAGCCCCCCTTTTTCCGGCGTGGTTTCCCCTCGCAAGTGATGCAGGATGGAGGGCCTGACAAAGACAGTTGTCTAGTCGTTCGGGTGGGGCGGAAAACCGAGTTCCGTGTACACTTGGCGTGCATGTAAAAGATTCCTTGGCAGTTGGTATTCGATATAAGAGTAGGCCGCTGTCCGGGCAAAATTTCCCTCATAACACACTGTATGGCGTATGCCCGTCTCATTAGCCCAGGTAAAGAGCAGAACAGTAGGACGTTAAGACCCATTTCATTTCATTTCTAAGCCCGCCAAAGTGTACACGGGACGTCGATGGTTTTGTTCCTTACGATAGATACAACATTGTTTCCTGTCTGACTTTCTGTCCTACACCACGCTGAAAAACATGGCCAACTCCAGAGTCGAATTCGGTATCTCGTGGTTAGATACCTCCCGTAGGCCAATTGACGTGGTGGTGGGGGCTCGTGTGAAAGCATTGAAAAATAGGGGAATGCTCACTAGTCCGCGGGTGCACTAGTCCAAGAGTGTCTCCCGTCCGACCAGGAAGGTTTCCCCTGAGTTCTTCGGTTTCTTCCTGCAGTAATGATCGAAATCATTCGCACGATCTGTGCCAAGGGCCAAATTGGAAACAAGCCTCAGGCTTGATTTGCTACCCTTGTAAAATGACGAGATTATTATTATTATTTTAGTCCTTCGATATCTATTAGTAGGGTTGGGGTAGGTTTATTGATACCTATATTTATAGTATGTATTATAGCGACAGTCTAGTTAACCCCTGGATGAGTGAAACCCTCTCGAAGAGTAAACATATTAATTCTTAGTAATGATTTTACCTCAAATGAACATTTATTAATTTAAATTAAACCAGTCAATAAAATTACAGAACAATTCAACATTAAACTGAAAAATATGAACATTTATTAATTTAAATTAAAACAGTCAATAAAATTACAGAACAATTCAACATTAAACTGAAAAAATAGTTATTTTAAGCATTGGTCATAACAATAAAATCCACATTAGGCATCGTAAATTTTGATTTACTCAAAACCTGGTAAATGTAAAGCATCCTAAGCAGATGGAGAGCGCACAGGGTCTATGCAAATGAATGAATAAATGAAATGGGGTTTAACGTCCTACTGTTATGCACTTAACCTGAGCTAATTGAAGACGGGCATACGCCATACAGTGTGCTATGAGGGAAATTTTGCCCGGGCAGCGGCGCTACGGACTACTCTTATATCGAATTCCAACTGCCAAGGGATCTTTTACGTGCACTCAAATGTGTACACGGGACCTCGGTTTTTCGTACCATCCGAACGACTAGGCAGCTGTCCTTGTCAGGCCCTCCTTCTGTATCACTGACAAGGGGGAATCACGTCGGAAAATCGAGATGAACTTTCTCGGCCAATGCAGGGATCGAACACTCGACCAGGGTCTATGCAGAACGTTTGCTATTGCTGGTGTGGAAATATATGTATGGAGTTCACTCCCGGTTAAAGTTAGCTTTATAGGAATGCTACACATTAAATGATCACGTCATGGACGAAATTAACCAATTTGCAACTTAAGGGAATCAACGGTTAGGTAATCACATTTTGCCGAAATCTTTAAACTTCGAATTATATCCAATGGAAATGGGGTTTAATGTCCTACTGTTCTGAATCAATGAATCAATTGGGCTAATGAAGATGGGCATACGCGTGCACACTTATGTGTACCAGGAACCCCGGTTTTTCGTTCCATACGAACGACTATTCGCTGATTATTGTAAGGCTCCTTGTAGTGCACCAATGCCAAGGGGCATGGATTAAGTGGGGGGCGGGTCCCTCTCTTAGAATCGGAAGGGGGGGGGGCGAATATGTTTGCCCCTCCCCCCATGATTTCGATCGCAAGGACAGAATTCCAGGTTCTAAATAAAGTGCCCGAAATTTGATAAAACACCAATAGCAGTAAAACGCGTTTGCGGACGTCAAATATTCTAAAATTTTCTTACGGGGTCCATACAACGTCAGCTTCGCTTCGAAGAAAACCGTCGCCACTGTCTGTAAACCCTAAATTTGTTCGGGCATTTCTAGTTTTGCTTCCCTAACTTGATTTTAACATTTTGTATGGAGCCACTCTATTTTGTGCGACATTTTTTCGGGCATCGATTATTGTTTGTGAATGCAGCTGCGACAGTCTAATTGGATGGTTGGAATTCATAGTGGGATTTCGGCTACAAAACCATTGGATAATTACACGGGCTAGTATAGAAGCCGTCTTATCAATCGAGCTACCGTGGATCTCATTAACAACTGCTTAGCAGTAGTAGTAGTAGTAGTAGTTGTTTAGGAGATAAACACTTCATGTTTTGCATTTAGAGGGGTGTTATTGTCCAATAGACATGTCCTGAGATCATTAGGACCCAAGACTCTCATTAAGAATTATGAGAGACGAGATGAACATTATATAGACACAAATAAATAAGCATAGTAAAATACAAATAACAGAAAAACAACATACATACGGCGGAAATTTTAAAATTCATATCTACAATAGGCTAAAAACAATAACTCATTCATAAAAATGGATATAAAGTTTGCCTCCGCCTTTTTAAAATATCACAGCAGGTTTTGGCACTAAACTTAACTACTTCGTAACTTGACAGAATAAAAAACATTTTATCAGATTTATTAAAAGACGCAAAATTTGAACACACAACTTGTATTAACGTGAATAAAACATTCCTAAAATCGCTATACAGCTCGCATTCTAAAAGACAATGTTCTTCATTGTCGACTTGATCGGTACAATAAAAACAAAGGCGGTTCTCAACTGGGATTCCTTCATATCGCCCAGTTTCTATACGAAGCGGGGCTACTCCTCATCTAAATTTAGCCAGAGCACTGCGATGGGAGGGAATAAGATTGCCCGTTACATATTTCTCGGGTCCATACACAGACTTGAACAAACGATATGACCGGAGCTTATTATGAACTTGGTCGACTTTAGCTCTAACATGGGTAACATCATTTAACCATTTTTCTAGATACACATGGGAGTTTCTTTCGAAGACATCACAAACCAGTTTTCGGGTATTTACATGACTAGTCAAATCTATATTGATATCCAGTAGACATGGTACAAGGGTTAATCAGCGAAATGGATGCATGAGATGTGTTGTTGACGTTTGGGAAAGTAGACGAGGGGAAATGTGTAGGGAGTGATAGTTAGATGTATTATGAATGGTTAGAGAGGCTGTGGTGTTACGGTGAAATACTATGCCGCCACCGTTACACCACAGCTTTATGATTTGTTAGACAGGAGTGGTGTAATAAGTCCGACAATAATAAATAACATATTTCTGATTTTATTGTCGTCTTTTCCCACTTGCACTGGTTGTACGCCATTTTGAAGACAGCTCGGGCCGCGATTGTTCGACTCCGGGCTGCTCTGTCAGTCGTATCATGTCACTCGATATTCACTCGGTAATTCACGGAATTCCACGATAAAAAACATCAAACCACCGCGATGCGTGTACTGTATGTTTTAACCTTGACCTATTACTCACTGATAAGCTTCCGCTGCAAAAGGAGTTTTTGCCTTTTTATTATAAGTATAATGACTTCGTCATGTGCGGCAGGTTAGTTTGCTTCTAAAAGCACTGTTTACCGTTCCAAAAAATACGAAAGTAATTTTCTACCAGACAACCATGGTTCTATTCACCGAGACTAGATACTTTCTCTCGGTGTAGGGGATCACGGTGGCTAAGTGGTAAGGCGCTGGTTCGCTAGCCTGGAGGTTGAGTGTTCGATCCCTGCATTGGCCGAGAAAGTTCATCTCGATTTTCCGGCGTGATTTCTCCTTGTCAGTGATGCAGAAGGAGGGCCTGACAAGGACAGCTGCCTAGTCGTTCGGATGGGACGAAAAACCGAGGTCCCGTGTACAAATTGGAGTGCACGTAAAAGATCCCTTGGCAGTTGGAATTCGATATAAGAGTAGGCCGTAGCGCCGCTGCCCGGGCAAAATTTCCCTCATTGCACACTGTGGCGTATGCCCGTCTTCAATTAGCCCAGGTACGGTGCTTAAGCGTAGGACGTTAAACCCCATTTCATTCATTCATTCAATTCTCTCGGTGTGAGGATATTATCGCTATGAAATGAGTTCACACACTGTTGAGAAAATAATCCCGTTGGTTTGCTTAGTAACAATTTGAGCATGAATCAACACTGTACTGAAAAGATAGTAAGCTGGCACTGCCAGGCAGGATACGCCCACATTTTCGAGAGATGGTTAGAGAACAAGCAAAACCGAAAGTAATTTTTCCTACAATCAAAGGCTATAATTCATTAAATTACAATTTGATATGCGCAAATATCGAAAAGAATCAAGATCTTTAGGTTATAAACATGCATCTAAGTTTCATCAAAATCGAATCAAAATTGTGACCTATACTGGGTCCACAACCTTGATATACCATATTTTAACACTATTAGAGTACAAACGGCGGCCATTTTGTCTGGCAATTATGGTCCGATTTCCCTGAAATTCAAACTCAACCTTCGGTATGGTGTAACGGTGATAGAGTCAAGCTTTTTTTCAATCGGATAATAATCATAACCTCCAGAGGGACCATAGGTGATTTTTCGGGCAATCAGGGGCCATAATTCAGAAATACCTACGATATGATATGCGCAAATAACGAAAGGGACCAAGATCTTTGGGTTATAACCATGCATTTTAAGTTTTATCAAAATTGAATCAAAATTGTGACCTATACTGAGTCCACAACCTTGATATACCTTTTTATAACAGTATTCGCGTACATGCTGCGGCCATTTTGTATGGCAATTTTGTTCCGAATTTTTCCGAATTTTTCCGAAATTCAAACTCAACCATCCTTAGGGTGTAACGGTGATATAATCAAACGATTTTTTAAATCGCATAATTATTGTAACCTCCAGAGGGACCACAAGCTCATTAAAGACGATTTTGCGTATAATCAGGGGCCATATTTCAGGAAGTTACAATCCGATATGCCCAAATATTGAAAGGAACCAAGATCTTTGGGTTATAACCATGCATTTCAAGTTTCATCAAAATCGAATTAAAATTGTGATATCTACAGGGTCCACAACCTTGATATACCATTTTTTAACAGTATTCGCGTACGAACGGTGGCCATTTTGTATGGTAATTTTGGTCCGAAATTCGAACTCAACCTTTCTTAGGGTGTAACGGTGATATAATCAAACGATTTTTTAAATCGGATAATTATTGTAACCTCCAGAGGGACCACAAGCTCATTAAAGACGATTTTGCGTATATAATTAGGGGCCATAATTCAGGAAGTTACGATCTGATATTCGCAAATATTGAAAGGAACCAAGATCTTTGGGTTATAACCATGCATTTCAAGTTTCATCAAAATCAAATTAAAATTGTGATCCCTACAGGGTCCACAACCTGGATATACCAATTTTTAACAGTATTCGCGTACGAACGGCGGCCATTTTGTATGGTAATTTTGGTCCGATTTTTCCGAAATTTGAACTCAACCATCCTTAGGGTGTAACGGTGATATAATCGAACGTTTTTTCAAATAGGATAATAATTGTGACCTCCAGAGGTACCACGAGCTAAAATAGGTGATTTTTCGGACAATCAGGGGCCATAATTCAGGAAATTACGTTCCGATAGGTGCAAATATCGAAAGGAACCAAGATCTTTGGAATATAAACATGCATGTCAAGTTTCATCAAAATTGGTTCAAAATTGTGACCTCTATAGGGTCCACAAGCTAAAAACGTGATTTTTCGTACAATCAGGGGCCATAATCCATGAAGTTTTGATCCGATACGTGCCAATATCGAAAGCAGCCGAGATCTTTGGGGGATAAACCTATATTTCAAGTTTCGTCGAAATCGGGTAAGAATTGTGACCTGTAGAGAGTCCACAAACAATTGTGGACGGACGGACGTCCGGACGGATGACCGGACGGACGGACGGACGGACGGACAGGGGCGACGACATAATACGTCCACATGAAAATGTGGGCGTATAAAAAGGGTGCGTAATAAATATGAACGGTCTTCAAACATTCGGTTTATAATTAGCAATACACAGGTACAGTGGCAAGTGTTATGCTAAACAGACCTAATACCTCCAAAGTACCTACGCGCGAAATCCCAGATTTTGGTACATGCAAAACAAAAAAAATAGTGCCCGTGCGCGTGCCAGTAATAGAAAAACTAAGAGTTCGCGCATATAAAAAATGCACGAACATACCAGGCGCGATGTCATCCAGTTTCTTTAAGTGATTATTAACTCTAAAATTCCAGTTGTTGGTTCTTTTTGCCTTTAAGTTACTCCAGTTAAAAATAATCTTAGTTAGACGACTATCTGTCAAATTGTATAATCTACCATTGTATAATTTAGCAGCAGTGGATGCAATAAACTTCAACAACACTATTAATATCTGTCTATCGTGACAAATTAATTACGTCCTATTTATATGTTTAAATTTAAAGGGTATTTGCCATCAGAAAAGTTCTAACGGAGGTCAGCAGACTTGATTTAGTGGGACTAGTTCTGTCGTCAATGTAAAGAACAAGTTCATACTAATGATTCACAAGTGGGTGATGTTGCAACTGAAACATCCGGTATAATATAATTAGGATCTGGTTCAATATACAGTTTATCTTTGATCTTACATCCTCCACATGACCCTCCACAAGCACCTTGGACAATTAGTCCATCGTCGGATCTGTTTAAATACTCTATTCGTCCATCTGTCCCCCATGTCTCCCATTCTGCAGAAGAACTGACACGTAATCCAGTACCTGTTAAATTTATCACGAACTCTCCCTTCACACCACACGTGTCATTCAAGGCATAACAATCTCCAGCACGACCATATTCTTGTTCTTTAAGGGTACTAATAGCGTAATCTTGGTTATAATGATGAAGTACCTGTTGACCGATAAATAAGCGGACTTTTTCATATTGGGATTCCCCAACGCCCTGGTCTGGTGCCATTGCAGGAGTTGTCGCTTCACACGAATTATCTAAATTCCTCACCATTCCCGACATTACTGATTTATTTAGTTCATTGACAGTGATGTAGGGGTGAGATTGATCGGTAAATCGACAATATACTTTGACCATCTGTGAACCTGTAAACGGCATAAGCCAAAATTCCTGGCTGTTTGGCATTGCGTAACATTTTCTAATATCGGGACAAGTTTTAAATGGTTTACACGTAAAATCAACCCAGTTACCAGTATCCATACAAGTAACGTTTGTGGACGGATAATACCCGACAGAGCAGGCATGGTTAGCTGTTTCATTAAACTGCCACACAGCCTTTTCATCAAAGGATGTTATGTTGATGAAAGAAATATCTGGTGGACTACCACATCCAATCGGGACGCACGTATGTTCTGAGTTCCCACCATCTTGACACCTCTGATGTAAAAGACAATCATGGTTTGCACATGGTCCCAAAACCAAAGACGGCCACGTTCGAATATCAACAAACTTGTAATCGTTTTGATTTTCATATAATCCAGTTGCGGCCATATTCAGTTCACAAACCGAAGTTGAAGTGTGGAAATTAATCGACGAGCATATTTTATGAAGCTGACATCTTCGACAACAATCCATAAGTCCGTTAGATTGGTAAGTTGAAAATGCGACGTTTAGCAATCTTTGCCCAGGTAGCATGCCCATAAGTACATCCGGTTTATGACAAGTGTTCACACTTTCGGTGAATTGTAAATTAAAGTTCAATATGGCAAGACTAACTGTAAACCTCAAATACATAATTTCGTGAGATATCAACGGTATAAGATGCCGGATGGAATGATTGAGGCGAAGTTAGATTCTTCTTTATATAGCTAATTCTCAAAGTTGTATTAATGACGGCTCGATCATATCAGCTTTGTATTGTGTGATGAGAGTAGATTGTTTGAACAGATAATCAATGTGTTGTTTTCCTGTTAAACTATCCCACGGAAATAGCTTCACGCTCGGTCGGTTCGTTTTGCCAAAACCGCCAAATATCTTATTGATCGAGATTGATGTTGTCATTAAAAATCTGAAATGTACGTGCTCAATTAATCGAAAAAAAAGGTATCCGCGATCAAGGTAGAGCCCCGACCCTTCGCCAAATTGAATAGATTCCACGCAGAAATATAAAGAAGGGGCTGGTTCAAAACATCACAATTTCACTTTTCTCGGTGCCGTGTCCCGATTTTAAGTTTAGACCTACAAAATAAAATTAACAATTACCAACAATGAGTTGGTTTATGTTTATTCAAATAAGATAGATCTTATACACACACTGTCCAAAGTTAAGGATTCAAAAACAGGCCAAAGGCTTATATTAATTAGTCTCCTTATTTACTAAATACATGTATACTAAATACACATATCAATACAATTACTAAAATGTACAAGTATATATTACATACACAAATAAATAAATCATCATCATCATCATCTTCATTTAACATTAATCACCATCGCCTGCTAATTCTTACTTATTCAAAGCGTTTAGTTAGTTTAAAATACTTGTGAACTTGAATAAAAATGACTTCGTTATACGACATACTTTCGGTGGGATCCCCATAAAGAAAAGCTTTTAGATGTTTGAATTTAAGTGGGAGGGTATTTAATGTTGCGATAAGCTGAGTGGCATAGTCGGGACAATGGAGAAAATAGTGATCGCTGTCTTCTTGGATATGACCACATCTGAATGTCCGATTATCTGAAATATGCATTAAAATCTTATTGGCCATTTTGTACACAATAATTAGCGTGTGCCTTGTACGCCTTGTTGATAGTGGGTTATATCCCGATTCATAGTATGGTACGTTAAGGAATTGCCGCGAACAAGATAGTACGTTAAGGAATTGCCGCGAACAAGACCTGGGCCCGGTTCCTAGAAAATTCTTAAAGTAGACCATTGTGACTGGTAAAGCTTACCATACACTGAGACGACGATTTTCTTTAACGTCATAAAACAACTTTGGTATGTGAATTAGGTCATAAATTTGTCGTCTGCTTCATTGTGGTTGGTTTAGATATAAAATGTGCCAAAAGATAAAAATAAACGCAGACACATACAACAAACTAACTGGATAATTGTGAGAGCATCTGATCTTAAGTAGCCTATTATTTACTAAAAATAAATTGGTTTCAGGCATGGGCTTGAATTTAGGGCCCCCTTCCCCTTAGAAACAGAAGGGGGGGGGGGCGAATATGTCTCTTAGCGCCCCCCCCCCCATGATTTTGATCGCCAGGACAAATTTTTATTTAATCTACTTGGCAAAATACAGTGCAATCTATTAAAACACTAATTTTGCGGGTTCTATACAACGCCAGCTCCTCTTCTTCGCCTCTCAAAGAATACCGACACCGCTGTCTGTAAACCTGACTTTTTTCCGGGCATTTCTAGTTTAATTTCCCTAGCTGTCATCGGACCCTACTAAAACACCATTTCACCTTTTTTTAATTGAATACCACGGATTTGTACTGAATTGACCAAGGCTTTAAACATTTTGTATGGATCCACTCTATTTAGATCGAGAATTTTCGGGCATCCATTATTATTTGTGAATGCAGCTGCAACAGTCTGATTGGATGGTTGGAATTCGTAGTGGGATGTCGGTTACAAAACCATTGGATACTTTTTGAGTTGCTTACACAGGCTAGAATAGAAGAAAACGCATTTGCGGTGGTTAAAAATTCCCCGGGAGGGTAAGGTCCCCTATATCCCGCTACGATTGATTGATTGTATGAAATTCGAGTCAGCCAGGTAGTTTATATTGGGCCAAATTGAAGCTGCTGTATTCACAGGCTGGTTAGCAGGAAAACGCGTTTGCGACAGTTAAATTTTCTTCCAACGGTCCCGTCTTCGTGGACTGTGAACGATTGATTGGAATTCAGCCACCTTAATTATTTTCGGGCATTTCGGGTTCTTCCCCTCTGTCATCGATCCCGTACGCCTATGCCCTAACACTGGTAAAATGTTCGTAATTATCATTTTGGTTTAGTAATGAAAGGTTCCAGGTTTCCTCCGCCCCCCCCCAAAAAAAAGTTTTGACAAATCCATGCCCCTGGTTTCAGGGTAGGCCCTAAATACTAGACGCGAAATTTTGTATAGCATTCTTAAATTCTTTCGGCGAAGTATTTTCTCTGTCTTGTTATTGTCTCTTTGGTATCAAAGCGTGTTGGAAATGCCGGTCAGCCCTCTTTTTGAAGCAGAAACCGACTTAAGGTTGGTAAGGAAGCCCTATACCTTGCTTTGGACTTGTGCTTAGATTGGCTATGTTTAAGCTTTTTCTTGGAACGCATAATGACGTCCTTGTGCTTACAATGAAGTCTACTTAAAATCTAAGCACAAGACCGTTCTTAAGAATTTTCTGGGAACACAAAATTAGGTAAGTTTACTTAAATGCCAAGTCGACTAAAATCTAAGCACAATAACGTGGTTAAGAATTTTCTAGGAATCGGACCCAGTTATCGTTCTCAGTGCATCTAAATGTATATTTTCTAATTTTAAGGATACGATTTTTTTTACAGTTGTCTCAAACGACGTCAACATATTCAAAAAAGGGTAAGATGAATGCATTGTAGATAATTTCAAGAGACTTACGCGGAATGCGATATTTTTAAACCACGGAGGCAGTCAATAGTGTTTAACTTTAGATATCACATAATCAATATGATTTTCCTACTGACAATAACTTTGTAATATAAGACCAAGATGTTTGCGGTGTATCGATTTCGAAATATTCACGTTTTAAAATTTAATTTAAAAGAGGTTTTGAATTGTTTTCTAGAGAATGTCATTAAAACTGTTTTCAGGGGGTAAAATCTTACTATCCATTTTGTCGACCAGTCGTTAATCAAATTTAAATCTAAATTTAAAGGGACAATAACACTTTTGCTGGCTTGACAGGTTCCGATTTTTTTTTAGCCATATTCTAACTACTAGATGTTTAAGTGTCCTGCCTGTTGTGTAAATTATCCATTACAACCTATCTTACTTGTCCAGAGGGTTCGAAAATATGTTTAAATCCAAGTTGCATTTGAAAGTGCTTACGTAAGGCTTTTCAAACCATGTTACGGCATGTAGTTGAATTTTACGGAATGTAGTTGAATTTTTCGAATTTTTAAAATTAGGTGTGTTCAGATGAAATTTGTATCATTTTTTTTTATTGAAATATTGTAAAATAGTACAAATTGTTGACCAGAATAAAGATTGGAACATATTATTCAGTTACAACAAGAGTGGTATTGGAGCTTTAATACATTTTCACATTCCCCTGGGTTATCAATTGTTAGATACAACAACGTATCGTCTGCAAAAAAGGTATATTAGAATTGATATTTTCAGTAACATCATTGATACAGATAACAAAAAGGAGTGGACCCAAGACCGATCCCTGGGGAACACCGACCGGCTATATTATTGAAATCAGAACTTTCGCCTTTAAGAGCTACCAACTGTTTTCTATTCGAAAATAAATCTAATATAAGATTTAACAGTTGACCTCGGATACCAGTACAACTCAGTTTGGAAATCAAACCCTTATGCCACACGCGGTCGAATGATTTGCAAATATCACAAAAGATGACTTTTACTTCTTTATCATATTCAAATATTTAATAATTATATACTCTTGGTAATTAAAAGCTTCCTAGTTTGATAACAATAAAATACCATTGTTGGTGAGTAAATATTTAGTTTTTGTACACGCTTGGGAAGGCGCTGATTATTGTAGCAACAATGTCGTTACGACCTTGTTTTCAAATTTAGGCAAGGAATAGATGACTGAAACGATTTATTCTCCATTGTCAGTATATTAGCTATGGTATGAGTTTATTTAAAGATACATTCTCGCGTACAGGCTGTGTGATTGTATGATATATTTGGACTAAAACCATATTCAAACTAATAGATGTATAGCCTATTAAGTTTGCGTGAAATTCTTTTCTCAAAATGATATCATTATGTTTAAAGAAACATTGCCGCGTGCAAACTGTGTGATTGTTTGATATATTTGGACTAAAACCATATTCAAACTAATTTATTTATCATTAGGGGAACCCTTGCATTTTTGTACTGGATACGCTCCATGAGTATTTTTCAGGGAATGGACTCCAGTATTTTCCTAGTAAGTTTGGTTATTTCTACTTTCTATATAAATCAAAATTGTCTTACCTGTATTGGGAATAACCACCCGATAAAACGTTTCTTTAAAACACAAATCAAATTGTATATAGCAAATAGTGCGAGGATAACTGAAAAGAGGGTCTTAGTTAAAGGATCGATTCGTATGTCTAAAAAACACGTGATCGGAAATTGTAATTGCATCATTTGGCTTAATTAAACCATCTCTATAATTATTTACATCATTTTTGACCAACTAGATAATTGAAGTTCCAAAACTACAAAATTATCCTATTTCTGAGCATCCGTCAGACAGTGGATTGCTTATAGAATGGAAAAGATGTAGCAATTTATATCAACAGACTCTACTGGCTGGATGAAGGTTGGGAGAATGACTGTTATTGTACTATGCTTGTATGTATCTGTGTAATCAGCTGTAATATGAAATGTAAATACGAACTTTTGCACTGTTATTCATGGAAATACAATTTTAACACGGATAATGATAAGTTTAATTTTTTTTATATAAATTTAACTAAATGAATAATTAAATAGTGTAAAGGTTAATTATGAGAAGTATGTATCAGTTACTTAGATTTGAAATCGGAACACTAATTAAAAATAAATTATTCAAGAGCTCCATTTGTCCATTTTGCAGGTCATTCTTTAGGCCGTAAATGTTATATAAACTATTAATTAGACATTATCACTTCTCCGGGATAGTTATTTCCATCAAAAGTTACAACACACCAATCACCAATAGAAGGCTTGAACTCGCTTTAACTACGTACATCCTAACTCCCCTATAGTAATACTCTGCATATTTAGCACTAACTTTGATTGGGTATAAGCCCAGCTTGTGATCCAATCAGATTCCTTGGTGGTCGCGAATACCAAGTCTCGCGCTTTCAAGCTAAAATGTCTACCTGTGATAATCGAGTTCCAAGTTTCGTCCAATATTAAGGTTTCCATGGGGTTCGGTATGCCCCGATCTCAAATTGGATGCTACTGTTGACGTGTCTGCAGATAACGTAGCTATAAGTTCGGGAATTGTGAAGTAAACGAATAACGGCCAGATGTTGTAAAACTCGCAGTCATTGCTTTAGGAACCCGCAACACACCAATCACCAATAGCTAAATATTCTACAATCACAATCTTCTACGTTCTTTTCATGATTTAGTTTTATAAATGGTACTGTAGAAAGACAATTGTCATAAATGTTTCCATGTAAATGGGCGATTGTACTTCTTTGATAATATCTGTAGCAATTTGACCATAATATGTCTATTCTTAAATTCCCCAGAGGGCCCATCTGTCCAAATAAATTCTTCCAAAACATCATCGTTTTCTAACATCAGGTGGTTTTCGTACGACAGTGTCTTTTGATTTTTCTTTTGTGTTAGAACATATTAGATATGTTTTACATTTATTTTGTTTAACGGAGGCAGCAGTAAAAAGTGTAACACTAGCACGACTCCAGAGGGCACTCTGGCTTTCATTTTGGTATTCACATGAATAATTCATGGCATAATCAACCTGTTCAAATGCGTAGTTTAGGACTATTTTGATCTTGAAACTGATATGATTGGATTCTTTTAATATTTATACGAGTGACAGTTTCATTAAAATCTCCTTAAGTGATCATTAATAAATTACTTACCGTGTCTTCCTTTGACAGACACATAAGTTTTTTTGATTCTTTATCAACGATCCATTCTTTCCAGGTTACCTTTTGATTGAGCTCAAAACTAGTCTTCATAAAATTCCAATGATACACGATTGGCACTTTGGCTGCCAACATGTAGAATTCAAAACTGAATCATATATTTGTGATTCAAAGAATTGTTGTGAATCAAACTTAATTTCACAATAAAAATTTTCTGTATTCTACATGTACATTGATTGATCTGTTAGGATGTCACGGAGAAGACTATTCTTAGGCCTTCGGGAACAGAATTTGGAAAAGCTTATGATATTATCTGGCTTGGCCTGGCAATAAATCGAAAATGCTTCTCATAAAAATACAGTTAAACAATATTTCCGTTTCTTTCGATATTGGCACGTATCGGATCAAAACTTCATGGATTATGGCCCCTGATTGTACGTAAAATCACGTTTTTAGCTTGTGGACCCTATAGAGGTCACAATTTTGAACCGATTTTGATGAAACTTCACATGCATGTTTATATCCCAAAGATCTTGGTTCCTTTCGATATTTGCGCCTATCGGAACGTAATTTCCTGAATTATGGCCCCTGATTGTCCGAAAAATCACCTATTTTAGCTCGTGGTACCTCTGTAGGTCACAATTATTATCCGATTTAAAAAACCGTTCGATTATATCACCGTTACACCCTAAGGATGGTTGAGTTCAAATTTCGGAAAAATCGGACCAAAATTACCATACAAAATGGCCGCCGTTCGTACGCGAATACTGTTAAAAAATGGTATATCCAGGTTGTGGACCCTGTAGGGATCACAATTTTAATTTGATTTTGATGAAACTTGAAATGCATTGTTATAACCCAAAGATCTTGGTTCCTTTCAATATTTGCGCATATCAGATCGTAACTTCCTGAATTATGGCCCCTAATTATACGCAAAATCGTCTTTAATTAGCTTGTGGTCCCTCTTGAGGTTACAATAATTATCCGATTTAAAAAATCGTTTGATTATATCACCGTTACACCCTAAGAAAGGTTGAGTTCGAATTTCGGTAAAATTGGACCAAAATTGCCATACAAAATGGCCGCCATTCGTACGCGAATACTGTTAAAATATGGTATATCAAGGTTGTGGACCCTGTAGAGGTCACAATTTTAATTCGATTTTGATGAAACTTGAAATGCATGGTTATAACCCAAAGATCTTGGTTCCTTTCGATATTTGGGCATATCCGATTGTAACTTCCTGAATTATGGCCCCTGATTATACGCAAAATCGTCTTTGTTTAGCTTGTGGTCCCTCTGGAGGTCACAATTATTATCCGATTTAAAAAAATCGTTTGATTATATCACCGTTACACCCTACGGATGGTTGAGTTTGATTTTCGGAAAAATTCGGAGCAAAATTGCCATACAAAATGGCCGCCGCATGTACGCGAATACTGTTATAAAAAGGTATATCAAGGTTGTGGACTCAGTATAGGTCACAATTTTGATTAAATTTTGATAAAACTTAAAATGCATGGTTATAACGCAAAGATCTTGGTCCCTTTCGTTACTTGCGCATATCATATCGTAGCTTTCTGAATTATGGCCCCTGATTGCCCGAAAATTCGCCTATGGTCCCTCTGGAGATTATGATTATTATCCGATTGAAAAAAAGCTTGACTCTATCACCGTTACACCATACCGAAGGTTGAGTTTGAATTTCAGGGAAATCGGACCATAATTGCCAGACAAAATGGCCGCCGTTTGTACTCTAATAGTGTTAAAATATGGTATATCAAGGTTGTGGACCCAGTATAGGTCACAATTTTGATTCGATTTTGATGAAACTTGAAATGCATGGTTATAACCTAAAGATCTTGATTCTTTTCGATATTTGCGCATATCAAATTGTAATTTAATGAATTATAGCCTTTGATTGTAGGAAAAATCACTGTTGGTTTTGCTTGTTCTCTAACCATCTCTCGAAAATGTGGGCGTATCCTGCCTGGCAGTGCCAGCTTACTATCTTTTTTCTTTTTTTTAAATTCAGTAACAGGCCTTTAGCCCAAAGTACATGTGATATAGTACAATATACATAGTTATAATGGTCATACAGTTACATAGAATTATACAATAAAGAATATACAATTGCTGACATGCTTGTGATTTAGAATGTATTATCTAAATACTTTTCCTTAGTCTCATACCCTTATCAATATATTCAGCTAGATTTCCAGATGGGTTATTTATGATTTCAATATATGACGTCATACAATTATAAGACTTTTGTTTAATATCATCTTTTTTCTTAGACTAGAATAAAGTGGACATTCAAATATAAAGTGAATTTCATTCTCTACAATACTATTTTTAAGAGTGTTATTACAAAATAGACATATTCTTTTATCGACCTGTTTCAATTGCTAGTTTGTGACAGCAACATCTAAATCTTGCGATAATGTTTCTATGAGTTTTCCTTAGTGTGCTTAAATATGGTTCACAGTACAGACTTGACTTATAGTTTTTATAAAGGCAAAGTTTTTCACAGCTTTGTAAGTTATCATGCCATGACTGATACCAGGTATCATTGAGTCTCTGTTTTAAAGTGCTCAGAAATTTAGTTACATCTGTTACACCTTGTGAAATCCAAGCATAGCTAAGGCCCAGGTTGTCTAAACAAGCTTTGACGTGTGATGCCCATGTTTGTCTACCAGAGCAATGTAATTTGTAGAGCATGTCATAACAGGCTTTGGGATATCTATCTAAAGGCATAAAACATATCTTAAGCCAATATTTGATCATATTATATTTATGTAAAACATGTATAGGATTTCTACCAAGTTCACCATAGATAGACAGTTTGGGTACATTTGAATTAAGTGACAAGAGTCTCCTGCAAAACTTTAAATGGACAGCTTCTATGCAGTGATAGGTTTCATATCCCCATACATCTGACCCATATGTTAGGACAGGTATTACCATTCTATCAAAGAGAAATAATGAATTCAGTATACTGAGTTTTTGATTTATAAAAAAAGCATACAGCATGTTCATGGCCTTCTCTCCTTGTTGGGCTAAATGGTTACAACATTTGCTCCAAGAAAGTTTTGGAGTAAAGAATACACCAAGGTATTTGTAAGCAGATACTGACTCGATTACCTCCCCTTGATAGAACCATTTTTCATAATGCTTTATAATGCCACCTCTTCTGAAAACAATAACTTTAGTCTTAGATAAATGAATTTTCATACCATATTTTGTACAGAATTCACTAATACAATTTTTTTCTTTTTGCAATCTACCCACGGTGTCGGACACAAGCTATGTCATCTGCATAACATAGTGCTGAGATGTTTTCCACAGATTCATTTACATAGGTTCCAACACAGTTATTTAGATTTAACATTTCTAGTAACTCGTTCAAAAATAAAGTAAAAAATATCGGGCTTAGCATGCAGCCCTGTCTTGTACCCATGCTACAATTAAAATAATCTGACAACAGTAACTTATCAGTTTGGACACATGATTTAAGTTGAGAATACATGGAGGTTATTACACGAAAAAATTTTCCCTTCATACCATTTTTTAACAGAATGTAGCGTAGATGACAATGTGAAATACAGTCGTACGCTTTCGAAAAATCAACATATAAGCAATAGAAGCGACCTTTTTTTACGTGTGAGGTATTTTTGAACCAGAGCGTATAAGCAAAAGATATTATCCTTTTCTATAACCTGACTGTTCCTCATATAATATATCCTCGTCTTCACACATTTCAGACAGACGAGTGTTTAAGATTTTGGTAAATACTGTTCCTATCACTGATAATAAAGAAATCCCTCTGTAGTTTCCAGGATCAGTCTTCTCACCCTGCTTGTGTAATGGAACAATGACGGCTTTACACCATAATTCTGGATAATTGCCACTCTAAGATTGTGTTGAACAATATGGTTAGAAGTGGGAGCAAAAGGAGCATAGAGTGATTTACATGCTCATTCAGGATTCCATCTGGACCTGGGGATTTTCCATTGGGTAGACTTTTTATGGCATTTTCTATCTCATTCCGTTTCTTTTCTTTCGATCCATTTATCCAAATTGCAATCTCATCTTACTTTCCCGGCATGGTATAAACAATATCAGGGGCCGTATTTATAAAAATTCTTAGAGTTTTCATAACTTTTACTCTAAGACTTCCTAAAATAACATTGAGTTAAGTTACCCTTTAGAAATATTTATTAAGGGTCTTAGAGTTACTTTTACTAAATGTAAGACGGGTCCTAACGTAACTCTTAGCGATGTATCCATGGGAAATTCGGGGATTCCCTGAAGTTATTTATAGCTCAGTGTTGGTGTAAATGGGATCCAGCCGGCACCAAGCCCCTTCTAACAGTTCACGAACGTCACTTTCATTGAAAATGCGAGCGTCGTGTGTCGCCCCTGGCCATTTGGCAACATCTCTAAATGATTAAATCTGAATCAAATTTTTTTTGAATGTTTAAGGAGTGATAGTTTTTCCGATTATCAAACTCAGCTTCATCTTGTGTATGCGCTAGGATACGGACGAGTGTCCTATCTATCACACCAACAACACCGAGGAATCCCGCAAGTGCATAGAACTGTCTCTTGTGTTGTTGAGTTTCCTGTTGAGATATAGGCATCGATACAAATCTCTGCACAATATGCGGATGATCCGATCTGACAGTACATCTAACATTTCTGCAATCACTCTACTCACTGCAGGTCGACTGACGCCGAAATCGTCACAACTACAATGTTGCATTTTACCAGTAGCTAGGAAACGAAGTCTAATGGCGATCTTCATCTCAGCGTCGATTGAGAAATTTCGTTTAGTAGGACTTGTAAGTATATGCTGAACTAAATATGTCACAAAAAGAATCCCACTCATGTCCATTCGATATCTCCTTATCAACTCGTAATTGTTGTACTCCACTAAGAAATCTCTTCTTGTTTAAAACCCTCTTAGGCGGCGAACACGGACGGCCATGTTAACCAAGATAGGAGTACTTTTAACAAGTTTGGAGTGTTACAGGAGGACTCCTAAATATGTGTCATTGTTCGGAGTATTTCTTAAAGTAAAATGTTTTATAAATAGGTCTTAGGAAAATCTACAAAGTTAGGAGTAATTTTTGACAGTTACGATATGGTTCCGACTCTTAGAATTTTTGTTAACAGCGCCCCTGATCGATAAAAAAATTGCTCTATTAATTGGACTATTTCTTGAGGTAGACCATTATTATTAGATAAATTAATGTTGGTTATTATTTTAATTTCAAGAGCCAAGCCAATTTTTTCAGCTACACAACTAAATACAGCTTTTCGTTTGCGTGTAGAAATATGGAAGACCAAATGGGACAATATTCATGATTCTTGTTTCTACATTCCAGTTTGAACATTTTAGACACAAATGCAACATTCTAAACTAATGATTCTCGTTTCTACATTCATATGTCAACACTTCATGCACAAAATCAACATTTTAAACAAAAAAATGACTTTATGTTTCATTTTCGCCGTTTTTTCGAAAACTTTCATTAAATATTAAAATAATTTCTTAATTTTACACGACAAAGAAATCAATTCATTGGTTTCTGAAAGTGTCTAATAAAAAAAATCTGAAATTTGAACTCTTGTGAAAATATCTTCTACGTTTCAAAAAGTCTTGAATTATCAACATTATTACATCAGAGGGCGCTAACCGAAAGCAATTTGGCGACCTATTCGGCTAGCGACCTATTCGACAAATCCAGCTGGTAGGTAACCTGTTCGTTGGCAACCTATTCAGATTAAATTCAACAGTCGACCAAACTCATTTTTTTTTATCAACCAATCAACCATTCGTGGTTTGTCCAATGTGTGAGGCACAAAATGCTACAGGGGGGGATGAATTGTAGCTCAAGGAAAAAGATTTAAGGCCTGAGGTAGGCCTTATGCTAATTACAGCACGGACTGAACGATCCTTCTTGGCATGCCCCCAAAATGTGTCGATAAAAATCACCAGAAGTCGGCGATATTCCGCCGGCTACTTTTGAAAGGCTAAACCAATGTTCATTACTCAGTTACGAGATGTCGTTGGGGACCCAAAATATTTTTCGTGATACATGTAGCCACATACCGACAAGAATTTGTGTACAACATGCTTTGAAATTATTTCTATAACATTCAAAACAATTGCCTGCGAAATAAAATGCTCTGAAGTCACAGTGCTTATCTTTTAGCCCACAGACCCACTCCCAACCCCATAAAAAGCAATTTTACCTGATTTGGTGCTGTGTCTTCAGTTGATATTTGAGACGACCGACTAATGGTGGAAGTATATGTACGTGTTGACGTTACAAGGGCTGGACGGTTTGGCCTACTGACATTGGAAGTACTGGCAAAAGCAGACTGCAAAAAAATATTTGTACGTGTGAAATGATTGACTTACACATGGCTATATAAAGTGCCTTAAATGGGGCCAAGACATAGGTGTTGACTTGTGGACTGTTGGCTTAGACAGAGTCAATTTCCTTTGCCTGATTAAACCCACATTATTTAAATATCAAATGCATATGAAAATCACAGAATAATGGTTGAAACATACTTACATCAAATTTGCACCCAGCATAAAGAACAGCATCCTGCAATGACAAAAGACCACCTTCTAACGTATGTCACATATAACACAAATTTTCATGGGAGTAGCATGAAACAGAAAAGCCATAATTGAAGAGCATGGCAATTTGCTACCTGCAGGTTTTAGTTTTAGCAGTATTTCAGGAAGGTGATACATAATTTTTACAACTTATTTTGTATGACCTGGCAATGGCAGGCCTTGACCTACTTTCAACGACAAAATTAAGTCTGCTTTATGGATTTATAGGCAGCCACCAAGAAACGAATATGGAGTAACCTTGACTCAACCTATTGCAAAAGACAGACAGGCTGCTTCCGTAGGCCAAATAACTTTTATATTTTAAAAGTTTGCAGCTATGTTTGGTTTCAATTTCAATGAAATATGAAACTTACCGGAATAACTGTCAACTTGACATGTGACCTCCGGTACACACTGCTTATTGGTTTTAAAGAATGTCTTGATACCCATAGGTGTGCGTTCAGCAAAGGGGAAGAGAATTTTTGATTTTGTCGCATAGAGCATATCAATTGGAACTGTCCCCAAGAGAGGAAATAGTGCCCGAAGGAACTGATCAAACTGCTCGGAATTCAGGTCCAGCGAAATCTCTGAGCCGACCCTTCCTGTAACCGAAATTTCATCACTCGGATAGCCTAAAGATAATAAAGGTAAAAAAGCTATATATATATAAATATATGTATGCAATGGAACAATTCACTTACAAACTTGTAAGAGGCCACTTAAGTCACAAGCATACTGAAGAATGTCATGATAATAAGGAACCTCACACTCTGTCAAACACAATGATGCAAAGGCGCAGCATATATAAGATGCATGTTGCGAGACATCCTTGGACCAGTAGGTGGAGACCTATAAAGGGTACATAATAAGGAATTTAAAGCCCCTCTTAACCCATAGGCCAGATACTCTCGAGGCAGTTGCTGTGCGCACAGAGTAAATGATTCAGTGGCGCCGTCTATCTTACAATAGTGGAACGTGTCGCGCCAATTGAAATCGACCAGGTAAGAACCATCAAGTACTATATGAATTACTGTTCTTAAAGGGGAACAGAGGGAGAGTGATTATTAGATTGTATAAATCACCATGGGTCTTATGTTCTTATACTCAGACATCTTCAGAAAAAATACATAATTCTACGTCTGATTTTTTTCTCAACATGGTTAAGCCTTAACATGCCTTTGGTGAAGCCTGCAAAGAACAGACATGACAAACAGGCCCAATTCAACAAAGACTCTGGACATGACTATTGCTCAATAATATGTAAAGTGGACAGAAATAGCTTACCCAAACCAACCAAGGCTGATAAATTTATCTTTCGGGCACGATTAACATGGGGTCCATCCAAGCAAGTCAGCTTTATTCTATTCTTTTCTGTTGGCCTCCCTCTTTGTCTTTTCTGACGTTTGGTGCCACGGGCACTGGCTTGTGGTCGCGAACAGAAATCAAAATTGGTGCCAAGTGAAGTGAGGAAGTCATCGTCATCCATGTTCTCCATTATTTCCCAAATCCGGCTGGTAAAAATCTGACTCGTTCGTCTGATTCTTGCTCTGGTAGCGCTTAAGGCACTGGGTGCCCCATTCCACGTACTTACAGCATGACCTAAACAGAAAATGAATAATGCAAAAGTTTTGTTTTCAGAAAATTACTTCGATTTGGGACAACACTCCTAACTCCTTTTGCCCATTTCAAACCGGAACCACTTTACAATCAATTAGTCTAGAATATCTAGGCCTACATGTTATATAATGAAGCACATGGTCTGAATACTGCTGTCTAGAAAGGGGTTAAAAGACAATCATTCATGTAAAAAAGCAGGCAAGGAATATCAAGTCAGGCGCGGGTCCTAAGGGGGGGGGGGGGGCTGCCCGGCACTGGCCCTCCCTAATTTTGGGAGACCTTGCAATTTTTTTTTAAAGGCCCTTTTTTTATCATGCGATGTCATGCCACTTATCAAATGGTCCTCAGGAACCCTGAAATCACATATTATGGGCTTCCAGTTTTCAAAAATTCCTGGGGGAGGTCCCTCAGACCCGATGGGGCGCATGTTCGGCCATGCCCCCCACCCCTATCACAAAATCCTGGATCCACCCCTGCAAGTCACCATACCGTGGTCATGACCTGCACCATTGTCATGATGTGCACTTGCACTGACATATGACATGACTGATACACGTCAGACAAATCCTTCATCATCATTCATCATCATCAATACAATGTTTCCATATTTACCCCCTCACAAAAAATGGGGGTACTGAACGTCGGGCGAAGGGGGGGTCATACCCCTCACCATCATCACTACTACCATTGGCACCATGATCGGACTATGTTTCCATGTCGGCAGGTTCTAGTCAATCTACAGATGCGTACGGAGTTTTTTGCGACAAAATTGCCGTCGGCTTCGTCATCAAAATCTCCGTAATCCGAATAATTAGGCCCTATCAGCCACAAGTTTTTATAAGACTTCCTCTAACGTCATTCGGTTAGCCATTTTGACGTAAATTCGTAAAATAATATCCGTTTTTGACTTGCAATTTGTAGTTTTGTTTTTATTTTGATCGCTTATAGATGTAAATAGCGAAAATGTAAACAGGAAGTAGGAGGAGATAACTGTTTTTTTTTTTTATAATTTTCGGACTTGGAGCATTACGCGAAAAAATAAAGGTTTCGTATGAGAGGGTGTAGCCTACGAATCTAGGTAATAAAGGCACTGGAAAAAAAGGCACTAACCCTTACCCTAACCCTATTTGTCTGTAACTTTTTCTCCAGTGCCTTTATTACCGTCTACCGTAGCCATAGAGGTGTATATATTGACTAGAGTGTATTGTGGTCACGTGATCCCCATTGACGTAACGTTATCGCCGTGTGCCGTCACATTCTCCACGCAAGTCTCGCTATCCAGCATTCGTGTGGACTGCAAGGGAAGAAAACTCTGTTTGGGAGATTGGTGCTGTCACTGGAGACCGGCCGCCATGTTTTAACCGGTAAAGAATGACGGAAGTGCCCGGATGAACGCTATGTAAATAAAGGGGAATAGTCTGACAGACGGCGGAAAGGTCAATTAAAAAAGCAGTTCTAATTCAACAATATCAACCAAAAAAATGATGGTCGAAAGGCCTTACCTTACTGTCCTAAAAACAACATCGTTTTGGCTAACTCACTGGCATATTTTGGGGGCTTTACTATTATTAAGAGTAAATCATGATGATGATGAATACCTTGGGTGGCATGGTGTAAATTGTACATGCATACCTGACGAAATTATGTTTATTTTATTAATTGAGCAAAGTGGACGTCACATAAAACTTTATTTTGGATGGATCTAAATAATTTGTTGAACGATTTAAAATGGAAGGACTGCTTGATTGACAGAATGATATTACCTATAGCGTCTTAAAATACAGATGTGACGTTATCCTTTGATGTTGGCGTACCATTATTTCCAATAATGTACGGGCATCTTGCCAATAGTACATTATCTAATATAGTGAGTTCGTGTGACGTATTTCATTGAAATGCACGTGCGAGATAGTGTCTGAATTTTAAGTAGTTTAATGCTCTCGCGCTTAAGACATTGCGTAATATATTGAAGCACTCGGCTATCGCCTCGTGCAGTATTAATATGTTCACACCCAATGCGCTTTCAAACCGCTTTCGTTACCACGGGTGGCGTCACACTACAAATTAAACCGCTTTCGATTCGCATTAAAACACGTCACACTCAATGCGCATTAACAGCGTGCGACATCTATGATAGATCAATGGAACTATCAGATGGGGTGAAGGTCATTCATGCCAATATGGATGCGCCCATGAATCGAGATGTAAACATGCCGAACGCGATTAACTTTCATCGGTTACTACTTTTCGTGGTGATATCCTGGGGTTGTGGATAGGCCTTTGACAAAGGACGTCATCGAGGATACCCCACTCCTCATTAAATCCACCCGTTCTACCCCCTGATGTCCCCGATTTATTGTTCAGATCGTTTTGTTTGGACCATGCAAGCCGCATGGCCTTCAACTTGTTGCGGCACTGTTCCACCGTCCGCTCATATCCACCTTCGCCACTTCTCCGAAGACATTAATGTTACGGTGTAGGCCACCTACCTGGCCTTCAACGTCTTCGATCTGCCAGATCTGCAATAGCAGCAGTCTCTCCTGGCGTCCCCAAGTTTCCCCTCTTGCTTTTGCCGAAGATTTTGCCATGATATATCAAGAATTGTTATGCGCGTCAGTTATAACGCTTCAGCCAATGCACATTAGAAATGCGGTATCGCTAAAGCGGCTTAGTTTTGGTTTAATGCGCATTGAGTTTGACGCGTTTTAGCGACTTAAGGCTATGCGCATTAAAAGGCTAGTGTGAACACAGTATTAATGTCTCGCGCTCGACCATTAAACCACACATACAGGTGATAAATTATAAATAAAGAAAAATATAGATTTTTAAAATAATCGAGGACTTCTATCATTTACCAGAAGAATGAAATCTGATGCCGATGGGAATTTTTTTTTAAAAAAAGAGAAAAAAAAATATCTCGCGCTCGACCATTAAACCACACATACAGGTGATAAATTATAAATAAAGAAAAATATAGATTTTTAAAATAATCGAGGACTTCTATCATTTACCAGAAGAATGAAATCTGATGCCGATGGGAATTTATTTTTTTTAAAAAAAAGAGAAAAAACCAGGACTAGCAAGGCCTTGGTAGCTTTTGTTGAAAAATACAGCGGTATATTAAATTTTACAAAAAAATAAGACATAATTAACGAGGTTTTCGTAGTAGATAAATAAAGAAATAAAATAGATCTTTAAAATAACGAGGACTTCTATCATTTACCGGTAGAATAATATCTGATGTCGATGGTATTTTTTTAATTATTATTTTTAAAGGAAATATAAATAGGGCTAGCAAGGCGTTGGTACTCCTACTGGTATATGGATTTCAATTTCCATATGTCTATTTCTCTTTCCAAACAAGTTTGGGGGTTTTAAGCGGGGTTTCTGAAGAAGAAAAAAAAGAAACAAACTGATATTGCAAGAAACGTTCACTATATTCTGTATCTGTGTATACAATTTCGCTAATCACATGGACCTTTTAATGAAATATTACATAATCAAAGTATCAATACTAATTATATAGGTGAATAGACCCGCCCGGTTACCGGCCTCAAACAAACATCGAATCATTGAGTGTTCAACGTCTTCTCGCCGTGTTTATTAAACTATATTACACAATTATCAAGATTGTACTATATCTATTAAATCACTATTTCACTTTTAACTTATCCTACTCACTTATAAAATGATAATCCCCTCCCTTTTCGCCTGACATTGAATTAACCAAAACAACAACTCTCCGGCATATTGGTATATGCCAACGTAGGCTAAATCTTACCGGTTGTAAAATGGCCGCCAGCTTCCATAGTCCGCACGCGATCACCATACACTCAAGGTACACCTCTATGACCGTAGCCACGAGGGAAGTTTTCTGAACGTGCCGTTAGTCGAGGAGGCTGACTCCATATGGCCTGGTTAGCGGGAAAAAATTCCCACTAAAATGATTCCTGATTTTTCTGAAACTATATGATGGGTAGTCTTCCAGAAAAATTCCCCCCGTTAATCGGCCTTTGGGAAAAAAATTTACAGCCATTTTTAGTTTTGGTATGTATACTTGCCTTCATATATAATGTATACATTGTCAACAATATAAATGCAACATTATTTAACAGATGGACACAATGTGATTTATGATAAAGTTGACACCTAGAAGTAAATTCTAGTTCCGTTAAGTAAGCCATATGATATGCATATTACTTATAATTGCATGCTATATATATTAAAATTCAGCTATTTAAGTAAAGGGAGGTAATAATACTCTATAATATTTAGACAATGTATTATGGTACATTTCCATCAAAATAAATTATACAATAGGGATATAAACTCACTAATAGTATGCTAAATAACAAGACATGTGTTTCTATTGAGTTATAAAATTGAACATAATATATGGCAGATAGCAATATTATTATAAACTTCGAAACAATTTGTTAACATGCTATCCATACAGTGATCAAATATCAAGTCACTCGCAATATATAACTACAGTGACCTATATCCAAAACTATAGTTGTTATTAGTCTGGACTATTTAGGTGTCTACAGACTATAAATAAAACAATACTAACAAAATGAAACTAGCTTTGCCACGTTACCCACACCCCCGGATAAATCCTGCCGATATAGAATATCTGAGAAAAACTTTGATTCATTAGTAATAGTATTTGCTTCAACTGTATCACTCATACCTTTCAAACGATCAGTATGGATGTGCAGAGTTGATAAAATCAACTTTCCCTGTAACATCTGTCATCTTTTCTAGAACTCGGTACGGACCTTTCGGGCGAAACTTAATTTTTCTACAAATAGTGGTTCTTGCTACAGGTGTAAACATGAAGACCCAATCACCCTTGTTGTAACTTATTTTAGTAGAATTCAAATCATCGGTTTGCCTTTGGTGTGTTGCTTGTTTCTTCTGTTTAGCAAATTTGTAACCTACCTGAAACTTTGTCCCGCGATTTGCTTCGTATGTATGTAGCTTATCCGGTGTCTCTGATGAGCTATGGTATGCTTCTTTATTTGTACCTCTCCTCTTTGCTTTATTACGCTTACGTCTTCCAATGTGTCTGACAAAAGCACTATCCGTTTTTGATTTTCGTTCTAGCTGTGGTTCCTTCTGTTTGTCTTTCTTTTTAGGTGGACACTTAACAGAAAGGTGACCCATTATCTTGCTTTTCTGACAGTTACTGCATAGTTTAGGTTTTCAATACATTGTCAGGTTCCTGTAGATCATCAGATTTAGGTATCTTCCAAACTGATCAGGCATACTTTTAGCCGTTTCTCTTGATGTCCATGGCGCATTGATATGACTCGAATTCAATGGCTGCTTGAACAGCATCTTCTAAACCCTCTGGCCTTGTTGGTTGAGCTACCCATACCAGAGTCTTGTAGAGAATTGAGTCCCTTACGAGAATATCCTATAGATCTGCTTCAGCAGTAGGGTATGCGAGGATAACGAATCGGTTTATTGACTGGCCTAACTCTGTTAGCTTTTCATTATCCTTCTACGCCTATTCTTTAGTTCACATCTATACATCTCTGTCTGATTCCTAGGTTGAAATCCTCTTTCCAAAGCTTCCATCAAACTAGTATAGTTGTATCTGTCTACTGTCGGAAGAGAACTCAGTACTTGCTGAGCTGGACTCATCAAACCTCAGCTAAATGTAACCCTCTTTCGTCTCTAGTCCTGCCATTAATGATATTACAAGTTTCAAAATTTATAATCCTTTAATGGTGTGCATCCATCATATTTTCCGTCGGCAATACTGGCTTTCTGTAAGCCTGTCTTTGCTGTTGTAGCTGTAATGGAGCTCTGGACTATTGATATCTACTTAGATAATCAGAGAAACTTGTCTCTTGGACTTTCTCTGTAACGGAGTCGACGTCTTAGAGGGGGACCCTCTAAGTGTAACCTTGTATCCTCGACCATGTTTGCCTTTCGTCTGTTAAAACTGGTGGCGGTCTGTTGTCTTCAAGGCTGTAGGTTAACTCTACTAGTTCTCTAGACAATTCTGTTAACCAGATCTGTCGTCTTTCAATTTCTTCTGGAGTCATTTCTCCTTTATCTGTTCGAAAACGGTGAGAACTGGATTCGGCCATCGCCTCTAAATTTCTGTAAATCTGTGCGAGGTATAGATTGATTTGGAGGAATAAATTGGATTCGAGTATTTTTTGTATTTTTATTTTGTAATTTGGCCTATGTAATCTTCAAATGGTAGTAGGTCCATATTAGTGTCTTAGCTTTTCAATAACTAGATTCCAGTCTACTAGTTTTGGGCCAAATTAAGGCAAATATAGGCTATTGGGCCATCTTATCTACAGAATACCTTTGGAATCGGACTCCGCGCCCCTAAAAACCTATATTTTGAAACTCACATGTACTACAAAATAATTATGAAAAAAATCACAAAAATCGGATACCAAACCTGAAAATATAGTTACCACGGTAACCGTACGACATAATAAACATCATTTTCGCATTCCCCGACCCCAAAAACCTATATATCGACACCATACAACGTACCATTGACCAATCAGGGGCCCAAAAACTGAAATTTTACAAAAGTTTGGATACCAAACCTAAAAGTGGCTGTAATTTTTTTCCCCAAGGACGATTAACGGGGGGAATTTTTCTGGAAGACTACCCATCCTATAGTTTCAGAAAAATCAGGAATCATTTTAGTGGGAATTTTTTCCCACAAAATATGCCATTCTCTCCGACTACGTGTGGAACGCGTGGACCAAAGCCCTTGAAGACAACATACCCTCATCCTGACCAAAGTCATCTTCTGCAGGACGATTAGTGCGTCCGAATTCCATTAAAGGAAAAAATGTACGAATAAAATATTAAAATGATGTATGACGGCGAGGCACACAACTTGAAAACCGCGTACGGGAGTGGGAGGGGCTTGCCATTCAGTAAGACGACTTGTGATTGGCTGGCCGAAGCATCCTCGGGAATTTCCGGGCAGATGTCCGAACTTTCCCGAATATTTAGTTCGTTAGATAATTCATTTATAAGACGTAGAAAATAGATTTATATAGCTACCATATTATTTACAAGACTTTATAAATCATTTATCAAGCTTTGAAATAATATTCAATTCAGTCACACGTTTTAGCGTTCGCACGTGCCTAAGTAAATAATTAATTATAAAGCTTTATAAATGAAATTAAGAAGTCATATAAATGGCCCATTGTGACCGCATCCGCCCGCCATATTAGACTAAGCAAATAGTTTTTTTGTTTTTAAATTACTAAATTTTATTTCGTTCGTTAAATCAAAGAACGCATTAGACTAAGAATATAATTTTTGTTGATAAATAAATAAATTTTATTTCGTTCAGTAAATTAAAGAACGCCTAAGACTAAGCATATAGTTTTTAATTAAATAAAATTTATTTCGTTCCGTAAATCAGAACGTGTATTTTCAGACTTTTAAGTAAGCCTTTAATCTCGATCGATAAGACGCATTTGGCAAAAGTAACCCACATATTTCTTATCGATGTTATCCATTGTTCTCTGTCTTTAATCATTTTTTTCTCTTATTAAATTTATACAAATAAATGTGTTATTTGGTCTTATTTTCCCATCCCTGTTTTATATAGTTGTTTTTATTATCTTTATATTCTCGTTAATTAAAACCTTGCTAACATTGATAAATTCTATTTTTGTAGTTGAAACAAGTTCTTCCGCAGAAGTAAGGCACTGGCTTACTCGAACTTAGAGTTCACGTTTTCAAGTTGAGAAAGTTTCTCGCGGGTTCTTCCACTTGCTTGTAGAAGGAGGGGGGGGGCGTGCGCGTGAAGTCATATGGGGTGGTTTCGATTCCGGGCGTGTATGTGACAAGGAGTAGGCGTTGCAAGTCAAACCTCGTGGTTCTTTTTTGGGGCCTGCCCCCTGAAACGATCCAGGGAACCTGCCCATCCTGTAACATTATATATTGTTGTTCTTTTTAAATTGTTTATTATTATTTGCTATAAAGTGTTGTTATCATAACGTGCCTTTCTCTTTAAATGGGACCATTGGTTTGTTTACCCTTTACGAACCTGTCATTTTGTACCACGCTGTTTTTCTTTGAGGGCTGCAAGTAGTAAAAACCCCTCATAGCTCCGTAAACATAGAATGTCGTGAACCAACGAGTCGATGGGCGACAGTAGTAAACCCATGTACTAAAACCTGCGCACCAATAAATGTATTTAAGCCTTCAATTCCCCCGCATGGTCGATCGGAACATCAGCGACTAGCGATGACTGTTGATCACGTGATACAACGATTGGGGTAATATGGCGCGCTGTACAAACCATTCTAGTTAGTTGGCCTTCGCAACACATTCTGTACGGACGTATTTATTGAATAGTCATGGCTCAAGCCGCCTGTGACGCCCCTTCCCTGGTAAGAGATTAATTTTATTATAGTAGCTTGTTTAAGCTGTGCCTGTTGGGGAGCCTAGTCCAGCTTCTTGTTATTTATTATATAACAATTTCGTTTTTTACCGACATTATTACCGTGCCTTTGACTTTGTTGTCCTTTGACCTCCAAGTCTATCTGAGTTGACGTTGTATAAAACATTGAGATATCAATGATTAACCAGCTTTGTCTGTAGAACCTAAAGTGGTATTACAACCAGTCATTGGTGCTACAAAATCTGGTGCTTAAAGTTTGAACCGTATCTGGTGCGTGCCTGGAACCGAATCTGGTGCTTCGAACCGAATCCGGTGCATAAGATGTAAACTTGATTATAAATTCTGCATTAGATTACTGATATTGTGATTATTAATATTAGCAGCAAAGTTTCTAGTGGGAAGTTCTGCAGGGAGTTGAGGGAGTGTAAAAAAAAGTGCCTGGGACCGAATCCGGTGCACAAGATATAAACCTGATTATTATTACTGTTACATAAGATATTGCGATTATTATTAACAGCAAGGTTTCTAGTTGCATAAATAAGGTGGTCTGCAACCGAATTTGTGCACTAAAGGGGGGTAACTCCTCTTGGGCTTGATATTTTTATTTACAGGAAAACCGTACCAATCCAGAAGTTCCGGAATCGTGTACACCAGGTATCCTGATATATTCAAAAACTAAGTACCGGTACTAATATTAAATAATTAACTATTACATTTAAGACCATTAACTTCGATGTACATTTTATAAATATTAAATATTGTATTAATTATCATATATATTTATGTAATAAAGTTTGTGTTGTTCTTAATTGAAGTACTCTGTTATCTGTTCGTGTCTGGGTTATTACAGGGGGTCTTCGCGTACAGCTACAGAACGCCCACATATTCGTTGGTTGCCAGCCGGAGGGTTGGTCGCGCACCCCCCCCCCCCCCACTTCTAAACACCACTAGATTCATTTTTAGTTTAATTTCAACAATTAGCTTGAGCGCCTCCAGTGGTGTTTAATTTCTACAATTCGCTTAAGCGCCTCTAGTGGTGTTTAGGAGTGTGTGTGTGTGTGGGGGGGGGGGCAGGCTCCAATAAAGAACCACGAGGTTGGACTTGCAACGCCTACTCCCTTGTCATGACGTCATCGTGGCTAATTTTCATTTCATTTCGCGCCACTTCGTCTGTCGCTGTCTATATCGATAACGACACAGAAGAAGATTACTGCAACTGAAATGTAAGTTTTTAAATATGTAGAACTCGTTTAAATCCAACTTATTCGTAAAACGATGTTGGAAATTCATTTCAGTAAAAAAACAACCCAAAAGGCTGGATGGTGCGGTCTTCGTTTACTTTTAGATTCTTCTAGGCCCACATGCTAGATATAAATATTTAGTTGTTAATTACAAGAACCATAATGATTCAAAAAACAAATACACAGCCATCAAGATAATTCAGATGTTGCATTTTTTAATTGAAAATATCTTTGTTGAATTTGGAGGGGAAATTTATCAGCAAGTGGTAGGTATCCCCATGGGTACCAACTGTGCACCTTTGCTTGCTGATTTGTTTCTCTATTCCTACGAAACCGAGTACATACAGGCACCCGTAAAATCCAATAAACGTTTAGTTAGATATTTTAATTTCACTTATCGATATATCGATGATGTTCTATCACTGAATAATCCAAAATTCAGTGATTATATAGATTTCATATATCCTGATGAGCTCGAAATTAAAAATACTACTGACACTGACAATTGCGCTTCCTACTTGGATCTGCGTCTCGATTTTGACAATTGCCATAAACTAAGTGTTAAATTGTACGATAAACGTGATGACTTTGACTTTCCGATTGTTAACTTTCCATTTATTAGTAGTAACATTCCAATATCACCAGCTTATGGAGTGTTTGTGTCTCAGCTAATTCGTTACGTGAGAGCTTGTTCATTCCATTCTGATTTTTTGAGTAGACCGAGGCATTTGTCATCTAAGCTTGAACTACAGGGATACTTGCGAACTAGACTTATTAAAGCCTTTAAAAAGTTTTATGGTCGTCATATTGACTTGATCGGTAAATATAACATGTCTCTCTCGACTATTATTCTAGACATATTTAATTGACGGGTATACTATCTCCCTGATAATATATTTGTATTCCATCGTTAACACTGTTCATCACGTGCATTTTGCATACCGATAGTTCATTGGTCTATGACGCTATTTTACCCAGATTTCGCCTAATAGATTGGATGCGGGTGTGGCGCGCCAGGCAGGGTAAGCTTACTCTTCCAAGGACACCTGTTGCCACTGTTCGTCGTGTATTTTGTACACGGTGAACAGTCCATATGCTGATTACACTATTTTGCGATATTACACATTTTTGTCTATACCGTTTTTAGGACTTCGAATTTTGTCTGATGGTTTGGATTGTTCGTACTTGGTTTTATTTTATATATATATCAAAATGGCGATATTTGCAATAGAAGAGAAGGGCCTTGGAGAGGGAATGCGAGACCAGACCATTGGCGCCAAAATGTAAATATTAAGCCGGGAAACGGGCAGACGTCGAGTTCGGAGGCCAGACCTCGACGAGCACAGTTAGCTCATAATTGTTATGAGGTTGGAACTCCAGTATGGGTTCACAACCCTACCAAGCCAAGAAAAGGTTTGAGTAGAAAACTGCAAAGAGATTGGCAAGGGCCATATATTGTCATACAGATAATTAATAGTGTGATTTACCGGGTACAGGAATCTCCCCGATCTAAACCAAAAATAGTTCATCATGACAAACGGTATGAAGGGAACTGCCCCCCAACATGGCACAGTTTGTAACTATCTGTAATTTAAATGTAATAATAATGATTATTAAGTAAGAAGTTTCACTTACCTGTATATACTTGATATTTATGAGCCTTTGTTTTTCATTTAAGATTACTACCTACACCTGCCGTGTATGTGGGGATTTAAATTTCGACAGGAAGTCTGCCGGAAGACGCCATCTAGTAGAGCAACACAGTGGGATCGGGTTTTGGTGTTGTTGTGTAAGAAGGTTTTCATGAGGCGCCAGCAAAAGCCCCGGATTTGTACCGGAGGAGATGGCTTGGCACCGTACGAGCCCTTCAACCAAATAACAGGGGAGTGTGGCAAGGTTGTCGAGGAGGCCTTATCTCAGTTCATGAACACCATATATGATAAAATCGTTCCTACATAGGAGAGACAATTGACCCCGTCCACAGATAAGAGGTAGCGTGACAGCCCTCCCCCACTGTTTAACATCAGGAAGAAATGCCGAGAACCTTCAGTTCCTGTACCGGTAGCTCTCTTTCCGTCTTCCCCCAGGAGATTACGACACAAACTGTGACACCTTGTCTATTTACGCGGAGGGTGTCTCCACGGTGGATGAAGACGAGGGGCTGGAGGAGTGTGTTCACAGACAGTTCCGAGCCTGCTATCCGAGGAAGAACCTTGCCCGGTCGTAACCAAGGCTACATTGATGCAGCTAAACCGCGTTGTGTTGAATGTCGGGGGAACCAAGTACGATACCACTCCGGAGTCTCTGCTTCGTGTCCCCGACAGTTTGTTTTACCTCTTTTAAGTGTTGAACCCTTTGCCACTATACCCATCACATTTTTATTGATAGGGACCCCGCTCACTTTAGACATGTACTCAATTATTTGCGCCGTGTGTGGGGGGGGGGGGTGTCAAAGGCCCAAACCCTCCCCAAGGAACCCCGATTCTTGGAGGAACTAATCATCGAGGGTGAATTTTACATCCTTCCCAAACTTGTTCAGATAGCCCGAGCCCACTTAGCCATGCTAAAAGACGAGTGATGTGTAACTTAACTGAGTACCTGTTTGGGGACCAAACCCGGATTGGGAGGGGGGCTGTGTAACGATCCTGGGAACCCGCCCATCCTGTAACATTATATATTGTTGTTCTTTATAAATTGTTTATTATTATTTGCTATAAAGTGTTGTTATCATAACATGCCTTTCTCTTTAAATGGGACCATTGGTTTGTTTACCTTTTACGAACCTGCCATTGTACCACGCTGTTTTTCTTTGCGGGCTGCGAGTAGCAAAAACCCCTCATAGCTCCGTGAACATAGAATGTCGTGAACCAACGAGTCGATGGGCGACAGTAGTAAACCCAAGTACTAAATCCTGCGCACCAATAAATGTATTTAAGCCTTCAATTCCCCCGCATGGTCGATCGGAACATTACCGAACCGGCAGTCTGTCAAATTGACCAGCGATGACTGTTGATCACGTGATACAACGTTGGGGGTAATATGACGCGCTGTACAAACCATTCTAGTTAGTTGGCCTTCGCAACACATTCTGTACGGACGTATTTATTGAATAGTCATGGCCCAAGCCGCCTGTGACGCCCCTTCTCTGGTAAGAGATTAATTTTATTATAGTAGGTTGTTTAACCCGTGCCTGTTGGGGAGCCTAGTCCAGCTTCTTGTTATTTATTATATAACAATTTCGTTTTTTACCGACATTAATACCGTGCCTTTGACTTTGTTGTCCTTTGACCTCCAAGTCTATCTGAGTTGACCTTTGACTTCATACATTTATTAACATATATATTGTATAGAACATTGAGATATCAATGATTAACCAGCTTTGCCTGTAGAACCTAAAGTGGTATTACAACCAGTCATTGGTGCTACAAAATCTGGTGCTTAAGAGTTTTAACCGTATCTAGTGCGTGCCTGGAACCGAATCTGGTGCTTCGAACCGAATCCGGTGCATAAGATGTAAACCTGATTATAAATTCTGCATTAGATTAATGATATTGTGATTATTAATATTAGCAGCAAAGTTTCTAGTGGGAAGTGCTGCAGGGAGTTGAGGGAGTGTAAAAAAAAGTGCCTGGGACCGAATCCGGTGCACAAGATATAAACCTGATTATTATTACTGTTACATAAGATATTGCGATTATTATTAACAGCAAGGTTTCTAGTTGCATAAATAAGGTGGTCTGCAACCGAATTTGTGCACTAAAGGGGGGTAACTCCTCTTGGGCTTGATATTTTTATTTACAGGAAAACCGTACCAATCCAGAAGTTCCGGAATCGTGTACACCAGGTATCCTGATATATTCAAAAACTAAGTACCGGTACTAATATTAAATAATTAACTATTACATTTAAGACCATTAACTTCGATGTACATTTTATAAATATTAAATATTGTATTAATTATCATATATATTTATGTAATAAAGTTTGTGTTGTTCTTAATTGAAGTACTCTGTTATCTGTTCGTGTCTGGGTTATTACAGGGGGTCTTCGCGTACAGCTACAGAACGCCCACATATTCGTTGGTTGCCAGCCGGAGGGTTGGTCGCGCAACACCCCCCCCCCCCCACTTCTAAACACCACTAGATTCATTTTTAGTTTAATTTCAACAATTAGCTTGAGCGCCTCTAGTGGTGTTTAGAAGTGTGTGTGTGGGGGGGGGGGGCAGGCTCCAATAAAGAACCACGAGGTTGGACTTGCAACGCCTACTCCCTTGTCATGACGTCATCGTGGCTAATTTTCATTTCATTTCGCGCCACTTCGTCTGTCGCTGTCTATATCGATAACGACACAGAAGAAGATTACTGCAACTGAAATGTAAGTTTTTAAATATGTAGAACTCGTTTAAATCCAACTTATTCGTAAAACGATGTTGGAAATTCATTTCAGTAAAAAAAAACCCAAAAGGCTGGATGGTGCGGTCTTCGTTTACTTTTAGATTCTTCTAGGCCCAGTTTGTTGTTGATTTTGACCAATGCAAATAAAATACATGTTATAGTAATAATGTTATATTTTTTTATTGTCCCCCGCCTTTCGAAGAAAGCAGGGGACTATTAAAATGGGTTCGTCCGTCCGTCTGTCTGTCTGTCACACTTTTTGGGACACAATAACTCTCGTTCTAATTGAGCTAGAATGTTCAAACTTAGTGTAGGTGTTTATTATGGCCATACCTTGATGGAGTTCGAAGATGAGCATTTTCCGCTTAGGGTAAGCAGAGATAAGCAATTTGATTGGTTGATGCTTTGGGACACGATAACTGTAGTTCTAATTAAGTGAGAGTGATGAAACTTGGTGTATAGTTTCATTACATCAATACCTTGACTAAGTTCGATAATGAGCATTTTCTGCTCAGGCTAAGCAGAGCGATAAGCAATTTGATTGGTCGAGACTTTGGAACTGAATAACTCTCATTCTAATTGAGTTAGAATGTTCAAACTTCGTGTGAGTGTTTATTGGGTCAATGTATTGATGGAATTTGAAGATGAGCATTTTTTGCTTAGTTTAAGCAGAGGCAAGGAATTTGATTAGTTGATGCTTTGGGGCACGATAACTTTAATTTTAGTTAGGTGAAATAAAGAAACTTGGTTTGTAGTTTCATTACATCAATACCTTGACTGAGTTTGATAATGAGCATGTTCTGCTCTTGGTAAGATGGCTGATAAGCAATTTGATTGGTCGAGATTTTGGAACACAATAACTCTCGTTCTAATTGAGTTAGAATGTTCACACTTGGCATAGGTGTCTATTAGATAAATACCTTGATAGGGTTCGAAGGTGAGCATTTTCTGCTTAGGGTAGGCAGAGATAAGCAATTTGATTGGTTGATGCTTATTAGGTTCTGATTAAGTGAGAGTGAGGACACTAGGTGTATAGCTTTAGCTTTATAACACCGATATATTGACCAAGTTCGTTAATCAACTTTTTCTGCTGAGGGTAAGCAGAACGATAAGAAATCTGATTGGTTGATGCTTTGGGGCACGATAACTTTAGTTGTAATAAAGTGATAGCAATGTAACTCAGAACTCAGAGTATAGATTCATTTTTATCATTATCTTGACTAAGTTTAATGTTGAAAATTTTCTGCTTTGGCTAAGGACTGGAGCGATAAGCACTTTTATTGGTCAAGACTTTGGAACATAAATCATTAGGCGAATGTCTTAACTAAGTCAATAATTAATATTTTGAGCTAAAGCTAATATTTTGAATATTAGCTTATGTTCGATTAATTAATATGTGTCATCTTATTATATTGGGATTTCGGCGGGGGACATCAGCCTCACTGTTGGCTTGTTTATTCTTTTTTGAGCTACTAGTACTACTAGATCTTTTTATTATCAGTTTTCTACTAGGTTAAGTATTGAAGTTGGTAAGTTTACTACTTATTGTGTAGGCCTAGTCGATTGAAATTTTTTAATATTCTAATTTAAATTTGAATTTGAATTAAAAATTTTAAAATTCTGTACGACACTTTGTACATCATCTACCGTAGTACCTATATTTAAAAAAGAAAATTGTACGGGTGAATAATAAAAGTAAGAAATTGAAGAAGAAAAATAATTTTGCTACATATAATCAATATTTAGATTCTGTGTTTGAATTTCCTATTTTAAGGCCTGCTGGGGTGTTTGAAACTAAGGAACCTAATTTGCAGGTAAAATTAAATCAGTCTCTCAAGAGAAAATTAAAACTTATTCTCTGAAAGTTATAATATTTTGAAATCAAATTATGATATAGTTGCAAATACTTTTTGTGTTATTTTCAAAAATTATGAGGAAAAATTAAATGACCAGTCTGAAATTGCTAATCAGGATAAAAGAAGTCTTGAACAACTTGACAAAATAAATGAGAAGCAAGCTAAGAAACTTGATTCTGTTTTGGAACAGCTGCGGACCACAAAAGGAAAGTTATATGCAAATACCAGAAATGACAATAAAAAAACTTAAAAGAAAGGAAAACAAAAATGTTTCTTTATGTGAGCAACTAAAGAATGTGCAAGGTGAAAATGAAAATTTGTGGTCTGAATTTTTAGGCAAGGAAGCAGAGTTGCATGATACACAGAAATTAATTCAAAATTTAAGGCTTACAGCAAGTAATTGCATTTTCAAAAGAACAATCTAGGACAGACAAAAAAACCTGCAAACAGACAATTTAAAAGCCAGAGTTTATCAACTCAATAAAAAAGATCAAAAGATTAGAAAAGGCAAAAACTGAGTTTAAAAGTTTATTTGATATTGAATATGGTAAATACACACAACATATTAGAAATCTAAATTTAGAAGTCACTTTGCTAGAAAATGAGAATCAGGAATTAAGTAATCCATTAAATGTATTAAAACCATATTATGAAAATGGACAATATACATCTGATGCCAGAGAATGTTGTATGGAATTATTGACCAAAGGGGGAGTAAGTCAAAATAAAATACCCTTTGTTATTAATTCTGTTGTAACAAAACTAACAGGTTCCGTAGCAAATAAAACTTTCGAGTCAGTCCTTGCTTAGCAAGAGAATCTTGCCTGAAGCAAAGTTCGTTGCTTGTAGACAGGTGGGCACTGCTTTATTAAAAGACTTTGATGCGACTTCTGACATTGGTAACGTTTTGCATCAAGATGCAACGACCAAATTTAGCCAACATTATGAAGGCATGCAGGCTACTTTGAAGGATGGTAGTTATTTAGCCTTGGGTCTTTGTAATGTTGGAGGCGGGGATGCTAATACATATGTAAATGTCTTTCAAAATATTGTAGATGACATCGTATTGTCTTTTTCAAGTGATTCCGTTAATGATGGTGAGTACAAAGCCAAATTAATCACTTCATTCAAGTCCTTTTTAAGCGACCAGTGCGCCACAAATCCAGTTTTTAATGATGCAATTTCCAAAATAAGAGAAGATCTTCTTCCAAAGGTTATACTAAATTTTTGTAATCTCTCCAAAATTGATCAGGAAAGAATATCGGTCATGGGCAAATTTGCGTGTCGTTTGCATCTTCTGGCTAACTTTGAAATAGCGGCAGACAAAGCCCTCAGAATGTTTGAAGATACTGTCATTGAAGGCAAAAATAGGTATTTGGTCTGTCGATTAAGTAGATGGTAGTATCTCTAAGTTGTCTTTAAACATAACTGATGATAAACAGAAAGATAAAATTATCCATGATGCAGTTTTATGCCAGATTAAATTCCATAAATTGCTTTTAAATTCTTCTGGTCCTAAAGTGCTATTTCAAAAATCAGCCCAAAAAACTAAATTTGATACATGTAAATTGATTTCTAACTTGAAACAAAGACAACCCTGTGGAAAAATCTGAAAATTTTTTGTATTATAAAAATCAAGAAGAAGTTTCTGAGATATTTGCTTCTCAAAAAGAAACACTTTTTGCAAAATTAAAGGCAGAACGACAACAAAGATTATTAAAACAACAGAAAACAAAATTACCTCTCTATCTTGACCACCAATATGACCGTGTAAATAAAAATGTTCAACATAAATGCAAAGAACTCGATAGTTCAATTCAATGGTTTATGGCAAAAATTACTGGAATAACCAGATTAAAAGGTCCGAATATGAAATTGTGTATGAGGATTGTCCTAATGATACTTGGTTCTTTCCCTTATTAATGGATTTAAAAAATGGTGACCTAATAATAGTTGAAGATGAGTAATCCCACATAGGTTTTTTGGAAAAGGGGGGATGAAGGCAGCAAACCCGACCCAGTATCTTGTTTCTGACCTTTTTTCTTTTTGTCCTGATGTTATTATTCATTTAGGTGGCAACGACATCTCTGTTTTATCGTCCCCTCGTATTATTTTTCAGGATTTGTGTGCTCTTGTTTTGCGTATTAAGGCAGCTGGCTGCAGACGTGTATGTAGTAGTTATTAGCACCCTTTCCGAGGTGTATCGGTGAATATCCGGACAGTTTTGGTCGGGGGTTCAGCCGAGGCGAAGCCGAGGCGGTCCCCGACCAAAACTGTTCGGATATTCACCGATATACCGAGGAAAGGTGCTAATAACTGACTTACATCACATTTCTATCGAGTATTGTGAAGCGATATGTAAAAAATAGTATTTATTATCGAGTCGTTCCAACCGAAAAGTGACAAATGTTATTTCATTTATCCCTTTCTGAGCCTCACGTTACATTTCATGGTAGAATGATTTCGCAGTGGAGGACGAGTTGAGTAGTATTTACACGTGCGTCTAGCTATACCCTGGGCGTAAAACAATCACGTGTTTGTTTAGACCACATCGTAGAGGACTGCAATATTAATAATAATATTATTAAATGTAGTGTGAAGGAAATGCGAAACATGGGTCATTCCTGGTAAAAGTATGCATCAACGAATTATTTGTAATAAAATGTATGTCTTTCCAGGCGTTTTTGTTTTTATCCTGCTTATTTTAAATGTCTGTGAAGTGTCCAGCAAGAGAACTGCGCCTTTTATCATCACAATTGAAATAATTATTCAGTGTTCTCATTTATATGTTTTGCATATTAATATCAATCAAACCAAATTATGGAATAGGTGCCAATTGACATGTGTAATAATTAATTTTTGTAATATGTTGTTTTGTTAATTTAATGTTATTGTATATATTTTTGAACTGCCAGTTTCTTTCACCCGGTTTGTTTTGTTACTGTGATTTTGACTACTTGTTTGGTGTGATTTATCCGGCTGCTTTGAATAGAGCCATCGTTATCACTGCGATCTGGGCCGGACTAAACGTCCGCTACTTATTGCTTGAATGGTATCTTAAACGGTGTAGAAGTGTTCGTTTGTCGGGAATGAACAGTACTCTTTTTAAAAAAAAGTGTGCTGTTCATTTCTGATACACGGATACTTTTAAGCCTGTATTGGAAATAAACAGGCCAGTTTTATCACAAGTTGCCAATGGCAACGAGGTAGAAGTGGGATGTAAATGTGGGGAGTATTGTTGAGCGGGACAATTTCTCGAAATCTCCCGGTCTTACATTAGACGTGTATAAATCACAAAGAAAAGCCATTAACCGCCTTTTGTATGCTCGTTTTAAGTCTTTTTATGTATTTTTCAGAGATGTTAAGTTGCAGGATGATTTTGCTTCCGACAAGATCCATTTCAATCCCAAAGGATTGAGAAAATATTACCAACGTATTCGTCGTGTGTGTTTGTCTTCATAATTGTTTATTATTCCGTGTGTTATGTAATTGGTCTCTTGTGTGTGTTGTCTGTGTAAGTGGTGTCCTGTTTAAATCCGCCGTGGCCGGTCCCAAGCCCGAGCTGTGAAAGGAGGAGGGTTGAGAATAGGACTACAAATACCTACTACGTAAAACAACATTTTGTCGCAGTAAAAAACAACAAAATAAACAGTAAAACTAAAGGACATATTGCATATACTTATGGGAACAAATAAGTAAAATAATCATTAGTGTGATGCTTTGATTAGTACTATTTATACAGCACAATTTTATATAAATATTGGACTTTTTAATTTCATGTAAAATTTGTTTGCTAGTTAATTTGTAAAATCTGTTAAAACACAGCTTAATATTAACTTTATCCTTAATTTTACAATTATTACTAAAATGCAGTAACGCTAAATAGAATGACTGGTATTGTAAATATTTTAATTTAACTGACAAAAAACAGAATTTAAATGATTATAATGTTTTGTTGAATAAATCACATCTGTGGTCTAAGGGGAGATAATTGAACTCTGTACCTATTACCTTCCTTGGATTCATAAATGTATTGTTGCATGCATGACTTTTCTATCACTGAAAATACATTTATCATGATACTTTTTGATTTTTTTAAAATTCTAAGTTATATTCGTCTTGTCTGTTATTATTGTAATGGTTTAAGAAGTGCAAATGTGTTATTTTTGAATTGCTGTTTAGATTTTTTTCAGTTTGATATATTGGATGATAACATTTGTTCAGTTTTGGTTTGCGATAAAATAGTTTTTGGACGCTGGTGGCCAACTTAGATTTTCCGTCACCATATTTGTATTACCATGATACTTATTTGGTTAGGTGTTGTATTAATTGTTTATTATTCTGTAAATGTAACTGGAATTTGAATATAAATAGTTACGATTTCAACAATATTACGCCTTTTTTGTCTTTAATTTATTCAAAATTGCCGACATCGTGGTCGACCCATGGGTTTTTTTTCGTCGTACTTTAGACTGTCGATTGGACGTGCGTTGTGCCAATTTTCAGCAAGATCTGGTATTTTGTCCAGGTATTATGAATTATTATGTGCTTCTGATCCATTGTTAATTGCTGAAATTTGTGCAATTGACCTTTCAGTCTAATTTGAACTGCTAGAGTCTTTCTCTATATAAAATTTTAGACAAAAAGTACCCCGATTCACCGAACATAAATGTCCATATCTTGGCTTCTAATGGAGATATCTTCAATCTGTAAACAGTTTTATGCTATTATTTAAATGTAGCTTTATCCAATAGGCTTATTTGTAAATAAATCCATTAATAACTCAATTTTGCATTCATACCCCTTTAAAGCCCTTCTGTTCTGCTTCTAAACTTGGTTAATGAAGTCCGGGAATTAAACTGACCCCCTCCCCTTTGCTGCCCCACCGTGTTCTTTCTTTATCTTCTTTTGTTAGAGCTGAAGTGTTACACATCTACCCGTTACTAATTTAGTCTGCAAGGTCCGAACTGTTGGACTTAAACTAGTAATTATTTGCCTATTTTTCATGATGTAGTGCGAGCTATTAATAGAGAACTTTTCCCTTATTTTTTTTCTCCCATCTTCCTGCATTTTGGGGTTGACTTTTTGGTCTAGAATAGGAGAAAAGGGATCAAATTTGCAATTTTATAGCTGTTTTGGGTAATACTAGTGATTTACAGCGGAGGGATGGGGGTGTAAAATGTCAAATGTATCGGAAGTGAGATTTTCACCCCAGGCAACTTCAAATCCCTGTAGCAAAAAATCTAAAACATAAAAACCCTACAAGTTTATAATGAGGGGAGTGCCAAATGTGGTCCCCATTGTGCCTAAAAAGATTGGAACCAACGGAATGTTGAGCAAAAAGTTACAGCCTGTGATGATACACCCATTTAACATTGAAGTCAATGGGCAAATAATTACTAGTCTGAGGCCTGTTGGTATGTTAATTGTTATCTCCCTTTAACGCAGATACGTGAACAATAAGTTTGTTTTTTTAAAGTTGTCATCCCATTTCTGAAAGGCGGAGTTCCAGGTCTAAATAAAGTTCGCTGTTTACCTGACGGTTGCGAGGCAGTACAAAACAACTTCATTTATTTGGTCTTCGCATCAGTACATTGAGTCATTGACCCGATTTACACTGAAATAAAATGAAATTTGGTTTAACGGTCGGGGGCCTGTTTCACGAAATTTTAACTAAGATACAATCCGATTTTAGTAATTCGATTGGATAGTATTAAATTGATTTTAGCGCTTAGCCAATCAGATTTAAGTATGTACTAAAATTTGGATTTTATCTTAAGTTAAAATTTCGTGAAACCGGCCCCTGGTCTACTCCGAACAGGGATAATGATGAAGGTCTTATAGTGTGCTAAGAGGGAAATTTTGCTCTGACTGCAGCCTACTCTTATATCAAATTTCAACGATCAAGGGATCTTTTACTGCAAAATTTTAAAAGTCACCTTTGACTATAATTTTACAAAGAAAAAATATACCAAAAAACACCCAATTGACGTTTATGCATATCTGCAGTCTCGTTTTGATTTTATTCGTGAATGACGTCATAATCGATCGACGTTGTGAATTTCCCCTATAGAAGGCTAACTGGATGCATAAACAGTTAATTGCGTTGCTTGAGCATCTTCCGTAGGTCTATTTCGATGATTTTGCAGATCATAGCCCTAGATCATGTAAGAAGTTTGTCCGGTGTGACTTAGTCCTATCATGGTCCATGTTCCTATGATATGATCCTTATTAGCAACGTACTCGCATATCTGATATATTTTTTTCGATAACGCATGACATGAACACAAATACTGAAATAGGGCCGAAAAAGGTGAAAAGTCATCGAGAATCGAAAGAGATAAGACAAGTGAAGGTACAGTCTAGGCCCGCGCTGTTTTAAAATTTGAGATCCTATTTTTTTACCATTCTTCGTCACCAGAAAAGGAAGAATGTTCCACTTCCAAACCATTATCACCACCGTTGTTCCTCTGATTTCTAATTCAACCGTACCGATAGTGAAGAACAATTGAAGATGAATTTCGGCAAGTGACAGCGCTTCAAGTTTGATTTGTAATTGATAACGCTGTAAAATGGCCAATTTAATTACATCGGAAGCTGAATAATGATCAAATAAAGTCTCGTTGGCAATAAAAACGACGGGTAGTGTTAGAACTAGTGATTATTGTGAGATGTAAGCAGACGAAATGCCTTGACGACGTAAAAACAAAGATGGCGACTGAAATACCTTGTTATACTATAATATATAGTCAAGCAGTAGGCCTAGTAAGAATTTTTATTTTAATCCCTTCAAGTGCCTGTGCTCGATTGCTATAAGAATATCGACTTTGACGTCATGTCTGGATCACGGTGGCTAAGTGGATAAGACCCATTTCATTCATTGACGTCATGTCACGTGATTTAGCTACAGCTCTTTTATTGCCGGATGTTGCCGTAATTGCGGAAATCCGAGCATGCGTGTTTTAAACGTTATTTGCATAGAAATATAGACATATTTTGATTTAATTAAAAAATGGAGGAGCGAGACTTAGCTTCGAACAACCAGTATAGTGCCGTATTAGTGGTTGCAATTATTGCACACGTCTTGTCAATTCTTCAAAGGCCAATATCTTTGCTCGCAATATAATAATTTGAATGAAATCATAATCTATTTTCAAACTAGTATTATTATAGCAAGCGTGGCTAGCTCTTTATCAAAATCTTACATAATGTATCTTTATATGGAGCCGAATCGTTGCCATATTAAGAGAAAATATCATAGTTAAAATTGACAAATTATCATGGTCAAAATGGTAAAAATGGCAATTTGCGTGATTATTCACTTGTAGATATTACATAACACAAAATCACAAAATTAGTATCAAAACAAAAACTGTTCGCCAAAAATTAACAACATAAAAATCTACTTGTGTTTTTTTCACTTTCTACTTTTCGCATTTGCAAATTCACTGTGACTTTTTCATCTTTGAATTTTCAACTATAAAAATTTCTCCATTGTATTTTCAACCACTTAAATTTCTCCAATCGAACGGCTAGAGGGCGTGGTTCCGGGTTCAGCCGAAGTTGACGTCATAGGACGTCAATATTTACCGTATGGGCTAAAATTAATGCTCCAATGGGATTCACCTATTCGTCATTGTTGAAGGGTGGTAACTCCGCCGCTGGTGGCGCTAGTTGAGGGGGGGTTTACGTATACGTTGTTTACAATTAATGGCTTCGCATCGCTTGACAACTTGACGTCTGCGATAATAAGACAACACAAACTGAACTTTCCCCTCTTCAAATTATTTATTATCAATTGATGATGTAACTTTAAATAATATACCTTCTCATATTTTTAATATAACTATACCTAATTTTTTATGTCAAAACATATCATCATAAAATGCTACGATCGGTAGGTAGACAAAATTAGTCTATTTTTAGTTACATGTCATGCCATTTCTTTGCGTCTAAATTAAAATAAATAGCCTTCATTCGATTCGGCTAGACTATGCCCCCCCCCCCCGCCTCAAGAGCCTACATTCTTTGGTGTTTAGTATACATATCACTCCAGCCGTCGTATGCTCGGAATTCGCCGTTCATTAATCTAGGCCTATTGCCATGGCATTGGAAAATGCGATGCATGGTTTTTTTTGGTGTACCACCTACCAGTACCAAACATTCCCTCCGTACTCGTAGATCTAATATTTATAATTTATAATTAAGCTTTTTAACAAAAAAACTTAAATATATTTCACCCCTCCGTAAATGAATGTTGGACATATTTCGAGAGTATTATTCAAAAAAAATAAACAAGCAAAAACAAAAAGTTAAATTTTTTATAAATAAATACTCAAATAGGCCTAGACGATGTTTCTATTTATTTATTTTCTGATACATTTTTTTAGAAATTGCTTTGGCTGTAAGTTTTAAAATCTAAAAAGTTATTATTTAAAATAACATATACACCCCCCCCCCCCTTCCGAACAGACACCGAAATTTTTTATAATTAAGCTTTTTTTTTTCACAGACTGAGACTTATTCTTCTTATTCTGACCTGTTGAAGTTAACTAATCAGCAACTTGATAAGATTATTAGATCACGTTCATTGGTTCCAAAGAATAAACATTTAGAGAAAATTGACCAGCTTCCTTCGGTCTTACATCTAAAACCCAATGAAATAATTAAATATGAAGATTTGTGTAAACATAATGATTTGGAATTGAAAGACTTACTCAGGAGAAATAATTTAGAAGTTATTGGCAAAAGGACCCATCATTTGGCACAGCTGTCTTTAATTTATAAATTCAATCAATCTACTAGTGTGCTTCATCAACATATTTGTGACATTAAAAATTCAGTTAAGGGCTGGTCCCAAAGTCTTAAATATTTGCCCTCTACAACACTTTCACAGATTGTAGAATATTTGATTAATGCTCATGATATCAAAACACATTCTTCAAACTTTGAAGAATTCACATCAGAAACACTTAAGCGATATAAAGCTTTACGCAGTTATGAACTTTGGGCTTCAGGACATATACATTCTGTTCGGTTTAACAATCTTGCAGATAATTTTTCATACTGTGCTTTACGCTGCAAAAGTAACCCATCTTGGGATACATCTGGAACTGTATATGACACATGCATTGTTTTAGACAAATCTAGTGGTAAACCACTTGGTGGACATTGTTCATGTGTCGCAGGTTTAATCGAGGCATGCTCTCATGTTGCTGGCTTACTATTTGGTCTAGAAGACATTGTTAGTAAAGGTTTAACAGAATTGCCTGACACTTCGTGCACATCTATTTTATGTTCATGGTCTGCACCAAAATCCCAAAAAATTCAAATGAAACCCCTTAAAGACGTTCCTATTGTAAAAAGAGGACCTCTTAAGGTGGTTAAAAAAAAAGTTTCCAAAGGTAACATTTTTAATCCAGTTAATCCTCTAAAGGCTGGGGTAAAATTTGAAAAAGCACAACAACTTTTTCATGAACTGAATTTATGTCGTCCAAATTTACCATGGTTGAAATCGGTAGATCTCAATAAGTGGAGACCCATAAATAATAAACCCTTGCAAACATTTGGAGCCTCCGATCTTAAGGATATATATAACTTGGATGCAGTTGAATTAGTACCATCTTTTATTACCGATATATACACAGAATTATTACCCCCAAAATCGATATTAGAAAAATCTAAATATCTTGTTAGTAAGAGACAAAATATAAATATTCATGACTTTATGACTTTACTTTCATATACTGATTCTGAGATAAATGCAATTGAATCACTAACAAAAAAACAAAGTGAAAATAAAAACTGGTTTCATTATCGAAAATGTGCTATAACATCCAGCAAAATACATAATATTTACACAAGAGTAAAATCAGGCAAAACATTACTTGAGCATGGGAGTAATGACTGGCTTATACAAGATATAATGGGCAATAGTAAATTTAAGGGAAATATAAATACCACATTTGGTCTTGTACATGAAAAAGATGCAGCTTCTGCATATCTAAAAGAAAAGCAGAAAACACATATCGGGTGTAATCTAATGGAGAAAGGGTTAATTTTTTCAAATGAGGGTTGGTTTGCAACCAGTGTTGACAGAATATTTTCATGTTCCTGTTGCGAGGATAAAATAATAGTTGAAATAAAATGTCCAAAAACTATTGAAACAAACTACAGATTTTATGAATTCTATTAATTACTTAAAACCTGATGAGAATGGACAAGCTCATCTAATTCATTCTCATACATATTATACACAAATACAAAGTCAAATGGCTATAACTAAAATACATAAAGCTGACTTTGTTGTATGGTCCAGTAAAGGAATTATAAGTAATACAATGTCATTTGATTTAGATTTTTGGAATGATGTGTATGGTAAGGCTAAATTATTTTACACAAATATAATTGTACCAAAATTAATGTCTAATGAAATGCAATGATGTGTATGATAAGGCTAAATTATTTAATACAAATACAATTGTAAGACAGTTAATGTGTAATGAAATACAATTGAAAATTTTTCAGAACTCCGGCCACTGCAGTGCCAGTGGTTTTTATATCCTATTCTATTTCAATAAACAAATCTTTTAATAGTCAATAAAATATATGTAAAAACAGGTTTCCTCTTTAATTGTAAATAGTGGCTTGATTACTTAATTTATACATTATGTTTGTTTATAAAATATATAAAAAAATTGTAATGACCGAAATTTTTCACAGTGACTTAATTAATTAATTTATACATGTTTGTTGACAAGATTATGTATGTTATATTTTTAATATTATAAAAAGTGTTATTACTGTTATCAAGAGAAATTTATTTCTTCACAACTTCATAAATGTCTCCAGTTTCTTTTAATTATGCTTATACTTTGAGAAAAGGATCTTGAAAATTTACAAGATAAGCACAAGTACGAAAAATATTTTCGTAATTTCCTATCATGGCCAACTTGACTTCATTCTCTAGCAAGAGAAACTGCTTAATACGTCTTATTGCCCTTTCTATATGAACACGGGCCTCTGATATTTTTTTACTTCTTAGCACTTCATCTTTAGAAAATTGGGCCTTGTCTTTGGGTTTAAAAGGAGGAATAATTAACTGAACACCAGCAGGTAAATCATCGCAGATCGTAAAGCCTCGGTCTGCCTAAATGCTTGTCCCTGGATCGAGATAAGATAACAAACTTTCAGAATCATTAGTAATAAATTTGTCGGAAGCCCTACCACCATACATTTGAGACACATATGTTACTGCTCCTGTTGGACTGATGCCAACCATAAATTTCACTGTACTGTGATGTTTATAATTAGAATGATATTGCTTAGGAGCAGTTAACGAAGAAGGAGTCTCACTAAACAACTCTGTACAATCTATAATAATAGCAATATTTTTAAAATCCTTAAAACAGGAAGCTTTAGTTTGAACAACAGATTCAATTGAAGGTAATTCACATAAATTTGTAAGTTCTATTGATAACAGTGTCGTCCACGTTCTAAATATGGATGAAAATGAAGATTCAGAAATACCAAATCGCTTTGAACAATCTTTTGAAGGCAAGCCTAATTTCAATCTGACTAATGTTATAAAAAATTCATCTTGCAAAGTTAAAGCTCTTTTCTTGCCTGGCTTAGAAATGTAACGATTACTAAAAAAATTATATTCGTAGGTTTTACTCCCTTTATCATATTTCATATCTTTAACTTTGTCTTCTAAATAATTAAATAAGGCTAAAAAAAACTGAATAAGAAGGAAAACCAGTATAATATCGAAATAAATTGTCATTGTCTTTTACATTATATAAAGTCAATATTTGCACTTTCTGATTATGTTCATCAAATGTTGTAGCTTTCTGAATTGCTGTATTGTAGTCATCTAATAATGTAGAAAACTCAGGATGTTGATTTGTTAAATTGTCTATAGCATCAGCCAGTCTACCTGTTCTCATTGTAGTTAAGTAATCATGATCATGCTGTGTAGACTGAAATAAAAAGAAAAGAACACTTTATTTAAAACTGTAACAAAAAATCATTTGATTGAAATATGTAACTTATATGAGAAAATTTATATATTCTCACTTGTGCTGAGTTTCATTTTGTGTGAAGCATGTAGGCCTATCACTACAAGGGGGGTTTGGATGGCCTAGAGTGCCAATTTCGATTCTAGCTGGCCGGCCACCTCTGGCTTGCGACTGTGGTTTTGAGTTCTGGTGTGAGCGTATGTGGCATGGAAAAAGGGGCGCCTACTCAACCTCGTGGGTTTCCTCCGGGCACTCCGGTTTCCTCCCACTGCTAAAGACCCCTATGCACAAGAGAATTATTAAAATAAAATTAAAAACCATATGTTAGTCCTGAAATGACCTTGTTCGTTGTGTTGAGTGGACGTTAAACCCCATTTCTCTCTCTCTCCCTATCACTACAGCCTCAGGACTTTTTTGACTGTTTCTATATGTGCGGCACTATTTATAGTAAAATCTGACAGTATTGATATTATACAAAAATGTACTGTAGTATTTCAATATCAGTACAATTTTAAAAAGGAATAATATACCGGTATATCATATTTAACTTACAGATAACTGTTGTACTCTATCAATTTCTTGTGGTGAATCCTCAGCTTCCGTAATTTCTATAATACTGTTTTCCTTGTTTTTCTAAAAAAATAAAAAATTTACTTATTAATACCAGAACTAGTAAGTCATTTGTTTAATTTTCAATAAATAGGTGGTGAGTCTTACTAAGGTTATTTTCAATAATTTGAAACTAAATCTATCATTTGAATGTTTTTTTTGGGACAAGAAGGGTGACTCAGTGAGAGGCTAGTCAATATTGCCTCTAAAATTATGAACCTGATAAAATGAAATCCCCCCACCCCCACACATTGCATAAATAATGATAAAACTCTAGCTGGTGATAGTTTTATCCAAAAGCCAAGGAGGTAGCCTAGTTGAATGATATAAATTATATTATAGGCCTATATGTGAATTGCAAACAACTTAACAAGAACAAAACAAGGTGTTACAAGGCTTTGGTTGATTTTAATTGTTGTGGGCTGGGCAATCCTGGTTATTTTTTTAGTATTTTACTGTATACACTACTACCAAGTACTAGGCCTACTGTAGCCACTGTAAGCCTACTTAGTTAGGCCTACATAGTTAGGCTATAGGCCCTTATAATAGTAATACTTCAATAATACAGTTGACTGTAGTGTGTGTACTGGGAGTGGGGGTATGCTTATTAGTTATGCTAGGATAATAGCTTTTAAAACAGGCCTATCAATATGACAATAGATTATAAATATAAATTAATATAATATGAAATAGGCCTATATGGGCCCCTCCCTCAACACCTCATGGCATTATTTAGATAAGTAATATCATGCTAATTTACATGTGCTGGGTGTAGACATTCGATGAGTGCATGAATATGCATACGGTAATCATATTCTTATTTCTAATCAAAATCCAAGGCCTAGCTTACCTTGTCCTTGTTGACCGTATCACCATCAGGCGTTCTTTTTCTTTTGAAGACTGGAGGTGGTTGATCCCTAGAAGTAGAAGTGGATTTAGTGGAAGGCCTTGGTGTTGTTGTTTTTCTGTAAACAAACTCTGTTGGAACAACGTGTTTGTTATTCTTTTGCCTAGATGTTGGATTTGGCGGATGCAGGAAATGACAGCTACAAAGCTTCGAGCTATCACTCGGTTAGTCGGTATCCACGGCTGAACTTTCCCGTCTGTCACAATATTTCTCCTGACAGCTTGCACCCATAGCTTACGCCAATACTCGTCCACGGGGAATTCATAAAAAAAAAACACTTATCGTTTTTACTTCTCGTATGGGTGCATCCAAAAGCGCAACAAAAATCATGTTTCCCCATCGCTGTACAGGTACGTGTTGACGTCTGCACTGTCAGGTGTCAACCCCCCGCACCTGGCGCCTCTAGCGGTGGAGTTATCTCCCTTCGAACATTGGCGAATTGGTGATTTTCGTGCCTCTTAGTGTTAAGATTATCCGATTTGAAAAAATCAAATAAATAGCTTTATTGTCATGTCAGACAACTTTTTGTTTAATGAGATATATCATCGGTCCAATCCCCCCCCCCCAAAAAAAAACTTGAGTAAATTGTGAAAAATTTCAACTAAAGAAGGAAAAAAAAAGATCCCTATAAATAAGAGGTATGCTTTATTGTTCTCGCTAGGTCGGCATTCCAAAATATATCTTAATCTTTGCAACCGATTATGATAATGTACTCCGAATGCATTAGCCGCTTATATCAACTTTGGTTTATGATGTCGCGTGTTATATTTCTATGGCATGCCCGAGCTAAAGTAAAGGGGCCTTTAATGATTTAACATTACGACAATAGTATTTATATGTATTAAGTGAATGGGTTAGGATGAACAAGTTTGATATTAAAAATATGACGTAATCTAATATCTACTACAAAAATAACTTTGAATATCTCACAAGAATTGAATATATTTATAAAACCATTGTTTTGTGTTTGAAATGCTCCCTTACAATTTAGAGTTGTCGTCCCTTTCAGGGAGCATTAATTTTAGTCTAGAAGATAAAACAGATGAGTTATGACGTCAACTTCGGCCGAACTCGTAAACACGCCCCTTTCCTTATATGGTCAGTTAGATTGGAGAAATTTTAGTGGTTGAAAATACAATGGAGAAATTTTTATAGTTGAAAATTCAAAGATGAAAAAGTCACAGTGAATTTGCAAATGCGAAAAGTAGAAAGTGAAAAAAACACAAGTAGATTTTTATGTTGTTAATTTTTGGCGAACAATTTTTGTTTTGATACTAATTTTGTGATTTTGTGTTATGTAATATCTACAAGTGAATAATCACGCAAATTGCCATTTTTACCATTTTGACCATGATAATTTGTCAATTTTAACTATGATATTTTCTCTTAATATGGCAACGATTCGGCTCCATATCTTTAAGGAATATTTTTAATTTCAGTCGAAAGAGATTTTATATAGATCTTCAAAACGTCTAATCGGTCCTTAGAATTAGAAAATGATTCCGCAAGATTCAGTCCCAGGTTTACAGGTTTGTAAATACCTTCATTCAAACCATTTACCATAAATCAGTTCAGTCGATAAGTCAAGTGTCCTTCTACAAAGCAATCATTGTGTCGGAACTTAAGTGAGATTTTCACCCCAGTCAACTCCAAATTCCCGTAGCAAAAAATCTTAACGGTCACCCCCCCCCCCCTACAATTTTATGATGAGCAGATTGCCGAATGCGGTCCCCATTGTGCCTATAAAGATTGGAACCAACGGAATGTTAAGCAAAAAGCTACAGCCTGTAATGTTACAGCCATTTAACATTGAAGTCGATGGGCAAAATATTATTAGTCCGAGACCTTATCTTAGTATTACAACTAGAGTTATTTTTCCCTGAGATCGTTTATTTTTTTGATAAATATTGTTTTTTAATGACATGCAGAAATAGTCACGTGATCAAATTTATGTCCGTAATATGCATGGAGAAAATCTCGAGTAGAAAATTGGAAGTTGAAAGTCGAATGTCAAAAGTTGATTACTGAAAGTAGAAATTATGTTGTTGAAAGTAGAATATTTACGACTTAAAGATGAAAAGGTGGACGTATTAGGTTGAAAAGCACACGAAAATGTCCATTTTGCACGGTAGCACGATTTACCCAAACAACCCACATCCACGAACATTTCAACCCACATAATAATTATTTAGATCTATATTTGATAATAATATTGTTCTTTATGCCAAATTTGTATTTGTAATTTAAAATCGTAATGTTTTTGTTTCAAATATATCCCTCAAAATGCCATTTCGAAACAAGCGATTTCGTGCAATACACGAGTTATATCCCTTGGTTACTACTTCTAAACTTACATGGAAATCGCATTTTGACACCAGAACTCTACGACTGATAATATAGGTCTACTACATTGTTAACACTGTTCATCACGTGTATTTTGCATACCGATAGTTCATTGGCCAATCACGCTATTTTACCGAGATTTCGCTTAATAGATTGGATGCAGCTATGACGGGTGTGGCATGCCAGCAGGATAAGCTTACTGTTCCGGACACCTGTTACAACTGTTTGTCGTGTATTTTGTACACGGTGAACAGTCCATATGCTGATGACACTATTTTGCCTATACCGTTTTTTAAGGACTTTTGTCTGATGGTTTGGATTGTTCGTACTTGGTTTTATTTTATTTATATGACAATTTGGCAAATATGGATATAAATTATTGTCTCCATCGACAGACCAACGCCCATTGACGGATGCTTTTTGGCATTGCAGAGAAAGTAGAACGAGAAGGCGTTTTGGGACTCTTTGGCTTAAATCCTTGAAAAAGAAGAACTTGCTTTTACAAAATTTGTATCATTTTTTTAATTAAAAACAAAATATAGGGGACAGTTATAGCAATCAAATTAAATGTCAGGAATTTACAAATGGTTTAGCTGAGTCATTGAAGTTTATAAAATTAAAGGGGGTTGAACCCAGCCACTTTGATTGATTCTACGAATAGAAGACCTAACCAATAATGATGTTCAAGAAAATCGGTAAACGAAGACGAATGAATAGTGCTTGGGAACAGCTCAATGACATGACAGTGATGTTTCTTATTAAAGTTAAATCAATAAATTTTATTTGAAAAATCAGCCTGGTCTACACTAGTAAAAACAGGCTTTTTCAAGTGTAGCGTTTGGTAACGGTAAAAGACGATGAACACCGATCTTCGTTATTTGTGGAACTTCCGGATTATTTATTACGCCATCGGCTTAAGTCAATTTGCTGTGTTCTTCTCATTAATGCCTTTTCTGCTGCATCAGTTGAACATCGGCCATGTGCTGAATATTCTCAGAATTTGATAAACAGATTTATGCGTCTGCAACGTCGTTCGGATTACAGGTTTTGTTTCGAGGTCAGGTAAGTAGCCTGATTAACTCCTAACTCTACTACTCAAGGCGTTACTGAACTTGGTTATGGGTTTAGTTATTAACTGCACGAACTCGAATCCTCTTCCGTCGACATGCCGAGCAACGTGCAAATAACACAAACGGTGAAAAGAAGCCTCCACTCTGCGTGGGAGAGTACGCCAAACGAGACTACTTTGTTAACCACGAGGACTGAAAGGCCATTTTGCCTCGGCGCTTCAGAAAATTGTCAATGGCAAGAAGCCTGAAACGGGTTTTCATTTACTTGATTTACTTTAAGAATTACTCCTAACTATGACACATATTTAGGAGCCCCCTGTAGCACTCCTAACTTGATAAAGTACTCTTATATTGATTACCATGGCCGTCCGTGTACGTCGCCTAAGAGAGTTTAAAACAAGAAGAGACTTCTTAGTGAAGTATAGTGAAACTAAACTTGGTGTATAGTTTCATTACATCAATACCTTGACTAAGTTCGATAATGAGCATTTCAGCAGAGCGATATGCAATTGATTGGTCGAGACTTTGGAACTAAATAACTCTCATTCTAATTGAGTTAGAGTGTTCAAACTTGGTGTGAGTGTTTATTAGGCCACTGCCTTGATTGAATTCGAAGATGAACATTTTCTGCTCAGGCTAAGCAGAAACGAGCAATTTGATTGGTCGATGCTTTGGGACACGATACCTTTTTTCCAAATAAGTGAGAGTGATGAAACTTGGTGTGTAGTTGCATTACATCAAAATAGAATAAAACCAAGTACGAACAATCCAAACCATTAGACAAAATTCGAAGTCCTAAAAAAACGGTATAGGCAAAAAAGTTAAATCTGGCAAAATAGTGTAATCAGCATATGGACTGTTCACCGTGTACAAAATACACGACAAACAGTGGTAACAGGTGTCCGGAAGAGTAAGCTTACCCTGCCTGGCGCGCCACACCCACCATAGCTGCATCCAATCTTTTAGGCGAAATCTTGGTAAAATATCGTGATTGGCCAATGAACTATAGGTATGCAAAATGCACGTGATGAACAGTGTTAACAACGCAGTAGACCTAACGAGTTGATAAGGAGATATCGAATGGACATGGGTAGGATTCTTTTTGTGACATATTTAGTTCGGCATCTACTTACAAGTCCTACTAAACGAAATTTCTCAATCGACGCTGAGATGAAGATCGCCATTACGCTTCGTTTCCTAGCTACTGGTAAAAAGCAACTTTGTAGTTGTTACGATTTCGGCGTCAGTCAACCTAGAGTGATTGCAGAATCGTTAGATGTACTGTCTGATCCGCATATTGTTCAGAGATTCGTATCGATGCACTTATCTCAACAGGAAACTCAACAACACAATAGACAGTTCTACGCACTTGGGGATTCCCAGGTCTCGTTGGTGTGATAGATGGGGCACACGTCCGTATCCTAGCGCATACACAAGATGAAGCTGAGTTTGATAATAAGAAAAACTATCACTTCTTAAACATTCAAATAAATTTTGATTCAGATTCAATCATTACAGATGTTGTTGCCAAATGGCCAGGGGATACACACAACGCTCGCATTTTTAATGAAAGTGACGTTCGTCAACTGTTTGAAAGGGGTTTGGTGCCGGCTGGATCCCATGGTTACATAGCGAAGAGTTTAGTTACGACCCAAGTCTTACATTTAGTTAAAAGTAACTCTTAGACCCCTTTAAAAAAATATTTCTAAAGAGTAACTTTTAACTAAATGTTGTTTTAGGAAGTCTTAGAGTAAAACTATTTAAGAGTTTTTATAAATACGGCCTCTGGTTTGAATTAATACGATCACATTGTGATTGAATTTCATTGATTCAAAGCATTAAATGTGATGTCGCATATTATTATGTCTATATCATTATCTCGCGTTTTGAATGTCTAGTTCACCCCACCATCTGATAATTAAGGAAAAATCACGCAGTCGTGACTCTTTTCTCACAAAAAATAATTCATGTAGCTGAGAAGGGGGGGGGGGGCTATATATCGAATTTCAACTGTTAGGTGATCTTTTACCTACAAACCAATAGATACAGAAATAAAGTTTATTGTCAAAAGCACATATACAATCATGAGACGATATTGCTTATAAGAAAGGGCATGACCAGGAAACAACCCAGTTTCACGAGGTTACAAGAAGGCCCTACTGCAACAAATAATGTTGCAGATACACGGGTATCTTTGTCATCCCCACAGTCGCGTTCTAGAGTAATAATAAAATAAAAACCAAGTACGAACAATCCAAATCAAAAGACAGAATTCGAAGTCCTAAAAACGTTATAGGCAAAATAGACGCCAAAGAATAACGAAATAAAACCCGCCCCACACTGTTGAACAATACACTGTCGAATATACGCCAAATTCAAAGTTGCGCCCAATTGTTATAAGCAAATATATATATAAAAAGACCAGCGGCTGCCAGGCAGGATACGCCCACATACAAGAGTTGGATAGAGAACAAGCTAAAAAGAAAGTGATTTTTCCTACAATCAAGGACAATAACTCATGAAGTTACAAATCGATATGCGCATATATCGAATGGAACCAAGATCTTTGAATGGGTTATGAACATGCATTTCAAGGTACTTCAAAATCAGATTAAAATTATGACCTCTACAGGGTTCATAACCTTGATAAACCATATTTTTACACAATATTCGCATACAAGTGGCGGCCATTTTGTCCGGCAGTTGTGGTCCGATTTCACAAAATTCAAACTCAACCTTCATTACAATGTAACGATGATATAATCAAATGTTTTTTTAATCGGATAATAATTGTGACCTCCAGAGGGACCACAAGCGAAACAAAGACGATTTTGCGTATAATCAGGAGCCATAATTCAGGGAGTTACGATCCGATATGCGCAAATATCGAAAGGAACCAAGATCTTTGGGTTATAACCATGCATTTCAAGTTTCATCAAAATCGAATTAAAATTGTGATCTCTACAGGGTCCACAACCTTGATATACCATTTTTTAACAGGATTCGCGTACGAACGGCGGCCATTTTGTATGGTCATTTTAGTCCGACTTTTCCGAAATTTGAACTCAACCCTCCTTAGGGTGTAACGTTGATATAATAGAACGGTTTTTCAAATTGGATAATAATTGTGACCTCCAGAGGTACCACAAGCTAAAATAGGTGATTTTTCGGACAATCGGGGGACATAATTCAGGAAATTACGTTCCGATAGGCACAAATATCGAAAGGAACCAAGATCTTTGGGTTATAACCATGCATTTCAAGTTTCATTAAAATCGAATTAAAATTGTGACCTCTACAGGGTCCACAACCTTGATATACCATTTTTTAACCGTATTCGCGTACGAATGGCGGCCATTTTGTATGGCAATTTTGGTCCAATTTTACCGAAATTCGAACTCAACCTTCCTTAGGGTGTAACGATGATATAATCAAACGATTTTTTAAATCGGATAATTATTGTTACCTCCAGAGGGACCCCAAGCTAAACCAAGGTGATTTTGCGTATAATCAGGGACCATAATTCAGGAAGTTACGATCCGATATGCGCAAATATCGAAAGGAACCAAGATCTTTGGGTTATAACCATGCATTTCAAGTTTCATCAAAATCGAATTAAAATTGTGATCTCTACAGGGTCCACAACCTTGATATACCATTTTTTAACAGTATTCGCGTACGAACGGCGGCCATTTTGTATGGTAATTTTGGTCCGATTTTTCCGAAATTTGAACTCAACCTTCCTTAGGGTGTAACGGTGATATAATCGAACGGTTTTTCAAATCGGATAATAATTGTAACCTCCAGAGGTACCACGAGCTAAAATAGGTGAATTTTCGGACAATCAGGGGCCATAATTCAGGAATTTACGTTCCGATAGGTGCAAATATCGAAAGAAACCAAGATCTTTGGGTTATAAACATGCATATAAAGTTTCATCAAAATCGGTTCAAAATTGTGACCTCTATAGGGTCCACAAGCTAAAAACGTGATTTTTCGTACAATCAGGGGCCATAATCCATGAAGTTTTGATCCGATACATGCCAATATCGAAAGCAGCCGAGATATTTTGGGGATAAACCTATATTTTAAGTTTCGTCAAAATCGGACAAGAATTGTGACCTGTAGAGAGTCCACAAACAATTGTGGACGGACGGACGTCCGGACGGACGGACATCCGGACGGACGGACGGACGGACGGACAGGGGCGACGACATAATACGTCCACATGAAAATGTGGGCGTATAAAAATATTTAATTATGAATTAATTAGATAGGTCTTTAAAAATTTCAGTGCTTCAACAAATCTTTGTGTTGGCATTTTACATTCAAGCTGTAGGACAGTGCATAATTCCATCCGCTTGATGTCAAATACCAGTTTTGCTGATGTTGGAGCTGCCGGCGAAAGGCTGTAGCTCATAAGCGTTACAGCCTCCTTTCCACACGAACAAAACTGTACTCCTACCACACTCTTCCTACTCAATAAGTCAACAGCTATGTACAATGTCAGTTAAATATTGGTCATTACAAACATGGTCTTTTCTTCGTAAAACTGTTTTATACCTGGAGCGTGGAATACCACTTGCTGGTGTTGAGTAATAACACAGATTTATAAAAGTGAGTCGTTGGCCCACAATCATCACATTTTTTAATGTTTTCTTGTTGTTGCCGTCCACAGTAATCACAAACTAGAGTCATGGGAGATAATTCTTCAATTCTGGTATCTAAACGTTGATAACGGATACACTCCCAGGACTCCACAAACTTCTTTTTCTTCTCATGATAAGATTCATGCAGTAATTACATACCAAAGTCATGGGAGATAATTTGTCAATTCTGGTATCTATAACGGATACGCTCCCAGGACTCAAAAGACTTCTTTTTCTTCTCATGATAAGATTCATGCAGTAATCACATACCAAAGTCATGGGAGAGAATTTCTTCAATTCTGGTATCTAACAGTTGGTAACGGATACGCCCCCAGGACTCCACGGCCTTTCTCTTCTCATGATAGGAATCATGCTGTTAAGTTTTCCTACGCTTTGAGGGTCCAGGGACACACTGCACCCCAAAGGTGTAATATAAAATCATTAGAATGAGCATGGCCCTGGAATAGGAATTGTTTCTTAGCTTTGAAAATATTCTGCCATAGCAACGTATATGTTATCTGCACATGATTTCTGAAAAAGAATACAATACCCAATGATATAACTTGCTTGCAGTCCTTGTGAATTAAAATATCGGAAAATATATATTCTAATTCACTGAATATCCCAAGTCATCCATTTATCGGCAGTCTATTACGTTCTGCCACGCATTACCAACAAATTTCTGCCACAAATAGTCTTACTGTTCCAAGCATGCTGGGACAAAATAACTCTCCTGTTCCAACTGCCTTTGTAATTCTTCTAATAGCTGCAAAATAAATCCCCCCCCCCCTTGTATAAAATACAAATTTGATATTTACATCTACAGGACTTGTAAAGCAGGGGTAAGCCATTTACATGCTCTCCAAGTTTTGCTGGGGGGGGGGGGGTAAGGGTTTCGATGTAATTACGCCCTGCCCTGTATTCAAGGTCTAACAAATGACACTATTTTTGGGTTAGGACGTTATTATTCCATTTTCTGTTTCAACTCGGCATAATGTTTTGCCATCTCTTTTTGAATCTGTAACATAAAATTACCAAATTCAAAACAGATTTTAGTACCTGTAATGTTTTGTACTTTTGTAATTATTATAAACTGCTAATCTTATCTGAAGCATATTAATTACTTATTTTACACCCACATTTTTATGCGGCGGCAGTATATTATCGCTTCTCTTCTTCCATAAATTGTATGTGGACACCCAACATGTCACGATTTTTATCCGATTGTGACGCAACCTGAGAAACACGTTTATATGTGTGACGAAATGGCCACAACAGGATGCATTGCCAATAGATGTCAAATATGTATTCGATTTTAATCAAACTTAAATTATATACTTATATCCCAAAGATCATTTTTAAGATTGTTCTCTTTCCATCTCTTGCAAAATGGGGGCCTATGTTGCATGGCAACCACTTGCTCAACTGCGAAACTTATGTTTCGGGGTAACTTAAAGGAGAATACTAACGCAAAAAGTTCTTTTAATAAGAAAAATAACGTTAATATTAGAATATTTTTGACCCTGTGAAATTTTAAAAGTCACTCTAAATATTTTTACAAAGGAAAAATATACCAAAAAACACTCAATTGACCTTTATGCATATCTGCAGCCTCGTTTTGATTTTTTCCGTGAATGACGTAATAGTTGATCGACTTTGTGAATTTCCCTATAGAAGGCTATAGAAACTGAGCAGGACATGCCGTCAATTTGACTAACTGGGTGCATAAACATAGACAATTGCCTTGCTTAGGGATATACTAATAGCACCAACAATAAATCGGGAAGCGTCTGTCTTTTTTTTTTAAATTTCCAAGCGAGACAACACGCAGAAAAGGTCGAGTCGGGACACAGCGATCAACGAGGCGATGTCAACAAAACACGCTTCTCTTTCAAATTCTTGTTCGGAAAATTTCGAGTTATATCTGCTTATGAACGTGACCAGTGCAATTTTAATAATTTTATTGTGTCGATAAAGATATAACAGTTATTTTATCTTTCTGTTAAAACTCTGTGCATTCTATGGCGAAACCGGCAAGCCTTCAAAATCTATCTATAGAAACCTCTTAGTCTTATGTAACCATAGCAACGAAATGTAAACACCGCTAGGTAGCCTGAATACTATTGTTAATTACTGTCCCCCTTTCGAATCGTCTTCCGTAGGCCTATTTCGATGATTTTGCAGTCGATCATAAATAGTACTAAATCATGTAAGAAGTTTGTCCGATGCAACTTTGTAAATTATGAGCGTGAGCGAAGGCCCTACTGCCAGTACTGGACTGTTAGTGTATGATGACGATGCGACCCATTTTTAGCGACGTTCTCGTATCTAGTATAGGGCATATAATACCATAATTATTAGTTTTTATCTGATATATTTTTTTTCCGATGAAGCGTGAACACCAATAGGGCCGCAATAAAGCCGAAGGTCATTGCGAATCGAAGGACTGAGTGATATAGATAGGCTAGTTGATAGGAAGGATAAGAAAAGTGAAGAAGGCGTGTCTACTAAGTCTACGCTGTTTTTTTTATTTCTAGTGCCTATTTATTTATCATTATTGTAACTAGAATGTTCCGAACCATCATCGTCACCTTTGTTTCTCGCATTTATAATTCGCCGGTATTGATAGGGAAGAACACTCTGGGCGAAATCAATGTCTGACAAGCTGTCACTTTCTGCTGATACCCTATTGAAATAATACATCGACTGCTAAACGTAGATCAACTATTACGTCATGTCACGTGATATAGCTTCAGCTCATTAATTGTCGGGTGTTTCCGTAATTGCGGAAATCCGAGAGTGTTTTTTTAACGTTATTTGTTATTAAAACTTTAAAAAAAAAAAAAAATCTGAAATGTGTTACATAATGAACTAAGTAAATGATAAAATTAAACTTTTACTTTAGCATTCTCCTTTAAATGGCTTAATTCTAGCTATTAAATAATATACCTAATTTTCATGTTCTGTGAAATTTGTTTTTGTGCTTTTAAGTGAATAATAATACTGTAACTTTAGATGTTATTAATGATGTCTTTGAAGTCAATTGAGTCTGCTTTATTTTAAATTACATACTAGACTCAACAGTTTCAAGGTTATTGTCTTACTGTCTTCATTAATTGGGGTTATCCCGGAACAGGTATCATCATTCAAACCAATTGATATGGGCCATCCCCGAGTTTGATTTTGATATCTTTTTTGGATCTTTTGTGGGACATGCTCCTTGTGGTCTTTTTACTGGCTTGATGTTGCTCAGTCTCCTTCGCAAGAACAGTAAGGGGCCCGAAATGACCTAGTTTATGTCGAGTGGGCGTTAAACCCCACCTCTCTCTCTCTCTCTCACACACACATTTTATCACTGAGATATGTCGGCAATAATTTTTTTTTTTTACCTATTATATACACAAAAATATAAAAGTTTTCGAAAAAAAGAACTACATTATTTGTCGATTATTAGCACTTTCGCTTATTTTACAAAACTCGGCCTATATGCAATGAAACTATACTATAATTTTGCATTTAAAGCTGGCCGACATTTGTCAATAAAATGTGCTTCTTTGGCTTCTAACAAATCATTATTATTGTTATTTAGCTTGTACATTGGAAAAACACTAAATTTGCAACCACCACAAACATCTATATGTCCACTAAGTGGGACAATCCTAAATTGTGGATTGAGTATATTCTGCTGATGCAGGTTCATCCTTGTCTTTAGCATACTGATTGTTTTCCCAATGTACCGTCTATTACAGCCAGAACAAACAATCACATATATGACATAACTGGATTTACAGTTCATGGGTTGCTTAATATGAAAAAGTTTATTATCGGTGATCTGGATGGAGGAGCCCGTAATTATTATTTTACATGTCTTACAATTTATTTCTCAACATTCACTTACCACCGGTGTATCTGGACTACATTCAAATTTAGAAGATATTAATAATTTTATCTAGATTTCGTGGCTGTTTAAGATTGTTAATGATCTTAGTTTTAGACAAAATTTTGGACATATCTTTACTGTGTAAATTATTATTTATCAAAGACTTCTCATCTTCTTGTGATGATTTCCGCATGCTGGGTGTATTTTTGGTAGTCTTAATTTTGTGTGATCTAAACTTAAGGCCCGAGTCGTTGCATCTTCTATGAAACCCAAAGGATATTCTTGTTTCAATAAGAATGTTTTTAATTCCTTTAGTCGCTTAACTTTGACAACTGGGTTCGAAACAATGGCACATACTCTTCTAGCTAAATTATATGGAATGTTTCGTTTAGTATGAGAAGGGTGACAAGAGTGAAAGTTTAAATATTGGTGGGTATCTGTTTGTTTGTAATACAGATCCGTTTCAATCACTCCCTTTGGTGAAAGATTCACGGTTACGTCCAAAAAGTTTAATGATGTTGGGCTAAACTCTATAGTGAATTTGATATCATTTTATGTAATTTGGAGATGACTGTCATATCTACTTTAAGTATTGTGAAACAGTCATCCAGGAAGCGAAACCATCTTTTTATCATATTACTGAATTCTCTGTCAAACTCAATAGCAACCCCCTCAGTTAAAGTTGCATAGGTGGGGCCAACTTTAGTACCCATTGCCACACCTTTAATCTGTGAATAATAATTGTTGTTGAAATAAAATATATTATTAGACACAACTAAGTCCATGAATCATGCGTCTTGACTTGAGTGCAAAGCAGTCGTGCTGAGACCGTCTGAGGTCACGTTGTTGTTAGATATGCCATGATCACGTGCTCGACGTCAACCTCATACATGCTTTTGGGCAAGAGTTTGACACATGTTGCTCCAGCTGTGGCTAAAAGCGTTTTATCCAACGAAAATTTGGGAAAAAGTAAGAGCCGGTCTAAGAGACGAGAATTAACATTAGAGTCAATGGGGAAAGAATTAGTGGCTTGTCTGTGTAGAGCAAGGCTGTGACTGAAATGCCTTAGTTTTGAAAATATGAAAACTAAATTATCAGAAAATATTTGTAGGGCCATAGTTATTTTTAGTCTCTCTCTCCCTTTCCCTTTTCCCCCTTTTGCATGGCGATTTTTGTCGAATAAAAGGGTTTGAAATGAAAATACTTTTTCTGCCAGGTTTTGATGAATTTTCATGATTTTGAGGCGGAAGGATACAAGAGTTGTGAGGTTGGTTACGTTGAAATGTAGGGCCTGAAATTGCATATTTTCTTGTCTCTACTTCCAGCTTGTGTATCTCAATTTTTTCATGGTCAACCTCATACATGCTTTTTGGCAAGAGTTTGCCACATGTTGCTCCAGCTGTGGCTAAAAGCGTTTTATCCAACAAAAATTTCGGGAAAAAGTGAGAGTCGGTCTAAGAGACGAGAATTAACATTAGAGTCAATGGGGAAAGAACCTGTGGTCTGTCTGGGTAGAGCAAGGCTGTGACTGAAATGCCTTAGTTTTGAAAATATGAAGACTAAATCATCAGAAAATATTTTTGTAGGCCATAGTTATTTTTAGTCTCTCTCTCCCTTCCCCCCTTTTGCATGGTGATTTTTGTCGAATAAAAGGGTTTGAAAATACATTTTCTGCCAGGTTTTGGTGAATTTTCATGATTTTGAGGCGGAAGGATACAAGAGTTGCGAGGTTGGTTACGTTGAAATGTAGGGCCTGGAATTGCATATTTTCTTGTCTCTACTTCCAGCTTGTGTATCTCAATTTTTTCATGGTCAACCTCATACATGCTTTTGGGCAAGAGTTTGCCAGCTGTGGCTAAAAGTGTTTTATCCAACGAAAATTTGGGAAAAAGTTAGAGCCGGTCTAAGAGACGAGGATTAACATTAGAGTCAATGGGGAAAGAACTAGTGACCTGTCTGTGTAGAGCAAGGCTGTGACTGAAATGCCTTAGTTTTGAAAATATGAAGACTAAATCATCAGAAAATATGTTTAAAATATTTTGAATACAAAAAAGTTAAAAAAAAATGTAAAATTTAAAAAAGAAATATTGAATTTTGTCGAAAAATGGTGATTTTAATACAAATTTCTTAATTTTCAGTTTTATTTAATTTCTAACAGTAAGAAAAATATTTTAATGTCCAATTTTGGCTTACACAGCCTCACAAAGCACAGATAAAGTGAACAGTATTATAATTTCACCTTATTTTGTCTAAAAATCAGAAAAATTTACAGAAAATCTATAGATTCTCCCATTTCGATGTATTAATGCTTACATGACTACATAAATAAGTCAAAATGTGTAAAAATGCCCTTATTTTCATTGCTAATATAACTTAGATGGGATCTATAACTTTGTCATGTTTAGAAATAGCTCCAGCTTTCCTACAGAAAATTGAAATTTGGTCACATTCAGATAATAATGTACAGCAGATGGATATGTACAAAATGTTCAAAACAGGGGTTGGCTCCATTTTGCCACTATTTTACCCAGAATGAGCATTTTTTTCTTCTTTGAAACATTAAATTCTTGCATTTCCTTCATGTAGGAAGCAATATCCCCGTCTTTCTGGGCATTTTTTACTCCATCATTCTGTTTAGAGAGGCTATAATGCCACAACCCACCCTTTTTAGTTATATTTTTTGAGAGATTTAAAAGATCGGCGATGTGTGTATAGGGAAAGGTTCTGAGTGGGGCCTCCGGGGGGAAGGAAAAGATGGGCTAGAAAAGACAAAGAGATATTATGGATATAATATGGTTTAATATTAGTATCCTAGTCCAGAAATGATTGCGGATGTGAAACGATCATTAGCCGAAAGTTGGGGTGACAGGAAAGGGTCTTCTCTGAGGGCCTCCTCCAGATCTTCCAGAATTGGTAATTTAAAGCGTGAATCGAGATTAGGATCTCGATTACTCCAGATGTCGCTTCTGCTGGTTGTTAACGTGGTCCAAGACTCCCCCACGATGTGGTTAGCGGAAGTATGGAAATCCCAGTTTTCGAAGACGGGATATGGGGCGCCGTTAATGTCCTCTTCTCTGCTAGGGCTTCTGTTAGGGATGTAAACATCTCTGTTGGGTGAGATGTCCCTAGCAGCGGCGACTGTGGCATTCTCAGGTGCCGGGGGGGCTCTTGGGCGAGCTCTCCGATAATCTCTAAAATAGCTGCCTCTAGGGGGTCTGTCTCGGTGGGTCTTTTGTTACCATCCGTGTTGGGCACAATACCCTTGCATTTGTGAAGTTTTCGGTATTCTTTCCTTCTGAATTCCTTCGTACAGATGTCACACTTGTAAAAGATGGGATTATGTCTCTCCCTTAGATGTCGGAGGATATGGCATCTTTTGGAGAACACTTTACCACATTCCTCGCAGGCTTCCATGCTGTTCTGTGGAAACGGTTGCTATGACGCGAAGTAGGTCATTGTGACGTAATGCCAAGTAGGCACGTTCGAATGGCGGTATATGATGATATATACGTAAAGAGTATATGGGGATATATAAACGTGAAAGAGTATATAAGAGAAAAGAATGGAGGGGAAGATTTAGAAAAAAAACATGACCTCCCCGTGAGAGGGTTGATAGGCTAATAAAATCCAAAGTTGGGGCACCCAGTAAAGGGGTTGTAAACAAGGGAAAAAATAGGGGGATGCCCAAGTTCAGATTTTGTCAATGATACTGTATGTGTGGTTGAAAGGTTTTCAATCTAATAATCCAATGAAGTTCAATGGTGCGTCTATGGGTTGTAGATTTTTGGAGGTCGGGGTTGGTACCTTATTGTTTAATTATTTGATAGTCAAGGTTTCGACAAGAATGACTCAGTAGGTGGAAGTGAGAGGCAACTGGGGTGTCTCTTTTATGAGTGATGTCAGCATAAGGTTCTTTAAGTCTAATTCTAAACAAATATTTAGTTTCTCCTATGTACTGGCTGTGATACAAATTGCAAGTAAGTAGGTAGATCACGTTTTGGCTATGGCAAGTGTAATTGCTGTTGCAATTGTAGGATTTGCCCGTTTTGCTGGAGTGAAAGGTTTTCTTTCCTTTAAGCGTGCTGCAGTAATTGCATTGTGGATAGTTACAAGTGGATTGTAGAAAATTGTAACTTTCCCCACTTACTTGTGGCAGGGGTTTGGGGTCCCTTATGGTTGCTAAGGTTAAAAGATCTTTGAGAGACGGGTTTCGTCTGTAGGCTGTAAGGCAAGGTTGTGGGAAAATATTCCGGCAATCGTTCGAGCTGTTGAGGATATGCCAGTTATTTTCAACAATCTTGCTAATATGAACCGAAGTTGGATTATAGTCCGTTATTAAAACAGGACGTTTGTTATCCTTCGGCGTTCTTTTTTTGGATAAGAGTGTTTCTTTGGATGTTATCGGCTTTCTTTCGGTTAGATTCGATAGTATCTCGAGGGTTGCCCCGTTTGAGATAATAGTTTACTAGGTTGTCTGTATGTTTTTGATAGTCTGCTTGGCGGGTGCAGATTCATTTAAGTCAGAGGAATTGACTATATGGTCCCTTGTGTTTTATATGCGGTGGGTGGCATGAGGTGTATGATAAGTACGAGTCTGTCGGTTTGCAGAACAGATAAATTAGTTTTTTGTGTGGGGTTCGAAGCTTACCATGGTGTCCAAGAAAGACACGTGTTCCGTTGAATATTCGGCTGTGAATTTGATTGTTTTGTGATAACTGTTCATCAGCTGTATGAAAACTAATAGTTTAGATTTTCCATGTGTCCAGACGAAGAAGATGTCATCTTTGAATCGTACGTAAACTAACTTTATCTAACAAGATTTGTTCTAATTCACTTAAGAAAACACAAGCGTTGCTAGTGCCTCCTATCTGGAGGTAATGTTTCTTATTAAAAACATTTAGTGAGTACAAGTTTAAGTAGTGCGATTAGATAGGTCGGTGGATTCTCCAATCTGGTTTGTGAGCGATGATGCTCCTGGCGATGGCCCTGAGGCCTTCGTTGGTTGGGATGTTGGTGTAGAGGGAGGTAACATTCATAGTGACGAGGATAACATCGTTTTCCTGAGTTAAGTCGATGGATTATAATCTTTGAATGAAGTGGGTAGTATCTTTGATATAACTGGGATAGAGAAGGACGAAATGTTTTATATGTTCGTCTATGAAACTACTGATAAATTCCGTGGGGGTTCCATTACCACTAATGATGGGTCTGCCTGGCACTTTGCCGGCTTCACAAGATTTATGGATCTTAGGCAATAGATAAAAACGACCAGGTTTTGTCTCGTCAACTATCAGGCCTTTTAGGAGTTTTTCCGTAATCTGCCCCGATTGGTACAGTTGGGTTAAAAATTGTGTTATTTGAGCGTTGAATTCCGAAGTCGGGTCTTCATTTAAGGGCAGATAAAAGGCAGTGTTAGACGGTTGTCTTTCCGCTTCTATGATATAATCGGTTTTGTTGAGTATGACAACGGCCGAGCCTTTGTCGGCTTTTTTGATAATAATATCAATGGCTTCTTTGGAGAGATTATTTCTCTTAAAATTAATAATCTCAGTGTTGAGGATTTGGTTCTTGATAACTCTAAAGAACATTTCTAAATTGACATTAGCCCCTGGGTTGGGAGTCCAAGTGCTTCTTGGTGCGAATTTTTGTTATCCAATTTAAGATTAAAATTGTTGGGGATGAGGGTGCATTGTGAAAATGGTAAGTTATTCTCATGGTGCGGAATAGTTTTCTCTAATCTAAAAGCGATTGGCTAAGGTCTATCCCTTTGGGTGTAGGGCTAAAGGCGAGTCCTTTGCTGTGGACAGGGAGTTCTGGTGCGCTTAATTGAGACTTAGATAAGTTAACAACGAAAGACTTAAGATAAGTTTAAGAAGTTTTATTAGAAGCACATGCATCACTATTATTATTTAAGTTAGGTGTATGGGCTAATTCTTTAATCATCCTGAATAGCCTGGATTGGTCGTCGTTGGTGGTGGGGTTATAACGTTTTCTGGACGAAGATCTGAATCGATACCTCTTGTTGTAGGTGTTCACCCTGGAGGCCCTGAGGGTGGGTCCTCGTGGTGGGTGACTTGAAATGTTTCCCTTGGAAAGGATCATCTTTTAGCTCTCTAGGGTGAGTTGGTCGAACCGGGGCTGCAATGTGGTTTTCCCCGTCGAGATTTCTCTCTCTATGACAGCGGTGACGCCTAGATCCGCTTCCGAGAGTTGGCGGGGGTCACACGGGTCTGTGAGTTTGGTTTTTGCTAATGTGAGGTCTTTTTGTATCTTCTCACAGGTCCGTTCCAGGTGTTGGATATGGATCCCCATCATAGTAAGGCAATATTCTTTGGTGGCGCGGGCTCTAACTTCCGCTACCTCCGTGTCGTATACCGTGTTACCCGTATACATTCTGGGTCTAAAAGATGTCGGTACTAATTTAGCGGCATGGCAAGCCTCGGAAGAAATCGTTTTGTACTTGTAAACGAGCAGCTTTGCTCTTAATGTTCCTCACACTTTTGTAGAGTGGTAGAATGTTGTCCGGTAGTTGTACCGATTTTACATTTTTAGACTGGTTGGTAGTATTTAAATTGACTCTTAGTCATTTTGCCGGTGGAGCATCTTCCATCAAGGTTGTTATAGATTCCGAGTGAAAGAGGGAATCACTACTGCCCGCTGGGGTCAAAAAATTAGCCATAACTGGAAAATGGCAGATAAAATAAGTAGGTAGAAGGAGATTTGGCGATTTCATCAGTTATCCCTGTAACAATGACTAGTTTTGTTCAAGGTGAACTCTTTAGACTGATTATTCTCACTTAAAGAGGTTCTATATATACTGTGTGGAAACCCCGGTGGGATTTCACCTCAGCAACAATAAGGGACCCCAAACCCCTGCCATAAGTAAGTGGGGAAAGTTACAATTTTATACAATCCACATGTAACTATCCCCAATGCAATTACTGCAGCATGCTTAAACATGAATGAATGAAATGGGGTTTAACGTCCTACACTTAAGATACGTACCTGGGCTAACTGAAGATGGGCATATGCCATACAGTGTGCTATGAGGGGAAATTTTGCCCGGGCAGCGGCACTACGGCCTACTCTTATATCGAATTCCAACTGCCAAGGGATCTTTAACGTGCACTCCAATGTGTACACGGGACCTCGGTTTGTCGTCCCATCCGAACGACTAGGCAGCTGTCCTTGTCAGGCCCTCCTGCATCACTGACATCTACCTACTTACTTGCAATTTGTGTCACAGCCAGTACATAGGAGAAACTAAAAGATTGTTTAGAATTAGACTTAAAGAAAATTATGCTGACATCTCTCATAAGAGAGACACCCAAGTTGCCTCTCACTTCCACCTACCGAGTCATTCTAGTCGAAACCTTGACTATCAAATAATTAAACAATTAGGTACCAACCCCGACCTCCAAAAATCTACAACCCATAGACGCACCATTGAACTTCATTGGATTATTAGATTGAAAACCTTTCAACCACACGGTATCAATGACAAGATCTGAACTTGGGTATCCCCCTATTTTTTCCTTTTTTGTTTAAGGTTAAACTTAGAGCCCTGAAACATGCCAGGCAAATGAGACCACACCCTGGTACGAAACTGGTGTAGATGTGTAAATGTCAGCCTCATGTTCAATAATTTGTTATCAAAATCTAGGATATGTGCTATTATCTGGTTTATACAACAATAAAATGTAAATTTTGCTCCTTTTAGGCCTCCTTTTTGTTGTCAATTCTGTCATAAACACTTTCTGTACTTCATTTTTTCAGGAAATTGATGTAATGGTCCAGACATCTTGCTTCAGCACAAGGATTGCAATAAAACTTGGTGTGATGCCTCTGAGGTTTGAGGTTTTTGGAAATATTGAAATATTCCCAAATTTGTGAAAAATGTGTATTCTGTAAACCTTTTGTTAGGCAGGAGTGATCATAGGCTAAATATTACATTTTTTTATTCATCAAGGCCTATTTGAAACCATAATTTTATATTTTGCACCTATTTTAGTTTCTATGCACATATGTTAGCCAGGGATGGTAAACATGGCTCTTTAGACAGATTTTGTTTGATAATGTTAATTCTGCAACCAAATATTAGATTGATTCCTGCAACCAAATATTAGATTGATTCTATCTGTGGCATGGTTAGGGGGTAGGGATACATGTTTCAGTATAAATCTCTAATATTACAACCAATGCAACTGATTTGCAATTTTTCTGTTTGCATATTGTCCACGGATTCTAAAAATATATCTCTTGCCAGACTGGATATTTAAAAAAGTGGAAAACTATTGGTAATTTGTAAGATGCTAATAGTAAATGCAGGAGGACTGCACTACACGCAAAACAAACAACACAAAAAAATCTACAAGATAAACCTGCGGACAAGACAGAAAATAGACATTGCAAGAACTAAACAATTATCAAATCAAGTGAATGGATCCGGGGGCCAGCCGTAAGCGTCCACTGCGCTGTACAGTCCCGGGCCTGTCATGGTACAGGCTTCACTAAACTGATTTACATAAAAGACGTAACATAAATGCGACCGATCTTGTAAGTGGTCGTCTCTTCAATGGCGATAGTCAGCCAATTGACGCCAGGTGTTAGAACGTCAAATAATTTTAACAATAAGGGCGATAATCCGGACAGAAACTCGGAAAACGCTAAAACAAAATAAATGTAGTGAGCTAACAGGAGCAAAGCCCGACAACGAGAACATTCTGCAGTACGAAGGGCTAAAACTCTACTCTTAATAGTAAATTTCATGACATGGCAGTAAAATGATAGTAAGCTGGCACTGCCAGGCAGGATACGCCCATATTTTCGATAGGTGGATAGAGGACAAGCAATACCGAAAGTGATTTTTCCTACAATCAAAGGCCATATTTTATTAAGTTACAATTTGATATGCGCAAATATCGAAAAGAATCAAGATCTTTGGGTTATAAACATGCATTTTAAGTTTCATTAAAATCGAATTACAATTGTGACCTCTTCAGGGCCCACAACTTTAATATGCCATATTTTTACACTGTTCGCGTACAAACGGCGGCCATTTTGTCTGGCCAATGGTCGATATTCTAGAAATTCGAACTCAACCTTCCGTAGGGTTCAATGGTGATAGAGTCAAACGTTTTTTTTAAAATTGGATATTAATCGTGACCTCCAGAGGGACCATAGGGGATTTTTCGGACAATCAGGGGTCATAATTCAGGAAATTAAGATCCGATATGCACAAATATCGAAAGAAACCAAGATATTTGAGTTATAACCATGTTTCATCCAAATCGAATTAAAATTGTGACAATTTTTTAACAGTATTCGCGTCCAAACGGCGGCCATTTTGTATGGCAATTTTGGTTCGATTTTCCCGAAATTCGAACTTAATTTTCCTTAGGGTGTAACGGTGACATAATCAAACGTTCTTTTCAAATCGGATAATAATTGTGACCTCCACAGGGACCACAAGCTAAACAAAGTCGATTTTGCGTATAAACAGGGGGCCATAATTCACGAAATTACAATTCAATATGCACAAATATCGAAAGGAACCAAGATCTTTGGGTTATAACCATGCATTTCAAGTTTCATCAAAATCGAATTAAAATTGTGACCTCTACAGGGTCCACAACCTTGATATACCATTTTTTAACAGTATTCGCGTACAAACGGCGGCCATTTTGTATGACAATTTTGGTCCGATTTGCCCGAAATTCAAACTCAACTTTCCTTAGGGTGTAACGGTGACATAATCAAACGTTTTTTTTTCAAATCGGATAATAATTGTGACCTCCACAGGGACCACAAGCTAAACAAAGGCGATTTTGCGTATAAACTGGGGCCATAATTCGGGAAATTACGAACCGAGATCTTTGGGTTATAACCATGCATTTCAAGTTTCATCAAAATCGAATTAAAATTGTGACCTCTACAGGGTCCACAACCTTGATATACCATTTTTTAACAGTATTCGCGTACAAACGGCGGCCATTTTGTATGACAATTTTGGTCCGATTTGCCCGAAATTCAAACTCAACTTTCCTTAGGGTGTAACGGTGACATAATCAAACGGTTTTTATACGCCCACATTTTCATGTGGACGTATTATGTCGTCGCCCCTGTCCGTCTGTCCGTCCGTCCGTCCGTCCGTCCGTCCGTCCGTCCGTCCGTCCGGACGTCCGTCTGTCCGTCCACAATTGTTTGTGGACCCTCTACAGGTCACAATTCTTGTCCGATTATGACGAAACTTGAAATATAGGTTTATCCCCAAAAGATCTCGGCTGCTTTCGATATTGGCACGTATCGAATCAAAACTTCATGGATTATGGCCCCTGATTGTACGAAAAATCACGTTTCTAGCTTGTGGACCCTATAGAGGTCACAATTTTGAACCGATTTTGATGAAACTTGACATGCATGTTTATATCCCAAAGATCTTGGTTCCTTTCGATATTTGCGCCTATCGGAACATAATTTCCTGAATTATGGCCCCTGATTGTCCGAAAAATCACCTATTTTAGCTCGTGGTACCTCTGTAGGTCACAATTATTATCCGATTTGAAAAACCGTTCGATTATATCACCGTTACACCCTAAGAAAGGTTGAGTTCAAATTTCGGAAAAATCGGACCAAAATTACCATACAAAATGGCCGCCGTTCGTACGTGAATACTGTTAAAAAATGGTATATCCAGGTTGTGGACCCTGTAGAGATCACAATTTTAATTTGATTTTGATGAAACTTGAAATGCATGGTTATAACCCAAAGATCTTGGTTCCTTTCAATATTCGCGCATATCGGATCGTAACTTTCTGATTTATGGCCCCTTATTATACGCAAAATCGTCTTTGTTTAGCTTGTGGTCCCTCTGGAGGTTACAATAATTATCCAATTTGAAAAACCGTTCGATTATATCACCGTTACACCCTAAGAAAGGTCGACTTCAAATTTCGGAAAAATCGGGCCAAAATTACCATACAAAATGGCTGCCGTTCGAACGCGAATACTGTTAAAAAATGGTATATCAAGGTTGTGGACCCTGTAGAGGTCACAATTTTAATTCCATTTTGATGAAACTTTAAAAGTGCATGGTTATAACCCAAAGATCTTGGTTCATTTCGATATTTGTGCATATCGGATTGTAACTTCCTGAATTATGGTCCCTGATTATACGCAAAATCATCTTTGTTTAGCTTGTGGACGTGGTCCCTCTGGAGGTGACAATTATTATCCGATTTGAAAAACCGTTCGATTATATCACCGTTACACCCTAAGGAAGGTTGAGTTCGAATTTCGGGAAAATCGGACCAAAATTGCCATACAAAATGGCCGCCGTTTGTACACGAAGACTGTTTAAAAATGGTATATCAAGGTTGTGGACCCTGTAGAGGTCACAATTTTAATTCGATTTTGATGAAACTTGAAATGCATGGTTATAACCCAAAGATCTTGGTTCCTTACGATATTTGCGCATATCGGATCGTAACTTCCTGAATTATGGCCCCTGATTATTTCGAAAAATCCCCTATGGTCCCCCTGGAGGTCACGATTAATATCCAATTTAAAAAAACCTTTGGCTCTATCACCAGACAAAAAGGACGCTGTTTGTACGCGAATAGTGTAAAAATATGGCATATTAAAGTTGTGGGCCCTATAGAGGTCACAATTTTAATTTGATTTTGATGAAACTTAAAATGCATGTTTATAACCTAAAGATCTTGATTCTTTTCGATATTTTAGTATATCAAATTGTAACTTAATGAATTATGGCCTTTGATTGTAGGAAAAATCACTTTCGGTATTGCTTGTCCTCTATCCATCTATCGAAAATGTGGGCGTATCCTGCCTGGCAGTGCCAGCTTACTATCTTTTTCAAATCGGATAATAATTGTGACCTCCACAGGGACCACAAGCTAAACAAAGGCGATTTTGCGTATAAACTGGGGCCATAATTCGGGAAATTACGAACCGAGATCTTTGGGCTATAACCATGCATTTCAAGTTTCATCAAAATCGAATTAAAATTGTGACCTCTACAGGGTCCACAACCTTGATATACCATTTTTTAACAGTATTCGCGTACAAACGGCGGCCATTTTGTATGGCGATTTTGGACCGATTTTCCCGAAATTCGAACTCCACTTTCCTTAGTGTGTAACGGTGATATAATCAAACGGTTTTTCAAATCGGATAATAATTGTGACCTCCAAAGGGACCACAAGCTAAACAAAGGTGATTTTGCCTATAATCAGGTGGCATAATTCAGGAAGTCACGATCCGATATGCGCAAATATCGACAGGAACCAAGATCTTTGGGTTATAACCATGCATTCCAAGTCTTATCAAAATCGAATTAAATTGTGACCTCTACAGGGTCCACAGCCTCGATATACCATTTTTTAACAGTATTCGCATACAAACGGCGGCCATTTTGTATGGCAATTTTGATTCGATTTTCTCGGAATTCGAACTCAACCTTCCTTAGGGTGTTACGGTGATATAATCGAACGGTTTTTCAAATCGGATAATAACTGTCACCTCCAGAGGGACCACAAGCTAAAATAGTTGATTTTTCAGACAACCAGGGGCTATAATTCAGGAAATTACGTTCCGATAAGCGCAAATATTGAAAGGAACCAAGATCTTAGGTTTATAAACATGTACGTCAAGTTTCATCAAAATTGTTACCTCTATAGGGTCCACAAGCTAAAAATATGATTTTTCGTACAATCAGGGGCCATAATCCATGAAGTTTCGATCCGGTACATGCCAATATCGAAAGCAGTCGAGATCTTTTGGTGATAAAGCTATATTTCAAGTTTCGTCAAAATTGGACAAGAATTGTGACCTGTAGAGGGTCTACAAACAATTGTGGACGTCCGGACGGGCAGGGGCGACGACATAATACGTCCACATGAAAATGAGGGCGTATAAAAATATTTTTTTGAAAAAAATTCCAAATTAAGCGTTTTCTATGTAGTTTATTTGCAACTTGTCTAATTTTTTCACAGAACTCAAATACTGCCTCCAATAAGAAAGATTTTTAAACTTTAGGCAGTTTAGCACAAAAGGCCCATGGGTTAGAGTTGTACCACTGTACTAAGAGCAGCATGTAAAGCACCATCATTTTTGCAGTTTTATTTTTGATTTCCCTTCAGCGGCATGTTACCAGAACACATGGGAAGCAAATACAAAAGGCATTTCAGTGATACCTGAAGTTTCTACCCTATATAGGACACAGGTCACCAAATATTTCTACGCCGGTACGATTTGTAGGGCCATAGTTATTTTTAGTCTCTCTCTCCCTTTCCCTTTTCCATGGCGATTTTTGTTGACTTTTTGGTGTAGAATCGAATAAAAGGGTTTGAAAATACATTTTCTGCCAGGTTTTGGTGAATTTTCATGATTTTGAGGCGGAAGGATACAAGAGTACTGAGGTTGGTTACGTTAAAATGTAGGGCCTGAAATTGCATATTTTCTTGTCTCTACTTCCAGCTTGTGTATCTCAATTTTTTCATGGTCAACCTCGTACATGCTTTTTGGCAAGAGTTTGCCACATGTTGCTCCACCTGTGGCTAAAAGCGTTTTATCCAACGAAAATTTGGGGAAAAGTTTTAGAGCCGGTCTAAGAGACGAGAATTAACATTAGAGTTAATGGGGAAAGAATTAGTGACCTGTGGCCATCTAACCCTATTGACTCGCTTTTAAAGCTCTCTATTGATAAAGTTAAAATTGGTATCAAATATAGTCGCGCTTATCAAGTAAAACGACCATAATTTAAAAGAAAAACTTAAAAGAGCTAGTGTCCAGTTAACCTTTTTTTGCATTCACGTCCAAACTACTCAATATTTTGAACTGAAATTTTCAGACCAGGTAAATACACCATACCTCTATATTTTGACGTTTAAATTTCATACGTTCATGAACGTGTAATTTTCAGATTCTTTGAAATTCGGGCTGACCCCTTTAAAGGGGAAAAGGGAATGCTAAAGTAAAAGTTTAATTTAATCATTTACTTAGATCATTATGTGACACATTTCAGAATTTTTCTCTTTTTTTTTAAAGTTTTAGTGACAAATAACGTTAAAAAAACACTCTCGGATTTCCGCAATAACGGAAACACCTTGACAATTAATGAACTGTAGCTATATCTATCACGTGACATGACGTTGAAGTCGAACTACGTTTGGCAGTCGATGTATATTCCAATAGGAATCAGCAGTAAGTGACAGCTTGTCAGACATTGATTTCGCCCGGAGTGTTCTTCCCTATCAGTACCGGCGATTGGTGTTCACGATTCATCGGAAAAAATATATCATAAAAACTAATAATTATGGAATTATATGCCCTATACTAGATACGAGAACGTCGCTAAAAATGGGTCACATCGTCATCATACGGTGATACTATACTGATAGGACCATGGTCCAGTAAGGGCCTTCGCTCACGCTCAACAAAAAGTAGCATCACGCTCACTAACCAAGTAACATCGGACAAACTTCTTACATGATCTAGTACAATTCTGATCGACTGAAAAATCATCAAAATACTAACAATAGTATTTAGGCTACCACTCTATCGGTGTTTACATTTCGTTGCTATGGTTACATATGAGGTTTCTACAGATAGGTTTTGAAAGCTTGCCGGTTTCGCCATAGAATGCACAGTTTTAACAGAAAGATAAAATAACTATTATATCTTTATCGACATAATAAAGTTATTAAAATTGCACTGGTCACGTTCATAAGCAGATATAACTCGAAATTCTCCGAAAAAGAATTTGAAAGAGAAACGTGTTTTGTTGACATCGCCTTGCTGATCGCTGTGACCCGACTATGACCTTTTCTGCGTGTTGTCTCACTTGGAAATTTAACCAAAAATGACACACGCTTCCAGATTTATTGTTGGTGCTATTTCCCCAAGCAACGCAATTGTCTATGTTTATGCATCCAGATAGTCAAATTGACGGCATGTCGTGCTCAATTTTAATAGCCTCCTATAGGGAAATTCACAAAGTCGATCGACTATTACGTAATTCACATAAAAAATCAAGACGAGTCTGCAGATATGCATAAACGTCATTTGGGTGTTTTTTCGTATATTTTTCCTTTGTAAACATATTTAAGAGTGAATTTTAAAATTTCGCAGGAACATAAATATTCTAATATTAGAGAGATTCTGCTATCCCGTTTCCGAGATCGGCTCCGGCTAAGCAAAGCGTCACGTCATCATAAAATGCCGTGACGTCATCGATTTGGTGTGTTAAGAAGCTAAGCCGTTCCCGTGTTCCGAGATAAATCGCTTCTGAGACGTAAGTGTAAAACGGCGTAGGTATTTTCTAAATGTCTTTATTTTACGAAATAAATCACTAGATTTAGAATGTTAAGTAGTAAGATTAGCATATGGAGACCTTCATGAATCGGCCGTTGGCGCAATTATTTCCCTGTAAACTCGAATAATTTGGTCGTAAAGTGAAGTGCCGTTTTGTACTCCGTGACACGATGACAAGTTAGTACTGAAGTAGGTAACGTAATATAGGTCACATTGTAGGCCTAGTGTGTCAAGCCAAGGAGAGACTTACTGCAGTTTGTTCCACTTTTCTACATAAAAGGCGTCCTTTCCATGACCTTATCTAGGCTTACTGATTTATTTGGAAACATACAGGGGCTTAGCCAGGCGCCGGCAGGGGGAGGGGCACCCAACTTGACTGTTCTCCTTGGCTCAGATGAAAAAGGGGTGGGACATATAACTGTTATTTATAAAATAATAATAAATGTAGATCCTAATTGTATTTTCCCGTTATAGTTCTACACATGGGGTAGGGGTGGGGGTCTAAGAGAAATCCAGGGACATGTAAAGTGCCTCTAAAGTCTTAAAGGGGTGGGGGGGGTGAGGGTAAAGTGTTGACTTTCTCGCCTATTGTGTGATACAATACACTCTTTTTCAGCTTTATTTCATTCTCATCATCATCTTGACGGCAAAGAGATTCATACGCTACACACCAGGAATTGATATCATATTTCTTAAAGAGATTGTCGCCACCAATCTGTTTTCAGATGCCACCAAGTGGGTTTGTGTTGCTGCAAAAGTTAACCAGGCAGTCCAAGGTATCAGGCCAGACGCTAAAGAATTAACCGAAAGATCGATCAAAGAAAGAATGGGTGTCCTTCTTAATGGTTTTATAAAAGAGGACATGGCATCTCTTAAAAGGTGAGTATTTGTAGGCTACTTTAAAACCAATAAATAATTGCTTGATGGATTTTGTTTTTGGAGTTCGGATGCGTAATGCCAAAAACAAATTAAAGGGACAGCCCCACCCTGGCTGTAACTAATAAACATGTCAATCTGATTAATAAACTCCCCTACTAAAATGCTAGTTTATGTTTATGTGGCTGGCGTTGTACACAGGGCACGGTATGCTTACCCTTTTCGGAACACCTGATACCACTTGTCATGCAATATGGAAAGTCCACGTAACTAATTTTGTTTATTTTATGTATGTGTTTGTCTTTTTTACTGTTTTGAACAGTTTACTTTGTGTGTGGATATTTTTACTTGTATAATTATTAATTAATTGTATATTGATTAATTAATTGTATAATTATTAATAAATTGTAAGTTAATTCAATTTATTGGTTCTATATATTTTATCTAAACCAAACTATTTTAAATTGGAAAAATTCATGTAGTCCAAAAGTCTAGAAATTTAAAACTAAACGAGAGACTTGCAAACATTCTAGCAAACGGAGAAGTCGCTTTAAACTGTCAGTAAGGTTTACACTATCAAAGACTTCAACCAAAGGTAGTGCATTGTAGATTCATAGGGCCTGACACTTGTGCACATAACATGAGGGCATTATTTGTGTGTGGAATTCCTTAATTTTGATTATTCTAAAAATTTTAGATCTGGCACTGAGGAGGAATACACCGAACGTGATATTTTACTACAAGAGATCCGAGAATTAAAAGATGAAAGGATTTAAAGAAAGAGAAGAAAGCAGAGGCTGCAAAGAAGGCTGAAAACATTGAGGCATTAGGGGAGGAGGTCCGCCAGAAGGCGATGGAAGGGATGTCCAGTAAGTTTGATTATTTTTAGCAGCAATCATAATTAATACTAAATAGAGGGACTATAATTTGCGCTGCTGCGTCAGACCCGCTGTTTGTTTGCTCTAAATGGTGGCCTAAAAAGAGGTTACTGCTTTAGTCTCTCATATGTTTCAGATTTTTACAAGGAATTGAGGTAATTTATAGTCTCATCCTCAATTCAACAGATACATTTCTTTCTGGTTCACCCTGTAGGCCAACATCTTGCTTAAAATTAATTTGGATAACAGTTTATTATATTGATTTAATTTCAGAAAAGCCAACACCAACTAAGAAACCGAAGTTTGATGTAGGTGCGTATCTAGAAAAGAAGGCTGAACTAGAGGAAAGGAGGCTTGTTCTGGAGGAGAAGAAACTTGAGGCGGAAAGGGAAGAAAGGCGTGGCTTTATGGAAGCTCTTATCAACCTAAGTACCAAAAAATAAATACATGTGTACCTGTAGCTAAAATAATAAAATTTTAACACCATACAAATTGAAACTTATATAACATTTTAGGGACTTTAGCATAAGTATATAAAACCCAACTTCCCATGTTCCCCCCACCCCCACACACCCCCACATATATACTCCCCGTCCTCGATGAGTAGCTGGTGTAAACGGTATGACTGCCCCTCCCCCCACTTCAAAAAACACAAAAAATGACATATTTCTTAGTTTCGGGCCAAATTTAATGACCATATATTTAGTCAGATCAGCCTCTCATGGCTTCAAATATTTCTGCTACAGTCTCTTATGCACAACTTTCAAATTCATCCAACGGTTTATTTTGTCAAACTCAAGCACAAATTGTAATTTTTGAAAAATAAAGACCATTGGATAAATTTGGCATGCTACAACAATTGCGTTCCTGTAGTTTATACCCTCCTATGAGTCATCACGAGGATGGCTAATTAAAATGACAAGTAGTCCTCTGATGTAGGAGGCTCCATACCAAAGTACATTCCAGTTTGGGATCCATAAATGCATGTATGACAGTTTGCCAGCAATGCCCCCACCATATACAGCTTCCCCACAGGCTGAAGATAAAGTTTCAAGTTTTTCTCAAAGTCAAGGAAGGCAAAGTCACTGACTATCTTGCCAAATTGCCATTCAACGCTCTGTCTTACAGAACTCATTCTTTTGTTGAATATCTTCTGGTCATCTGTTAGCATAGCTCCCTTAAATGGCCCAATCAAATGTTCTCTCAGGGGATAAGCAGGATCCCCATACAAGCACATTGGTGTTCTGTCCGCATTGTTCATCCGGTAGTCCACTAATGCGAGTTCCGGAAGCAGATTGCTCATTCTGAGCATAGCCGAGTCATGACGCCTTCCCTCTACTGGGCCAAAGAGGTTAACGATCAACCCATTTGGGACAACTACTGATTGAAATTTTATACAATGGTATCTTTTATGGCCACTGAAACAGATTTTTTGGTTGTATTTTGGTTGACATATTTGCCTTGGCGTTCCATCTATAAATCCCCAACAGTTTGTTAAAGGTGCACCCTTCTCATGCACTGCATTTGCAAATCCTTGGAGTTTGTCTCTGCCCGCGCCCATCCATGGTTGTTCGAGACGGGAAAATTTGGTGTGAAAACGGGAATAAATGTCCTCAAGAACAGTATTGATTATTTCTGATAAAACACTTTTGGGCCGTCCGAATTCCTTCTCTAGCTCAAGAAGTCTGTTGGGATACACGAGTCTACGCAAAAGCATGCATAGACCATCATGCCCACTTACAATACATCTATATTTACATTTGTATACAGGTGGAATTACAAGTGCATCGACAAGTCGACCAATATCGCCTTTATTGAAACTAAACATAGCTTTACACTGCTCATCATTAAAGTTATTGATATTAAACCTTTCAAAACTAGGATCAAACGTTGATTCTCTAGTACCTTGAGTTGTATCTAGTACGTATAACAAGAAATCGTCGTCATCTGCTAAAGCTGCCAACTCAGCCAAACTTAAATCGAAAGCCATTTTTACTTTATATACAAGGCTGACATCTGTCGGTCAAATCTCCAATTGCTCCGCCGTAGCAGAACCAAAATATCATGTCTCGTCTCCGAGATCGGCTTCGGCTAGGCCTATCTCGGAAACGGGATAGCAGAACCTGTCTATTAACGTTGTTTTACATATTAAAATAACTTTTTGCGTTAGTATTCTCCTTTAAGTTACAATTTGATATGCGCAAATATCGAAAGGAATCAAGATCTTTAGGTTATAAACATGCATTTCAAGTTTCATCAAAATCGAATTAAAATTGTGACCTCTACAGGGTCCACAACTTTGTTGTACCATGTTTTTACACTGTTCGTGTACAAACCGCGGCCATTTTGTCAGGCAATTATTCTCAGATTTTCTCGAAATTCTAACTCAACCTTCCGTAGGATGTAACGGTGATAGTGTCAAACGTTTTTTAAAAATCGGATAATAATTGTGACCTCCAGAGGGACCATAGGGGATTTTTCGGTCAATCAGGGGCCATAATTCAAAAAGTTACGAACCGAAATGCGCAAATAACCGAAAGAATCAAGATCTTTGGGTTATAACCATGCATTTCAAGTTTCATCAAAATCGAATGAAAATTGTGACCTATACAGGGTTCACAACCATGATATACCATTTTAGCAGTATTCGCGTGTAAACGGCAGCCATTTTGTATGGCAATTTTGGTCCGATTTTCCCGAAATTTGAACTCAACCTTCCTTAGTGTGTAACGATGATATAATCAAAGGATTCTTTTTTTAAATCGAATAATAATTGTGACCTCCAAAGGGACCAGAAGCTAAACACAGGGCGATGTTGGGTATAACCAGGGACCATAATTCAGGAAGTTACGATCTGATATGCGCAACTATCGAAAGGAACCAAGATCTTTGGGTTATAACCATGCATTTCAAGTTTTATCAAAATCGAATTAAAATTGTAACCTCTACAGGGTCCACAACCTTGATATACCAATTTTTTTTACAGCATTTGCGTTCAAACGGCGGCCATTTTGTATGGCAATTTTGGTCCGATTTTCCCGAAATTTGAACTCAACCTCCCTTAGGTCGTTACGGTGATATAATTAGATGATTTAGCTAAAATATCACCAATTTGTTGATCATTAATGACGTAGCAGGGCATATTATTAACAACATAAATCATACAATCTTGTGGGACCAAACCAGAACCCTTGCAGTACATCATTATCAGAAGAAAACCAGGAAACTTCTGGAGGCCATCAACATAAAACGCATCAAGCCCAAGCTAAACCGTGATGTGGGACTATTTATACCAAGGGCTTATGACCAACTTATACATTGATTCTAACACTTTATTTCTTTTTCCGCACTTATCCGGTTTTCACAGTCTAATTTCACATAGCACATATCTTTACTTTCAGCACTTATCCAGTTTACAGCCTGAAGATATATTTCCCATTTATTGATTTCATTTTACTAGAGGAATATAATTACGGTTTCCCTATTCCAGATTTAGGTATATTTATAGCTTTCTACTCTCATAATTATCTAGCTTTCAGAATTACACAATCCTGTTTCACAGTCTAACTATATACTTTACATATCCTTTTTTTCCAGTTTTACATTTAAAAATACGGTTAACATTTATTCACTTTAATACATAGAAAAACTATATTATGGGTTTGTTCCTTCCATGTTTACACTCTAATATACGGTTTTACCCTTCAGTACTTCCTGCTTATTGATCCCCATAGGTTTGTTTCTTTTTCAGTGCCTATCCAGTTTTAACAGTCTAATTATACATTTTCCATATCTTCTTTTAGGCACTTAACCAATTTTTTACAGCAGGAGATAGGTTTCACAATGCTCGATTTACATTAATTTAATCAATATATTTACGGCTTTCCTTCATTTTTTCAGTCTAATAACACGTTTTAATATCTCTTTCATGATTTTCTGTTCAGTGAATAAATATTTTTTATATACTTAGTTTTAAATTTTTAATTGGTTTTCCATTAGAGTGTTAATACAATGTTCTATATATATATATAATAGCATTCACCACCTTTTAATCCCCGTAAGAGATTTCAGTTGTGTAGGTTTAGTTCTAAATGGCCCCCTCATCTAAGGTGTTAAGCTTTAAATGGATTTGATTTATCTTTGTTGCATATTCTGTATATATTTGTCCACATTTATATTTTTTGTATCATTTGCTTGATAAAGACGTCCGTCTTCAGTTAGCCCAGGCACGGTGCTTAAGCGTAGGACGTAAAACCCATTTCATTCATTCATTCATTGATAAAGACGGGAGTATCCTCGTCGAAACGTCGCTTAGTATCAAACTCACTAAGAGTGTATCTATAAAATTGTACCCTGTGTTCAGAGGCGGATCCAGGGGGGGGGGGCTAGGGGCCCGGCCCCCCTAAATAACAGTATAAATAAAATATGCGCCACAAATCACCACTGACACCCTTTTTTTTTCAAAATTTTTTTCAAAACTTAACAGGGTTTCCTGGGTCCGCCTCTGCTAGTGTTATTATGTTCAATTACTAAATGCCAATCAAAGAAAGAAAGAAAGAAATATTGTTTAATGGCACGTCAGCTGCCAATCAAAGAAGGATTAAGTGTCCATTAACCAATTCGTCACAAAAGACACATTCTTTAAGCTTAATGGATCCAGCTATCCAATAAAAAAGTAATGGGGTCTATAAAGTCAGAAAGCTATCTTGTTTGCTCCATAGTACAGTATATCTTTTCTGGTATTTACTGCTCTTATCACGAAATTATGAATATGAGGTTTACAGTTATTTTTGCCATAATATTCAACTTCAATTTACAATTCGCTGAAAGTGTAAACACTTGTCATAAAACGGATGCACCTATGGGCATGCTATCCGGACAACGATTGCTAAATGCTACATTTTCAACCTACCAATCTAACGGACTTATGGATTGTTGTCGAAGATGTCAGCTTCATAAAATATGCTCGTCGGTCAATTTCGACACTTTAGCTTTGGTTTGTGAACTGAATGTGGCCGCAAGTGGATTATATGAAAATCGACATGATTATGAGTTTGTTGATATTCGAATGTGGCCGTCTTTGGTTTTGGGACCATGTGCAAACCATGATTGTCTTTTACATCAGAGGTGTCAAGATGACGGGAATTCCGAACATACGTGCGTCCCGATTGGATGTGGCAGTCCACCAGATATCTCTTTCATCAACAAAACATCCTTTGATGTAAAGGCTGTGTGGCAGGTTAATGAAACAGCTGAGCATGCTTGCTCTGCCGGGTATTATCCGTCCACAAACGTTACGTGTATGGATACTGGTAACTGGGTTGATTTTACGTGTAAAACATTTAAAAATTGTCCCGATATCAAGAAATGTTACGCAATGCCAAAGAACAATGAATTTTGGTTCAGGATGTATTCAGATTCACAGTTGATGAAAGTGTATTGTGACTTCAATGGGGGTAATCGCGCCTACATCACTGTCAATGAACTAAACAAATCAGTAATGCCGGGCATGGTCAGGACTGTAAGTAACTCATGTGAAGAGATAGTGCCATCCCTTCCTCCACAGTACGATGTTGGGGAAACCCAATTCCAAAAAGTCCGCCTTTATGTCGGTCAAATGAGGATTCATCAGGAAACCTTTAATTACGCTAATAGCACCCTATATGAACAAGAATTAGGTCGTGCTGGAGATTGTTACGCCTTGAATGACACGTGTGGTGTGAAGGGAGAGTTCGTGATAAATTTAACAGGTACTGGATTACGTGTCAGCTCTTCTGCAGAATGGGAGACGTGGGGGACAGATGGACGAATAGAGTATTTAAACAGATCTGATGATGGACTAATTGTCCAAGGTGCTTGTGGAGGGTCATGTGGAGGATGTAAGCTCAAAACCTATCTGTATATTGAACCAGATCCTAATTATATACTATTAAATGATTCAGCTGCAATATCACCCATTTGCCGATCATTAGTGAAGTAAAACATAGTTGGCCTTAAAGGACAATATTGGTATCGGTCATTATCACATACATATATGATAGAACTGGTTAAACCCTTTTCAAATATGATTTTAACCCCTGGATCATTGCTACGATAGATGATTAATAACGGTTTCAACAATCGGAAGTGACGAATGCCAAAAGAAAACACGAGTTACCCCTCTATATAACTGACTGAAGTGACAAGTGCTAACAGATATGGACAAATTCCGGCTCACTAATTATTCCTTTGAAAACCAAAACTTGTTGTGTGAGACTGTGAGGGGATATCCGACAATTGATAAAAAGAATTGACTGCCTACTGATACGAGTGCGTGCCGTAATCGGACGAAATGAATGTGGACGTTTTGACTAAAACTAGATGTGGGTGAACTTTTCGTAAGCAGGTTAGGTTGGACCAGTGATAGAATGGCATGCTTGACTTTTCTAGCCAATCAACGTTCATTTACTTCCCCCTCCATTTTTTTTTAAAGACCATGATTGTTTTTGCAATTTTGACTTTAATTTCACTGTGGTGAATTCTTTAAATCTTTAGGCATCATATGGTAAGAGTACTGTATTTTATTGTGATGTCAATGAATGATTGTTGTCATGTTCATGTAAGATTTTAGATTGTAAATTACTGTTAACAGTTTTGTTTAGGGCATCGGTATCATTCTTCGTGTAATATGAAAATGTCCATTATTATTCATTTCAGATTTTACACCAACACCACCATTTACATTGTTTACTTACCTGTACCTACCTGTCGAGACGAATCTTCATAATTTACTGCATGTTTTTGCATCCTATTTACCGTCGTTGAACGTTGTTATCGTCGTTTACCAGTAAAACTTTATTGGAATTTGTGACATTTATTGTACAAGTAGCCTTTAGAAACATTGAATTGTGGGTATTTGTCGCAGTCTTTGTAGCTGTTGATTGATAATAATTAAATTTGGCATCATGCTAAGTATAGTCTAAAAAAATTGTTTGTGAATATGTGAATTCGTTCGGGTCTGCTGTTGAGATCCTGGTTACTTCTTGATCGCAGATTTCAAGAGAACACGAAACAAAAACAGAAAAAGTCCGTGCACTGCCATGTTTTTATAAGTATAGATAGAAAAAAAACAATGGAATGTACGGCAATTTTCTATTTTTCTCGTGTTCTCTTGTCTAAATGCACTCAATTACTTTATTGAATTGTCAGATATCCTCTTGATGAAACCTTTATTACGCATATATCGTAGCAATGATCTCTGTGTTACTATTATATTTGGAATGTGTTTAACCAGTTGTATCACATATGTGATAATGACCGACACAAATATTGCCCTTTAAATATGAATGCATAGGCCTAGTTAAAGTTACTCATATGCTTCAATGTATTCCTAACCTGTAACATTGTGCCTCCCAAATTGGGCCATGCATTTCTAACAAGCGACCTTGGGGCTAACTGGTGTATCCAATCATTAAAAAAAAAATGAAAGCAAAACTTTTACTTTCGTTTCGTTAGGCGCTAAAAATTTCGATGTTTTTCGATATTTTTGCCAATTGCGGATCTTTTTCCGACCAATGACCGCGCGATTCGTCACTAATATGTCCAACAAAAGCATTCATAACAGGCTTAATGAATCCAGCCATCCAATAAAAAAGTAATGGCAGGTCCAGCAAGTCTCAGAAATGTTTTTTATATTAAAACGAATCGGGGTTTTGTTTTCTCTATAGTACTTCTGTACTCGTAATAACTGCTCATATCACGAAATTATGCATTTGATGTTTACAGTTAGTCTTGCCATATTGAACTTGAATTTACATTTCTCTGAAAGTGTAAACACTTGTAATAAAAAAGGATGTACTTATGGGTATGCTACCTGGGCAACGATTACTAAACGTTGTATTTTAAACTTACAAATCTAACGGACTAAAAAAAGATGTACTTATGGGTACCCATTAAGTGTCAATTCTAGGTCCGGAATATTAGCAATTTCATTTTATTATTTGTTTAAGAAATATAATTTTGAAATGCTTTGCACAGTGTACATGGTAAATAATAAACTTTGACCATAGCATTCTCCTTTAAGACACGTCTTCAATTAGCCCAGGTTAGGTGCAGAAGCGTAGGAAGTTAAATCCCATTTTATTCATTCTCCTTTAAGACAGGCTGAACATAGTGGCATTTATCTTCCATCTACAGAATAACATCTTGGGGGCTTACTTTTGTTTTACAAATAAAATGGTAGAATAGGTATTAGGTTGATTGTTTTACTATTTTCTTTTCTATTTCCTGTATTTTAATATTCCGGTTTAGTATATTAAGAAAACAATGGATTGGTATAAATCTATTTCTCACTGGCAGCTTTAACATAAAGCAGAGTTTGGATTAAGTATTTATTAACCAACTCGTCACAAAAGACGCATTTAAGCTTAATGGATCCAGCCATCAATAATAGAACAGTAAATTTTTTCTGGTATTTACTGCTAATATCTCACGAAATTATGTATTTGAGACGCATTTAAGCTTAATGGATCCAGTAAATTTTTTCTGGTATTTACTGCTAATAACTCACGAAATTATGTATTTGAGGGTAACAGTTATTCTTGCAATATTAAAGGGACAGTCCCTAATTATACAGAGGCTCAAAAATAAAAGTCTGAGAATGTATGAAAATAAAACGTCAAAATATAGGGGAATGGTGTATATACCTTGTCTCAAAATTTCAACTCAAAATATTGAGTCATTCGGACGTGAACGCCAAAACTGCTTATCCGGACACGTAACCCTTTTAAGATTTCGGGTCATTTTTTTCATTTGGTGACCTGATAATCGATTTACGTTTCTTGAGAGGTCTATACAGCGAATTACCCATGTACTGTACTTGATAACAAAAGGTAAATTTTACTTACATATTATTTTTACAGAAAAGAGTCTGGTTTTATCCAGATACTGTATGATACAAAGGTCTCCATTTCCAGATGCAGACTGTCAGGTTTAAGTTATTTACAAGCGTATCACAAAAATCGGGTTAGTTGATCGGCCTTTGATAATGGGTTTTAAATGATTTTAACACAAAATTAAGCAGTTTTATTCCCCAAAAAGTTATCGGGATTGGCCCTTTAAACTTGAATTTGCATTTTATGGAAAGTGTAAACATTTGTCGTAAAACGGATGCATCTATGGGTATGCTACCCGGGCAAAGATTTCTAAATGCTACATTTTCAACTTACTAATCTAACGGGCTTATGGATTGTTGTTGAAAATGCCAGCTTCATAAAATATGCTCGTCAAATAATTTCGACACTTGTTAGCGGTCAGATGGGGCATGAATAAATGTCACACTTATCTCTATGGGCTATCTTATTTCACTTTGATTGTTGATCACCTACCCGGTACCTTTAGTTTCAATTCTCGATCATCAGACTATCGACTGTGTTGATAACGCTCGAATTCAACGTTTAAAAGTCGCCACAGCGCCATACACTTTCACTACAACATGGAAGAAGGGCAGGGATCATAGAATTCCCGACGCACTCTCCCGAGCCCCGGTCAACAAACCCACTGTTGGCGATCTAGAGGAAGAAGAGGGGATTTATTTGTACGTGTGTGCTCTACAACGCACTACCGCCATTGCTATTGAGCGGGAAATCGATGATTAACAGGTAGATACGCTGACCGACCCTATTCTAGAAGAGAGCCGGGTTGCATGAAAACATGGTACCAGTCTGTACTCCAAACACTCAGCGATGAAGATAAGGGTATCACTGTATATGTTGAGTTGCGTCAGTATTCAAAAATACTTGGAGAATTGACAGTCGTGAATGGTCTAATATTAAAGGGACACAGACTACTAATTCCGCGTTCCAAGCGACGAGACGTCCTGATGCCCCTGCAATCGTCCCACCAGGGTATCGATCGAACTCTTAAGACGTGCCAGAAAAACTGTATACTGGCCAGGCCTTACTTGCGACATGTCAACTCCATCTACCGAGCCAAACTCGAGAACCATTGGAACGCGAACCACCATCTTACATACATTTTGAGGAGATCGTTGCTGATTTCTTTTCTATCGACGGCAACCATTGTTTAGCGGTCGTAGACAGATATTCTGGTTGACCGGAACTGTTCGAATTGAAAGCGCCACCTACAGTCTCTGTTCTAAAACGATGCTTACGTTCACTGTCCATTTCTGTTGGTTGTCTAATAGTAAATGCAGGAGGACTGCACTACACGCAAAACAAACAAAACAAAAAAATCTACAAGATAAACCTGCGGACAAGACAGAAAATAGACATTGCAAGAACTAAACAATTATCAAATCGTAACTTTTCAGATGGTGTACCACAGTTGGTTGCAGAGGAAACACAACAATTTTTGCAGCATTGGGGAGTACGCCATCGCCTGTCTACGGCCGAATTGCACCTAACCTGGGCTAATGGAAGGTTTATTCGAGCTCAGAAACACGCCAAGGGTTGGTGGGAAAAGCCCTGTAAAACTTGTATACGGTCATTCAATACGTTCAGGGGTACCGACTCACCACCGCGCATTTGACGAGAAATGGCCTCACGTCTATGGATGAATACGACAGCCGCACAGCGGAGGCGATCAACAGAGCGACTGAAGTCTATGATTTCCACTCTAAATCCCTCGCTCCGCTGAAGATTGGCACAGAGGTGCGCATTCAGAACCCACAGTCCAAGCTCTGGGATAGATGTGTTACGGTCATCTCCATCGGCAGAAGTCGTGACTACAGATTACGTCTTTCTTCTGGCAGATGCATATGGCGTAACCGCCGCCTTCTTCGACCTATCAAGAAGACAGATAAAGACACTCGAAGAGGTGCTACCACAGATCCTGTACCACCAACGATAAACGACACTCGAACATTGGAACCAAGACGGAGTCAGATTTACCCCAAATCATTTGGACATGTACAGTGTTTAGCGACATTTTGTGTTCAACACACCTTCATTTATTAATAGTTCAAGACTCTTGCTATAAACTCCAATAGGGGCGTGAGATTAACATTGTGTAGATATTGTTCGGTCATTTTCATCGGTGTCATTATTAAGTATGCACCGGTACTTTTTCCATATTACATTTGTATATGCATCGCCTTCTGTATTGTGGTTTGTCTCCGCTAGAATAAAAGTTGTAACAGTCGATGTCTTCAATCGTTCAATTATTCTCAGGTTTCCTCAACCTAACAATTTGTTTGCCTGTTTAAAATGTCCTGTTAATATCGTGTACATCTGATTATTATTACATCAGTATTAAAAGTAAAACGTCTTTCGTATATGTCATACTCATATGTTGTGTTAAATCTCAGTTGCTGCGTTTAGCAAAGTGGGTGTTGGGGTGGTCTAGAATGCCGCGCTATGACCTCTAGCTGGCCGGCCACCTCTGGCTTGCGGCTGTGTTTTAGAGCCCTGGTGTAACCGTATGTGGCATGGAGATAGGGGCGCCTTCTCAACATCGTGGGTTTCCTCCGGGCACTCCGGTTTCCTCCCACTGCCAAAGACCCCTACCCGCAAGCGAATTATTGAAATAAATTACACCATATGTTAGTCCCGAAATAACCTAGTTCTCTCTCTCTATCGTTTAGCAAAGTTACGCCCAACCTGTGCCGTGCGAGATTTATCAAGAATATATTGGTTTACATAGTGTACTCATTTACACATTTACATCGATCAGTGTATTATTAACACGTTCTATAACTTATAAACAATACAAATTCACTTTTTGAGTCAAAAACTCAGATATATTGCTTAAGGCAGAAGGTTGGTCACATCACAGCTACGTTGATAGATTTTTCTAAGGTGTGTCAAGATTAGTAGTTTAATGCTTTATAGCCAGGGGGGTTCTATTTCAAAATATTTTTTTTACAAAGGGTAATTGCGCTATTTTAATTATTAAGTCAACAAAAATCTCATTTGAAATGAATGAAAGAAATCGGGTTTAACGACCTGTTGTTCTGTTCTGATTGGCCATACAGCGTGCTGAGGGAAATATTGATTTCCAGCTGTCAATGTATGCGCCAGACCTCGGCCTAACGACTCGACAGCTGCCCTTGTCAGCCCCCCCCCTCCTCCCCAACGTCCTGTACCACTAACAAGGGGACACCACGTCGGAAAATCTGGGTGAATTTTCTTGACCAATCCCGCGATCGAACATTTGACATCCAGGCTAGAGAGCCAGCGTCTTCTCCACTTAGCCACTGTTGCTCCCAGTAATCTGCTGCGTACCAACTGGGCTTATGAAGCAGGAGGCTGTTTTTGGAAGAAATAAACGGAATGACTTTCACCAACCCTAATGATGATGACAGGGGGATTTTTGTTTCCAGAATTTTGTATAGGGTTGAGTGACCGATATTTTAGATCTATCTATAATAATGGATTCATCACAGTGATCTTTTTTATGACTGTAAATGGTTAAACCGGTTCATTCGAATACATACCATGTCTTTTGGCGATTAGATATTACAGATAACGGTATATTAAGTCCTTTGGTGTTGGTTTGGTTATTTTTAACAACCAATCAAACAAAGAATAAAAACAATATGCGTATGTAAGCTTGCCATCCGTGTTCACATATTGGCAGATTGGCGTAAGACACAAGGTTAATATTTTAATTTATAATATATTGTATTGTATTTTGGGTATAGTCTTGGCTCAACCACAACGGTAAGGTATTGGTTTTATTGTATTGGGATAGATAAAGAGCTGGCGGTTGTCACTATAATAGTCAAAATTCGATAATCAAAGGGGAATTTGCTGAAAATTTAAGTTTAAAAATTGATGCACTCTGAACCGAGATTTTAGCGATTGAATTTTCGGTCTAGCCTCGATCATTAATTATAAATTCGGTACAATGAAAACATAGCATCGATTATCCGTTTCATGATAAAATCGAGCCTCGATCATCATTACTAAATTCGATACAATAAAAACACTGTCTCGATTATCCATTATATGATTATATCATGGATAAAAATTGAGCAGCAATTCAGATCCTAATATAGTAAATATCACAGGCTTGTGTTGACATCGAAAGTTAAATATAGTCTGGATAAGTTATGATTTGCTAATTAATAATTTAGATAACATTTCGGGTCTAAAAAAAGACCCGCAATAGGCCGGTTTATATCTTGCATAATGTATGTTTTAAGTCAAGATAATCACTAAACTACAAGATTATACTTACAGGAGCAAAATCGCTAATATTTGGGAGCTAGAAACTGACACACATGGGTCGTAGGCATATAATGATATAATATGAATGTATTTAAACTGATTTAAATTAAATCGTTACCATTTAAACTCTAATTTCAAATCAGTTATGGGCGATCTCTTACGTCTGGTTATTCCAGTCTACACGGATAGTATTTATTGCGGATGGTCTCGCGATAAGAAAATGGCTTCGCCGTTTGACATGACTTGTGGAATATTTCTAGTCCGGGTCCTCGAGTCCCTTGTTAAAATAATGCTGAAACGCATTATGGTAAACCATCGCGCATGGCGTCACCGTTTGGGATGACTTATGGAATATGTCTAGCCTCGTTCTTCGAAAATTGGTAAGAAGTTTATTTTGTCGTAAATATGGATACCGGAAGTCCATCTTCTACCGGTAAGATCACGATATCACAATGTCTAAGACTTTGGATGATATTGAGTTAGTGACTTGGCTACTTCATAAATGACTTTAGATTAATTGAGAAAAATCCTCTCAGTTTTATTTGACCTTTAACGACTTCTTCTAACCTCAATACACAATATTAAGTGCAGGAGAACCCCACAAGAGACAACGCAAGGGCAACAAAAGAAACCTTTCACGAAATTAACAACAAATTTCAAATCAAATGAATGGATCCGGGGGCTAGCCGTAAGCTGTAATGTAATGATTCGGGCTTCACTCAAAACATTCTTTAGGCCTGAAATGTATCTAATTATTAATTAGACATTAATTAACTTGTTTAGACCACAGTCAACTCTCGATGTCATCGCTACCCTGTGAAATTTATTGGATTGTGGTCCGATTTGCTGCCTAATATTTATTCATGATTTAACAATGAAATGGATAATCGTACGTAGTAATAATGATCAGGGCTGGGCCCAAACTTCAATCGCTAAATTCGCTTCAAAGAGGATCAATCTGACTTAAATTTCAGCAAATTCCCTTTACATGATCTAGTTGTTAACTATTATACTGATAACTACCAGCTCTTTGTCCAATCTCCCATAACGTATCTTTAAAATGGATCTAACTTAAAACGGTTGTATCTCTTTGTTTTGGGGTTTAAAGTAAAATTGTCAATTTCATTTTATCTGTCGTCTTGTTTTGTTTTCGTTGAGGATCTTACGTCTACTGATATGACCGATTTTGTGTTTGACCGTCGACACCTTCAACCAAACTTTAAAATGAATAAAACGCCGACTTCCGCTTAATCTTTTAAAACAAATATGTAATCGTATAGAGCGTGGTATATCACTAAAAGAGCTTGTCCCACCACTAATTGTATATAGCTTGTCCCATCACTAATTATAAAGAGGTCCCATCATTAATTATATAGAAATTGTCCCATCACTTATCATACAGAGCTTGTCCCACCACTAATTGTATAGAGCTTGTCCCATCACTAATTATAAAGAGGTCCCATCATTAATTATACCGTATAGAACTTGTCCTATCACTAATCATACAGAGCTTGTCCCACCACTAATCTTATATAGCTTGTCCCACCACTAATCTTAGAGAACTTGTCCCATCACTAATCACTAATCTTATAGAATGTGTCCTATCACTAATCTTAGAGAACTTGTCCCATCACTAATCTTATATAGCTTGTCCCATCACTAATCTTAGAGAACTTGTCCCATCACTAATCACTAATCTTATAGAATTTGTCCTATCACTATTTATATAGAGCTTGTCCCACCACTAATTGTATAGAGCTTATTATATCACTAACAGTATAGAGCTCAATTTGATTAAAATACAGATCTATATTTTCTTTCTTTTTTTTTATTTCCGATAGCCTACCCTACAGTAGACTGGGAGGTCGCGTCAGGAGTCGTACAAGCGGCTCCAGCTAATGGAGTTTTTGTGTCTCAGCCAATTCGTTACGCAAGAGCTTTTCGGATAGCCGTGGCGATAGAGAGGCGGCTTCTCACCAATGCAACGAGGGTTCTATCCAAGCTCAGGGCAAGAACTGTATCGTTGTAAGTGAGAGGGATATTCGGTCTCCCGTCCGATCAGGCAGGTTTTCCCCGAGTTCTTTGGTTTCTTCCTGCAGTAATGATCGAAATCATTCGCACGATCTGTGCCAAGGGCAAAATTGGAAAAAGGCCTCAGGCCTAATTTGCTACCCTTGTAAAATGACGCGATTATTATTATTATTATTATTATTACCCTTTATTCTGATTTTTTAAGTAGATCGAGGCATTTGTCATCTAAACTTCAACTACAAGGATACTTGCGCACTAAACATATTAAAAGCTTTAAACAGTTTTAAGGTCGTCATATTGATTTGATTGGTAAATATAACGTGTCTCTCTCGGCTATTATTCTAGATATATTTAATTGACACTGATAGTATTACTATCTCCCTGATAATGCCTACTACATCGTTAACACAGTTCATCGCGTGCATTTTGCATACCGATAGTTCATTGGCCAATCACGCCTTTTT